>JAYESA010000005.1:198705218-199357718 GCA_036927795.1 Iris macrosiphon
TTGAGTTTATAAAGGGATGTAATGTACAGGACTGCTATCTCATTTTGAGTCAACACTTTTGTAAGCCGTTCGGCATATTAGCTAACTCGTTCAAGAGTTTGTAATAGATGTTCATTATCAATAAAGAGAACTTTTCCATGTTTCAAATCTGTGTTTTTAATTTATCTGCGTACTCTGAATATGTGATCATTATGCAAAATACTTTAGCCTTGTGCGGGCACAACCCCAGGCCCGTACGGCATCACGATTCGGGGGACGCCCCAACGATTCTACGAAATCGGGTCGTGACATAGTAGTATCAGAGCACAGATTTAAAGTTCCTTAAACTTCATGCTGGAAAAGTTCCTTTAACTATCAAATTCTGGTGCGAACTCTTGAACTCGCTAGGCCAAAATGAGATACGTTCATGCAATAAGTCCATAATACATTATGATTCTAATGTAATTTACCTTCTTTTGAAGGAATGGCTCCAGCGCAATCTGCAGCGCAAGCCCCGGACGAAATGCAAGGCCAAGAAAGTAGTTCGGGCACTTCAGGAAGTTCAAGGAGCCAGCGAGCCACGCCAAGCATTGATCCCATCCAGCAAATGTTGCGGATGTTGGAGGAAAACCAACAAAGGGACGAGGCTCGCTATGAACGGGCCGAGAAGCGGGCGGAAGAGAGTCAGCTCAAGTTTCAAGACAATGTAGAAGCACGATTCTCAGTCCAACAGAAGCAGGTAGATGTCCTGTAAAAGATCGTTCAGACTTTGGCTTCCAACCATTCCGCTGCAACAGCAACGACTCTGGTGGAACAGCCCGCGCTTGAAGTATAGACGCCACAAATTCCAAGGACGAGGGACGTGACTGCCTTCGACTTTGGCCACTTCAAGAAAGTCTGCAACACCCCATTCAACGGGACTGAGGGCCAAGTCGTAGCTCTAGATTGGTTGGCCGAACTTGAAGATCACTTATCTCTGCTAGAGGTCCCCGAAGAAAAATGCATCGCCTGCGCGCAACTACAGCTCTGCCTCAACGCGCACGATTGGTGGGACGTGCATCGATGATCTCTCCAATTTGATCACAGAGAGGAGGCGATCTCGTGGATGACTTTTCGTGCCGCATTCGAAGAGGAGTTCGTACCCCCTCCAGTTCAACGTCAAATGGAGAACGAGTTCGTGCAACTGAGGCAAGGCAGCATGATAGTTAAAGAGTACTCCGCCAAATTCAACCGACTCTCCAAATTCGCTAGGGCCTATTTACCTGATGTAGCGAGTCGAGCAAGAAGGTTTGAAGGTGGATTACGCCCTGCCATCCATGCGCACGTAGCCGTTCATCAGTATCGTATAATACGTGAAGTTATGAATCATGCTCTATCACTTGAACCACATTATCCTCACGTTCCTGCCGGCGCTGTGCATACCTACAATCACAAACGCCAAAGCAACGACAGAGGAAATACTGCTGCAAAGCGTCCTAACAACGGAGGGCACCAAAGAGGGAACCTAGGGACATCGTGTAATTTCTGTAAAAAGCGTGGGCACACAGCCAACAATTGTCGCTTGAGACTTGGGTTATGCCTAGCATGTGGACAATCAGGCCATGCCATTAATTCCTGTTCAAACCTTCCTGATCGTCGTCCCCAACGAAATGCTCCCTAACGGTAGGTTCTATCCTAAGTTTCAGGACGAAACTTCCAATTAGTTGGGTAGGATGTAGCGCCCCGTTCTCCCGGTACGGAGAGCGCGGCTAAGAAACACAAGTCGGTATCGTTCGATCGGGATAGATTGAATTAAGAACTTTTCCTCGTTATGGATTTGTTTCTTTGGAATCGATTCCCATATTCAGTGGACTGTGCCCCCGCGATCGACTTAGCGGCAGAGTCAGGAGGGACCTCTCCGCTGCTATCTTTTATTTTCTCGGTTTTCGATGTCGCTTATTGCTTTCATGCTTTGAGTTAGTTTTGGGATTTGCTTGTTTTCCTTGAACGGTTTCGATAATTTTTATTGTTTTCGTTCATTGAACTGTACTTCAATTTCGAGATTGAAAAGAGAGGAAGAAGTATTGATCAAGCTGTTCGTAATGCAGGTGAACGAGCAGTAGGTGGCTTACGAGCGGAGTCGTGAAGCGCCTCTTTCCTTCTCCCTTCCAACTATCTAAGTGAGTGGCTACCAACCCGATTAGCTAGCCCTGCTTCTAGTCTTCACAACTAATAACTCTTTCATTCTGTTGCCCCGATCAAACGATACCAAGTAATAATAAAAGAAACCAAGATAAAAGAGAATAGACTTGGTTTTTATGCTTGTCAATCAAACATGTGAACTGTTATCTTATAGTATGCTTGTTCGTGCAAATGTTCGATAAACCGTGCTAAGTATAGATCATATCTTGTATATGCGTAATTGTTCAGGGAGGCTATGCAAAATAAATTATGCAATACTGCTTGTCGTGTACTCGTGTTCTTGCACTCGTGTTGCCTCAAATGCATGACTTGTTAACTTAATAATCGTGTTCGATCATGGACAACTTGTGCACAAGGTATTGGTTCTGCGGACGGTCGCTGGGGCACTGGCACCGATCCGATCCGGGCGAAAATTGTGTATAGTCATCGTGTACGGGACAAGATGGCTTGCAATGCCTCGTGTACTATCGTTGCATGCTATCCTTGTCTCGGACTAGTCCATTATGGCAATCATGCCAGTGATCATCGTGTATATTTAAACTTGTTGCAAACTAACTTGTGTCTTTATGGCAGGGAAAGCATGGTAAGTATTGTGCAGGTAATTCAGACGGGCAGGTAAAATCAATCGAACGGTGGCACGTTCATTTCAGTAAATTCTATATGCTGCTTACTTGTAAATGAACTAAGGCAAGATAGAAACCCACAAATATGCATGCTTCATTAAAACAACGTGTTGATTGGTATAGTTCGGCTAGCTCGCCTTCACCAGTATGTTTCGACATGCTGACCCTCGTTGAAACAGGTTCTCCGCACCAAGGCGAACCGAGCGAGGAGCCGAAGTCGTCTTCCCGATCCAGTCCAGCTGTTGGCGCATCTTCACCGCGCTCCTTTGAAGCATTTTGAAGTCAGGAGCTTGCACTCTTCATACACAATGCAGCTTCGTGGCAAAGTCGTCCTCCAGCCCGGAGGTCTTTATCATTTTGAGTTTATAAAGGGATGTAATGTACAGGACTGCTATCTCATTTTGAGTCAACACTTTTGTAAGCCGTTCGACATATTAGCTAACTCGTTCAAGAGTTTGTAATAGATGTTCATTATCAATAAAGAGAACTTTTTTCATGTTTCAAATCTGTATTTTTAATTTATCTGCGTACTCTGAATATATGCTCGTTATGCAAAATACTTTAGCCTTGTGCGGGCACAACCCCAGGCCCGTACGGCATCACGATTCGGGGGACGCCCCAACGATTCTACGGAATCGGGTCGTGACAGGGTGGCTGAGGGAGGAGGGATGGGGAGTTCGGGTGGGGAGAGGGTGAGTTTATATAGAGCTTAGGGTTAGGGCAATTTAGTAATTTAGGGTTAAGGGTGGGGGTATTTTAGGTATTTCTATTTAAAAAATATCTTAGATATTTTTAGGATATTTTATGCATGCAAATGCATTGAATTTGGACTCCTTTTAGAATGAACGATATAGGTTCACCCTCTAATGGGAGGTTGACACCTCGTACATACAGTTTTGCACATAAAATCCTAAAGTTTTACAAATTGCACAGAAGTCCTATAAAATTGGGAAATTACGCAATTACGTAATTATTTGAGAAAAATAACTTATTGCTAAAATGTACAGAACTGAGGGAGAATGCTGTGTGAGGGCCTTGAGGGTGTGGCGGTGAGTCTGGGCAGGGGCGGGGCCTGGTTTTTGGTGATACGGGTCACCGTATTAATTAATTAGAAATTAATGCGTACGGTATTTTCTAATTATTTAAAAAATAGGTAGGTCCAGAATTTTAGTGCGGTGTAAATATACTAGTTGTAGTATACTCAAAGTAGAATAATAACGTAATTTTGTTTGGGCAAAACAGGTTCCTGTTGGGTCTCTAATTTCTATTGGAATGGACAAGGGTACAGGTCTGGAAATTAATTAAAAATTAATACGGACGTTTGTAACGATATTTGTGCGACTAAAATGAGACTCATGCCAGCATATCTGTGAGTTACACAAAGTTCAGAATAGTAGACTGGCATGTCTAGGAGGGGTATGTAAACTTTGTTTGGGGATAACAGTCAGTGTAATGCTCTAAATATTGAGGTGATGGACAGGTGCACAAATAAATAGGATATATAAGCAAAAATAAATTTAAAAAGCTATAATAAATCCTAATTTGATAAAAATAATCCTAATTTATTATTTAATACTGAAATCTGGTTGAGGAAGTTTACACCTTGGTACGGGAAACCTGTTTCAATGAGGGTCAGTACATCAAAATGTACTGGTAAAGGCGAGCTAACCCAACTATACCAATCAACACGTTATTTATATGAAGCATGCATAAAATTTGTGGTCTTTCTATCTTGCCTTAGTTTATTTTACAAGCAAGTAGTATATATAGAAACTACTAAAATAAACTTGCCACCGTTCGGTGACTTTTACCTGCCCGTCTGAACCACCTGCACAACACTTACCATGTCCTTCCCTGCCACAAAGACACAAGTTAGCTTGCACAGGTTTAAATAAACGTGGGGATCACTAGCACGTTGCTATAATGGATGGTTCTAGTCTCAGTACGAAATATCATGCAACGCATAGTTCAGGGCATCACATTCCATTTTGTCCTACAGCAGGCGACTATCAAGAGTTCCGTCCGGATCTGATCGGTGCCAGTACCCCAACGATCGTCCGCAGGAACTAAGACCTTGTGCACAAGTTTTCCATGATCAAACATAGTACATAAGTTAGCAATTGAGGTAATTCAGGGCAATATCAGGCACAACAGGACAAGTAACATGGCAAGATCTATTTTTGTATAGTCTTCATGTTCAGTTTATTGCATGGTAGGATGAGTTTTATACACAGCACAATTTATAGAAGAACTATACATTCTAACTTGAAATGCATGCATATGAAGAACATTCTAAATGAACTAGCATGCAATAAGATAACCGTTCACAAGTTGATTGACAAGCATAAAGTAGTCCAAGTTTATTCCTCTTTATTTTGACATCTTTTAGTTATTTGTTATCGTTTGATCGGGGCAAGTAAGAATACAATATTTTAGATGTGAAGACTTGAAAGAAGGGTCAAATGAATCGAATATTAGCCACTCATAAGTTGGTTGAAGAAGGAAAGGAAAGAGGTGCTTTAAGACTCCGCTCGTACGTCGCCTACTGCTCGTTCACCTGCATTGCCACGAACAGCTGATCAATACCTCTTCCACTCTTTCCAATCTCAAAATTGAAGTACATTTCAACGAACAAAAATAATAAAATCTATCAAAATCGTTCAAGAAAACGCAAACAAATCCAAAAACCAACTTAAAGCACGAAGGCAACAAAGCGACAGCAAAAACTAGACAAGAAAACTTGCAGCGGAGATGTCCCTCTTGACTCTGCCACTAAGTCGATCATCTGGGCACGGTCTACTGAATATAAGAATCGATTCCGAAGAAGCAAATCCATAACGAGGATGAGTTCTTGATTCAATCTATCCCGGTCGAACGATACCGACTTGTATTTCTTATACGCGCTCCCCGAATAGGGAAAACGGGGCACCACAGTTACTAGCATTCTCAATGATGTTGGAGTCTTTCTGGTTGCTATGCGATGGTCCACAGATATAGTGGATTACTATCACTACCAATATAGGAGTGTATCACTTTATCATAGCCAATTTGATACACTGCAGTATCATGAGATAATTATTTAAATATCTGATAAATATTTTTAAATTATTACAGTTATGATCGTAGAGAAATATCATATCTATTTGATAAAATATCATTAAATAGGTTACTTGGTTACCTTACACATGTGAAGATGATGCTCCAGAAATCAAGAGGACATCCTCTTCGTTTAGTTTACACAGATCTTATATTATATATGATCGGTTCACCATGTATCATCCGACAGACCGTGTTCTTCGATAATTCGGGATGAGTCAAATAATTTTTGATGATCCACCGATTATCGATTATGATCCAGCAAATGCAATACACCGAATTCTTGGTCTCGTTGCTGATTGGAATAATCGGTTCGAGAATTATAGTGTGAGGGACATGTCTCTCAGACTAAGATCTATTGATGAATATAAGTTCAAAGTTATCCATTATTCGGATTAATTTAGTACAAATAGTTTGCTAAAATTTTGTTTACATTATGCAGACATTGGTAACTTGGATTATAGGAAATGGTGGTGATGCCCTCTTATGAGCAACCAAGTATAAAAATTTGAGGAGCAAAGGTTCAAGAGTAGATTCGTAGATGATTCTACTTTACGGAATTTTGTCGATGGCATGCATGATTTGGTATGACTTCATTACACTTTCAAAATTACATATACATAGACATGATAAAAAAATTAATTTACAAGTTTCATATTTCAGAGTGGTGTATACCAACAATATTTGCAACAACCTGAGAGAAATCTCCCCCCACAAAGTCGATTGCTTATGGAGGAACTTGTGACTCGTGTTGATCATCTCTGTATTGGGCGAAAACCTGAAATGCCTTCAGTACAATCACGTCTTCCACCAGACTATCCGACCGGCATTGTACGACAGAGAGACTCTCGTCGTCATATGAGGGATGGTGCAGAGGACCCTATTCACCAGTATGCTGGAGACATTCTCCAATATTATGCTGGAGTGAGCCATATTTACCAATATGCTGGAGATATTTTCCAATAGTATGCTAGAGCGGTCCCTAGTCACCAGTATGCTAGAGATGGAATTAGTCACTAGGACGCTGGAGATGAAAGTTACCAGATATTCACACTATTTTTTTGACTCCATCAGCACTGCTGCCTACCCAGACTCAACAAGACGAGGAGGAGGATGAGTAGATGAATGTTTGGTTATAATATTCTTGTTTAGAAGTATGCTTTGTAATAATGTTTGATTGCAATACTTGTCAACTTTCATTATTAAAATCTTTTTCAACTATTCCTATCTCCAACTTTCATTATCAAACTCAATATTACAATATTTCTAAGTTTGTATTAAACAATTCTATTTTACTCTCTTGGTTGACTAGTACATCTTCTTCAATTGTGTCCCATCATACCATAATTACTGCAACGAAGATCTCTCGTCGATGAATTCCGAAGTTTGATGCGGTTCTTCTTTGGTCCTCCGGCTTGCATCTTACATCTGGTACTCCAATTTCTTCTCTAACCAAAGGAGCCTGGATCTTGTAGGGAACAAAAATTGGTTCCATTTTTGGTGCGTATACACTTCTCAAGGTCTCCGTCGAAAATACTGGAGGATAAAAACTATCAATACTAATATTGCAATATCTACAAATAAAATATGCATGTATACATGGTATATAAGTATGGTACCATCTCAAACATGTACAAGATCTGTCGGTTATATTAATAATATAGGTTCTACTTGTTGTACGGTCTACTATTTCAAACTTATAATTATCAATAGCTAACATTTCTAAATGATTCTTCTCTTTGATAATACAAGCCATAGACTTTAACATCTTCGGACAATAATCTGTGTCTATATTTTCAGCATTCTTTCTACGATTGTCATGAAGTATAATAATCTTGGCTCTAATACCATCAAAAATTATTGTTATTGGCTTATCTCGTAATTTCTTAATCCAGTTGTTGAAACATTCAACAAGATTAGAAGTGTTAATATCTAATATAGGACAAGGAGCATATGTTGTTATCCAATGTTCAAATCGACGACTTTTATCGTTTACACCAATAAGCCAATCTTACAACATTATGTTCTCGGTTTTACTTATATCAAACACACTCTCTGCATCCATTTCATTATATGATCTAGCAAGCGAGCCTAACTGTAAACCCCCAGATTTTTCAAATTGGGATTTTTCACAATTTTTTGGAATTTTCTGGGAAATTTCTGTAATTAAAATCAAGGTTTTAATTTTTAAATGATTTTTTAATTAATAATAAATAATATTAAAATATTATGGAAATAATATTTTTTGGTGTAAAATGAAAAACTGGACTTAGGATAATTTTTCTGGAATTTATCGGGCCTCGGACCTAATTTAAAACACCTGAAAATAATTATTAATTATTTATTTATTTATTTATTCATCATTATTATTATCAATATTATTATTATTTTTATTATTATTTTCCTAAACTAAAGCCCGGCCCATTCCCCCAGCCCAGCCCGGCCCACGGGCCCAGCCCGCTCACCCTACCGGGTCGGGTCGGGTCCGCCCGGCCGAACCCGACCCGCACCGCTAACCCAAACCCAACCCCAGTAACCCGGTCGTCACCCTCCCGCGTCCGGCCGCTCCCGCCGCCTGCGCCGCACGCCACGCCCGGCCACGCGGCGCCCCGCTCGGCCACGACCCCGCTTCCTCCTCCGCCTCCTCCGCCAGCCGACTCCTCCACTCCCCTTCTTAAACCCTCCCCAGTCGATCAGAATCCTCCCCTCCGGCCACCTCTCTCCTTCGCCTCACCCCGACACGTGCCGCCATCGCTCCACCTGCCGCCGACAGCCCGCCTCCGTCGTTCCAGCGGCCCTCAACCCCTCGCCTCCAGCCCCGACCTCAGCCCAGTCACCGGAGACCCGTGCTCGAGCACGACGACCCCGCAGCCAGCGCAAATCCGCCGCCTCCGGCGCCGTGCCGCCCTCGCCGGCGCCGCCCAGCCCCCGGCGAGCCGCCCTCGGCCTCCCAGCGCGCCGCCGGCCAACGCCCAGCCCTCCTCCGGCCGGCGTCCCCTCGTCGGAGCAAAACCCTAACCCTAACCCTAATTTCCCCAATTTTTGTGTCGGACACGACGCGGACACGGTTTTTTCGGTTTTCAGAGCCCTGTTCAGGTACTCATATCTTTCTGCTCATTGCCCCGTTTTCAATTCCGTAAATTGCGTTGCGAAGCCTGTATGACCCTCTCGGTGCCCGGATAAACCGCTCGGGACATCGCGTCCTGTAGTGATCGCACACCGCGATCCAAAAATAGGAAAAATAACGACCCGATTCACCCCGGAACTGGGTACGCCCCGCCAAACGGGAGGACTTGGTCACGCGCGGTCTTCACAGATACGTGCGCAGCGTTGATACGGATGTGTGGGATTTCACGGAAGCTGATTCGGGTGTGCGTGCACACCGAAATCAACGCGTATCAGCAGACATCGTCCCGTATCCGACTTTTTTGTAATTCACCCTAACTTCGTGCACACACGTCGGATCAAAACAAAACTTGCACCATCGGACTCGTAGCGATACGCTGGTCCTGTGACCCAAGTTTGGTTCGATTCTTAGAACGTTGACGAAATCGCGTGTCGTGGGCCCCACAGGCCCCTCTCGACGGACGATTTTGTGATCGGCTCATCAGAATCTAATTCTGGAAGTTCCGTTGGGTTCGTATTAGCATTCCTGACCTGTTGACACTAAGTTTGGTGAATTTGGAGACCTTTGATCCTGACACGTTTTTCGGTGCAAAGCGGGCCCACCGGCGGACCCCGTTTTGGTCCGAAATTGTCGTTTTTGCCCTTGTCTCCAAATTGGACCCAATGACAGGCGTTTCTAGCTATTTGATATCTTCTGAGCATGATGGTAATATTTATTTCAGCATCCGGAGTCATTTCTAGAAATTTCTCGAGAACATAACTGTAATTGGATCCAAACATCAGGCAAGTACCTGCACTTCAAGTTTATTCTTTATATTGTGATAATTAATTCCTTGCTCTACTAGTACCCTTGGTTGTTACACGTAGTGTTAGAATACTGGATTTTATGTCTTGAATATTGTATTTCATGTCTTGCTTTTCGTGTCGGGTGGGAGAATACTAGGAGGCATGTAGTTTACTCTTTCCCCTGTTCCTGTCTAATAGCTGTTGGTACGCGACTGTACCATCAGTCAGATCTCGATTATTCCTATTTAATAGCCGTCTATGATGGCCGGATTAGCCTTATAAACCCCTACATTATCACGCCCCGAGGCGTCCCCCGAATCGTGACCGCCGTGCGGGCTTGGGGTTGCGCCCGCACAAGGCTTTAATGATTTGCATAGCAAGCACATATTCAGAGTACACAGATAAATTGAAACACAGATTTGAAACATAGAAAAGCTCTCTTTATTGATAATGAACATCTATTACAAACTCCTGAACGAGTTAGCTAATATGCCGAACAGCTTACAAAAGAGATGACTCAAAATGAGATAGCAGTCATGTACATTACATCCTTTTATAAACTCAAAACGATAAAGACCTCCAGGCTGGAGGACGGCTTTGCCACAGAGCTGCATTTGTGTATGAAGAGTTGCAGCTCCTGTCTTCAAATGCTTCAGGGGGCGCGGTGAAGATGCGCCAACAGTTGGACTGGATCGGGTAGACGACTTCGGCTCCTCGCTCGGTTCGCCTTGGTGCGGAGAACCTGTTTCAACGAGGGTCAGCATATCGAAACATGCTGGTGAAGGCGAGCTAGCCTGACTATACCAATCAACACATTATTTAGTGAAGCATGCATATTTTTATGGGTTTTTATCTTGCCTTAGTTCATTTACAAGTAAGCAGCATATTGAATTTACTGAAATAAACGTGCCACCGTTAGGTGGATTTTACCTGACCGTCTGAATTACCTGCACAATACTTACCCTGCCTTCCCTGCCACGAAGACACAAGTTAGTATGCAACAGGTTTAAATATACAAGAGATCACTAGCATAATGCCATAAGGGACAATAGTCTTAGACGGAGATGGTTTGCAGCCAATATACAGTGGTGCCACAAGCCATCTCGTCCAGTACAGTAGACTATACAGTAGAGTTCCGTCCGGACCGGATCGGTGCCAGTGCCCCAGCGACCGTCCGCAGGAACCAGTTACCTTGTGCACAAGTTGTCCGTGATCGAACAGTACGTTTGCTAAGTTAACAGTTCATGCAGTTGAGGCAAACAGTAGTACGGGACAGTCGGTATTGCATGATTTATTTAACATAGCCTCTATGAACAGTTTAGCGCATACAAGGTATTCCATACTTAGCACGATTTGTAGAACAGTTATGAACGAACTAGCATACAGTATGATAACAGTTCACATATTTGATTGACAAGCATAAGAACCAAGTTTATTCTCTTTTATCTTGGTTTCTTTTATTATTACTTGGTATCGTTTGATCGGGGCAAAGAAGAGTGCAGATTGATTAGCTATGAAGCTTGGAAGCAGGACTAGCTAATCGGGTTGGTAGCCACTCACTTAGATTTTGGAAAGAAGAAGGAAAGAGGCGCTTCACGACTCCGCTCGCAAGCCGCCTACTGCTCGTTCACCTGCACACGAACAGCTCGATTAATACTTCTTCCTCTCTTTCCAATCTCGGAATAGAAGTGCAAGTCAATGAACGAAAACAATGAAAACTATCGAAACCGTTCAAGAAAACAAGCAAGTCCCAAAACCAACTCAAAGCACGAAAGCAACAAGCGACATCGAAAACCGAGGCAATAAAAGATAGCAGCAGAGAGGTCCCTCCTGACTCTGCCGCTAAGCCGATCCTTGGGGCGCAGTCCACTAAATATGGGAATCGATTCCGAAGAAACAAATCCATAACGAGGACGAGTTCTTAATTCAATCTATCCCGATCGAACGATACCGTCTTGTGTTTCTTAGCCGCGCTCTCCGCATCGGGAGAACGGGGCGCTACATACATGCCAACTATGTATTCTAAAATAAACACAAGTTCACACACATAGTTTCTTGTCTTGTTATAATTCCTGTCGGCTTGTTGTAGTTTCATTTCCTGTTTCATTTTATTCCTGTTTACTCATATTCCTGTTTATAATATTAACTCTTAGTTATTGTTGTTTCTTTATGTATGTTCTCAACATGATGCTTAGTCAGTTATTTTCTACCTGTCACAAATATTTAGTTTAATCTTGTTGTGCATTGTGTACTTTGCTCCTTTCCTGACTGGATCCGTTGATTTAGGCGATGATGAGGACTTTGCCCCTACCTATTATGGCCCCTATGAGGAACAGATGACACATATGAGGAGCCAGTTCCCATCCAGGAGACTACTTCTGCAGAGTAGTTAGCAGTAGCTATTTATTTTTGCTCTTTATCTTAGTAGTCGGGTTTGTCCCCGATTTCATTTCTGGATTCTGTATTAAATATTTGATCTGTTGTCACATTTATTTCATTTGAAATCTCAGCATTCTTTTTCCTATTATTATCTTTGCCTATTTCATTATTTGTGAATGAGCTAGATGTTTCAACTGTGGATATGACCTAGACAGCGTACTACCGCCGACTCTGCGGCGTAGGCTGGACGTACCCACGTACTCGTGCTCGAATTTTTGGGTGCGGGTCATGACACGTTTTTATGGTGGCCCATGCAGGTCAACGACTAAATTGTTCGGTTTTAACTTAGAGACCGAACAGACCTGCAATAAGATTAAGGATTTAGGAAGAAGCTCATCCACTTGATTGAATCGTTCTTGATATTCATATCGGCTTCGAATCATTTTATTGACTTGCATCCTGCCTTGATTCCTGTGCGCCCCTTATCGTTTATTTTGGATGCAGAGTAAAGGATCTATCAGCAAGCGACGAGGTTCCTACAAGATCACCACGAGATGCTCTACCAGCATGACCATGGAGAACGCGCAGACTCCTGGAGTAGCTAATGCGCATAAGTGATTTGTAGATACCGTTCCTAGTATTGTTTAGCTCGTGCCTATTAGTTCGTGACCTCAGCCCCAACCTAGAAATTTTGAACTTGCTAATAACCTGGTATGCTTTTATATTTGATAACTGTAGAGATTGTAGGATCTTTTGTTGTTATTGTAAGTTATTTTGTGAACTTAAATAATTTGTACCTCATTTCATCATCATCTAGCGTACTTATATTCGTTGCACCTTGACCTATGCTGCTAGTATAGCCTAGTTTTGTAAGCTTATCCTTTTATCAAGCTTGTTCATGACATATGTATTAGTGGGTCGACACACTAATACAATTGTCTATTCAGAATCAGTGTATTACGGTCTGATCAACCTTAGTGCATTTTGATTCGCCCTTCGCACTACTTTACGTGGATTGAGATATACAGTTGACTAGTATACCTGCCCTAGACATGTCTGAGCATAACTGTATTAATACGAGCATATGAATAGGAATTACCAAGATATGATTCAATCAACAACTACTTGACAAGTCCCACTTGAATTCTTTAAATGCCTTGATCCCGATATTTCTGTTCTATCACCTCACCCTTGAACTCTTTATTATTGATCTTCGTCTTCCCTTATTTCGGAAAGACAAAATCTCGTGCTTGGTATAAGTTTGATGCATAGAGAATACTAGACATGTCCCATAGGCCGATCACATACTTGAGGATTATTCTTTCAAAATTAAGGACATATCATATGTGATATGATCGGCGTTGAAGTTTCGAGGATTGAATGACATGAGTAAACATATTAAGAAATATTTTCTTAAGGTATATAGCCTTTTGTGATGGATGGGTAAATTCTAAGTTGGGTAGCAGTGCATTGTCAACTCGAGATAAATTTCTTTTGTGACCGAGTAAGATTAGATTGAGAGCGGTTCAAGCCATTCCAATTTTTGAAAATTAGAGGAGTGACTAAGATGAGTAATGAGTTGATATCGAGGACCCAATAGTTATACCTTAGGTACATGATTTAAATTTTGAATAATGGAAGTAAAATTGTCAATTTGAATTTAGAGGATATATAATTCAGACTTGAACATTGGTGGACTGCACTTAAATTATTTTTCAATTTGTTGATTTGAAGTTGGACTACCTAGTTAGAATATTGAGGATGTGAATGTAATTTAAAAGGTTGAAGCTTACAAATACTATTGGACTCGAATCACTTCTAGAGGTAATTATGATAGTTAGAATCGTGAGGCAAATTCATAAGCATGTGCAAATCTTGAAGATGTTATATGGGCTTAATCTAAAATTTGTCTGTAGGTAATTGGAGGAAGAAAGAAGTAATAACCATAGGTTAAATTTTTGATTGGAACAAGTAGTCATCTTAATCATGAAGTGATTGCAGTGGACATGATTAGGATTTAAATTATTGCAAGGAGATTGCGATTGATGTACGTGAAGGATTAATAGATTATGGCTTAATTTTAAATTTTGAGGACAAAATTCTTATAAGTTGGGTAGATTGTAAACCCCCAGATTTTTTAAATTAGGATTTTTCACAATTTTCTGGAATTTTCTGGGAATTTTCTGTAATTAAAATCAAGGTTTTAATTTTTAAATAATTTTTTAATTGATAATAAATAATATTAAAATATTATGGAAATAATATTTTTTGGTGTAAAATAAAAAACTGGACTTAGGATAATTTTTCTGGAATTTATCGGGCCTCGGACCTAATTTAAAACACCTGAAAACAATTATTAATTATTTATTTATTTATTTATTCATCATTATTATTATCAATATTATTATTATTTTTATTATTATTTTCCTAAACTAAAGCCCGGCCCATTCCCCCAGCCCAGCCCAGCCCATTCCCCCAGCCCACTCACCCTACCGGGTCGGGTCGGGTCCGCCCGGCCGAACCCGACCCGAACCGCTAACCCGAACCCAACCCCAGTGACCCGGTCGTCACCCTCCCCGCGTCCGGCCGCTCCCGCCGCCTGCGCCGCGCGCTACGCCCGGCCATGCGGTGCCCCGCTAGGCCACGACCCCGCTTCCTCCTCCGCCTCCTCCGCCAGCCGACTCCTCCACTCCCCTTCTTAAATCCTCCCCCGTCGATCAGAATCCTCCCCTCAGGCCACCTCTCTCCTCCGCCTCACCCCAACACGCGCCGCCACCGCTCCGCCCATCGCCGGCAGCCCACCTCCGTCGTCCCAGCGGCCCTCAACCCCTCGCCTCCAGCCCCGACCTCAGCCCAGTCACCGGAGACCCGTGCTCGAGCACGACGACCACGCAGCCAGCGCAAATCCGCCGCCTCCGGCGCCGTGCCGCCCTCGCCGGTGCCGCCCAGCCCCCGGCGAGCCGCCCTCGGCCTCCCAGCGCGCCGCTGGCCAACGCCCAGCCCTCCTCCGGCCGGCGTCCCCTCGCCGGAGCAAAACCCTAACCCTAACCCTAATTTCCCCAATTTTCGTGTCGGACACGACGCGGACACGGTTTTCCCGGTTTTCAGAGCCCAGTTCAGGTACTCATATCTTTCTCCTCGCTGCCCCGTTTTCAATTCTGTAAATTGCGTTGCGAAGCCTGTATGACCCTCTCGGTGCCCGGATAAACCGCTCGGGACATCGCGTCCTGTGGTGATCGCACACCGCGATCAAAAAACAAGAAAAACAACGACCCGATTCACCACGGAACTGGATACGTCCCGCCAAACGGGACGACTTGGTCGTGTTCGGTCTTCACAGATACGTACGCAGCGTTGATACGGACGTGTGGGATTTCGCGAAAGCTGATTCGGGTGTGCGTGCACACCGAAATCAACGCGTATCCGCGGACATCGCCCCGTATCCGATTTTTCTGCAATTTACCCTAACTTTGTGCACACACGTCGGATCGAAACGAAACTTGCGCCATCGGACTCGTAGCGATACGCTGGTCCTTTGACCCATGTTTGGTTCGATTCTGAGAACGTTGACGAAATCGCGTGTCGTGGGCCCCACAGGCCCCGCTCGACGGGCGATTTTGTGATCGGCTCATCGGAATCTAATTCTGGAAGTTCCGTTGGGTTCGTATTAGCATTCCTAACCTGTTGACACTAAGTTTGGTGAATTTGGAGACCTTTGACCCTGACACATTTTTTGGTGCAAAGCGGGCCCACCGGCGGACCAAGTTTTGGCCCAAAATTGTCGTTTTTGCCCTTGTCTCCAAATTGGACCCAATAACAGGCGTTTCTAGCTATTTGATATCTTTTGAGCATGATGGTAATGTTTATTTCAGCATCCGGAGTCATTTCTAGAAATTTCTCGAGAACATAACTGTAATTGGATCCAAACATCAGGCAAGTACCTGCACTTCAAGTTTATTCTTTATATTGTGATAATTAATTCCTTGCTCTACTAGTACCCTTGGTTGTTACACGTAGTGTTAGAATACTGGATTTCATGTCTTGAATATTGTATTTCATGTCTTGCTTTTTGTGTCGGGTGGGAGAATACTAGGAGTCATGTAGTTTACCTTTCCCCCTGTTCCTGTCTAATAGCTGTTGGTATGCGACTGTACCATCAGCCGGATCTCGATTATTCCTGTTTAATAGCCATCTATGACGGCCGGATTAGCCTTATAAACCCCTACATGCCAACTATGTATTCTAAAATAAATACAAGTTCACACACATAGCTTCTTGTCTTGTTATAATTCCTATCGGCTTGTTGTAGTTTCATTTCCTATTTTATTTTATTCCTATTTACTCATATTCCTGTTTATAATATTAACTCTTAGTTATTGTTGTTTCTTTATGCATGTTCTCAACATGATGCTTAGTCAGTTATTTTTTACCTGTCACAAATATTTAGTTTAATCTTGTTGTGCATTGTGTACTTTGCTCCTTTCCTGACTGGATCCGTTGATTTAGGCGATGATGAGGACTTTGCCCCTACCTATTATGGCCCATATGAGGGAACAGATGACACATATGAGGAGCCAGTTCCCACCCAGGAGACTACTTCTGCAGAGTAGTTAGCAGTAGCTATTTATTTTTGCTCTTTATCTTAGTAGTCGGGTTTGTCCCCGATTTCATTTCTGGATACTGTATTAAACATTTGATCTGTTGTCACATTTATTTCATTTGAAATCTCAGCATTCTTTTTCCTGTTATTATCTTTGCCTATTTCATTATTTGTGAATGAGCTAGATGTTTCAACTGTGGATATGACCTAGACAGCGTACTACCGCCGACTCTGCGGCGTAGGCTGGACGTACCCACGTACTCGTGCCCGAATTTCCGGGTGCGGGTCGTGACACTAACAAGTGTTAAAATGCTAATTTTTTTGCAACTTTTTTCATGTGTTTGTATAAAATGCTTAATTCAAAAAAAATGAGGAGATGCAGAAAAAATAGCATGAATAGCATTTATTAATCCTTTTTGCTTATCAGATATATATGAAATTGTACTCCAATCATTAAAAAAACTTTCAAAAGATATTTTAAGAGAGTTTAAAACCAAGACCAAGAATCACTATTCTCACCTTCAGCAATAGCATAAGCAATAGGATATAATTGATAGTTAGGATCGTGAGCACAGCAATAAATAAGATACCTTAATATTTAGACGAAAGAAATGTAGCATCAGTACTAATAACCGGTAAATAGCTTTCACAACCCGCACCCGGCATAGGGATGCAAGTCGGGAGCAACGCCCAGCCTACGCCGCAGTATCAGCGGTAGAACGCTGTCTTGGTTAACTATACTATCTAAACATCTCACAATAATATAAAATCTGCCAACAATATCTCACACAAAACTCAATCATAATTCTAGAAGCACGAGAAGATATCAAGAAAGTCTAACATAACAATCTATTCAAATATATATATCAACACCAATAGAAACAATAATCAAAAACTCAAATATAAGCCGGAAACAAATTCAGTACCAAAATGCTAAAGAGAACTAACTATGCTACCTAGTGAATCCGGCTAAAACTCCCGACAATCACTCCAGAACTAGTGGGTCCAAGTCTGCACCATCTATAAGTCAAAGTCCATAGTATGTCGGACACCAATCTCTCGGATCCTCTGAAAAATATTTTTCAGTCAGGAATGGAGCAAAGTACATACCTCTGAAAGCAGTTTCAAATACATAATCAATCATATATAACAAATAATAGAAAAAGGATACAAGATGCACAAGTAGAAAGAATATACAATACAGGGTGAACAGGCAATAAGCACAATAGCAACTGGAAGTAAATACGAGAAATAACTGCAAGTAGAGAACAAAAGAACTAACTATGTTATTTAGAGTGTAAGTTCGTTATGTGATCGGTTTAGGTTGCACATGAGGTATAAAGGTAACTCCATTAAACGTGAGGTGTATAATCTACATGCACATGAGATCAATAGGGCTTTGATCACATAACCAACTCCTACTCCCTCTTCCCAACCAATACTCATGGATCCAATCACTACATGTTACGTACATGATCACGATATAGTCACACTAGCACATGGAATAGTGGATGCACAAGAAGCACATGAAAGTCAATACCCGATGCACACGATAAAATACATGTGACTGGGTATCTGTTGCACACGGTAGGGGATAACACCTCCTGACGGGATCCATATAGCACCAGTCCATGAAATCACTGTGTCGGGAATCAATGTATACAATTCTATAACATGCATATATACAATATTATGAATCAAAAACAATCAGAGAAATGTACTCGCCTGCGGTCCAGAGCAATGAATGTCAAACTGTCCGAACTGGTGTCACACAGACCTATATATAGAATATTGCATTAATACAAGGTTCTGGAAGAAAATTAGTTAAACTAGTCAACTTCTAGGTTATAAAGTCATTTCTAAGTCAAAAGTTAAACTAGGTCAACTCTAAGTCAAACCGGTCAAACTTTAGTCAAACTATGGTCAACTATGGTCAACTACCTATTTCTAGGTTGCATAAGTTTAACTCAAAGATATTGGGCTCACACACTATAAATCTAGACCATACAAGCTACATCTTAGGATACTAAGATACCGTATCTCAAGATACGCAAACAATAGATAATATCAAATATCTATAATAAAGCAATATTAAATATATAAATCCTAGTTATAATTGCTAAATGATTATCTTGGTTTTGAACCAACTTGGTATCACAATACTAAACCTCTAACTTGATACCCAAACCCAATACCTTGATTATCCTCCAATACCTTGATACTTACCTTGGTATCACAAGGTATTTGTGAATTCTTGTATATACTATCTACCCATCTAGCTATATATGTAGGTATCAATCCAATATAACTACTAGTATGTACTAATAGGGATACAATTACTAACTACCAACTAAACACTAGCTACTAATACATACCTACATACATACATGCATACATACATACATACATACATATATATATATATATATATATATATATATATATATATATATATATATATATATATATATATATATATATATATATAAAGATACTCATAACAATAGGTAACTAAAATATACTAACTTACCCAATAATATTATATGCTACACTACATATTTATATATATAGTATACTATAATACAAATAGCAATTCGGAACATATTTACATATATATTAATTACCATATATATATATATTTATATACAAACTTATCCACATACATATATATGTACATCTCCCCAATAATACCTACAACACATATTATAGTATCATATACGTACACTATTCATAACATCTCATATACGTATACGCATATATATATCATACAATTATATATATACATAACATACATATAAGTATATATATAACAACATATATATATATATATATATATATATATATATATATATATATATATATATATATATATATATATATATATATATATACACTTCCACATTTAAAAGCTAATACATATGTAGAGAAATAGCTACATACAATATACATAAATAGATACATAGATCTAAGACACAAAGAACATATATATATATATATATATATATATATATATATATATATATATATATATATATATATATATATATATATATATATATTCACCATCATACACATGTATACACAACAACCTCATATGTATATACAATAACTAGTAGATCTTACATATGTAAAATAATAACTTACATAAATATAATAGATATATAGATCTATGCTATTTAATACATAAATATATATAACAACAATATATAACAATATATATATATATATATATATACACACACACCTCACCATGAATAAGGACACAAGAGAAATAGATCTACCATTAAATTGTACATCTCATGGAACGTATCACTCTGTATCCCACTAGATCTAGGATACGCTTGCGACACGAGTCCACCACACATCCAAACGTACCCCGAAGGACACGAACAAATCATATATATTATTTATGAATAATACTAAGAGTCAAATACCAATCTACGTGTCCGTGTCAAAATATGACATGCTCAAAGTTCCGTATCGGAGGGAAAATTTCCAAATTAACACGTATCACCAAATTATTGGGATACGACATACACGTACCCAATTGTAGACACGACACTAGCCCCAAACACACAAGCACATACCAAATTGATCTATAGGACCGATTGACACACACAACAATTATCAATCTCAAAATTCCCCCAAAATTCATACAAAAAGTACCATAACTTTCACAATAGGCCTCATATGAACACAAAATCAAATCCTATGGGTAGCCTATGCATATGGGTTAATTTCTCATGGTTAAATCTCAGATTTATAACCTAAATTAAGGAAAAAACTGAATTATACCTATTGGGAGATGGATTCCCAATGCAACCTCCAAATATGATGAAATTGGCCTCCAACTTGTAGATCCTTGCTCCTCTTTGTAGATCTTTGTTTTTTCCTTCTAGATCCTTGCTCCACTAGCCTCCAATGGTGATTTGGGAAGGGATTGGGTGAAAATTTGGTAGGAATTTGATGAAATTTGGTTGAAAAAAATTTTAGATCTAGATTTGGAATAAAAAATAAAAAAAAAAGAAAGTTTTTATCCCCTTTATATAGGCCTCACTTGCCCCCTCCTTCAAGCTACTATATAAAGTCTAAAATACCCCTTTGGGCCTCTCATGAAGACATTAATTAAGGAGGGAAGATTCTAGTCTAATGGATTTAATATAATTAATTATCCGCCTAATGATTGGGCTTCTAATTATTGGGCTCAATTCTAACTAGAATTAAATGTTGGTCCATGAGTCTAAACTAAACTAGTTAGGTCCACTAACACAAGTCCAAAAAAATAAATCTAACATGCTAACCATAAATAAATATTTAACATGCACCATATTTAATTAATTATCAAAAGACTAAAATGCCATTTCCTAGAAAATGTGGTAGTGACAAATCTACCCCCTAGAAAAATTTCGTCCTCGAAATTAAAACTCTCACCCCTCTCTCTTAGGCCAGTCATGTCATATTCATACAAATCTTACTATGGTCAAACCTCATCAGTCACAGTCTAAAATAGTATATATCCTATAACATACAATCCTACCATTCTACTGAAAGAGAAATCATACTTGGATATAGTCTACTAACTATCATGAAATTCAGTTTCTGTCCTGCTGAGGTGTCTCCCTATACTGGTGCAGGATAAACTGCTATGCCACATGTGGCCTATTCCATCACACACTAAGCATTCACTAATCATCAAGATATTTTTTTATACTGAGAGTTTCCAATACTCATGGTATACTACAATTCTAGGTCATGTACATGCTTAACTCACTGGCACTCGTAAAATACTGCTAAGACACTGCCTCCTTTATCTATTTCAATTCTTATAATCATCAAAATTTCTCAACCATTTTCTTGCAAGGAACACTTGAATACCCATTTTTTTATGTATTTTATTAGCACCCCTCGTCCAACTTTAATACTCCCAATCGGATGCCTTACTTAAATCTTGTTATTGTCTACACAAGGCACCAGCTCTCATATGCAGTTTAGATGACATCCCCATATCAAGTTACTCATGTCTCTCCTCTATACCATTATATTAGTTATTAAAATGCTTATGCCTAAACTTTTCATAATACTCGAGGTACTCCGGCTCTTGTTACTAGGGTATCTCTTTCTATCTGATACTTGGTACAACTCATCCTCTAATATTTATTAATCATCCTAAGGTTCTCACTACACACAATAAATACACAATTATCTTCTAGTCATTACAACACCATGACATCTCACTTATATCCTTATACCCCTTGGACTATTCTCTGATACTTACGACCTCTATAATCAAAATTAACAATGTACTATACTTACTTCTATATATATATATATATATATATATATATATATATATATATATATATATATATATATATATATATATATATAAATATATATATATATTGTCTATCTCCTCTATTGCTTGGATCACTTATATTATTACTCCCAAATGCTTTTATATCCATGTTAACTGATACACCAATCCAATGTCATTACACAAGGTACTTACTGTTACTAGCACATTACTCAACTAATTCCTGATATAGAAACAGTAGCACTTTTGATATAGTAATACTAGCTTCCTAACTACACAACATATGTCCTTAAGGTTCTAGGGCACTAGCTTCATCATTAGATCACCTCATCATACTCACTAGAAATCATGATCACTTGCATCCAATGCACTAGTTATTAACTTCTATAATACTCACATTTCACTCCACTCTCAAAGGTCAACATATTGTTTAATATCTCTATTTAAGTACATGTATTTCTCCTCAAACCTTTTACAGACGGATACACAATTCAGTAATACATATCTTCTATGACCAATCTTGATATTTTCTTAACCCATGACATAATATTAGCATTCCAGCTTCCACTTTTTGATACTCATGAACTTCTACACTGACACTTATCACCCATTGTGCATCTTGCACTCAATTTCTAGACACTCTTTCACCTATTGCTTCCAACGCATCACTAGACTCAATATCAGGTGATATACCCATCACTAGTCATATACTGCTACACCCTATCTACTAATATCAACCTGTATCACAAGTCCTACTACTTTAGCATAACGTATTATTATTCCACCACTCTCTCTTTTTCATACACTTATGGGTACCCTTCTACTATGGCACACTCACTAATACCCTTGATGCATATATATTTCTCTACTCTTGACACACCCAAGTATCAACCACCCAATTAAATATCATGCTCCATTAATTTTTAACACAATTTTCTTGATACTTAAATGTTTACATGGATCACCCAACTATTTGAATTCATGATTATCCAGAACTGGCATGTTGATTCTGATACTAACTCCTGGAACCACTACTAATATTTTCTACTCCCTCTTTTACCTATAGTAACAATACTAACTTATAATGATACCTATCATGGAACTACTGCTACAAAGTACTATGCTATGGTTATCCTTAGATTTATGCCTATTGCTCACATGCCCAACCAAGAACCACTTACAGACTCATAAGCCACACTCCCAACAGTCAATACTGATACTCAAGACACAGACCTAATTGCAAATCACCAATTATCACATTAACAAGGAATCCCTAATGGAATGAAGCTCTATAAGGAACTGGACTAAAGAACCGAAGGTATCTCTACTGCTAAGCTAAGAAATGATGGAACAAAGTCCTATAATAACGGAAATGAATAAGTATTGAGATGATACTTTAAGAACCAATTTAAGATATAATCTGATAATCATACACATCTATCCGAAATTATGACACTCAGAATCCTCGCCACGCCAGTAAGCATAGCTGCGATAAATGATAAATCCCATAACTTAGGTATGTACCTCTATAATCATGTCGTTTAGAATCCTCGTTGTGCCAACTAGTATAGCTGCGAGAAATTCTAAATTTCATAACTAAGATATGTACATACAAAGTCAGGTCCCTACGTTTTCGCTACTCCAACTAATATGGCTATGATAAACTCTATGCTCCATAACCAAAGCAGACGTTTCACCTTTCTTATTGTCCTCATATGTCATCAGATGATACCGTAATTTAGTCCGTAAAATTTCTCTCGATATGAAATCAAACTCAATAATGAAACCAAGAATTTAAATCAACTGATCACCAAGAATCAAATTCAACAACAACAAGTGAGAGCGGACGAAAATAAGGAAAATATTTAAAATAAGAATTATAATAAGATTTTCAAGGGTCGTCCCAGGAATCTCTCAAGAAATTTGTGATTGAGTATCCTCTATCATCCTAGTGTCCTATGTCCAATATCCTATCGCAGGCACGCAGTAGTACAACTAAGTTGTCGCACTACCACGATATCGTAAAACTTGCGAAGCCTGACCTGTATGGGCCACCACTAAAAATATGTCACGACCCGCACCCGGCGTAGGGATGCAAGTCGGGAGCAACGTCCAGCCTACGCCGCAGTATCGGCGGTAGAACGCTGTCTTGGTTAACTATACTATCTAAACATCTCACAATAATATAAAATCTGCCAACAATATCTCACACAAAACTCAATCACAATTCTAGAAGCACGAGAAGATATCAAAGAAGTCTAACATAACTATATATTCAAATATATATATCAACACTAATAGAAACAATAATCAAAAACTCAAATATAAGCCGAAAATAAATCCGGTACCAAAATGTTAAAGAGAACTAACTATGCTACCTAGTGAATCCGGCTAAAACTCCCAGCAGTCACTCCAGAACTAGTGGGTCGAAGTCTGCACCATCTATAAGTCAAAGTCCATAGTATGTCGGACACCAATCTCTCGGATCCTCTGAAAAATATTTTCCAGTCAGGAATGGAGCAAAGTACATACCTCTGAAAGCAGTTTCAAATACATAATCGAGCATATATAACAACCAATAGAAAAAAGGATACAAGATGCACAAGTAGAAAGAATATACAATACAGGGTGAACAGGCAATAAGCACAATAGCAACTGGAAGTAAATACGAGAAATAACTACAAGTAGAGAACAAAAGAACTAACTATGTGATTTAGAGTGTAAGTTCGTTATGTGATCGGTTTAGGTTGCACATGAGGTATAAAGGTAACTCTATTATACGTGAGGTGTATAATCGACATGCACATGAGATCAAGAGGGCTTTGATCACATAACCAACTCCTACTCTCCCTCCCCAACCAATACTCATGGATCCAATCATGACACGTTACGTACATGATCACGATATAGTCACACTAGCACACGGAATAGTGGATGCACAAGAAGCACATGAAAGTCAATACCCGATGCACATGATAAAATACATGTGACTGGGTACCTGTTGCACACGGTAGAGGATAACACCTCCTGACGGGATCCATATAGCACCAGTCCATGAAATCACTGTGTCGGGAATCAATGTATACAATTCTATAACATGCATATATACAATATTATGAATCGAAAATAATCAAAGAAATGTACTCGCCTGCGGTCCAGAGCAATGAATGTCAAACTGTCCGAACTGGTGTCACACAGACCTATATATGAAATATTGCATTAATACAATGTTCTGGAAGAAAATAAGTTAAACTAGTCAACTTCTAGGTCATAAAGCCATTTCTAAGTCAAAAGTCAAACTAGGTCAACTCTAAGTCAAACCGGTCAAACTATGGTCAACTATGGTCAACTACCTATTTCTAGGTTGCATAAGTTTAACTCAAAGATATTGGGCTCACACACTATAAATCTAGACCATAGAAGCTACATCTTAGGATACTAAGATACATTATCTCAAGATACGCAAACAATAGATAATATCAAATATCTATAATAAAGCAATATTAAATATATAAATCCTAGTTACAATTGCTAAATGATTATCTTGGTTTTGAACCAACTTGGTATCACAATACTAAATCTCTATCTTGAGACCCAAACCCAATACCTTGATTATCCTCCAATACCTTGATACTTACCTTGGTATCACAAGGTATTTGTGAATTCTTGTATATATTATCTACCCCTCTAGCTATATATGTAGGTATCAATCCAATATAACTGTTAGTATGTACTAATAGAGATACAATTACTAACTACCAACTAATAGAGATACAATTACTAACTACACGTACCCAATTATGGACATGACACTAGCCCCAAACACACAAGCACATACTAAATTGATCTATAGGACCAATTGACACACACAACAATTGTCAATCTCAAAATTCTCCCAAAATTGACACAAAAAGTACCATAACTTTCACAATATGTCTCCTATGAACACAAAACCAAATCCTATGGGTAGCCTATGCATATGGGTTGATTTCTCATGGTTAAATCTCATATTTAGAACCTAAATTAAGGGAAAAACTGAATTATACCTATTGAGAGATTGATAGAGATTGATTCCCAATGCAACCTCCAAATATAATGAAATTGGCCTCCAACTTGTAGATTCGTACTCCTCTTTGTAGATCCTTGCTTCCCCCTTCTAGATCATTTTTCTACTAGCCTCCAATGGTGATTTGGGAAGGGATTGGATGAAAATTTGGTAGGGATTTGATGGAATTTGGTTGAGGGAAATTCTAGATCTATATTTGGAATGAAAAATGAAGAGAGAGAAAGCTTTCATCCCCTTATATAGGCCTCACTTGCCCCCTCCCTCAAGCTACTATGTAAAGTCTAAAATACCCCTTGGGGCCTATCATGAAGAAATTAATTAAGGAGGGAAGCTTCTAGTCTAATGGGTTTAACATAATTAATCATCCTCCTAATGATTGGGCTTCTAATTATTGGGCTCAATTCTAACTAGAATTAAACGTTGGTCCATGAGTCTAAACTAAACTAGTTAGGTCCACTAACAGAAGTCCAAAAAAATAAATATAACATGTTAACCATAAATAAATAATACAATAAATAAATATTTAACAAGCTTAATATTTAATTAATTACCAAAAGACTAAAATTCACTTTCCTAGAAAATGTGGTAGTGACAATAGCCCCTTAAAAACCCATCAATACATGACTTAAAACAAATAAAAATTCGTTGGAAGCTATTATTTTTGGCAGTTTTAATAAAATATGTACTACCTGGATTCGTCTCCATAATTCTACAATAATACTCCTCAAGACTAGCGTATGCCTCATCATAACTAATGTAAACTCCCTCGACCAGATTTCAGCATTTAATAATAAATTAGGATTAATTTTAGCAAATTAGGATTTATTACAGTATTTAAATTTAATTATGCAATATCCTATTGATTGTGCACTTGTCCATCACATAAATATTTAGAGCATTACACTGACTGTTATCCCCAAACAAAGTTTACATACCTCTCCTAGACATGCCAGTCTACTATTTTAAACTTTGTGCAACTCACAGATACGCTGGCATGAGTCTCATTTTAGTCGCACAAATATCGTTACAAACGTCCGTATTAATTTTTAATTAATTTCCAGACATGTACCCTTGTCCATTCTAATAGAAATTAGAGGCCCAACAGAAACCTGTTTTGCCCAAACAAAATTATGTTATTATTCTACTTTAAGTATACTACGATTAGTATATTTACACCGCACTAAAATTCTGGCCCTACCTATTTTTAAATAATTAGAAAATACCGTGCACATTAATGTCTAATTAATTAATACGGTGACCTGTATCACCCAAAACTAGGTCCAGCCCCTGCCCAGACTCACCCCCACACCCTCAAGGCCCTCATTAGACATTACCCCCTCATTTCTGTTCAATACAGTGCCCTCAGGAATAAGGTATTTTTCTCAAACAATTGCGTAATTGCACAATTTTCTAATTTTATAGGACCTTTGTACAAATTGTAAATCTGCAGGGTTTTATCTACAAAATTGTATGTGCGAGGTGTCAACCTCCCATTGGAGGGTGATTCTACATCGTCTATTTCAAATAGGGTCCAAATTCAATGTATTTGTAAACCTAAAATATCTAGAAAATATCTAGATATTTTTAATTACAAAATTACCTAAATACCCCCCCTAAACCTAATTTACATAAACTACCCTAACCCTAAACCCTATTTAAACCCCCCCACCCGAACCCCCATCTCTCCCAACTCAGCCACCCTCCGCCCCGACCCCCTCCACCGTCCCACCACCCTGCACCACCGACTCCGCCGCCGCAGCCGCCGCTGCAACTGCCACAAGTTGCTGCTGCTGCTGTCTGCTACAGCTACTGCTGTCGCCGTCCCGGCCAGCCGCCCGTCGGACCGCCGCCCTCCTCCCGCCGGCGATGAAGGCATGGGCCCACCTGACCTGTCAGGTATAATATCCCCCTATTATACGTATATACGTATATATTTATATATGTATGTATATATGTATATATATATATATATATATATATATATATATATATATATATATATATATATATATATATATATATATATATATATATATATATATATATATAAATATATAAATATATAATAATAATAATAATAATACATATAGTTATATATATAATAGGATATGTAAACAAAATATATATATATATATATATATATATATATATATATAATAGTAATTATAATAATAATTAATATAAATACATATATATATATAAGTATACATATATATAAAAATATTAATATATATATATATAAATAATTAATATAATACATATATATATAAATATACATATATACTATATATATATATATATATATATATATATATATAAATACTATATGTATAATACATAATACATATATATATAAATAATATATGTGTAATTCATAATATATATATATATATATATATATATATATATATATATATATATATATATATATATATATATATATATATATATATATATATATATATATATATATATACATACATATATACTATATATATACATGCTAAAAATACCAAATATATATATATTAAATATTTATATATATGTACATATATAAATATTATATATAAATAATATATATAAATATATATAATACAATATATATATACTTATATATATACTTATATATATAAATAAAATAAAAATACATATATATATATACATATAATAATATACTATATATATACTGTATATATATATATATATATATATATATATATATATATATATATATATATATATATATATATATATATATATATATATATATATATATAACATATAATAAATATAATATAATTATATAATATATATAATTATATATATAACAATATATATAAATATATATATAACAATATATATAAATATATATATATAAATATATATATATATATATATATATATATATATATATATATAAATAAAAATAAAAATACATATATATATATATACATATAATAATATGCTAAATATACTGTATATATATATATATATATATATATATATATATATATATATATATATATATATATATATATATATATATATATATATATATACATATAATAAATATAATATAATTATATAATATATATAATTATATATATAACAATATATATATAAATACATATATATAAATATATATATATATAAATAAAACTAAAAATACATATGTATATACATATTTAAATATATAATAATATATATATATTATATAATAATATATATATATAATATATGTAGGTGAGATCTTCAAAAACACATGTTCTCCAACTTGGAATTCCAGAGGTCGTCGATGTACGTTTGCCCAGTGCTTTTGTCTGTCTTGCGCTGCTCGCAGGTGTCCTTGTATCTTCTTTACCTTCTCCACCGTACGAACGACCAATTCTGGTCCTAGGATCTGTCTTTCGCCTACATCGCTCCAACATACTGGGGAACGACATTTTCTACCATACAATGCTTCAAAGGGAGTTATTTGAATGCTCGCTTGATAGCTATTGTTGTAGAAAAATTCTACCAAATGCAAATGATCTTCCCATGATCCACTAAAATCAAGCATACATGCTCTTAGCATATCTTCCAGTGTCTGAATGGTGCGCTCGGACTGTCCATCTGTCTGTGGGTGATACGATGTACTGAACTTTAGGCGGGTACCAAGACTCTCTTGCATACTTCGCCAAAAGTAAGATGTAAACCTCGTATCCCTGTCAGATACTATACTGACTGGTACTCCGTGTAGACGTACGATCTCCTTCATATACATGTCTTCCAAGACTTCTGTAGATTGTCCGCTCTGAAAGGTAAGAAATTAGCAGCCTTGGTGAGTCGATCTACGATCACCCATACAGCATTACGACTACTGGGACTTCTTGGGAAGCCCATAACGAAGTCCATAGTAATGTGTTCCCATTTCCACTCAGGTATTGGGAGGGGTTAAAGTAGACCTGCGGATCTTTGATGTTCAGCCTTGACTTGCTGACACACCAGGCATTTTGCCATAAAGCGGGCTATTTCTCTCTTCATTCCATGCCACCAATAGTATTGCCTCAGATCTCTGTACATCTTTGTGCCACCTGGATGGATAGAGTATGTTGAGCTGTGAGCTTCTGACATCAGCTCTTCACGAAGTTCTTCATTTGGAACATAAAGACGTTCTCCACATCTTAAAGTCCCATCTTCGTGTATGTGCAATCATGTATGTATTCCAGCTTCGAATCTTTGTCGAAGTCTCTAGAATCTGGCATCTGTTGGCAGTGCAACCTTGATTCTCTCGACCAATGTTGATTGCAACTGGTAATTTGACAATTGGCCGTCAACTCCTGGCATAATGACCTTTATACCCAATTGTTCTAGATCTCTCAATAGATCTGGTTGGGTGATCAGGAAGAATGTCGTGGGTATCCTACTTAGAGCATCAGCTACTACATTAGCCTTTCCGGGATGGTACTGCAGATCGATCTCGAAGTCTGTCATCACTTCGAGCCAGCGTCTTTGTCTCAGGTTCAGGTCCTTCTGAGTGTAGACGTACTTCCAGCTCTTTTGATCAGTGAATATCTCCACTCGTTCGCCGTATAGATAATGTCTCCAAAGCTTCAAGGCAAAGATGACTGCGGCAAGCTCCAGGTCGTGCGTGGGATAGTTCTTCTCATGGGTTCTCAGTTGTCTTGAGGCATAGGCTACAACTTTCCCATGTTGCATCACGACACAACCTAATCCTTTTTCGGATGCATCGCTATATATTACGAATCCTCCGGATCCAGATGGTATGGTCAAGATGGGGGCAGTAGTCAGACGCTTTTTCAGCTCCTCGAAAGCTATCTGACATTACTCAGACCAGATGAATTCCTGCTCCTTGCGGGTCAAACGGGTTATCGGCTCTGTGATCCTTGCAAAGTTCTCTACGAACCTCCGGTAATATCCGGCAAGTCCTAGAAAACTTCTCACCTCTGAGACGTTAGTAGGGGTTGGCCATGTCTCTACAGATGAGATCTTCGCTGGGTCCACCGAGATGCCATCTCCTGTGATAACGTGCCCAAGAAAAGTGACACGATCAAGGAAGAACTCGCACTTGCTCAGGTTAGCATAAAGACTTTCACGTCTCAGCGTCTCTAACACCAGTCTCAAGTATATATGTATTTATATATATAATAATATATTATATATATATATAATAATATATTATTATATATATATATAATAATATATTATATATATGTATATATGTATTTATATATATGTATATATTTATATAAATAATATATGTATAATACATAATACATAATATATGTATTATGTACTATACATATATTATTTATATATATATATATATATATATATATATATACATACATAAATAAATATATACGTATATACGTATAATAGGGGGGTATTATACCTGACAGGTCAGGTGGGCCCACGCCTTCGTCGCCGGCGGGAGGAGGGCGGCGGTCCGACGGGTGGCTGGCCAGGACGGCGACAGCAGTAGCTGTAGCAGACAGCAGCAGCAGCAGCTACTTGTGGCAGTTGCAGCGGCGACTGCGGCGGCGGAGGCGACAGTGCAGGATGGTGGGACCGTGGAGGGTGGCTGAGTTGGGAGAGATGGGGGTTCGGGTGGGGGAGTTTAAATAGGGTTTAGGGTTAGGGTAGTTTATGTAAATTAGGTTTAGGGGGGTATTTAGGTAATTTTGCAATTAAAAATATCTAGATATTTTCTAGATATTTTAGGTTTACAAATACATTGAATTTGGACCCTATTTGAAATAGACGGTGTAGGATCACCCTTGTCACGCCCCAGTCCCAAAATACGTAGGACTAGGATACGTAACCATGCCAGCCGCCCGTATATATATGGCAACTCCAATATATGGAAACCATATATACGTGCGTATGCTGTATAATGAACAATAGTTCACCAGTGGTATAATTAATCACAAGTCACAGGGTAATATCTAAATCTCATCCACAGAATATCACATATACAGGAATAACCAATAATCAGGTAACTAGATCTAAATAACAAATATCTAAAGAATGACAGTCGGATGGAAACAAATCCACTGCCGAAATAGAATATAAAAGGAACCAGATACACACCATATAAGAACAACATCTGACAATCACGAGGCTCGAAGAGAAGACCTTCTCGGGATATACGTAACATGCCTGGATCTGCTCTCCTGCGAATGCTCAAGAACATATACACTTGGCAGGGGATCAGGTCCTCAAAGGGACATAGCAAGATACATAAAAATAACATGCCATAATGTAAATACTGAATAAATAAATAGGGTGTACTAACCATCTAAGTGAATGCAATTTAAAGACCTTATAGTACGCATGGGAATGTGTAGGCTAGACATATGCTGACGTAATTCACCAATCGTCATGACTGGCTAGTATATGTGTCATATGCCCCCTGACTCAAGGGCACTCTGCAATCGTCCATCCCCGCGGAACATGGAATGAAGGATAAAACAGGAATACCCCATCCTCCTCGGAGCATGGTAACTGGAACAAGAAAACCAATACCCCATCTCCGAGCAGCATGGTATCAGGAATACCCCATCTCCGAAGAGTATGGTATCAGGCAACAGGAATATATAAGGAGGGGGTGTCCCATACGCCTACTAGTATCTTTCCCGCCCAATATAGATGTACAAGTCGTGAAAACGACGTGGACACCTCCTACTATGATGCAAGTCTCAATAAAATAAACAACTGAGCTAAATACCGCTACACGTGTTGCTCACACTGATGGCCAGTCGCGCATGAGGCACGCGTCCCTACATGTACTCACTCTGTGACGTGTAATGATACGTGTCAAGGCCTGGGAAGTTATATCAATAACTTCACAACTTTAGGTGGGTCTACTAGACACTAGGTCAGACACAAGTCCTAACGTCAACGCCATCGTTGACTGCACCCGAGTTTTCTCGGACGCGCACATTTATATAATATTAAAATAGATAAACATGTAACTAACAATAACTAAATTTAAAAAGTACAACAAGGCAAGGTATACTTGCCTGGCAAGAGAGCTGCAAATATAATATCCAGATATCAAATACCAAGTGTCAAAAACTATGGCCTCAGAATGAACATCTCCGGATGTTGAAATAAACATCACTAACAGTCTCAGAAAATATCAAATAGCTAGAAACGCCTGTCCTTAAGTCCAATTTGGACACAGGGGCAAAAATGACAGTTTCCGGTCAAAGCGGGGTCCACATATGGGCCACTTTGCACCGAAAAATGTGTCAGGGTCAAAGGTCTCCTAATTTGCCAAACTTAGTGTCAACAAGTCCAGAACGATGATACGAACCCAACGGAATATACAGAACTGGATTCCGATGTGCCGATCACAAAATCGCCCGTCAAGTAGAGCCTATGCGGCCCACGATACGGGATTTTGTCAACGTTCTCATAATCGAACCAAACTTGGATCACAGGACCAGCGTATTACTACGAGTCCGATGGCGTAAGTTTCGTCTCGATCCAACGTGTGTACACAAAGTTGCAGCGTATTCAAGAACAAGCGGATACGGGACGTTGTCGGCGGATACGCGTTGATTCCGGTGTGCACGCACATCCAAATCAACTTCTGCGAAATCTCGCACGTCCGTATCAATGGCGCGCATGTTTCGGTGAAGACCGCGTGCGACCAAGTTGTCCCGTTTGGCAGGACGTACTCAGTTCCGGGGTGAATCGGGTCGTTATTTTTCCTGTTTTTGGATCACAGTTTGCGATCTCCACAGGACGCGATGCACCGAGCGGGTTGCACGGGCACCGAGATGGTTACACATTCTATACGACGCAACTGACGGAACAAAAATCGGGATTACGAGGAGAGAGGAAAGAGTACCTGAACAAGGCTCGAGAAACCGAAGTTTCTGTGTCCGACACGACACAAGGGACACTGTGTCCTGTGTCCGCTGTGTTCGACACGAAGCGTCCGTGTCTGAGTCGCTTAGGGTTAGGGACTCAGGCTGCTGGCCGGAGCTTGGCGGCGCTGCGGCTAGGGCCGGGGTCGTCGGAGGTGGCCGAAGTCGTCGGCGGCGACGCCGGGGGCTGACCGGAGTCGGCTGGGACGGGGAGACGTCGAGGGCGGCTGGGAGGAGAGAGGGGGAGCTGCGGGAGTCGGAGGCCGGGCTCGGGGCTGCGGCGCTGCCGGCGGAGCTGGGAGGGAGGCGGCGTCGCGGCGAGGTGGTCGGCGGGAGGGTGGCGGAGGCCGGCGCTGGGAGGGTTGGAGAAGAAGAGGAGGTGGCTCGGGAAGGAGAGGAGCGGCGGGGAGGGGTCGACTCCGGCCAGGGGCGGCGGGGCAACTCCGGCGGGGGAAGGGGGGTTCGGCTGTGATGGGGGTGGCGGTGGTGGTGGTAACCGATGGGGGAAGGAGAGGAAGGGTGGCTAAGGCAGGGTGGAGGTGGAGGAGCAGGGAAGGAGGAGGAGGCCGAGGGGTCGGGGGTCGGGGGTCGGCTTGCCGGCGAGGTCGGCTCGCCGCTGGCGGGGGGGGTCAGCTGGGAGGAGAGAGGAATTTTGGGATTTGATTTTATTTTCTTTTTATTTTTCTTTTATAGAAAATTATATTATTTTAATAAGTAAAAATATCTAGAGATATTTACAAGATATTTTTGGGATATTTTCGAGATATTTTCGGGTGGGTCCCGCCTCCAAATGGACGGTGCAGGTTCATCGGCCAATGAGGGGGTGACACCTTGCACTGAAATTTGCAGGAAAGTCCCTGTAATTTCATAAATTGCATAATGGTCCTATTTTTGGGAAATTGCACAATTACAAAATTGTCTGGAAAAACACCCGATTCCTGAAAATTCTAAAAATGCACAGAACTGAGAAAAATTGTTATGTGAGGGTCCTAAGGGGGTGGGGGTGAGTCTGGGCAGGGGTTGGGTCTGATTTCTGGGTGATACAGGTCATCGTATTTATTAATAAATAAATACTGCGCACGGTGTTCTCTAATTATTTAGAGGCAGGTAGGGTCATAATTTTTCTACGGTGTCAATACACTAAATGTAGTATACTCAGTGTAGAAAAATAACATATTTTTGTTTGGGCACAACGGATGCATGTTGGGCCTCTAATGTCTGTTGGAACAGGGATGGGTACAGGTCTAGGAATTTAAATACGGACGTTTTGTAACGATATTTGTGCGTCTAAAATGAGGCACAAAACAGAGTATCTGGGAGTTGCACAAGGTTCAGAATAATAGGCTGGCATGTCTAGGACAGGTATGTAAACTTTGTTCGGGGATAACAGTCAAGGTAAAGCTCCAAATAATTCGGTGATGGACAGGTGCACAAGTCAATAGGATAATAAATTAAAATATTGCCATAAATCCTAAATTGTTAAAATAATCCTAGAAATGCTAAAATCTGGTCGAGGGAGTTTACAATCTACCCAACTTATAAAAATTTTGTCCTCGAAATTAAAATTAAGCCACGGTAGAAGTCAAAGATGGCATAAGGTATAATTTCACAAAGTAATTTATATCTTGGTTTACGAATAGGTTCGAAAAACGTTTACGCAAGTCGTCCACACGCTTCCAAGTAGATTCTTCTGGCGCGCCATGTTTCTATGCCACGCGGACCAAGGGAATAGACTGATTTCTCAATACCTTACCTCGATGATCATGGATTTCTACGGGCTGCTCTTGATACGACAAGCTCGACCTAATGGTGATCTTCGAATAGTAGAAAACACGACTGCTGTCTGTCACATATCGCCTAGGTTGCGATACGTGGAATACATCAGGTGCTCTCTCAAGGAAAGGTGGTTGCGCAAGTTGATATGCTACTGCTCCTACTCTTTCTAGCACGTCACTGGTCCGATATACCTTGGACTCAACTTGCTGCGTCCTCCGAATCGAATGGTGCCTCTAGTAGGTGATATCCCCAAGATGACATGATCGTCCTCTTTGAATTCTAAGGGACGATGATGACAGTCTGTCCACTGCTTCTGTCTGTCTTGCACTGCTTGCAAGTGTCCTTACATTACTTAACTGTCTCTACGGTGTTGACCACCAACTCTGGTCATGCGAATCCTTGTCTGGTACAATGCTGACTGGTATGCCGTGCAATCTTACGATTTGCCTCATATATAAGTTAGCTAAAGCTTCTGCAGACTGGCCAACACTAAAGGTAAGAATGTGCTGACTTGGTGAGTCGGTCCATAAAAATTCTTAATCCTAACAAGTCAACCTAGTCATAGGTGCTGCTATCCATTCAGGAGTCAATCAATTGTTTATCCGGGTGAAATCCATTTAGACTCCTGACAACAAAATGATACATTCTTCATCGTAATACTTGGGTTCTGAACTTGACCCGAGTTACGATAAAAAAATTCATGTTGTCATAGGGATGCACGTATCAGGAACGTAATAAAATGTTAGGTAGGTAGCGAAGGTCATTCTAAGGGTAGCACATTTTTAAACTGCAACCTAATCTAATAGTAGGGTTTGGTAATTACCCAAAAAACAAACAGAAATGGCTACAGAAATAATACACTTTGTATTTATACTAAGCACGAGGTTTCGCCTTTCCGAAATAAGGGAAGACGGAAGACAATAATCAAGAGTTCAAGGGGAAGGTAATAGATTGGAAGTATGGGGGTTCAAGGCGTTTAAAGAATTCAAATGGGAATTGTCAAGGCAGTTGTGGATTGAAATGTTATTTTAGTAATCCCTATTCACATATTCGTATTAGCACAGCTATGCCGCTGATACGATATGCTCAGACATATCTAGAGGGTAAGTACATCCGTCTACTAATCACTATATATTTTAATCCACGTAAAGTAGTTATGCGAAGGGCGAACCAAGTGCACTATGGTTGATCAGACCATAATACAGTGATTCTGAAATGTATTAGTGTAGTACTCCAATAATACATATATCATGAACAAGCTTGATAAAGAAAGCTTGCAAAACTAGGCTATAATAGCAGTATAAGTCAAGGTAGTATAGCAAATATAATTACGCTAGATTATGATATGAGAAATTTCAAAACAATTCAAATTCACAAAAAGACAAGACTCTACAATCTCTACAGTTATATTTCTAATTTCTTGTCTAAGTTGCTAGTTGACCAAAAAGAGGTATGGTCTTCTAAGTTCTACAATCTTAGTAAACACTAAAGGCTGTCCGTATAAAATAAAGATTTAAGGTAGTCTACGTAAAGTAGGAATATCAGAGCTGTCCGCGTAAAAGTCTGTGCGTAACAGTCTGCGCGTAAGAGTCTGGGTGAAAGTCTGAGCGTAAAAGTTTTGCGCTAAAATTTGCGCATAAAACTAGCGTGCGTAAAGTTGTACAAAAAACTTACGAGTTTGTCAGTCAAAATTAGTGAATCCTTATATCTGACAAAAGTTCTTGTACAACGATCGAGTGGACGGTTGCGATGATGAATATGCGCGAAGATCCAGGTTGTCTTTTAGTGACTTTATTGGATACAAGTTATTTACGCTCGAGGTGAGTCAAAACCAGATGTCCTGTCAAAAGCTGTTTCTTTTTGCACAGGGCTCGAGGTGTATCTCTGCGTTTAATGCACGAGATTGGGTCATGGCTGGGGAAAGCTAAGGCTGTAACAATACGCTCACAACCTATCCTTATGTTCTACGCCTAATCAGGTTGCTCTACGCTGGTTATCTATTTATTCCAGAATCATCAGATTTATGCAGGGCAGTTACCTATGTGGTTTTAGGACGTGTCATACGCAAGATAAGGAATACTAAGGGAATGTGGGTAGCGGTTGTCATAACTGCGGCGTAAAGGAGACAATCTTCTGCATAATTTAGTTTTTTACGCCAACAAGAAAGTCATTTGTCTTTTACGCCAACTAGGCAGTTGGTTGGTTCTTATGCCAAATCGGTCAAATGGGTTTTACGCCAACAAGGGTAAAGGGTCTCTGGCGTAAAAACTGGGTTTATCCAAACACAGGATGAGGTTTCAGTCCTAGTATTCAACCTTGGATTTCTATTGGTTCCTTAAGACTAGGGTCAATACTATGGTCAATTCTCTAACTAATCCTAGTAGTGTTTATACTACTCTCAAGTCATACATAAATACGCCAAAGGATAATAGTAAGTTAATATATAGGTAGTGATGCTAGGGTTTATTAGGTAATATGGAAGACCAGGGTTCATTTAGTAGTCTGAACTTAATGATATGTCAATGTCCTAGTTTTGTTCTTAATAGGAATACTACCCTAATTATCATCCTATCAACAGGGATTCCTATATTCTAGCAGGGGCTATACTTAAGTAATTATCAGGGAAGCACATGAATCAAGCAGGATGCAATTATGTAAGTAGGACAGACTGGAAGGAAGATAAGTCATAGTCAATTATGGATGAGATCCTATCCTCTAATCCTAGGTGCAGGCTTGCTCGGTACAGTAACGTAACCGAGACAATATGCTCTGACCTGCATGGGCCACCACTAAAAATATGTCACGTTCCAGTCCCAAAATACGTAGGACTAGGATACGTAACCATGCCAGCCGTCCGTATATATATGGCAACTCCAATATATGGAAACCATATATACGTGCGTACGCTGTATAATGAACAATAGTTCACCAGTGGTATAATTAATCACAAGTCACAGGGTAATATCTAAATCTCATCCACAGAATATCACATATACAGGAATAACCAATAATCAGGTAACTAGATCTAAATAACAAATATCTAAAGAATGACAGTCGGATGGAAACAAATCCACTGCCGAAATAGAATATAAAAGGAACCAGATACACACCATATAAGAACAACATCTGACAATCATGAGGCTCGAAGAGAAGACCTTCTCGGGATATACGTAACATGCCTGGATCTGCTCTCCTGCGAATGCTCAAGAACATATACACCTGGCAGGGGACCAGGTCCTCAGAGGGACATAGCAAGATACATAAAAATAACATGCTATAATGTAAATACCGAATAAATAAATGGGGTGTGCTAACCATCTAAGTGAATATAATTTAAAGACCTTGTAGTACGCATGGGAATGTGTAGGCTAGACATATGCTGACGTAATTCACCAATCGTTATGACTGGCTAGTATATGTGTCATATGCCCCCTGACTCAAGGGCACTCTGCAATCGTCCATCCCCACGGAACATGGAATGAAGGATAAAACAGGAATACCCCATCCTCCTCGGAGCATGGTAACTGGAACAAGAAAACCAATACCCCATCTCCGAGCAGCATGGTATCAGGAATACCCCATCTCCGAAGAGTATGGTATCAGGCAACATAAATATATAAGGAGGGGGTGTCCTATACGCCTACTAGTATCTTTCCCGCCCAATATAGATGTACAAGTCATGAAAACGACGTGGACACCTCCTACTATGATGCAAGTCTCAATAAAATAAACAACTGAGCTAAATACCGCTACACGTGTTGCTCACACTGATGGCCAGTCGCGCATGAGGCACGCGTCCCTACATGTACTCACTCTGTGACGTGTAATGATACGTGTCAAGGCCTGGAAAGTTATATCAATAACTTCACAACTTTAGGTGGGTCTACTAGACACTAGGTCAGACACAAGTCCTAACGTCAACGCCATCGTTGACTGCACCCGAGTTTTCTCGGACGCGCATATTTATATAATATTAAAATAGATAAACATGTAACTAATAATAACTAAATTTAAACAATACAACAAGGCAAGGTATACTTGCCTGGCAAGAGAGCTGCAAATATAATATCCAGATGTCAAATACCAAGTGTCAGAAACTATGGCCTCAGAATGAACATCTCCGGATGCTGAAATAAACATCACTAACAGTCTCAGAAAATATCAAATAGCCAGAAACGCCTGTCCTTAAGTCCAATTTGGACACAGGGGCAAAAATGACAGTTTCCGGTCAAAGCGGGGTCTACATATGGGCCACTTTGCACCGAAAAATGTGTCAGGGTCAAAGGTCTCCAAATTTGCCAAACTTAGTGTCAACAAGTCCAGAACGATGATACAAACCCAACGGAATGTACAGAACTGGATTCCGATGTGCCGATCACAAAATCGCCCGTCAAGTGGAGCCTATGGGGCCCACGATACGGGATTTTGTCAACGTTCTCAGAATCGAACCAAACTTGAATCACAGGACCAGCGTATTGCTACGAGTCCGATGGCGTAAGTTTCGTCTCGATCCAACGTGTGTACACAAAGTTGCAGCGTGTTCCAGAACATGCGGATACGGGACGTTGTCGGCGGATACGCGTTGATTCCGGTGTGCACGCACATCCAAATCAACTTCTGCGAAATCTCGCACGTCCGTATCAATGGCGCGCATGTTTTGGTGAAGACCGCGTGCGACCAAGTCGTCCCGTTTGGCGGGGCGTACTCAGTTCCGGGGTGAATCGGGTCATTGTTTTTCCTGTTTTGGGATCGCGGTTTATGATCTCCACAGGACGCGATGCACCGAGCGGGTTACACGGGCACCGAGATGGTTACACATTCTACACGACGCAACTGACGGAACAAAAATCGGGATTACGAGGAGAGAGAAAAGAGTACATGAACAAGGCTCGAGAAACCGAAGTTTCTGTGTCCGATACGACACAAGGGACTCTGTGTCCTGTGTCCGCTGTGTTCGACACGAAGCGTCCGTGTCTGAGTCACTTAGGGTTAGGGACTCAGGCTGCTGGCCGGAGCTTGGCGGCGCTGCGGCTAGGGCCGGGGTCGTCGGAGGTGGCCGAAGTCGGCTGGGACGGGGAGACGTCGAGGGCGGCTGGGAGGAGAGAGGGGGAGCTGCGGGAGTCGGAGGCCGGGCTCGGGGCTGCGGCGCTGCCGGCGGAGCTGGGAGGGAGGCGGCGTCGCGGCGAGGTGGTCGGCGGGAGGGTGGCGGAGGCCGGCGCTGGGAGGGTTGGAGAAGAAGAGGAGGTGGCTCGGGAAGGAGAGGAGCGGCGGGGAGGGGTCGACTCCGGCCAGGGGCGGCGGGGCAACTCCGGCGGGGGAAGGGGGGTTCGGCTGTGATGGGGGTGGCGGTGGTGGTGGTAACCGATGGGGGAAGGAGAGGAAGGGTGGCTAAGGCAGGGTGGAGGTGGAGGAGCAGGGAAGGAGGAGGAGGCCGAGGGGTCGGGGGTCGGGGGTCGGCTTGCCGGCGAGGTCGGCTCGCCGCTGGCGGGGGGGTCAGCTGGGAGGAGAGAGGAATTTTGGGATTTGATTTTATTTTCTTTTTATTTTTCTTTTATAGAAAATTATATTATTTTAATAAGTAAAAATATCTAGAGATATTTACAAGATATTTTTGGGATATTTTCGAGATATTTTCGGGTGGGTCCCGCCTCCAAATGGACGGTGCAGGTTCATCGGCCAATGAGGGTTGGGGAAGAAGAGGAGGTGGCTCGGGAAGGAGAGGAGCGGCGGGGAGGGGTCGACTCCCGCCAGGGGCGGCGGGGCAACTCCGGCGGGGGAAGGGGGGGTTCGGCTGTGATGGGGGTGGCGGTGGTGGTGGTAACCGACGGAGGAAGGAGAGGAAGGGTGGCTAAGGCAGGGTGGAGGTGGAGGAGCAGGGAAGGAGGAGGAGGCCGAGGGGTCGGGGGTCGGCTTGCCGGCGAGGTCGGCTCGCCGCCGGCGGGGGAGGGGGGTCAGCTGGGAGGAGAGAGGAATTTTAGGATTTGATTTTATTTTCTTTTTATTTTCTTTTATAGAAAATTATATTATTTTAATAAGTAAAAATATCTTAAGATATTTACAAGATATTTTCGGGATATTTTCGGGTGGGTCCCGCCTCCAAATGGACGGTGCAGGTTCACCGGCCAATGAGGGAGTGACACCTTGCACTGAAATTTGTAGGAAAGTCCCTGTAATTTCATAAATTGCATAATGGTCCTATTTTTGGAAAATTGTGCAATTACAAAATTGTCTGGGAAAACACCCGATTCCTGAAAATTCTAAAAATGCACAGAACTGAGGAAAATTGTTATGTGAGGGTCCTGAGGGGGTGGGGGTGAGTCTGGGCAGGGGTTGGGTCTGGTTTCTGGGTGATACGGGTCATCGTATTTATTAATAAATAAATACTGCGCACGGTGTTCTCTAATTATTTAGAGGCAGGTATGGTCATAATTTTCTACGGTGTCAATACACTAAATGTAGTATACTCAGTGTAGAAAAATAACGTATTTTTGTTTGGGCACAACGGATGCATGTTGGGCCTCTAATGTCTGTTGGAACAGGGATGGGTACAGGTCTAGGAATTTAAATACGGACGTTTTGTAACGATATTTGTGCGTCTAAAATGAGGCACAAAACAGAGTATCTGGGAGTTGCACAAGGTTCAGAATAATAGGCTGGCATGTCTAGGACAAGTATGTGAACTTTGTTCGGGGATAACAGTCAAGGTAAAGCTCCAAATAATTCGGTGATGGACAGGTGCACAAGTCAATAGAATAATAAATTAAAATATTGCCATAAATCCTAAATTGTTAAAATAATCCTAGAAATGCTGAAATCTGGTCGAGGGGGTTTACAACCCTCCAATGGGAGGTTGACACCTCGCACATACAATTTTGCAGATAAAACCCTGCAGATTTACAATTTGCACAGAGGTCCTATAAAATTGGGAAATTACGCAATTACGCAATTGTTTGAGAAAATTACCTTATTTCTGAGGGCATTGTATTGAACAGAAATGAGGGGGTGGTGTCCAATGAGGGCCTTGAGGGTGTGGGGGTGAGTCTGGGCAGGAGCTGGGCCTGGTTTTGGGTGATACAGGTCACCGTATTAATTAATTAGAAATTAATGCGTACGATATTTTCTAATTATTTAAAAATAGGTAGGGCCAGAATTTTAGTGCGGTGTAAATATACTAATCGTAGTATACTCAATGTAGAATAATAACGTAATTTTGTTTGGGCAAAACAGGTTCCTGTTGGGCCTCTAATTTCTATTGGAATGGACAAGGGTACAGGTCTGGAAATTAATTGAAAATTAATACGGACGTTTGTAACGATATTTGTGCGACTAAAACGAGACTCATGCCAGCGTATCTGTGAGTTGCACAAAGTTCAGAATAGTAGACTGGCATGTCTAGGAGAGGTATGTAAAATTTGTTTGGGGATAACAGTCAGTGTAATGCTCTAAATATTTATGTGATGGACAGGTGCACAATCAATAGGATATTGCATAATTAAATTTAAAATACTGCAATAAATCCTAATTTGCTAAAAATAATCCTAATTTATTATTAAATGCTGAAATCTGGTCGAGGAAGTTTACAACTACCATTAATTTCAGCTAATGTCGTCTCTCGGGCTCTCCAGGCTTCGGGATAACTAACTTGTATAGGTGCTCCCTATATATATCTTTAACAATTTGTGATGGACTATAGACTGGTTATCTCTAATAATGTCAATTATCATGGTCTTAATCCATACAGCAGTAGCTAGTCGATGACGTCCTATACTAAGTCTCCCTAAACAAGAATAAAGATTTTCTAATGTACTAACTTTAACTATATCGCCATTTACAATGGATTTGACATATACTCTCCAATTACAATTCGGTTGATCACAAAAATATATAATTCCACGAGCATTATTCATAACACTAGTTGAACAACTAAAATTATATTTAATTGCTAAATTACTTATAAAGCTTCTAAAGTGAGAACGGGTAGGAAATAATTGTCCCTTAAATATTTCATTAGTGATAGCTTTTACAACATTATCATCTACCGTATAATCTATATTTTCAACTAAATCATCACTATTTCCATCGTCGTTGTCACTATCATCATCATGATTAGATTCATCTGATGAATGACCTTCTTAAAAAAATGAAACAATTTGTTGAGAAGAACTAGCACCCGAACTAACATGCTGGTATTCAGAAAAATATTCACTATTTATATTATCAAATGTTGCTGCTACTTTAATAATATATATTTTTATATACCGTGATTGTGAATTAATCTCAAGAATATAATTCTATGCATCTTCACTATCTACCAAAAAATAATTAGAACCAAAAATAGACTTCAGAATAAAATCGTAATGAATAGAACAACGTTCAATAATATGATTACGTATATTTTCAAAACTAATATTCGGATAAGTTAAAAAAATTTGGCTTTCTCCTCCTTCGTAATTTAACCCATTTACTTTACCGTCGTGCGAGCATACAATTCTTACGCTACGATCCATGACGATTGAGAACTTTTGCTACAAGAAATTGAGATAAACTTTGGCTACAGGCAAAAAAAATTTTGATTGCTGGAAGCTTTGCTAGAGGCAAAGAGACAGAGAGAGTATTGGAGGCTTTGCTAGAGAGGGGAGAGAGTGAGAGTGTTAGAGGATTTGGTTGAGGCAGGAAGAGATATATAGAAGCTTGCATTAGCCGTTGTGCAACAGCTATAATTTCTCCCCCCCCCCCACAAAAGCCAACGGCTATAATTCCCCCCCCATCCCGAGAAGCCAACGGCTATAATCTCCTCACCCCTACGCCAGCTCGATTGGCGGGCCCACACCAAACACTCCACCCGCTAACTGAGTTGGCGGTCTCTCCCCATTTCACGCCAGCGCTCACCAACTAAGTTGGTGGGCTCCCTATTTTGTTCCCCCTCGCCAACTAGGTTGGCGAGTCATCCCGTTGTTTACAATTTTTGCAAAACTATCCCTTTAGCCGCAATTGCCTCAAAATTCGTCCCTTTATTTGAAAAAAACTGAAGCTTTGTTAGAGGCAGAGAGACATAGAGAGTGCTGGAGGCTTTGCCAGAGGGGAGAGAGCGAGAGTGCTAGAGGATTTGGTTGAGGCAGGAAGAGATATATAGAAGCCTGCATTAGCCGTTGTACAATTAATTTCCCCCTCCCCCACCCCCCACAAAAGCCAACGGCTATAATTCCCCCGAGAAGCCAACGGCTATAATCTCCTCACCCCCATGCCAACTCGGTTAGCGGGCCCACACCAAACACTTCACCCGCCAACTGAGTTGGCGGCCTCTCCCCATTTCATGCCAGCGCTCGCCAACTAAGTTGGCGGGCTCCCTATTTTTTTTCCCTCGCCAACTAGGTTGGCGAGTCATCCCGTTATTTACAATTTTTGCAAAACTATCCCTTTAGCCGCAATTGCCTCAAAATTTGTCCATTTATTTGAAAAAATCCGTTAGAATTTCTTGACGTGTTTCCAGATGAGCTAGCTGGCATGCCTTCCGATCGAAAGAATGAATTCACTATCAATACATTTTTAGATACCCGGCCGATTTCCAAGGTTCCATAGAGAATGGCCCCTGCAGAATTAAAGGAGCTAAAGATTCAGTTACAAGAATTGTTAGACCGTGGATATATCCGTCCTAGCATTTTTTCGTGTGGAGCACCAATTCTGTTTGTGAAGGATGGGTCGATGCGGCTATGCATCAATTATCGAGAGTTGAATAAGATAACTATCCAAAACATGTATCCGCTGCCAAGAATTGACGACTTATTCGATCAGTTGCAGGGTACGTCAGTATTTTTTCAAATAAATCTTCATTCTGGTTACCATTAGCTCAAAATTAAGTCGAAAGACGTACTAAAGTCAGCATTATGCACCATATATGTCTACCCTGCCAAATCTACATGCACGGCCGTTGGGATCCATCGTGATCCCTTAGTTGACAACCCAAGTGGGGTACTTTGCCCTTAGCCCTTTAGCCCCGTAGTGGGCTTGACAAGCTTCACGGAAGGAAGCTCTATCCTTTGGTTGTAGCTACAAATAGCCTCCTATGGGAGCATTAAAAAAAGGTTAGTTCCATAAATTTGTCAGATCCCCCCCCCCCCCGGCCCACACACACAGTATTTACCCTCTATTTCCATTAGAACACTGTGAGAGTTCAAACTTTCTCTCGCTCATCGAAGTGGCAACTCCCACCGGCTGAACATCTCTCGTCACCGATATCCCATCAACTACAAAGATTCCAAAGCACCTAACAAGAATCTATCAGATGAAGCACAGTAGATGATGTAATTTTAAGGTGACGTTTGGTAGGCGATAATTATTTTTAATTTTCGAAAAAAAAATTAGGGTGGTAATCTATTACTCTGGATTTTGAGGCTATAAAAAAATTATTTTTGGGAATTACGAATACTCTGATAAATAATTTACTCACGAAACATGAAAATTCTATCCCTTAAGAATATGTGCGTATATTTATTTTGCCCCGACAATTTTGTTTGTTTGTTTGTTTGTTTTCTTTTTTTTATCGTTTTTTATCTTCTTCTTTTTTTGATTTTTGTTGTTGTTTTTTTTGTCTCTTTTTTTCGTTTTTTATCATTTTTTTTTATCGATTTTTTTCGTTTTTTCATTTTTTTTGGCCTTTTTTATTGTTTTTAGTCTTTTTTTGTTATTTGTTTTTCGTTTTGGTCGTTTTTAATTATTTTTATCGTTTTTAGTCAATTTTTGGACTTTCTTTTATCGTTTTTATATTTTGTTGTTGTTTTTTTAATTATTTTTAGTCGTTTTTATCGTTTTTTTATCATCTTCAGTCGTTTTTGGTCAGTTTTAGTCTTTTTTTTTTTATTTTCGCCGTTTTAGTTCGATTTTTTGATCTTTTTTAGTCGTTTGTGGTTGTTTGTAGTCGTTTTTTGTTTTTGAAATAATTTTGTAATTTTTAGTCCTTTTTGGTCTTTTATTTTTATTTTTTTGTCGTTTTGGTCGTATTTTTTTTTCTATTTTTTGTTTTTGAATTTTTTTTTAGTTTTTGTTTGTTTTTCTCTTCTTCTTTTTTATTTGTTTTTGTCGTTTTTGATTTTTTTTTGTTATTTTTTCGTTTTTGATCGTTTTTCTGTTTTTAGTCTTTTTTTCGTTTTTTTGTTATTTTTTCGTTTTTACTTGTTTTTTTGTCCTTTTTTTGTTTTTAGTCTTATTTTTGGTTTTAAGTCATTTTTGATCTTTTTTTAGTCAATTTTTGTCTTTTTGTCCTTTTGGTTCTTTTTTATCAATTTTTTTGTTTTTTATCTTTTTATCGTTTTTCTAATGTTTTTTGCTTTTTGTTTTTTTTCGTTTTTGGTCGATTTTTTTAGAAATAATTTTGTCATTTTTAGTCGTTTTTTTGTTTTTGTTTTTTGGTCGATTTTTTTCGTTTTTTTTTTGTTTTTGTCATTTTTTTTTTATCTTTTTTTAGTTTTTTTTGTAGTTGTCTTCTTCTTTTTTGTTTTTTTTATGGTTTTTTTAAAGTTTTTTTTTTTCATTTTTTGGGCTTTTTGCCCTCTTTTCTTTTTCTTTTTCTTTTTTCCTTTTTCTTTTTACTACAATTTTTTTCTCTTTTTATTTTTTTTCCTGAAATATTTGTATAATCACCAAACATGAAAATATAGTTTTTCAAATAATTTAATTACTTGAAGTTTAATTTCCAAAAATATATAATTTATAGCTATATAGTATTATGCGTACCAAATGTCCCATAAAATGCATAGATGAATATGTAAGGATGTTCTAGATGTATATTATTCATCCATAACCAAAACCCTATTGAATATTTAAAAAAAAATTGAGGATGATAAAAATAAGGGATAACAATATTGCATACATAACTTTTCATCTTATCAACATCAACCAAACAGGAGGCATTCGGAAAATAAGGGATAACAATATTCAAAATGTGTTAGTTTTCTCTCCTTCCACAAAAATAAGTGAACCTTAGTGCAAAAGTAACCCAATTTAACTAGCTTCCTTCCTTAGCCTCTTGGTGAGGGGACGACCTCTTAGCAAATCGGCCCTGCAAGAACAAAAGAAGATTAAGTGAGAAGGTATCAAGGCTTGATCATTACAAGTAACAAAGTGAGAAATGATATGCATGTTTCCCCTCATTTTCCTTTGAGGGAATGGTAGTGATTAAAAATTCCTGATGCTAACTTAGCATCTACATATGTACAATGTTCTAAACAGCGGTAGACGGATACGCGACGAAAAGGGTCCGCCTACCGCCTAGGACACCTAGACGTTTGATACATTTTGGGTATTTTTTTACTATTTTACCACTGTTTTTGCATAATATGCATATTTTAAGAAATTTTGTATGCATAGCTAAGTTGTAGAACAAATATTTATGAAGTTTAAGTCATGTAAAAGTGACTCATAGGTCCATAATGCTTGCAAAACTATTTTACCAAAACATCTAGTCAGGTGTTACTCCATCTAGGCAATCGCCTACACCGCCGTCTAACTCATTATACTACATAATTTGCATTAGAGTACACCGCGTGCCACGTACTCACCTCCGTCTATGCCGTCAAATCTCCGCTGACCGTCTACTCCATCGCCAAGCCGCCAACGGCAAAAACGGTGCGGAGAGCGACCGCCTACCGCCTAGGCGGCCGAGGCAGGCACCATTTAGAACATTGCATATGTACAACTACGGACATGGATACAAATAATGATACAATACAAATATGGGATACAAACATTTTCGGATAGTACAATAAGTAGTCAATTATATTGCATACAATGTTGTCAAAATCGGATTAGATCGTAAGTTCGTAAAGGGGAATGCATCGGATCGGGATCCGGCTTGTGAATCGTAAAATTCTTGATTAAATCTATAAACAAATTCAAATATGAGAGATATCATGCATAATTAATGAATATATTCAGAAAATAAATATGTTTTAGCATATATAATGCACAAAACAAGTCATCCGACTCAAAAACTATAATTAGTATGATCCCCAAATATTAAAAATTCAAAATATTACTCTCATTAGACATCTTTATTACTAGAACTTGAGAGAGAATATTATTGGAGTCATCCATGTATGGAATGTTGAAGTTCGCTTCATACTCCTCTTGTCCTCATTGGAAGGCAATACATCTTCCTCTCTTTTCTTCCAAGTGTACCACCTTCTTCTTATTGTCCTTCTTGTTGTGAGAGAGATCTCTTGTCCTCTATTCTTATTTCTAGAAGTAGTATCAACTTTATCATTCTCAAAACAACTTGAAGGTATAACTTATTTTCGATCATTGTCCACAACTGTGCAATGCTCCCATGCCACATCTTTTTTCTTTCTCATATTCCAAAACCAAAGAGAAAATAGTAGGAAATAACACAATTCAAAAATCACCTCAAATGTAATTATATAAGTCACAAGAACGTGCTTCTATCTTCCCTAAGCCGTAGAATTTTACCACAACAAACAAAAATGGATTTAGACAACTAAGGAGGAAGAATTGGGTTTTTTTTTCTCGTAACCCTAGTTTGGGAGAAGAGAAAGAGCACAATAAAAAGATTTATCTAATAGAATATGATCTGCAGACTCAGGATTGTGCAATCTAGATTAGATCCTGATTCTACGATTCGGGTCGTATGATCCTTACTATCCGGCTCCGATCGTTGCCCAACCCAATCCGTACATAGGATCCGAATCGCGAAGACTCTATATAGGGTCGGATCGTACTATTCGCGATCTAGATCTTACGATCCTGACAAAAAGGGTTGAATGACACAGACATGGGGGTATGGACCATAGTTTGCAGTATCACCCGATATCAATCTACAGTCGATACTAATACGGTTCTGCATGTCCCGATCTGATACTGACTTTTATCAGATATTGACTGATACTAACTGATACCGACATTGGGGATCTCTTTTCTGGTGAATTCGATAAAAAAAATAAACGAAGAAGACCAATAAGCAAGGGTGTAAAAGGATGTAAAAGAAGAAAACTTATCAATCGCAAGGATGACTACTATTTTATTCAATTTCAAAACTAACTAAGAAACTATACTTAAAATTATGCCTAAATGTATAAAATATATTTTCTAAATTGTTAATAATAAATTATTAATAATTATTTACTTTCCGATAAAAAAAAATCCAATACTCTGATTCAAAAACGTTGATATTGCCGATACTGTCGATCCTGATACTCGTAGGAATTGTCCAATACCGATAGTGCGAACCTTGGTATGGACACGATATATACCATTTTGCAATATCCGTGGAACATAGCATAGCATTAATTTGGTGCAAGTTAGATTCACCCTGGACAATTTACTAAACCAGAAAGTGGTACCCAATTGCAAGATTCATTGCTATGACATATATCCAACTGCTTCCAAGAGTGTCAGCCATTGAGGTCAGAATCTATTCTTCCAAGAGCTGGACCAAAGTCTGTTTTTTCACATCAAATGCACATTTTCTGTTTTGCCACACTTTCAACTAATCATATGCATAGTACAAGTACTCCTTACAGAGCATGGGAGTAGTGAGTCATCAACCAATGCAAATGCTTACAGTTTGCACATGAAAACTAGTTACAATGTTTTTCTCTTTGTTGGCCAAATATAAACTCAAAGTTGTAAGAAAGGAAAAATATACTGGTTATAAATAGGCAAATTGTTGATTGCATAATTTCACTTGTAGCAGCACACTGGACTTTAGATTAACAACTGACACTTAAAGCCAGTATAGTGTTACATTGGCATAGATCACTACGGGTTTGTGGACACTTATAGCTTATGGAAATTCTTAGGAGCCTGAACTCCCCGAAGTTCCATCATATTCATATATCATCATAAATGACTATAACAACATGAAAGACATGTAACATTTTTGACAAAAGTTGCAGTATATACGGACAGCATGATGTTTTTAGGGCCCTCAAACACTGAAATTGGAAGAGTTGTGATTCTTACACTCGCCTTCATTCGAGGCCTGCAATCAGCATTCACCTTCCGGACCTGGTAGCGGATCTTCTTGGAGAAAAGTCTGGTCTTCCGTTTCTCTCTAAACCTCTGCACGCTTCCCTCTCTTGCACCCCCACCTTCCGTGTCTGGAGTCAAGTCAGTCTCTGCGAGCCTAGCCTGCTCAAGGAACTACCTATCATCAACAGTGTTTAATCTAAAAGGTTGGAAGAATAGAGCATAGAATTGCATCCAATGAACATTAGTCGGATTCAACTTGTGAAGTATGATGAAAGTTCTATTTATCTGACTAGGGTTTCAGAAGTTTGTCAACACAGCTAGCTAAAAGTACTAAATTTGCATGTCAATTTGGAAATACTAGAGGAATTTCATAAGGGAAAACATGAACTTCAAAAACATTTCAGAAATGAGTCAATTTTGGTCCTACATTTCGAAATTCCCTTTGTGGTCACTGATAGAATCAGGTGCATGTATGAGTGTGTAAAAAGGAACTTACTAAAAGTTTGAAAGAAAGCAACTTGTATAATCAATTCACAGAATTTGTAAAAAAGGTTTAATGTGCTATGAGAGCCATCAGTATAAATGCTACATTCTGTATGTCTTTTTAAAACAGGTGAGCCAAGGAGATCTATTTGTGAGCTTAAGAGGCTAATATGAGAGAAAAGAAACCAGAAATTAAGGAAGCCTGGACATTCTGAAAATCAAAGCCCTATCCGTGTCGCATTTTGTTAGACGCATTATAGACACAACAAGACACTCCAAAATATAATAACATCATGATCATCCAAGCCTTCTTCCATAAGAATGGAGTCCGTTATGGCGCATAAGAAAGATCCATAAAGGCTTTGACAAAGGTTTTATGAATATCTGTCAACAAAATAATTCTCCATGTTGGTACCAAATTTCTAGCAATGTAGCTATGTGCATGAGAACGTCGTACCATAGAATCTTGGTAGTTAGTTGGCGGGTTGGTAGACCCACCATTTGGACACTCCAAAATACATTATGGCATGCAAAAAAAAAAAATCAATTTCACGTCCATGTCACCATATCCATATTGTCTGGTGCCGTATGCATAGTTGTGCAAAACATAGGAAAACAGAAATGATTTACTTTCACTCTACTAAGCGTGAAATTCAGAAGACCATCTATGAGCACACTGCAGATGTAAACGACAACAACTACTAAGGTGATGTTTGTTTGGTCATTTGAATCTAAAGTCTGAAATTTTGTTGAGATTCAGATGTTAGATTTCGGAGGCAGTTTTACCTCTGAATGTTTTAGAGATAAAATTTAGACCTTGTCTCTGAATTTTTTGACAAGTGACAACCAACCAACATATAATGCCTCTGAAGTCAAACTTTCTCCTATCAAGACTTGAGTGGTGCAAACAAACATCACCTAAATAAACCTATCTGAGACTGCAAACCTTAGTTTGTAGTATCAACCTTAGTTTGTAGTATCGGCCGATATTGATCCGATACGGCTCATATCGATACTATTTGGCTTGTCCCAATCCGGTACCGACCGATATCCGATACTGTCGACATTGGGCTCTCTTTATCGATCAATTCGGCAAAAAAAGTTGAACGAAAAAGACACTTAGCAAGGCTGCAAAAGCATAGTAAGATTGTAAAAGCATGTAAAAGAAGAAAACTTTCCTATCGTATGTAAAACAATCAGCAAGGGTGACTATTATTTTATTTAATTTCAAAACTACTAAGAAACAAACACTATAGATACTTAAAATTTTCTCTAAATGTATAAAATATATTTTCTAAAATGTTAATAATTTATTAATAATTATTTCCTTTGCGATACCAAAAAATTCGAGATCCCACTCCGAAACCACCGATACTGCCGATACTAATAGTAATGGTCCGATACCGATATTGCGAAACTTGCTACAAACTAGAGAAACTTGCTACAAGCTAGAGAAACTAATATAAGAACTAGGCGAAGGTCTCGGAATAAAATCGCGGGGGAGGTGTAGGGACAATGGGCCCAAATGGCATGCAACACAGTGTGCGTAAAGTCCCGTGCGTATCGACGGGCACCACCGAACTCAACTGGCTCTTATGGTCAGTGAGAAGAGGTATAACCTTTCTGGCTGGACGGAGGTCTCGGGATCAAACCGCGGGGGAGGTGTAGGGACAGTGGGCCCAAATGGCATGCAACGCAGCGTGCGTAAAGTCCCGTCTGTATCGTCGGGGATCTAAAAAAAAAAATTTAATATAAGAACTAGGGACCACATTCATAATCACCCTTTTCAATGATTGTGAAAGGGATATGGGATCAACTATTCTAGGAAAAAGAAGTATTATTTCAGACCAGAACCACACTAACTGTCAACAAAATTAAATCCAAAAGCCCCCACATGAATCAGGAGAAAATTCCAGCCATCTGCAATGAGTCAGCAACAGGACAATGGAGGAATAATTTGGGAGGCCTGCAGGAATCATACACTTACAAGGTCGTCGGCGGAGAAGGGGAACGGACATTGTCGATCCGACCAAGCGTCGACGACGTCTTTGTAGTTCAGTTTGAGCCCCAAACCAGACTTCAACTTCCCCTCCGACGACAAGCTACTACTAGAATTATCCTTCTTCTTCTTCATCTTGCTTTTCTTCTTCTTGGTCTTCTTTGGCAACACATCTAATTCAGGAACAATGTCATTGACCTCCACCATCGGGCTCGACCTCCACCAATCCCCGCGGTGGGCGCCGCGCAGAGCCTGCGCGATGATACCGTTCTGTCCTCCGGTCCCGAACCCCACAAAACCCCCAAATGAGGGAGCGAACGCACCGGAAGCATTCGACTCCGCGCTCAGCTCCCCCATGATGCTATCGATCCCCAGCTCCTCGTCGAGGATGGACTCGACGTCGTAGTCCGGCGGCCCCTGCTCCTCGAACCCGGCGCAGCGAAGGCGCGGGCTGGGCGCGGGATTGGAATACGAAACCGGAGACTGAGACCGAGACCGAGACCGAGACCGAGACGGGGACGGATGGTCGTCTTCGATGAGGTAGCCGGCGAGGAAAGGAGGAGGGGGGACGGAGCAGAAGGAGAGAGGGATGTAGCGGTGTTTCCGGAAGATGTTGGTAGTGAAGACATTGGGGTAGACATTAGAAAGAAGGACGGCGGCCTCGGTGTAGGACTGGTTGGGCCTCTTCCGAGGGGCACGGGCCCTCTTTGTCGACGTTACGACCGACGAGCCCTCGGAGGAGGAAGGGGAGGGGGAACTGAGGCACGGCGGAGCCGGCATTCTTGGTCAAGATTTATTTTATTTATTTAACCCAACACAAGAAAACAAAAATGTAGCTACCTAGCTTAGGGTATTCATTGTTGTATAGGGCTTAAACCCCCGAGCAAAACCCTTGGAAACGTTATTGGTTGCAACAACATAACATGAACTCACTCACTATTCCCTCCCTCCCTACCAAAAAATGAAGAAGAAGAAGAAGAAGAAGAAAATAATAACTGAGTATCAATAAATGGAAGGAAAGAGAGAAGAGTAAAGGGAATCAGGGATAGGGGGTGATAATGGTTATGGGCATTTGGGAATCCTGTGGGGGGGTTCCCATTGGTACACCTGGAGGAATGGGTCTCACTGTTTTTTTTTTTTTTTGTAATGCCTCCACAAGATGTTGCTGGTTAATTAGATGTATTTAAGCTGTGCACAAGAATATACTGCTATCATCAACTTTATGCACACTTTTGGGAAAAAGGGGGTTGCACGGTTGCACCTGAACATAAATTAGCATCAAAATCGGCGGTTTCAAAAAAATATATATATATATATATATATATATATATATATATATATAAGATAATTATTAATATTAAAAATATTTTTTTTTGATATATTTAGACAGTTTTGTAGTGTCCCGCTCCGCGTAGACACTATGTACAAGTGATATCGCTTTGCTTGCTCGAGCGGAAGTCTTCTCGGAGAGTTCCCGACCGAACCACAAGACGATTGATTAATGTGAGTGGACAGAACTGTATTATCTGATTCTTGCACACCTTAATAATGAATCTGAGTTTTTGAATGTTTGTTCTAAGAAGATTGTTTCATAAGAAGAATGATAGAACCTGACTCTGCATGCCTAATAAGAGAACTCGTATAGCTTGTCATTGAAACGAACATGCTTGCTTAACTAGAGAATTTGTATGCTTGTCTGAAAGAGATAGAACTTCACCATGCTAAGTCAAGAGCATAAGAAATATTGCATGCTTAGTTACACCGACACGGCTATCGAACGAACATTTGCCATGTTAAAAAGATAAGTAAAGGAATCGCTTGAATAAGTCCCTTTGTAATATGCTAAGAAAGAGATAGATATTGCATGCTATATATGAAATCGAAATCGTGCTTGCTATTATATGTTTTGCTTGTCTGTTTTGCTATATCGAACTGCTATAAGTCTTTGATTCGTATAAGCAGAGACTAATAGTGCGCCATGAGGATACGGCCCGCTGGGGGTCTAGTGGGGTGTGCTATTAGATATGTGAGAGATATGCTTTGCTTGACAAGATGTGTTTTGCTAGACTATATATGTTTTTGCTTGATCATTTGTTTTGCTTGCATTATAGATGCTTCATGTCATTGCATTGGTCTCGAACAACTTGTGCACCAGGTCTTGTCTCTCGACGGTTCCTGGGATATTGGGAATCGCTCGGTCCGAAAGAGATTTTTGTTTCACCTTGAGGATACGGCCCGCTGGGGGTCTAGTGGGGCGATGTGTCTATTAGTGTTGTGCGAAATCCATGATGTCACAGCTGCTAGTACTCGGGTGTGTTGGTGAAGAGTTGAACCTTGAGTCACAGCTACCGACATATATGTGTGCTAGTGAAGAGCTGAACCTTGGGCAACCGCTACTAATCATGGGGCTACCCATGAACCATCATATAGTTAGGGACGCATGCTAGTCTAGCCTTCTTGCATACCTAATTGTTTAATGCAGAGACAGACAGGAAAGGAGAACCTTATACATATATGTTTATACAAATTGTTGCTAACTCGTATGTCTGCTGCATGGATAACCGTTCGGCCATGGGTAAGGATCACTGAATAAGTGATCACTTGTATTTCCTTATGTCCCTCATCATTTATGCTAAATGTGATATATCTGTTTTACATTGAGTATGTTACTGCCCTTATTGCATCGAATTGTATTGTAAACCCCCAGATTTTGCAAGAATTTCAAATTGGGATTTTTCACAATTTTCTGGAATTTTCTGGGAATTTTCTGTAATTAAAATCAGGGTTTCTAATTATTAAATGATTTTTAATTGATAATAAATAATATTAAAATATTATGAAAATAATATTTTTGGGTGTAAAATGGAAAACTGGACTTAGGGTAATTTTTCTGGAATTTATTGGGCCCCGGACCTATTTTTAAATCTCCTAAAAATATTTATTTACTAATTAATTAATTAATTAATTAATTACATTTATTTATTTATTTATTTTTTTATTAATTAAATCGGCCCGCTCGGCCCGGCCCAACACCCGGCCCAGTCCCCCGGCCCAAACCCCTAACGGGTCGGGTCGGGTCCGCCTGAACCCGACCCGCCCGACCCGAAACCCGGCCCCTCTCACCCCTGACCCGTTCCCCCCCCCGCGTCCGGCGCCGCCGCCCGCGGACGCCGCCGCTCCGCCCGGCCAGCGCCACGCGCCCCCGCCCCCGCGCTGGCCGCCGCCTCCCTCGGCCCCACGCCACCGGCCGCCCCCTTTAAAACCCCCTGGCCAGAACCCCCCCCGACCACCGCCTCTCCTCCGTATCCCCACCATCGGCGACGCCCGCCCAGCCGCCGTCCCCAGCAGCCACACCGCCACGCGCCGCCTCCGCTCCGCCGCAGACCTCCGCAGCCCGCCTCCCCGTCGTGCAGCGCCGCCCGCCACCGCCGCCTCCTTCTTCTCCCCCGCTCGACTCCAGCAACAGCCCAGCAGCTGCCCCGACGCCGCTCCGCCCGCCTGCCGCTTGCCGCCGCCCTCGCCGGCGTCGCCCCCAGCCGCCCTCGGCCGCCTCCGGCATCCCCCGCCGCCCAAGCCGCCGTCCTCCGCCTGGCTGCCCAAGCCCTAACCCTAATTTCCTCTTCTGTGTCGGACACGACAGTGGACACAGGGTTCGACACACGGACACGAAAACCCTAGTTTTCGGAGGCCAGTTCAGGTACGTGTATCTTGCTCCTCGCTGCTCGGTTTTAAATTCCGTAAATTGCGTTGTGAAGCCTGTATGACCCTCTCGGTGTCCGGACAAACTGTTCGGGGCACCGCGTCCTGTGGTGATCGCACACCGCGATCCAAAAACAGGAAAAACCAGACCCTGTTTTACCCCGGAACTGAGTACGCCCCGCCAAACGGGACGACTTGGTAGCGCGCGGTCTTCACAGATACGTGCGCAGCGTCGATACGGACGTGTGAGATTTCGCGGAAGCTGATTCGGGTGTGCGTGCACACCGGAATCAACGCGTATCCGCGGACATCGCCCCGTATCCGCATTTTCTGCAATTTACCCTAACTTCGTGCACACACGTCGGATCGAGACGAAACTTACGCCATCGGACTCGTAGCAATACGCTGGTCCTGTGGGTCAAGTTTGGTTCGATTCTGAGAACGTTGACGAAATCGCGTGTCGTGGGCCCCACAGGCCCCGCTCGACGGGCGATTTTGTGTTCGGCTCATCGGAATCCAAATCTGGAAGTTCCGTTGGGTTCGTATCAGCGTTCCTGACCTGTTGACACTAAGTTTGGTGAATTTGGAGACCGTTGACCCAGACACGTTTTTCGGTGCAAAGCGGGCCCACCGGCGGACCCCGTTTTGGCCCTAAACTGCCGTTTTTGTCCTTGTCTCCAAATTGGACCCAAGGACAGGCGTTTCTAGCTATTTGACGTCTTCTGAGCGTGATGGTGATATTTATTTCAGCATTTGGACTCATCTCTGGATATTTTCCCCGAAGACCTATTAATCGGATCCAAACAAAGGCAAGTACCTGCACTTCAAGTTTAATCTTTATATTGTGATAGTTAATTTCCTGCCTTACATGTACCCTTGATGTTTACACCTAGTGTTAGAAATGTTGAATTTCATGTCTTGAATATTGGAGTTCATGTCTTATTTTTCGTGTCGGGAGGGAGAATACTGAAAGGCATGTAGTTTACCCTGACCCGTGTCGTGAATAATAGCTGTTGGTACACGACTGTCCATCAGCCGGATCTCGATTATTCGTGATAAATAGCCGTCTATGACGGCCGGTTTAACCTTATAGACCCCTACATGCCAACTAGGTATTCTAAAGACACAAGTTCACACACATAGCTTCTTGTCTAGTTATGGCTCTTGTTGACTGTTGTAGTTCATTTCCTGTCACATTTATTCCTGCTTTCTCATATTCCTGTGTATAGCATTAACTCTGAGATATTGATGTTTCTTTTATGCAATTTTCTCAATATGATGCTCAATCTAATTGTCATAAATATTTAGTTTAATCTTGATGTGCATTGTGTACTCTGCTCCTTTCCTGACTGGATCCGTTGATTTAGGCGATGATGAGAACCTTGCCCCCACCTATTATGATCCCTACGAGTTAGCAGGTAACACACATGAGGAGCCAGTTTCTCCCAGGAGGCTACTTCTGTGGATCAGTTAGCTGTAGCTGCTTATTCTTTTCTTTTCAGCATATACTCGGGTTTGTCCCCGATTTATCTTCTGGCTTGTATTAACTGTGGATTGGTTGTCACAGATTAAATATTATAAAATCTCAGCATTCTTTTTCCTGTTATTTTCCTTGTCTATTTACTTTTGTGGATGAGATAGACTTTATATTACCTGTGATTATGCCCTAGACAGCGTACTACCGCCGACACTGCGGCGTAGGCTGGACGTGCCCACGCACTCGTGCCCGAATACCCGGGTGCGGTTCGTGACATGTATAGTCCACTTGAAATGATTGTCTTGATATGAGATGAACAGTCCGCTAGATAAGCTTTATCCCTAAGAGTTAGAATATGGTGCACAATACATGCTGCGCACTACACGATAGAACATTGTCCTGTATGCATGCTTATTGTTTGAATATGCAAAACTGTTTCCAAGCTATATTTTCGAAAAGAAGTAAACTGACTCAAATTCTGTGCTACATTAAATAAACACAGGTAAAAGTAGCAAGATCACTAACAATGTAATATTTTTCCACATGCTTACTTAGTGTGGGTTTCAGGGAGTGTTGCTTCTATTCAGTTGATTTTATCTCACCAGTACTTTCTCCAAAGTGCTGACACACCAACAGTTTGCTTGTTTACATGTATTGGATCGTCCAAGAAAGCGATAGCCGTGCCTCATCCCCAGGACCCGAAAATCTGGAGTCGATGCCTTGAGCCGTATCGAGATTGCTTTGAGCTTCTTTTGTATAGAGGGACATAATATATGGAACAGTGTCATTGAAATCGAGAGAAAAGAGTGCTTGAACGATTTGTAACCTCGGCCAAGCGCCGCTTGTAACACTTCTGATTATCAATAAAAGAGCTTATTTTCATATGCCATTGTGTTCTTTACTTTTCTGTAATATATGTGTCATTGTTCCTGTCTTGAATAGCTTACTTGTCCTTGTTCAAAGCTTTGGCCTTATGCAAGCGCACTTTAGGCTTGCGCGGCATCGCGCCCAAGCGAGGATGATCGGTTCCGTAGGGACCAAGCGAGAACGATCGGACCCCTACGGGATCGGGACGTGACATAATGGTATCAGAGCGACTCGATTCTTTGCCCATTCCGTTGCCTCCGATTCTGAGTTGTGCCCGATATTGTGCGGCAATGAACGTTCCATACAATAAGTCCATAGATATTCTCAATGTTGTGCGCAAAAAGTTTTCTGGATTTGATTTGTTGCTTGAGAGTTGTGCTTTCGTGCTTGTGATTTGCTTGTATTTTCGATTAAGGATGGTGAGGGATGAGGACTATCGCTGCTCTGAATTTTGTGAGTTTCTCCTTGAGTTTCAAGGATGAAACTCTTTATTTGTGGGTAAATATGTAGTATCCAGCTCTGCGTAGGCACTATGTACAAGTGATATCGCTTTGCTTGCTCGAGCGAAAGTCTTCTCGAAGAGTTCCCAACCGAACCAAAAGACGATTGATCAATGTGAGTGGTCAGAACTGCATTCTCTGATTCTTGTACGCCTTAATAATGAATCTGAGTTTTTGAATGTTTGTTCTAAGAAGATAGTTTCATAAGAAGAATGACAGAACCTGACTCTGCATGCTTAATAAGAGAACTCGTATAGCTTGTCATTGAAACGAACCTGCTTGCTTAACTAGAGAATCTGTATGCTTGTCTGAAAGAGATAGAATCTTGCCATGCTAAGTCAAGAGTATAAGAAATATTACATGCTTAGTTACACCGACACAGCTATCGAACGAACCTTTGTTATGTTAAAAAGATAAGTAAAGGAATCGCTTGAATAAGTCCCTTTATAATATGCTAAGAAAGATATAGATATTGAATGCTAGATATGAAATCAAAATCGTGCTTGCTATTATATGTTTCGCTTGTCTGTTTTGCTATATCGAACTGCTATAAGTCTTTGATTCGTATAAGTAGAGACTAATAGTACGTCCTGAGGATACGGTCCGCTGGGGGTCTAATGGGGTGTTGTCACGCCCCAGTCCCAAAATATACGGAACCAGGCCACGTGGCATTGGCCAGCTGACACGTCACTAAGGGATTACCCAATTTAATGGACCCAAAGGAACGTGCTACGCTGTCCTAAAATACTAACAAGTCTAATACAGGTAAAATCTAATCTCATCCACAAATTATCAGGAAATAAGTGCTGAATATATAGATGCTAAGTCTGAAATGTCATACTACAAATCAGATAATATCTGGTGGGAACAAACCCACTACAAAAGATAATAAAAGTACTGAAATAAGATAGACTAGAGTAGCGTCCATCTATGTAAGTAACTCCAGCTCTAGGTGAACAAGCTACTAAAGATCAGGCAGATTCTGATGGCGGCTCCTCTAATTCCTCCTCAGTGGCATACCTCGCATCCTGTCCGGGACCGTACACTGTGGGGTAGTATGCCTTATCTAAATCTGAAAGGGAACCAGGTCCTCAGTGGGGCATAACAAGATACATAAAAATATGCCATATATGTAAATACTGAATAAACAAATACAGGGTGAGCTAACCATCTAAGTGAATGCAATGTGAGACAACTTAGTACGTATGGGAAAGTGTAGGCTAGGCATATGCTGACGTAATTCACCAATCGTAGTGACTGACTAATATATGCCACATATGCCCCCATTCGAGGGCACTCTGCAATCGTCCATCTCCGAGGAGCATGGTATCTGTGATATATATATATAACGTCCGTATCACTCCGTCGAGTGCGGTATCTTGTGTAAAAGAGGTGGGTGTCCCATACGCCTATCAGTTGTTCTCCCTGCCCAATGCGGTAATACAAGTCGAATCCACAACGTGTAAACCACGTAGCTAAATGCCAAGTCGTAACTTTTCCTGAGTTTTCCTGATTTCGTGCTAAGCCGTGATGCACGTCACACGCACCGGTAGCTAATCGAGTACGTAAACTCGCATCCCAATATGTATTGCAATCTTATTGCGTGTACCCGTGTCAGGGTCTAGGAGGATATTAGGATACCCTCGCAGCTTTTGGTAGGTCTACTAAGTCTAAGTCAGTTACACTACGTGTCAACGTACTTGTTGACGGTACCCGAGGTAATCTCGGACACATATAGTTATATGTAAAAATAGTGAAAATATCAGACAACAGTTCATTGAATTTAAGCAGTAAAACTTGGCAAGGTATACTTGCCTACGTCCTCAAGTTGGGCGTGCCAAAAACCTGTTCTCGCAGTCAAGTCTGAGGGGTCCTGTGACCTGGGGTCACTGACTGCGTCGTAGGTGCACTCTGTTCAAGATGTACAGGGTTCGTGAATTTATCATTTAAACAAGGCATAACTTAAAATATTATAACTATATATATAATAATACATAGTTTATATAGTATATATTAAGAGCATGTAAAATATAAATATTGTATTAATATAAATATATACATATATATAAGTATATATAAATTTCAAGGAAAAGAATAATAAAATACATATATGATATTTTATATACTTAACCATATATATTTTTATATATAGTGATATATATAATATATATAAATAAATAAATAAAAATAAGGGCATATATATATATAAATGTACACATATACATATATAGCTTATATATATAACATATATATATTTACATATAATATTACATATATAATATAATTATATATATATATATATATATACTGTATATACATATTTAACACATAAAATAATAAAATGCATATATACATATATAATACATATATTTATTAATATACATATATAGAAAAATAAATAATATATATATTCATATAATGCAATATATATATATATATATATATATATATATATATATATATATATATATATATATATATATATATATATATATATATATATATATATTATACATTTATATAAAAAATAGAATGCATACAGTATACTATATAATAATATGTAATAGAATAATACATATAATAGTATATTATATATATACTGTATATTTATTCATATATAATTATATAGTATATATAATTATATATATAATAATATAATATACATATACATATATATAAATAAATAAAAGACATATATATTAAATATAAATACTGTATATATATATATACATATAGTATTTTACAATATAAACTGTATATATATATATATATATAATATATATATATATAATATATATATAATTATATATAGAATAATATATATATATATATATATATATATATATATATATATATATATATATATATAATGAAAAAAACACCAAAATACATAGGTATATACATATTTATTAATATAGTATATTTACTGTATATACTGTAATTATAATATTAATATATAATTAAATACATATAATAATATATATATTAATATATATATTAATATATAAATATATATATATATATATACATATATACATACATATATAAAATTATACGTATATACGTACAGGGAGGGGGGTATGCTATACCTGACAAGTGGGGGACCCCTAGGTGTCGTCGCCGGCGGAAGGACGGCGGTGGTGCGGCCGGTGGCTGGCCTGGACGGCGGCAGCAGCAGCAGCTGTTGTTAGCAGCAACAGCAGTAGCGGCAGCTTGCAGCAGCGGCAGCGGCGCAGGCGGTGGCGGAGGTGGCGGTGCAGGCGGTCAGGTCGGCAGAGGGGATGGTGGCGAAGGTGGTAGGGGTGGTGGCGGTGGTCAGTGGTGGTGGTGGTGGCGAGTCGAGGGGGTCGGGGTGGCTTGGTTGCTGTGGTCGGGGGATCGGGGGAGGATGCTGTGGCAGAGTTGGCGGTCGGGGCGGTGGGAAGGTGGTGGTCCGGCAGAGGGCGTCGAGGCGGAGCGGATGGGGGTGGTGGCGGTGGTCCAAGGCGGTGGGTGGTGGTGGTTGGAGGCGGTCGGGATGTGGGGGCTGCTGTTGGTGTTGGTGGGGAGTTGGTTGCTGCGGGGGCTGCCAGCGGCGGCTGCGGCGGCCAGGGCGGCGCTCCGGCGGCCGGGGAGGAGGGCAGGGTTTGGCGAGTCGGTGGGCGGAGGTTCGGCGGAGGTGGTGGCCGGAGATGGGTGGTGTGGGGAGTTCGGGAAGGGGGGACTGGGATTTTATCGGTTTTAGGGTTTAGGTTTAGTTGTAAATTAGGGTTTGGTTAGGGGTATTTTGATAATTTAGGTTTAAATATCTAGATATTTTAGGATATTTATATGTAGATATTTTATTGTGGGATCCACTTCCAAATGGACGGTGTAGGTTCACCCTCCAATGGAAGGTTGACACCTCACACTGGAAATTTGCAGGAAAAATCATGTAATTTCATAAATTGCATAAAGGTCCTATTAATTGGAAAATTGTGCAATTACGCAATTATTTGGGAAAAACACCATATTCTTGAAAATGCTAAAATGTACAGAACTGAGGGAAATTGCTGTGTGAGGGCCCTGAGGGGGTGGGGTGAGCCTGGGCAGGGGCTGGGCCTGGTTTTTGGATGATACGGGTCACCGTATTAATTAATTAATAATTAATGCGCACGGTGTTCTCTAATTATTTAGAGGCAGGTAGGGCCATAATTTTAGTGCGGTGTCAATATACTAAATATAGTATACTCAAAGTAGAATAATAACTTATTTTTGTTTGGGCAAAACAGGTGCCTGCTGGGCCTCTAATTGTTATTGGAATGGACAAGGGTACAGGCATAGAAATTAAATAGAAAATAAATACGGACGTTTGTAACGATATTTGTGCGACTAAAACGATACTCATGCCAGCATATCTGACAGTTGCACAAAGTGCAAGATAGTAGACTGGCATGTCTAGTAGGGATATGTGAACTTTGTTTGGGGATGACAGTCAATGTAATGCTCTAAATATTTGTGTGATGGACAGGTGCACAAATCAATAGGATATGTAAGCAAAATAAATTCAAAAAATTGCAATAATTCTAATTAGCTAAAAAAATAATCCTAATTCAATATTAAATACTAAAATCTGGTCGAGGGAGTTTACAGGTGTGCTATTCGATATGTGAGAGATGTGCTTTGCTTGACAAGATGTGCTTTGCTAGACCATATATGTTTTTACTTGGTCATTTGTTTTGCTTGCATTATAGATGCTTCATGTCATTGCATTGGTCTCGGACAACTTGTGCACAAGGTCTTGTCTCTCGACGGTTCATGTGGCACTAGGAATCGCTCAGTCCAGAAGAGATTTTTGTTTTACCTTGAGGATACGGCCCGCTGGCGGTCTAGTGGGGCGATGTGTCTATTAGTGTTGTGTGGAACCCATGAAGTCACAGCTGCTAGTACTCGGGTGTGTTGGTGAAGAGTTGAACCTTGAGTCACAGCTGCCGACACATGTGCGTGCTAATGAAGAGCTGAACCTTGGACAACCGCTGCTAATCATGTGGCTACCCATGGACCATCATATAGTTAGGGCGCATGCTAGGCTAGCCTTCTTGCATACCTAACTGTTTGATGCAGAGACGGACAGGAAAGGAGAACCTTATACATATATGTTTATGCAAATTATTGCTAACTCGTATGTCTGCTACATGGATAACCGTTCGGCCATGGGTAAGGATCACTGAATAATTGATCACTTGTATTTTCTTATGTCCCTTATCATTTATGCTAAATGTGATACATCTGTTTTACATTGAGTATGATGCTGCCCCTATTGCATCGAATTGTATAGTCCACTTGAAATGCTTGTCTTGATATGAGATGAACCGTCCGCTAGATAAGCTTTGTCCCTAAGAGTTAGAATATGGTGTACAATACATGTTGCACACTGTAATACCCCGTTCCGTTCAAGTGGACTGCCGTCTCAAACGGCGATAGTGCAACTGTCCCGACCCACTTGCCTCAAACGAGAAGCAAAGGATATCCAGACTTGTCCCTACAGGAATCCGGCTTGGACTTTCAGAGGCTCGCTTGACGTATCGCTCTACCGAGGCGAATCATCGCTAAGGTGGGTGGCTACGGTGAACTTGTCTTTGCTTAGCCAGCACACATAAAACCTGGAATATTTATGCTAGTCGCTAGGTGATTCACCCCCTGCATGCTAATAAATCCAACGCACCTAGCTAAGAGAATAATCCCAAATCGTATTGCTATGCTAGAACATGGAAATTGAAACACTGCTTATGTTTAGACCCTCGCATGCTAAGTCCCTAACGGTTTTATCTCTCGGCTTACCTTCGGGCCCGAGCCAACGTGCTGCTTACGTTCCTTAGAAACGCATACTTGTCTGCTTGTAATGATGCCGTGTTTTCATCCAAACCCCGAGAGACTACTACGTAGTCGCTCCGTGCCTGAATAAACCTGCAAGTATTCGGGACCGCTAGGTCACTAAGGCAATCTCCGCCCAAGGAGAATTGCATCAAGGCAAAAGTCATTCACTGAACAACGAAACAGGCAATGCATCTTGTCTTGTACTATTGTTGCCTCAACAGCTTGCCTCTTGTCTTGTACTCTTGTCTTGTACTCTTGTCTTGTACGCTTGTTGCCCCAATCATGTAAATGGATAACTTACCCGAGACGTCGTTCGATCACGGACAACTTGTGCACAGGGATGGTCTAGCTGGCGATGCTGGGGCACTGGCATCGTCTCGGTCCGGGCGAGACCAATTGTTTTAGTCTCTTGTTCTTGGCGGAATGGCATGCATCGCCTCTTGTACTTTCGTTGCACATCATTCTCGTCAAAGACTATATAGTCTCTTGTTCGATGAAATAGTTTGTAGCGCCCCTTGTATTTCGTTGCATACCATTCTCTTCAAAGACTATACCGTCCATTATGGCATACGCCAGTGATCGCCTTGTATTTAACTTGTTGCATGCTTGCCGGTAAAGAATAATAAGATAACAAGTCATCCTCGCTTAGCGGCTATCCGCATGCGAGATACTGTATCGCATGAAACAAATAAACTGAACACCTGAACGATCTTGAAATAAGTACTCATGTTTGCATATGTTATGCCTCATAAATGCTTATACATGCTCCTGCTTAAATTAACAATGTTTGCCTTGGACAGGGAAGAAGAAATGGTAAGTTGGTAAGTCTCGTCGTGTTTTCTCAAACATCGCACGGCGCACTGCTCGACACGTTAGGCTATTCAAATCTTGCATGAAACTGATCCTAAGGCAACTAGAAAGACAACTTAATAGTTGTGCACGGAACCTGTATTACGTGTTTGGATTTGTCGAGCGGGCGAGTAGCTTCCCCACCAGTGCATTCAATGTACTGATAATCCACCAGTTTGTATGCAGGGTGCGGGAGAACCTCGTTCGGTGCGGACGCCTCCAACGTGCGTGCTAAGGCGTGGACATCACTCCGAAGCAACGGTGCGTCCGGGACTGAAGCACATATACAAGACATAATATTGTGAACATAGCCCGAACTCGCCTGAATATCGCCTGAACAAACATTCCACAAATGTAGCCACTTGGCACGCCTTATGTTTCAGAGAGAGAGGCTTGAGCGACTTGTAATCTCGGCTATACGTCGCCTGTAACACTTGTTCATATCAATAAAAAGAGCTTGCTTTACTTCAACTTGTGTTTCAATGCTTCCGCTATATTGTCGACTCAGTGAACCTGTTATCAAATCGCTATGCATTTACGACTCCGTTGCACTCGGACAATCTGTGCGACTCTGTGGCTTAGAACTCTTGCCGCCAGCCAATGAACCATGGCCTTGCACGGACGTGGCTCACGCTCGTGCGGCATCATGCCCGGATGGGTCAAGCGATCGTTCCGCAGGAGCGCTGGCGAGGGTGATTCCCGCCTAGCGGGAACGGCCGATTTGCCTGCGGGAGATTGGGGCGTGACATGTACTACACGGGAGATCACCAGGTCCTCAGAGAGACATAACAAGATACAAAAAATATATGATGAATAAAATACAGTAAATAACATACAAACGAGTACTAGGTATATCTATAACATGTGATAGGGTATACTGATACTAGTAAATCTAAGTGAATGCAATTGAGGACAATATTTGGATGCATGAGAGCTGTGGATAAATATGATAGGCCTAGCACTCATCCAAGATTAAAATCCCTTTGTTTACACAAGACATCTGGATTGTATAGCGTTGAACAAACTCCAGAGACTAACTATGTATATCCTCATGAAAAAGTGTAAAAGTTTTCATGTGTCCAATAATTGTCCTCCCCACCTAATTCCCTAATTCAGTCAAGACTATCAACTCAATGAAATAAGTAATATGCAAGCAATATGAATATCCGTGTCTCAACCCTATGTGTCAGCATGTAATAAGATACAACAAGACTCGAAAAAAGGAGATACATGTAACACTATGACAATAGATCATAACTGAGAAAACATACAAAGCATGTAAATATTGTAATCATAAGACAACGTATACTTAGGGATGACATTTTTTTCCGAATCCGATGGGGACCCAAATTTTTTTTCCCCGACGGGAACGGGTTTGAGGATTTAAAAACGGGGGCGGAGGCAGGGATGGAAATAAAAAAAAATCGGTTGGATTCGGGGACGAGTATGGGTATAGTACTTCCCGTCCCGGTAAATTCTCAACCCCGATTACTTATATATTTTTGTTGTATATAAATGTAGACCTCTATTTGAAATATGTTTTGTGGAGTTAATATTCACTCTTTGTTATTTTGTTTTATAGACTTCTAATTGAGTACTTGTACGTTTTTTTTTGTGGATTAATATTCTCTTTTTGTTATATTGTATCATTTTCTCTATCTAATAGTATATTTATTTTAAGTATATTTTTTGGGAATAAAAATATATTTTTAAGCTTATAATGCACAAGAAAATTGTTAACAAGGAAAGGGATGGGGACAGAAAAACTAGGCCCCGAAAGTGTTAACGGGGCGGGGACGGGGATGGGGAGTGCATTGTTTAACGGGGATGGAGATGGAGATAAAAATTTGAATCCGAACGGAGACGAAAATGGGGATTCCAATACTATTCGGTGACGGGGATGGAGGTATGTCTCCGTCCCCAACCCACCCCGTTGCCATCCCTATGTATACTTGTCTGACGGTTCGTCCAATCTCCTGAGGTTGCAGGTACCACTACCTTAGTCCAAGCCTAAGTAAAAATCAAAGTCCAACATATTAATATAAGATTATGCTACTATTATAGTTTATCTAGTTTACTATTCTATTTTATTTATTATGAACATAGGTTGTATACCTTATTTATTTATTTAAGTTGTATTTTTATTCTAATTTTCAAAACTGTTTATAGTGGTTATGAATAGTTCAAAATTATTTATTTATTATTACTATTTAGGATAAAGTGCAAAAAAAATTTCTTAGATTTGTCTCGTTAGCAAAATAAAACCCACTAGATAAATGTAGCAATTAAACCCTTCCCCAATAGTTGAATTGCTTAAAATATCCCCTCCTGTGTATTAGCCATTTGAAGTAGTTGTTAGTTGCACTTTTTAAAAAACTAATAATAGAATATTCAAAATACCTCCGTTACAAGTGAGAGTTTATGGCTATTACCTTTGTCATTCTATATAAATTAATATAGATAATAAAAAAGCAATATATACAAATTAATATATTAATATATATACATAAATAAAATATATTATTATAGAGACGGTTTAGTTTATATTAATTTGTATACAAATAAATATATTAGTATAAAAATAATTAAATGGCATTACCATATAAATATTTTCAAAAAAATAAAATAAAAGAGGATAAAAAAATTAAAAGAAAAAAAAACCAAAAAAACAGCAAAAACAAATTCTTAAAAAAATGAAAAGAAAAAAAAAATTGAAAAATACAAATTTTGTTAGTGTTCGGATAAAAATATATACCCACATATTTTTAAGGGATACACTTTTCATGTTTTGTGGGTAAATTATTTATCCAAGTATTCACAATTTTCGGAAATAAATTTTTATAACTTAAACCAAACATGGAAATATGTTTTCCGCTCAAAAATTGTCTGAAAAAAAAATTGTGTACCAAACGCTAAAAGATGTTAATTTGATAATCGATGTTTATCAAAAAAATTTTAGAAAAAATTGATTTATTTTTTGGGGACTTTTAAAAGCACTTTAGCATTAGGTTTTAGATGGATATAATCGTCATCTCATATATACTTTTTTTGACGTCATTAATGGTAGAAACCAAATTGGGTGTGACCGCGGGGTTATATTAATTTGTATATGAACCGAGGGTTTCCAAGTTGCATTAAAACAAATTAGCACTATTTTATGAACCGAGGGTGGGACCCTCCCCCCCCCCCCCTCTCTTCCTCAGTTCGTCTTAGGATTTTACTAAAAAAATAGTCACGTTCAAATTAATAGCGATTGACCCCCCCCCCCCCCTCCCCACCCCCAACATATTAGTATAGATAATAACAGACTTTTTTATTTTTTTGAACCGTCTTATTTTTGAACTGTTAATTTTTGAACCATTTCTTAGCCATTTTTAAATGACTAAATTAGTGTTTTTTTGAAGAATTTTTTTTATATATCTTTTTTAAGAATTCATATTTTGACCCTGAATTTTATACTAGTTTAGAGTTTTAGAATTCAATATCTTAACGTTAATTAGCCTTTTTTAGATATTTAATATATTTAAAAAAATTATTTTTATTTTTGCCTACATGAGAAGCTACATACGCCGTTAGAAAAAATATATTTAATATTAGTATTAACAAATTAAGATAAAAATTAAATTAAAATAAAATTAAAATTAAAACTAAAATTAAAATTAAAATTAAAATTAAATTAAAATTAAAATTAAAATTAGCTTTAAAAATTAACATTAACTTTAGTATTAATATTAATATTAATATTAATATTAATATTAATAGTAATAGTAATAGTAATAGTAAAATTAAAATTAAGATAAATTAACATTAACAAATTAGAATTAAAATAAAATTAACTCTAACATTAAAATTAAAATTAAAAAATTTGCATTAACTTTAAAAATTAACATTATTATTAATATTAATAGTAAAATTAAAATTAAGATAAATTGATATATATATATATATATATATATATATATATATATATATATATATAGAGAGAGAGAGAGAGAGAGAGAGAGAGAGAGAGAGAGAGAGATTTAAATTTTTAAGATTGAGATAAATTTATTTTTTAAAAGAGAGATTTAATTTTCTTAAAAAAGAAAAATTTGAAAGAGAAATATACGTATGGACTTTGTTTGTACTTTTTTTTTTTGCGTAGGAGAGATTTGATTTTGGTTTAATTATCTCGTAAGTAGTTTGAAAGAGAATTTAATAATAATATTAAAATTTGAAAAAATATTAACATAAATTTTCTAAATTTTTTTAAAATTTTTAAAATTTTTAAAATTTTTTGTTTTGAAATATAAATTATATTCTAGATTTATTAAAAAATAAATTTACCTCTATTTTTTAAAATTAAAATAAAAATATCTATCTCTATTTTTAAAAAAATAAATAAATCTATCTTTATTTAAAATAGATAAGCCATATTTTTAAGATAGAGATAGATTTATTTTTTTAAATGAGAGATTTAATTTTTAAAAGAGAAATAAATTTAGAGGACAAACATACATATATTTTCTAATCTTGTATGTTTGTCCCGTAAGTTATTGAAGAGAAGCTCTTTAAGAAAAAAAAATATATATTGTAAACCTTCTATTCCGAAAATTTTAATTTTAATAGCCTTTAGAACTATTAAGTTCTACTTAGATTGATAATCTAAGGAACATGTAATTATGATAAGTAAATATAAATGAATAAAGAAATTCATACTAAATTGCTTATTTTTTTCTTAATGATAAATGTAAAGTAAAAAAAAAAGATTTAATAAATAAGATAATGATAAGTACAAAGATATGTAAATTGGAAACGTTTGAAAAAAATTTCTTCTTCTTATTTTCTTTCTATTAGAGTAAATGAGGGATTCAATGGTCAACATGACACACCGAACTCAAGTGACTCTTGTGGTTATCGAGGAGAGGTATAAGATTCCGACTGGATGACAGAAGGTCAGTGAATCGAGTCACGGGAGCGTATTATTACTTCCATTTATAAATGGTGGGAGTTGGGGGCGTTACGCGTCTGGTCCCGTGTGTTATGACGGAAAGTCTAAAAAAAAAAAAAATTGGTCAACGCGACACAAAAATGTAACTTTTTGACGTCTGTTAACAAAAATTCTCTTTTAGGGTGTCACATGAGTCTATTAGAAACGTTAAGTGGTTTTTAAAGCGTAGAGTCTTAATTTATAAAATCATAAATCTAAGAAAAAAATTTCTGCACTTTATTCTTACTATTTTTTTTATACATATTCAAATTATACACTAATTCTATATTTACAAAAATAACTTTGATAATACTTACCCATATATATATATATATATATATATATATATATATATATATATATATATATATATATATATATATAACTATTTAACTTAGACTTACATGTAATTTAGAAAAGAGAGGTGTCTTATTTATAAACTTTTTTATCCTAATATTCTACTCATAGAAGCATTATACTCGTGTTCCTTTCTTCTTATTTAATTAACTGTACTAAGTAGTGTAACGATTGATTTGAAGATATAATTTTTTATTATTTGTTTAATGAGTCCAAATTCTATACGTTTACATATGCATGGGAATGTAAGAGCTTCCAACTTACAATTTTGATTCTTCGGTTCTTTGGCTCATTAATCTATTGAGAACAATACACATGAACGTTGAATTATTATAATGGTACACCAACCATGTGATATCAACATCCTAACCCAATGGAGCAAAATAAATAATGTATTCATCCAACTTGATTTGTGCAGGTCTTCTCAATAGAATGAAGTTTATTCCTTCTTACACCAATAGATTTTTTACTTGAAACTAGTTAACTTATCCATTTTTTCTCGGAATTGGTACTTATTTATATATACAATAATGCTAAGTTTACTATCAAACGTGGACGTCACATGGCCGCAACATGGTGGTTGTAAAAGATTGTAAGCATTTGGTTGTAGGCATAGCATTGCCCTTATATATATGCTAGATTATTTATTCTCTTATCATCCGTAATATAAAACGGTCTAAAAACCTCAAAAGTGAACCGTCTAAGCCATAAGTAAATACTCAACAAATTAAAAAATTTAAAAATAATTACGGAAGATAAATAAGACCTTAAATCAACTTCCGTTTTATCCATCAAAATCGTTAATAAATACTCAACTTATTTAATTAACAAAAAAAACTAACGAAAGATTAAAAAAAAATTCTAAAACTAACTTCCTTCTCATCATCCGTAATCCACTCTTTTCTTCCATAATAAATTATAATTAAAATATTTTTAAACTATTTTATAATAATATAAAAAAAATTTACTTGCAACGCACGTACTTTTACCAGTATACATAAAATAATATGTGCAAAAATTATTGAGAAGATGGTCTATACTAAATTTTTACCTAATATTTGTTGTTGCTTCCATGTGGGAACTTCTCCTATGACTATCTTTCTTTTTTGTTTTCATTTACCTATACACTGATCTCACCTATATGCACTCTATGCGACTGTTCTTCTTCAACCTTTCTTCTTTAGTTATAGCTTATAGCCATGGCAAGGAGAAAGCCAGTAGGATGGTCGATGGTGCATCTAGAGGTCGGCTGACAGTTAGATCCGCTGTCGTCTTCTCTCGCTGGCACGCCTAGTCGGACGACAGATGTGGTGGCGTGGTGAGGAACTCGGACATAGCTAGGTGCTTCGGATGCACGACCGGCTCTTCCTTTAGGCAAAGGATGCAGCTGTCTAGGACCCCACTTGTTTAGGGATCCCAAAAATATGGGATACTAGTATATAGGTATATATGTAATCATCAAATTTTACTTTTCCTTTTTTTTTTTTTGAAAGGTCCGAACAAGCTATATCTGGCTGGAAAAAGAAGAATATGAAAAATGATACAGCTGACTTGGTAAAACGTGACAATCAATTAAGATCAGTTACCGTTTCTTTCTCTTCTCTCTTGTAGAAATTATCGCACCGACCGTGTCTCTTCATCATTCCTGTTTTATATAAGAGAAAGAAAAAAAGTAGAAGCCATGCTCTCTTTCTCTCTCTCTCTCATACAGCTGCAAGCGCGATACTCGTATATAGGTATATTTTTAAAAATATGAAATACTAGGATATAGGTTTATTTTCAAAAAGGGTTTCATATTTAAACTTTTGTCTAGGACCTCCAAATGGTTTGAGACCGCCTAGTTGGGATGAGGAGAGAGGGATGAAGCATGGTTCCTGAAAGAAGAAGATGGATTTATAAACAGAGAAAGAAAGTGAATATATATATATATATATATATATATATATATATATATATATATATATATATATATATAGAGAGAGAGAGAGAGAGAGAGAGAGAGATATTGAAGGAGTATTTAAATAAAAATAAATAAATAAAAAGAAAATATATGAATTAATTACCGGGGTGGTTTTTCCTTCTTTAGGAGGTGTATTATATTTAATAGATTGTGCATGTATTTAGCAGCTGAGGAGGATATGATGTAGGTATTGACATGTATGGATGAATCAATAAAGATTTTGGTTAAAAATGTTTGTTTAACTTTAAATATTTATACAATTATGGAAAGTAAAAGATTATGCTTATGATATATTTATTTGGGTTAGCTATACAGTATTATTTAAAGAAGATGAATTTATTATATCGATATTCCTATCAATTATGTAATTTATTAGGTTTATCTTTATTTACGAATTCACTTATTTAGGGGTTGTATTTAATAATATGTTAACATGATTTGTATTAAAACATATTTATCTTATTTACGAGTTTTTATATATGTAATCTATCTTATCTATATTCTATACCTAGTCTAAAAGGAGATAGGGGTGAAGTTTCTTTAGGTTTATTTATATAAGAGTTACACGAACATACGTGGATATAGGAATAGAGAATAAAGTTTTGTTTATATCTTTTCTATACAAAACAGATAGCTATGAATATAATTTGTTAGTTACACCTTAGTTTAGGTTAATCTTTAGAAGATTCATATTATCTATAAGAAATCTGAAATCATTTATTACTATTATTACCTTCTATAAAAGAGAGGGTGCCAATTATAAAGATACGAGAATGACTAAACTTGAAAGGAAGGTTCATATTCAATATTCTATATGTATATTAGAAATGAGCAGTTGTAATAGAGGAATGATGATTAATTATTGGTACTTAATAGGAATGTTAGCTATAGTTTGCTATCAATATTTATAATATATATATATATATATATATATATATATATATTATTTTTCAGAGAACAAGGAAACTAAAAAATAAAATTGTTACCGGCCTCCGGGGAAGTCATGCACGAAGCACTGCCCTAAGAGTTGATCCGAGGTCTATGTACAGACGTTTCTCGGAAGCTCCTAGTGGTAAAAACTCCTGACCACCGGGTTCTCTTCGTCGCACACAACTCGGAGAGAAAGAACAAACTTAGCTCTGCCCAGAGCAAGAATTTAGAGATCATAATGTGGTTCGAGAGAGAAATGAAAGAGAGGTTTCACGTAGGATAATTTTCTGTAAAGAAAGAAGGAGGAGGTGACCGCAATATAAAGGCAGACCAAAGACACAGCCAACTGACCAGAGATTAAATGGCTCTTAAAATCAGCCATTAAAGAGAAATGACAAAAGAAAATAAACGTGGAGGAATGGCTGTTACAAGGGTTCAATGAACCTGAACATGGTGCCTCTACGTTCAAATTTGAATGAGTCAAATATTTCAAAAAATAAAGAGGAGCAAAATATTTTTTTGGATCCTAGCCCGAACCCGAAGAGTAAATTAGATCGGCATTCGGCGCCCGCAGGTGTGGGCACGTACCCGCACCCGTTACGCGCGTCGAACCGAACCCAACCGAACCGAGCCGGGCCGGGCGGCGGCGGCGGCACGCGCGTGTGGCCCATGGGGTTCCCCACACAACATCTTTAAGAAAGCAATAAAGAGGAACTAATATATATATACAATGAGGGGTTGGCCCATCCGATGTGGGACTAAAAGAAAGAAGGAAGTTGAGCTTTTGCTCAAGCAAAGCTAACAATCCCCTCCAAAAGGTCAAGTTCCGAAATAGAAGTGACAAAGAAATTAAAAAGAAGAGTTTTTGGGCAGGTATATACTATGCATAGATGAGATGGACTACAGCCTTGAATCTCACTTAGTGACTATTGTCTTTGTTTGAAGAAGTGCTTGATGGACTATGCCTTGAATCAGACTTCTTTCACCAGATTCAGAAAAATAGCACACATAGTACGTTAGAGGTTCTGGGTCTAACGGGTGGCGCTTTTGGTTGGCCATGCGCACTAATTCTAAATTTCTGAGAGTTGTCTGGGATCGCCCTGTCCCATAGTCGCGGCCTTCACAACCTCTCATATAGGTAAGTCCTTAAGGGTTGGTGATAGATTTCAACCCCGCATATCAGCTTGGACCTATTAAGAGTTTTAAAACTCATCCTAACCATATCACTCAAGAACACTGTCACCATAGGGATAGGGAATCATTGTACGCATGTACAGCCACTTGGGCAATATAGAATAAGATTTTAATCTCGGGTCAGTGTTCCATAAAAGTCACCTAAGTCCAGCTTGTTCCTACCCATTGAACCAGCTTCTTGGGATCTCCAGTCAGACTCGGTTGGGTTGCCACTGCTTGTGACTTTACTTATGGGCTTAACCCCACCCCCTCGATGATTATAGGATCAAAGTCCTAGACAGACCCTTTGTCAAGTGGTCTGCAAGATTCTTTTCTGACTTTATATAGTCAAGAATCACATATTTGCCCAATAGGCTCTTTATAGACTTGAAGCGCAACTGCAGGTGCCTGTTCATCTTAGCATTCACAGAATCATGCTTTAGTAGTTCCATAACAGATTTATTATCACAGTTTATAGAAATTGCAAGAACATGATTAATAGAAACAGGTATGTGCATAATAAGGTTTCTTTGCCATTCGGCTTCTGTACATGTAATATCCAAGGCTATCATTTCGGAGTCCATTGTACTCCTAGCTATGATAGTTTATTTACATGAGCCCAAGGAGATTGCAGCTCCTCCTAGAGTGAAAACATATCCAGTAGTAAATTTTACATCATGTGAGTTAGTTATCCAGTTTGCATCTGAATAACCTTCTACGATATCAGGGTGTCTAGTATAGTGCAACATATAATCTAGAGTATGTCACGCCCCGGTCTGCCGCAAGCCCAATTGTCCCTGCTGAACGTGAATCACCACGTTGCAGCTCTTTCGCGAGATAATCGTTCTCATCGGGACGTGATGCCGTGCAAGCCTAAAGTGCGCTTGCACAAGGCCAAAGCTCTGAAACAAGGGCAAGTAAGCTATTCAATACTGAAGCAGCGGCACACATATTGCAGAAAAGTAAAGAACACAATGCACATGATAAACAAGCTCTTTTATTAATATCAGAAGTGTTACAAGCGGCGTAAGGCCGAGGTTACAATTCTCTCAAGCACTCTATCTCTCGATTATAATGACACTATTCCATACATCATGTCCCTCTATACAAAAGCAGCTCAAAGCAGGCACAATCTCGATGCGGCTCAAGGCATCGACTCCATATTTCTGGCTCCTTGGGATGAGGCACGGCTATCGCTTCCTCGGACGATCAGGCACCTGAGAACAAGCAAACTATTGGTGGGTCAGCACTTTATACAAGTACTGGTGAGTATAAACAACTGAACAGAAGCTACACCCCCTGAGACCCACACTAAGTAATCATGTGGCAAAATATTGTATTACTAGTGATCTTGCTAGTTTAACCTATGTTCTTTTCATGCAACTAAGAACTAGTCAGATTACATCTTTTTGAAAACACAAGTTGGAAACCAGTTTTGCATATTCGATACTCAAGCATTCAAGCAATTATAAGGAACAGTGTTCTCATCGTGTAGTGCACAGCATGTATTGTGCAACACAAACTAACTCTTGGGGCAAATCTCAAATCGAGGCAAGCATATCAAGTGGACTATTATTCACTCAAGCAATAAAGGCAACACATCTATATGATTTCGGTCCCCGAGAAACTCAGGATTGACAGCGGTAATCCAGCTATCCAATGACTCACATACTGGTACTATTAGCAGCTGTGACCGAGGTTCAGCTCTACACTAATAGCCATTGTCCGACCGATGCGAATGCATAATGCACTATCAGGTAACTCATGATGCACTGAATGAACAAGCAGGCTATAGATAAACTCATAACATTTCTTACCCACGGCCGAACGGTTATCCCTGCAGCAGACATACAAGTTAGCAACAATTTGCATAATATAAAGTATACAGTTCTCTAGTTTCCTGTTCGTCCCTGCATCAAACAGTTAGGTATGCAAGAAGGCTAGCCTAGCATGCGCCCTAACTACATGATGGTCCACTCAACGGGATTAGCAGTTGGGGCGTACAAGCCCATCTCACTAATAGACGGTCTACCAAAAGGACGTACAAGCCTCAGGTATCTAGTTCCAGATCTCTTCCCGGGCCAAACGATCCCCAGTGCCCAGGGACCGCTCGAGAGATAATCCTTGTGCACAAGTTGTCCTGACCAAATGCGAGAATGCAAGCTCCTATCAATGTAAGGTTATGCACATGATCTAGAACAAGCAAGCAAACACATCTATCAAGTCCAGATAGCCGAAGCTCACTCTCTCAATACATTGCCTAATAGCCACACCCTCCCGTAAGTAAAGTTTTGAAGCCTCAGGGTGGACTATTAGTCTAGATTCACAAGCTCACGCCATTCACCAAGTTCCATCTGATGACAAGCAATCAATGAAGCATGTTCAAGCAATGCTAACTCATTTAAATAAGTAACAAGCAAGAACAGTTCTTATAACTCTAGCATGCAAATTCTATCTCTTTTAGGACAAGCATTCAAGTATTCCAGTCTAGCATACGATATCAAGAATAAGTGCAAGCAATCCTTTTTACTCTTGTTATTAGCATGGCAAGGTTCTATCTCATTTCAGACAAGCATTTCCAGTTCTCTTATTAGGCAGGCAAGCAGATTCATTTCAATGACAAGCTATGTGAGTTCTCTTATTAGCATACTGAGTCGGTTCTATCATTCTTCTTATGAAACAATCTTATTAAGCAACAAGCATTCAAAAACTCAGATTCATTATTAAGGCATGCGAGAATCAGAGAATACAGTTCTGCCCACTCACATTGATTAATCGGTCGGAACTCTCCGAGAAGACTTCCGTTCGAGCAAGCAAGGCGATATCACTTGTACATAGCGTCGACGCGGAGCGGGACGCTACAGAGTACCCCTAAGATATCTAAAAACTCTTTCTAATGCTGTCCAGTATAACTGATTTGGGTTACTAGTATATCTACTTAGTCTCCTAATAGCAAATACAATATCAGGTCTGGTCCTGTTTGATATATACATGAGAGAACCTATCATCTGAGAATATCTGTGTTGTTCCATGAGAGAACCCTCATTCTTCTTGAGAACAACACTACTGTCATAAGGAGTAAGGACATATTTCTTATCAAAAAACTCAAATTTTTTTAGCATTTTCTCGATAGAGTGTGCTAAGGATAGAGTATAACCCTCCTTATATTTGGACAGTTGTATGCCTAGAATCAAGTTGGCTTCACCTAGATCTTTCATATCAAACTGGCTGGATAAATAGTCCTTGGTATTAGTTATCAATTCTAGTGATGATCCAAAAATAAGGATGTCATCTACATACAAACATAAGATGACACAACTTTCATCTAAAATTTTGGAGTATATACATTTGTTATACTCATTTGGCACGACACCATATTCTGAGATGACTATGTCAAATTTGTTGTACCATTATTTGGGAGCTTGCTTTAGACCATAAAGAGATTTATCTAATCTGCAAACTTTTTTTTCTTGGCCTTTACCAATGAAACCTTCAGGTTGCTCAATGTAGATTTCTTTCTCTAGGTCCCCATTTAGAAATATTGTCTTTACATCCATTTGATGGATTAGCATATTATGAATGGATGCTAAGGCTAGAAGGATTCTGATAGAGGTGATCCTAGCTACAGATGAGTAGGTATCAAAATAATCTAATTCCTTTTTCTGGGTAAAATCTTTGGCTACTAATCTAGCCTTGTATTTCTCTATGGTACTATCGGCTCTAAATTTTTTTTTGAATATCCGCTTACAACCTATGGGTTTACTACCTAAAGGTAGATCTGCTAGAAATCAAGTATTGTTCTCCATGATGGAGTTATACTCATTGTTAATAGCTTCTTTCCAGAAAGGGGCATCAGGAGAAGATATTGCTTCTTCATAAGTTGAGGGATCACCCTCTATCAGAAAGGTGAAGAAACCTTCTCCTAAGTTCTTTTTAATTCTTTCTCTTTTATTCCTTCTAGGTTCTATATTTTGTTCGGATTGTGAACTAGATATTTGAATATGAAAGCTAGTGGACGGAGCAAGAGAGGAGTTGGAGGGAGAGAAAGAAATTCTATCTTTAAAGGGATATATATTCTCAAAGTAAACTGCATCTCTTGCTTCTATAATAGTATTGTTAGAGATTTTATTTACTTCTGAGTGAGTAACAAAAAATTTATTGGCATTGCTATCTAGGACATATCTTATGAATACATCTACAGTCTTAGATCCAATCTTCCTCTTTTTAGGTTCAAGAATTCCTACTTTAGCCAAACATCCTCAAACTTTGAGATAATGGATCCTAGGAACTCTACCTTTCCAAAATTCATAGGGAGTCTTATCATTAGACTTACTAGGAATTCTATTAAGGATGTAACATGCCGATAATAATGATTCTTCTCATAAATTATCGGGAGCACCCGAGCTGAGGAGCATGGCATTCACCATGTCTAACAGGGTACGATTCTTCCTTTCAGCAACTCCATTGGATTGTGGTGAATATGGAGCAATTATCTCATGGATTATTCCGTGTTCTTCACAGAAATTAGTCATATTATTTGATGTATATTCTCTACCACGATCTGATCTAAGAATCTTAATCTTTCTCTCTAACTGGTTCTCAGCTTCAGATTTATAGACCTTAAATCTGTCAAGAACTTCATCTTTGGTTTTGAGAAGAAAAGTATAACAATACTTTGAATGATCATCTATAAAGGTAACAAAGTATTTTCTACCACCTTGGGTCAAAACCCTATTTGAGTCACACACATCACTATGAACTAGCTCTAGAAGGTCAGAGTTTCTTTCTACAGATTTGAAAGATAGCCTAGTATGTTTGGCTTGAACACAGATCTCACACTTGTGTTTATCATCTATTGGAGTCTTAGGAATAAGATCTAAGTTCATCATCCTTCTTAGGGAATCTAGATTCACATGACCTAATCTATTGTGCCACATATTTGAAGATTCTATATTTGAAACAACAAAGGAAGGATCTGAAATTTTATTTACGGTACTCAAAATAAAAAGACCATCTCTTACAAATCATTTTCCAATAAAAGAGTCATTCTTAGAAAATACTACTTTATTTACTTCCATAACAATCTTGTAACCTAAAGCTACAATGAGAGACCCACTAACTAAATTTCTTCTGATAGACGGCACATGTAACACATCATGAAGGGTCAGAGTTTTTCCTGATGTCATCTTTAGATCTATTCTTTCTCTTCCTATAATCTGTACCGCTGAGCCATCTCCTAGAGTTACACCTCCTCCACCTGATTTCTGATAGTTTGAAAAACATGAGCGATCAAAGAAAACATGAATATTAGCTCCAGAATCTAACCACCAATCATCAGAATGGTAGGAAATATTGACAAAGGGTTGATAGCTTACAGACCTGAAGGAACTAGAAAAGCCGTTGAGAAGCATGTTTGATTCTGGTTAGGCTGGACGTTTTCATTTGTAAGAAGTCTGGACAGCTTCCTTCTTCCTATGGAAACAGTTGGTGGCAATATGGTTTATTTTATCACACACAAAACAAAATCTCTTCTAATCTTGAGTCTGACCGAAGTTTCTAGTTTTATGGTGATAATATTTTTGGTGGTGAGGCTGAAGGTTCTGTTTCTTCTTGAAGAGGTTCCTTTTGGGTTTGTGATGATGATGAGGCTTGGGTTTGTCTTGGGATTCTACTAGGTTTACCTTAGCTTTAGACTCAGACTTAGGGTTAGACCTTAGCCTAATTTGTTCTTATGTTCTAATTTTTTTAGTACTTGAGCAAAGGTAAGGTCACCTTGTGTATGAATAAGATCTTTCTTAATATCAGACCAAGAAGGAGGGAGCTTGTCTACCAAACATGCTATTTTATACTCAGTAGAAAAGAAAGTACCTTTGGCTTGAATATGCCTAAGATATTCTTGGAATTCATGTATTTGGTCATTCATAGGTTTATTATCTACCATAAAGTATATGTTGAATGAGGAGGAATTGAATCTTTCGATTCCAGCATCATCACAGCTATATTCATCTTCCAAAGCTTCCCAAAGTTCTTTAGCACTCTTATATTAAAAGAATATGTCATATAATAATTCAGACAAAGTGCTTAGAATTCTATGAAAGCAGTGGTAGTCTATTTTTTTTAGGTATTTTGGGTTTAGAGGAGCTGGTAGATTTGGACACTCCTACGTCAGACTCGGTGTCATCAGAATTATTTGTAATGGGTGTGGAACCATCAATTGCTGAGATCAGCCCTAAATTTGTGAGCCAAAACTTTATTTGACTCTGCCATCTCTTAAAGTAGGTCCCGTTGAACTTAGCAGGTTTAGCAGTAAATGTCTCATCCTTGCCAGTCATGGTTGCTAATGAGAAAAGTCTGATAGATACAAAATTACTCAATAACAATGTCCAATGATTTAGAATAATAGTTCAAGTAATTTTACTAACCAATCTTAAAATATTTAGTCTATCAAGTGTAGATTAACTTGAGTTAGCTGTAGGGGCCGGTTCCCAGCTAGCGGTGGCCCGAAGACACTTAAATACCGTGTCGCTTAGGGCTATTTACATCCGGTTGACAGAAGGACCCGTTCGGCTTGTTCCCTAATTGAGCTTTACTTTTAGAATTCAGACTCAAAGAGATTTGCAATTATACTTAACTATTATTGTCTTATGGTTGTTTCAAATAAACAATATTGTAGTTAACAATAAGTAAATGTAGAGCTAATAATAATAATGAATACCAATGATGGTATATATATTAAGTAAGATTTTATGTGCTACAAATACTAAATTATAGTAGTTAACTTGAATCACAAGATTATATGTGTTGGCAAATATTCAACAAAAAATTAGAAATATTCGTTACAAATATTCAAGACAGTTCACAAATTTTCTAATAGAAATATTCGTTACAATTACTACAAATACAATTCTTTATTTTTTAATTTATTTATTAATAGAATAGTACTTAGAATAATAATTTTCTAATACCAATTCTTAATTAATATATGATCTAAAATAATTAAAAATTTATGTTGCACTTTTGTATGTAAGCAGTAATGCTCGTTAAACAAATTTGCTAAATGAACAGTGAACTACAAGTTTGCTACAATAAATATTCGTTAACAAAACAAAACCTTTGTTTGGTAAGCAACTAGAAAAATATTTGTTTGCTACAGTATTTGTTTTAGTGGTGACAAATATATTGGTGACAAAAATCAGAATCCAGTAGTAAAATTGCTACAAAATATGTATGCTCACAGAATATTTGTTTTGTTCAACTCTTAGATTATTATCAATATTTATAATATAAATATATTATTTTTTAGATAACAAGGAAACTAAAAAACAAAATTGTTACTGGCCTCCGGGGAAGTCGTGCACAAAGCACTGTCCTAAGAGTTGATCTGAGGTCTATGTGCAGACGTTTCTCGGAAGCTCCTAGTGGTAAAATTCCCTGACTACCGGGTTCTCTTCGTCGCACACAACTCGGAGAGAGAGACCGAACTTAGCTCTGCCCAGAGCAAGGATTTAGAGATCAGAATGTGGTTCGAGACAGGAATGAAATAGAGGTTTCACGTAGGATAATTTTCTGTAAAGAAAGAAGGAGGAGGTGACCCCAATATAAAGGCAGACCAAAGACACAGCCAACCGACAAGAGATTAAATGGCTCTTAAAACCAGCCCTTGAAGAGAAATAACAAAAGAAAATAAACGTGGAGGAATGGCTGTCAAAAGAGCTGTTACAAAGGTTCAATGAACCTGGACATGGTGCCTCTATGTTCAAATTTGAATGAGTCAAATAGTTCAAAAAATAAAGAGGAGCAAAAAAATTTTTTGGATCCCAGCCCGAAGAGTAAATTGGATCGGCATTTGACGCCCGTTTCTGCACCCGTTACGCGAACCGAACCGAACCGAACCGAGCCGAGCCGAGCCGGGCCGGGCCGGACGGCGGCGGCGACGCGCACGTGTGGCCCAAGGGGTTCCCCACCCAACATCTTTAAGAAAGCAATGAAGAGAAACTAATATATACATACAAGGAGGGGTTGGCCTATCCGATGTTGGACTAAAGAAAGAAGGAATTTGAGCTTTTGCTCAAGTAAAGATAACATAGTTGTGTACGAGTTGCTCCTTGTACAATTTGAACAAGCTGTATAAGGAATAAAAAAATGTGTAAGAATCAAATAAAAGGAAATGAGGGGTGCATAGTTTATGAAGGAATAATGGTGAGTTCAATATTGATTATATGGAAGGATTTCAAATGGACCAGAAATTTATGATGGAGGAAGACTTGGTAAGTATTTGAAATATATGTGTAATTGGATGCACATTGATGGAAATGAGGCTAAAAGGAATAAGGAAAGTAATTTGTAAGTAGTGATAGTGATTGAATCTGTGCAAAACTAGAATATTATTATTATTATTATTAGGATTTCCATTTTAGTTGAACTATCATGCAATTATTGGGGTTATTGTTTTAGAAATTTTCTAATTAATTTAAATTATAGATAGATAGAAAAAATTTGCTAGGCTGGTTAGATATAGTATTATTATAATACTATTACTTGGAATGAGATTTGAATTTATTAGACCACTAGGAAGATTAATGACAATTATCTTATTGGGAGAATTTGGTTATTTTTATTTTTAAATTCAATAGTTTTGAATACTACTTAAACTTGAATTTATTGATATTATTTTAATACACAATTTAGGAATATTTAACTTTGATTTGGAGTTAGCTATTGTTGGATTTTTTCTTCAATTAATTCTAAATTTGAACAATAAAAAAAATTCAATTTGGAACAGGGGTTTCACAAGGTTGAATTCAGTAGTGATCTGTGTGGACCTGAATGTTACATTATTTAAGGATTTTGTCTATTTTCCAGTACCAAACTATACCTGCACAAATTGAGCATGATAAACCATATTCAGATAAAACCTAGATAGTCTGGATCCCAGTCCAAATCACAACCTAGGACAGCTACATTAGTTATATGAGATAAAAGTTAACCACCAGTGTCCAAGTTATACTAATTAACTATATACATGTTAAAGTTTTTGCTTCAGTGTGAGAATCTAGGATTATAATAAGGGTTGAGAGTTATATATAATATATTTATATTCTAGCATACATTTGCATGTCAAAGTTTTATTTTGAACATAGAGTTGGATGTACACAACAATATATTTTTTTTATATCGAGTAATAGATACATGCGAAAATATTGATAAATTGCTGAAAAAAAAAGAGAAAAATGATATAAAATGAATAGAATTGTGATAGAGTTGTAATATCTCTACTCTTATAATGACACTTAAAAACGGCTCAAAATTGTACCGTCTAAGCAGTTTGTAAATACTCCACAATTTTATTAAAAAAAGACGATAAAAAAAATATCATTCTCTCTTCTCTTCCGCACACATATGTATTTAAAACTAAATTTAAAATCGTTTAAAAACTAAATTAAAATATTAATTCAGAAAAAAATATCAGAAATATTTAAATTGTTTAACAAATCTTAATTTAAATATATTTAAATATTTAAACTATTTTTCAACAATATCAAAAAAATATTTTACGTGCAACGCACATGAATTTACTAGTAACGAAATAGAGCCACTTTGAGGTTCTCAATCTTCTACTATATAATGCGGCTTGGAAGCAGCTCAAAAGTGAGTCGTCCAAGCCGTTTGTAAATCATCAACCTAATTAATTTTTTTAATTCTTTTAAATACCACGTGTGTGTTTATGCATGACCCTCATGTAAAAATTTCTAAAATTCTATCTAATTTAAATTCCTATATATTTTAAACTATTTTAATATATTTAAATCAACTAAATGATATTATCTAAATATATATATATCCAAAATTCTAAAAACACATCTATAATAATTTTTAATTAAAATTATATTTAAACTAGTTTAATATAATATAATATAATATAATTTTTTATTTAATTATTTAATTATAGCAGGGAAAAAAATATTTTTTTACGTGCATCGCACGTGAATATCACTAGTGAATATAATGAATGTAATTTCTTACCCTAGTTACTAATTTTTTTTCTTTAGGTACTTTGAAGAAGTGGATGTTAGAAGTAAAAAATCCTAAAGTTAGTTTGGTGTTTTGATGGTTGTTGAAGTGAGTGAAAATTGTAACTTTTTATAGTTTTTATGATTTTAAAAATATTAAAGTAGAGAGTAAGTGGTCCTTCAACCAAACGAGTGAAGTGGGAATGCGAATTTTTCACTTCAAAGCTCAACTTTTGAGGAAAAACTCCGATATCAAAATAAGAATTTTGTGACAAACAAGATTTATTGTTTGTCACATCATAGTAAATCTTGTCTACAAATCTTTCAACTAAATACGTAAAGTGGTTCCTATTGGCCCAATTGGTCATGGTCAACTTGATTTTGATAATTAACTAAACTTTAATTCGATATGCTGCAATATGATGCAACCAAAGATCATACAAGAAGGACATTTGTAACCTTCATTATTGAATTTTGTATTTCCAAATTTCTGGTATTTAAATTTTTTTTCTGAAAAATCAAACTTAGACTGTATTTTGTTTACGTATCATATTTGCTGTATTTTTATGATTGGATTTTATTTTGATATAAGTGTAAACCCCCAGATTTTGTAAGAATTTTTAAATCTTTGATTTTCCCCAATTTTCTGGAATTTTCTGGGAATTTTCGGTAATTAAAATCAAGGTTTTTAATTAATAAATAATTTTTTATTGGAAATAAATAATATTAAAATATCATGGAAATAATATTTTTGGGTGTAAAATAGAAAACTGGACTTAGGACAATTTTTCTGGAATTTATTGGACCCCGGACATATTTTTAAATGCCTAAAAACTATTTACCTATTTTATTAAATAATAATAATAATAATAATTATTATTATTATTATTATTATTATTATTATTATTATTATTATTAATGATATATTTTCCGGCCCGATTCCCTGGCCCAGCCCACGGTCCACTATCTCGGCCCAGCCCACGACTCGCATAGCGGGTCGGGTCGGGTCCACCTGAACCCGACCCGCCCGGACCCGCTCCCCAGCCCCTCTCCCCCGACTGACTCGCTCCCCTCCGCGTCCGCCGCCGCCGCCCGCAGCCGCCGCGCCACGCAGCCAACGCCTCCGCCCGCTGCGCCCGACCCCGCGGCCCTAGCCGCCTTGCTCGGCCTCCCCGACCTCCTTCCTCCCCTTTAAAAACCCTAACCCGAGCCCTCCGGCCACCCGTTCGTCCTCGACCACCGCTCCACCCTCCGGTCACCTCGCTCCTCCGCCCCCTGCCTGACCCCGCCCGCCGCGTCGCCTCCTCCGGCGCCACCCCCCCCCGATGGCCGTCAGCCGCCACAGCAGCTCCCTCTTCTCCCCTGCCCCTACCTTCCAGCCGACAAGCCGCCTCCGGCGTCGTGCCGCCCTCGCCGGCGCCGCCCAGCCCCCGGCCGCCCTCCCCAGCAGCGGCGCCGCCCTCCTCCGGCCGGACCACCGCCTGCAGCCTCCAAACCTAACCCTAAACCTAGGAGCTGGACACGACACAGTGGACACAGGACACTGTGTCCTGTGTCGTGTCGGACACAGTGAAGACCCAATTTTCGGACCCGGTTCAGGTACTCATATCTTTCTTCCCGTATCTCCGTTTTCAATTCCGTAAATTGCGTTGCGAAGCCTGTATGACCCTCTCGGTGCCCGGATAAACCGCTCGGGGCATCGCGTCCTGTGGTGATCGCACACCGCGATCCAAAAACAGGAAAAACCAGACCCTGTTTCACCCCGGAACTGAGTGCGCCCCGCCAAACGGGACGACTTGGTCGCGTGCGGTCTTCACAGATACATACGCATCGTCGATACGGACGTGTGAGTCTTCGTGGAAGCTGATTCGGGTGTGCGTGCACACCGGAATCAACGCGTATCCGCGGACATCGCCCCGTATTCGCCTTTTCTGCAATTTACCCTAACTTCGTGCACACACGTCAGATCGAGACAAAACTTGCGCCATCGGACTCGTAGCGATACGCTGGTCCTGTGGGTCAAGTTTGGTTCGATTCTGAGAACGTTGACGAAATCGCGTGTCGTGGGCCCCACAGGCCCCGCTCGACGGGCGATTTTGTGTTCGGCTCATCAGAATCCAAATCTGGAAGTTCCGTTGGGTTCGTATCGGCGTTCCTGACCTGTTGACACTAAGTTTGGTGAATTTGGAGACCTTTGACCCGAACGTATTTTTCGGTGCAAAGTGGGCCCACCGGCGGACCCCGTTTTGACCCGAAACTGCCGTTTTTGCCCTTGTCTCCAAATTGGACCCAAGGACAGGCGTTTCTAGCTATTTGACATCTTCTGAGCATGATGGTAATGTCTATTTCAGCTTTTGGACTCATCTCTGGAAATTCCCCCGAGATACAAACTGTACTTGGATCCAAACATCAGGCAAGTACCTGCACTTCAAGTTTAACCTTTATATTGTGATAAATAAATTTCCTGCTTTATTTGTACCATTGATGATTATATGTAGAGTTAGAGCACTGGATTTCATGTCTTGAATAATGTATTTCGTGTCTTGCTTTTCGTGTCGGGCGGGAGAATACTAGGAGGCATGTAGTTTACCCTTTCCCCCTGTAATCACTGTGTGCCAGCTGTTGGTACGCGATTGTACCATCAGCCTTATACTTGATTATTCCCGTAGTTATTGTGTACTAGTCGTCTATGACGGCCCTATTAGCCTTATAAACCCCTACATGCCAACTAGGTATTCTAAATATACAAGTTCACGCACATAAGTTCCTGTCTTGTTACAGTTATATTTCTTGTCACATTTTATTCCTGTTTTACTCGGATTTCTGGTTTATAGCAATCAATCATATTTTACTTCTAGTCTTGTTTTATAGCATTATTTCTCAGTTAATTTCACTACTTACTTACGCATTTCTCAACATAATGCTTAGTCAGTTATTTTCTACCTGTCACAAATATTTAGTTTAAATCTTGTTGTGCATTGTGTACTTTGCTCCTTTTCTGACTGGATCCGTTGTTTTAGGCGATGATGAGAACCTTGCCCCCACCTATTATGATCCCTATGACGTAGCAGGTGACACAGTTGAGAAGCCGGTTCCCACTCAGGAGACTACCTTTGAGGAGTAGCCAACCAGTTAGCTAGTTTTTTTCCCTTTCAGCATAATACTCGGGTTTGTCCCCGATTTATCTTCTGGCTTGTATTAACTGTGGTTTGGTTGTCACAGATTAAATATTATGAAATCTTAGCATTCCTTTTTTCTATGATTATTCTTACATGTTCATTATTGTGGATGAGATAGATACTTATTGACCCCAGAAATGACCTAGACAGCGTACTACCGCCGACACTGCGGCGTAGGTTGGACGTGCCCACGTACTCGTGCCCAAAAATTCGGGTGCGGGTCGTGACACGTTTTTGTGGTGGCCCATGCAGGTCTAAACGACTAAATTGTTCGGTTTCAACTTAGGGACCGAACAGGCCTGCAATCAGATTGAGGATTTTAGGGAAAAGCTCATCCACTTAATTGAATCTTTCTTGATATTCATACCGGCTTTGAATCATTTTATTGACTTGCATCCTGTCTTGATTCCTGTGCGCCTTTATCGTTTATTTTGGATGTAGAGTAAAGGATCTAACAGCAAGCGACGAAGTTCCTACAAGCTCACCACGAGATGCTCTACCAGCATGACAGTGGAGAACGCGCAAACTCTGGAAGCAGCCAATGCGCGTAAGTGATTCGTAGATGCCGTTTTCTAGTATTGTTTAGCTCGTGCCCATTGGTTCGTGACCTCAGCCCCAACCTAGTAAATTTTAAACTTGCTAATAACCTGGTATGCTTTTATATCTGATAACTGTAGAGTTTGTAGAATCTTTTGTTATTTTGCTTAATGTAGGTTGTTTGCGAACTTAAATAGTTGGTATCTTCTTTCATCACCATCTAGCGCACTTCATTTTGCTGTACTTGACTTATGCTGCTATTTTATAGCCTAGTTTTGCAAGCTTATCCTTTATCCAGCTTGTTCATGACATATGTATTAGTGGGTCGACACATTAATACAATTGTCTACTCAGAATCAATGTATTACGGTCTGATCAACCTTAGTGCATTTTGATTCGCCCTTCGCACTACTTTGCGTGGATTGAGATATACAGTTGACTAGTATACCTGCCCTAAACATGTCTGAGCATAACTGTATTAATACGAGCATGTGAATAGGAACTACCAAGATATGATTCAAATCCACAATCGCTTGACAATTTCCACCTGAATACTTTAAAATGCCTTGACCCCGATAATTCTTTCCTATCACCCCACCCTTGAACCCTTTATTATTGATCCTCGTCTTCCCTTATTTCGGGAAGACGAAATCATGTGCTTGGTATAAGTTTGATACATAGATAGTACTAGATATGCCACTTAGGCCGATCACATACTTGAGGAATTAATTTTCGTAATTGAGGGCATATCATGATCGACGTTGAAGTTCGAGGATTGAATGACATAGGTAACATATTAAAGGAATATTTTCTTAGAGTATATAGTCTTTTGTGATGTTGGGTAAACTCTAAGTTGGGTAGCGATGCATTTGTCAACTTGAGAGGAATGTCCTTGGATCGTGACCGAGTAAGGTCAGGTTGGAAGATGCAAGCCATTATAATTTTGAAAATTTAAAGGAGTGACTAAGATGATTTGTGAATTGATATCGAGGACCCAATAGTTATATCTTAGGGTTATGATTTTGAATAATGAAGGTAAAATCATCAATTTGAATTTAGAAGATGAAATTTATAGAATTTCAGACTTGAACATGGGTGGACTACATTTAATTATTTTTTTCAATTTGATGATCTGAATTACAAATTAAAATTTGATGGTTGGACTAACTAGTTGGATTATTGAGGAGATGAAAAGTTGAAGCATACAGGACTCGAATTACTCCAGAAGAAATTACGATCGTGAGGTAAATTCATAAGCCCGTGCCAATCTGGAAGATGCTATATGGACTTAATCAAAAATCTGTCTGTGGGTAATTTGAGGAAGTAATAACCATAAATTGAATTTCTGATTTGAACAGTAGTCGCCTTAATCATGAAGTGGTTGCAGTGGACATGATTAGGATTTAAAATTTTCGCAAGGAGATTGCGATTGAGATACGTGAAGGATTACGGCTTAATTTTAAATTTCGAGGACAAAACTTTTATAAGTTGGGTAGATTGTAAACCCCCAGATTTTGTAAGAATTTTTAAATCTTGGATTTTCCCCAATTTTCTGGAATTTTCTGAGAATTTTCTGTAATTAAAATCAAGGTTTTTAATTAATAAATGATTTTTTATTAGAAATAAATAATATTAAAATATTATGAAAAATAATGTTTTTGGGTGTGTAATAGAAAACTGGACTTAGGGCAATTTTTCTGGAATTTATTGGACCCCGGACATATTTTTAAATGCCTAAAAACTATTTACCTATTTTATAAATAATAATAATAATAATAATAATAATTATTATTATTATTATTATTATTATTATTATTATTAATGATATATTTTTCGGCCCGTTTCCCTGGCCCAGCCCGCGGTCCACTATCTCGGCCCAGCCCACGACTCGCATAGCGGGTCGGGTCGGGTCCACCTGAACCCGACCCGCCCGGACCCGCTCCCCAGCCCCTCTCCCCCGACTGACTCGCTCTCCTCCGCATCCGGCGCCGCCGCTCGCGGCCGCCGTGCCACGCAGCCAACGCCTCCGCCCGCTGCGCCCGACCCCGCGGCCCTAGCCGCCTTGCTCGGCCTCCCCGACCTCCTTTCTCCCTTTTAAAAACCCTAACCCGAGCCCTCCGGCCACCCGTTCGTCCCCGACCACCGCTCCACCCTCCGGTCACCTCGCTCCTCCGCCCCCTGCCTGACCCCGCCCGCCGCGTCGCCTCCTCCGGCGCCACCCCCCCCGATGGCCGTCAGCCGCCACAGCAGCTCCCTCTTCTCCCCTGCCCCTACCTTCCAGCCGACGAGCCGCCTCCGGCGTCGTGCCGCCCTCGCCGGCGCCGCCCAGCCCCCGGCCGCCCTCCCCCGCAGCGGCGCCGCCCTCCTCCGGCCGGACACCGCCTGCAGCCTCCAAACCTAACCCTAAACCTAGGAGCTGGACACGACACAGTGGACACAGGACACTGTGTCCTGTGTCGTGTCGGACACAGTGAAGACCCAATTTTCGGACCCGGTTCAGGTACTCATATCTTTCTCCCCGTATCTCCGTTTTCAATTCCGTAAATTGCATTGCGAAGCCTGTATGACCCTCTCGGTGCCCGGACAAACCGCTCGGGGCATCGCGTCCTGTGGTGATCGCACACCGCGATCCAAAAACAGGAAAAACCAGACCCTGTTTCACCCCGGAACTGAGTGCGCCCCGCCAAACGGGACGACTTGGTCGCGTGCGGTCTTCACAGATACGTACGCATCGTCGATACGGACGTGTGAGTCTTCGTGGAAGCTGATTCGGGTGTGCGTGCACACCGGAATCAACGCGTATCCGCGGACATCGCCCCGTATCCGCCTTTTCTGCAATTCACCCTAACTTCGTGCACACACGTCAGATCGAGACAAAACTTGTGCCATCGGACTCGTAGCGATACGCTGGTCCTGTGGGTCAAGTTTGGTTCGATTCTGAGAACGTTGACGAAATCGCGTGTCGTGGGCCCCACAGGCCCCGCTCGACGGGCGATTTTGTGTTCGGCTCATCAGAATCCAAATCTGGAAGTTCCGTTGGGTTCGTATCGGCGTTCCTGACCTGTTGACACTAAGTTTGGTGAATTTGGAGACCTTTGACCCGGACGCGTTTTTCGGTGCAAAGTGGGCCCACCGGCGGACCCCGTTTTGACCCGAAACTGCCATTTTTGTCCTTGTCTCCAAATTGGACCCAAGGACAGGCGTTTCTAGCTATTTGACATCTTCTGAGCATGATGGTAATATCTATTTCAGCTTTTGGACCCATCTCTGGAAATTCCCCCGAGATACAAACTGTACTTGGATCCAAACATCAGGCAAGTACCTGCACTTCAAGTTTAACCTTTATATTGTGATAAATAAATTCCCTGCTTTATTTGTACCATTGATGATTATATGTAGAGTTAGAGCACTGGATTTCATGTCTTGAATAATGTATTTCGTGTCTTGCTTTTCGTGTCGGGCGAGAGAATACTAGGAGGCATGTAGTTTACCCTTTCCCCCTGTAATCACTGTGTGCCAGCTGTTGGTACGCGATTGTACCATCAGCCTTATACTTGATTATTCCCGTAGTCATTGTGTACTAGTCGTCTATGACGGCCCTATTAGCCTTATAAACCCCTACATGCCAACTAGGTATTCTAAATATACAAGTTCACGCACATAAGTTCCTGTCTTGTTACAGTTATATTTCTTGTCACATTTTATTCCTGTTTTACTCGGATTTCTGGTTTATAGCAATCAATCATATTTTACTTCTAGTCTTGTTTTATAGCATTATTTCTCAGTTAATTTCACTACTTACTTACGCATTTCTCAACATAATGCTTAGTCAGTTATTTTCTACCTGTCACAAATATTTAGTTTAAATCTTGTTGTGCATTGTGTACTTTGCTCCTTTCCTGACTGGATCCGTTGTTTTAGGCGATGATGAGAACCTTGCCCCCACCTATTATGATCCCTATGACGTAGCAGGTGACACAGTTGAGAAGCCGGTTCCCACTCAGGAGACTACCTTTGAGGAGTAGCCAACCAGTTAGCTAGTTTTTTTTCCCTTTCAGCATAATACTCGGGTTTGTCCCCGATTTATCTTCTGGCTTGTATTAACTATGGTTTGGTTGTCACAGATTAAATATTATGAAATCTTAGCATTCCTTTTTCCTGTGATTATTTTTACATGTTCATTATTGTGGATGAGATAGATACTTATTGACCCCAAAAATGACCTAGACAGCGTACTACCGCCGACACTGCGGCGTAGGCTGGACGTGCCCACGTACTCGTGCCCAAAAATCCGGGTGCGGGTCGTGACAATAAGAGACTACCCTGAACTAGTAGAATACCCATTGGCATTGCTATAGACCCATGTTAGGACTCCTGAGTAGAACGTAGTGTAGAAGCATAAAAAAATCTAAATTCATGCGTCCAACAAACATGCGCCCTAAGATCAACTAAAAGAAATCATGCCGCAGAATGACCATGTGGCCAAGAAAAGTAGCTATTATGCGCCGACAGTAATCAGAGGCCATGTGTCGCAATAATCAAGCCCCCGACGCCATAATGATCCAGTGTCATGTACCGACCACTTCATAACTAGTGTTCCCGTGTGCCATCAGTGCCATGCGCCACTAAGTAACTAGTGTTCCCATGCACCAGCAGTGTCATGCGCCAATAAGTAACTAGTGTTTGCATGCGCCACTACTCCCTCAGGCATCCCTGCGTCCCAATACTTGCCACATAAAGGCCTGACACAAAGATTATGTCTGACACATAATCCTAATAAAAAGGACTCTCTGAACGCCTTGATCCCGCCACGGACAGTTGGCATCAGTGCTCAGGTCGCCGTTATTATTACTTTTGTCACTATGCAGTCGTACATGGCCACGTGTATGTAAGCCAATTTTTTATGTGTTCCATGCGACTCTTGTCCCATGCATTACAGACTCCATACGTTTTATGCGTCTCTGGCTCCATGCGTTCCATGCATCTCTGGCCACATGCGTTCCAGACTCCATGCGTTCCATGCGTCTCTGGTCCTATGCGTTCCAGACTCTATGCGTCCCAGACTCCATGCGTCCAATATGATAGGGTTCCCTGAGACAAAATTTTTTTTTACGACTGAAGTGATTCTCTTAAACTAAATACAAGCTTCATATCAAGCTGACCAAGTCACGCAAACAAAAGACGAGAATCGCCCAGATCTTCAGCAACAACAAATCACAACAACGTCCATGTGGCAGCTCGGCCTGCACTCAACTACATTCTGTTAAAGATGTACACGTGGCAGCCTGCCCATAACATGCACCTACAGTTGCAACCGTATTCTGTTGAAGGAACCCCTGCGGCCACCAAACAGAAGCACATGCGGCACCTATAGCCCATCAGCATGATGGATATAAATATGAGTGACTTGGACGTTCCAATGGTTGGGTTTTTCTGCTTCATAGACCATACCCCTCCCGGCGAGCTACGTACATGCATAAAATCTCAGGAGAGAGAAGAGAGCATCCTCATTCCCTCGTTGGACCATCAATGGAGTAAAAAAATCGATGTAGTACTCGATCTCCATCGTCACATTACCCAGATCAAAAATATTGTACTTAGATTTTTTGTCTACGATTTCTTTGTACTCTTTTTGTTTGTTATTAAACGAAGGTTTTCCAAGCTCACTTTTAATGGCAAATATGTAGAACCCTAAAATGTTACGCAGAGCACAATTACAACCCCGTTGAGAAGGAGTGCCTCACTCTGGTCTTCGCTATTCAGAAGACTCGGCATTACGTGGAAGGATAAACTATCCATGTGATCTTGCGAGTTAATCCTCTCAGGGTCCTTATGACTATATCCGGAGCGCACAACTCTCGTCTAGCCACATGGGCAATACTGATGTCCTCGTACGACATGGTATTTATCCCACAAAAGGCAGTCAAAGGCCAATCATTGGCAGATTTCCTGGTAGCCTACCCTATATTGAAAACCTCGAAGCTCTACAAGGAGATACCAGACGAAGTAGCAGACTTAAATATGACTACAAGTGCAGAAGCCGTTTGGCGAATATTCTTCGATAGTGCTTCAAAAATAGGGCCCAAAGGCGATATCGTCGCTGGCGTCGGGATAATATTGATTTCTCCACACGATCTGGTCATAAACCGCGCTTACTCCCTCACAGAGCCATGCTCAAACAATGTGGCAGAGTACAACGCTCTCGTCATTGGGCTCTGACTCTCTAAATGTCACAACCCGCACCCGGTATAGGGGCACGAGTACGTGGGTACGTCCAGCCTACGCCGCAGCATCGGTGGTAGAATGCTGTCTTTGTCTTCTATACTATCTAATATCTTACATAATGTATATAAAATACTGTCATGCCATATCAATTCCAAATGATACTCAATCACATATAAAACTGAAGAAAGATGTAAGCACAATATGGAATAGAAAGAATAGAAATACAAGTCTCAATATATCATAGGTCCAACTCAAAACTAAACACAAATAAGATCTCAAAATAATACAAACCAATGTCTAACTAGAAAAAACCACTACAAGATATAATAATCTAAATGGCCTCAGTAACTGGCACTACATCCTCAGGTGACACTTCATCTGTTGGTCCGTAGTGAGTGGGGCACATCCTTTCTAACCATTCATCTAAAAAATATTTTGCAGTCAGGAATGGAGCGAAGTACAACCCAATAGCAGTTCCAATTAATTGATAATGACTATAAATAGAAATAGAGAATATAATACAAGACGAGAAATAATGAACAATATCAACTATGGTAGAAGAACAGGTAAACAATGAACAATATGGTATACACTGATCACGATGAATAGAACATGACAATAGAATAAAACAATGAACTAGAATATGGTTAAGAACTGTAACTATGCTAAGTGATTGAAATACTAGTTAGATATGTAATCGGCTTGGGTGAACATTGTCTACTTTAACATTGGATAAACATTGTCTAGGATTTGATCACATATCTAGCTAACACTTTTCCTTTCGCCCAACTAGTACAATGGATCCAACCATGATACGTTGTGATGCAAGATACTCAAGGTCATGTAAACAATAAACCTTGAACATTAAACATTAAACATTGAACAGTGAAACATTGAACACTGAACATTGAACATTGTCTAAGTTAAACATTGAACATTGAACATTGAAACATTGTCTAAGTTAAACATTGAGAACACGAGGAACAATGATCAATATATATAACCAATGACGAATAAGCATGATGACAAGTTAGCACCTCAAATATAATAATAATAAAAATATTTACGAAAAATAAATATTATTATTATATTATTTTTATTGGAAGATAGAAAATTTATATTATTAAAATAATAAAAAAATTCTCGTAAGATTATTTTCTCCTAAAACTTATTTTCCCATAAAATATTTTTTTCATATAATTAATATTATAATAATAAATTTTTGGAGAACATATATGACACTTTACCCACCTTAGAAAAATTCCGTCATCGAAATTAAAATGTGAGGTTTGTAAAATGATTGATATAATTAACAAACTAAATGTTCTACCTACCTTAGAGAAATAAAATAGTCTTCTATAAAATAGTTCAAAAATTTTCTAAGAAAATTTTAAGCAACCAAGAGAACTTTTACATACATAAAAGGGTTTTTAAATCTTCAGAGCTTTAAAACTTCAGAAACATAAATGTCGCAATACAGAAGAAAACATATAATCATATCCCTTTCTATTCTCATGTAAATGCATTATAGTAAATTGATGCGTCGCCATTCTATTGAATGACTACAACCAAGATACTATTTTGTAATTAAGATCTCATGGCTGCAGCTTTTGCTACCCCGCCATGAATATCTATAAGATGAATGAAAGCAAGTTATGAATAAAGTTCTCAGGAAAAATTCTTTCAATTTATAATACATAAATTAAATTACATATTTTGAAATCTTACCTCAACTAATTTATTAAAACCACTTTGAAACGAAATTCAGTTTTAATCTCAAGTATTAAGAATCGATCATATAAAATATGATCTTGATCCCCGTAATCTTACTAAACCCTGAATCGTGTTACAAGTACTCACTTCCTTACTAGTCTGGATAGTTGCAATCTAGTTCGGATAGGTGCAGTAATTTCTTGTTTCACAACCCAGTTGATTGTCTGCAATTATTGTCTCTCCAGATCAGTTATTAGATTACCAGGTCATTGTGTCACGACCCACACCCGGATATTCGGGCACGAGTACATGGTTACGCCCAGCCTACGCCACAGAATCGACGGTAGAACGTTGTATGGATCATTTCCAACTATCTAGCATCTCAACAAAATAATATGGTACCTGTCAATCATCTCAACTCCAAACGGAGGAACAAAATGGTATCTCACAATATAACTAAACTCAATCACAATGCAAACTAAGGAAGATAAGCACGAATGGAATAGCGAAGGAAAGAATAAGATATAAACCACAATCTGAAATAATATACAACCCAAAGAATCTCAATAATATAATATAATACAAGTCCAACACAAATAAACTAGACCTCCTCGGGCTCTGCAACTAAGTCCTCCTGGTATACCAAATGATCCTCTAAAGATACATCGTCATGTAGACCGTAGAATGTGGGACACTGCTCTATAAGCCAATCATCTGGAAAAAAAATATCCAGTCAGGATTGGAGCGAAGTACATACCTCTGAAAGCAGTTTCAATAGCATAATCGAGCATATAAACATATATAGAAATGAAATACACGATAACTAAACATATGAATGATGAACAAGATATACAGGTAATGTACGAGAATATAGATCAACAATATGAATATCACAATATGATGAAGTAAACTGCAACTAACTATCTAAATGTGCCTCAGAATACGAGTTCATTATGTGATCGAGTTGGGTGAACATGACCAGGTAAGACGGATTACAAGTGAGGTATGTAACCAGAATGTACACGATTTGTAACAATGGCTTTGATCACATAATAAACTCCTACTCTCCCACCCCCAACTAATACCGATGGATCCAATCATGATACGCTACGAACACAAAAATATAACCACTGTCACGAGCAGTGGGTGTACACGAATATCATAACCATCGAACACGAGCGGTGGGTGTACACGAATAAGAACACTGAACACGAGCAGTGTGTGAACACGAAGTATCATCAATACCCAGTATACACGATGAGATACAATGTACACGAGTACCCGCTGAACACGGTAGGGGATAACATCTCATGACGGGATCCATATAGCACCAGTCCGTGAAATCACTGTGTCGGAATCAATGTATACAATTCTAGAACATATATATATAAATTATGAATTGAAAACAATCAGAGAAATGTACTCGCCTGAAGTCCTGAGCAAGGTGTGTCTCTCGATGCCCAAGCTGGTGTCACACAACCTATATATGGTATGTTGCATCAATACAAGGTTCTAAAATAGAAATAAGTTAAGTTGATGCAATTCGAAGTCATAAAGCCATTTCTAGGTCAAACCGATGAAATCTAGGTCGCAAGAGTCTAAAACTAAGTCACTAAGTCGAAACACTATGAAACTATGCTATACAATCCAAGCTAAGATACTAAAAGGCATTCAAAAAGTCGTATCCTAAGATACACAAGTTCATTTATTTGAAAATAGTATTTTAGATATATATACAAGTCATTATACTTAATACTATATTAAAACAAAGAATTTAGGATACCGTGGCCTTGCACCAATGCGTATCGCACCTATCTCGATATCCAAATTGATCTATAGGACCATTTGACACACACAACAAATGTCAATATCGGAATTCTCCCAAAATTGACACAAAAAGCACCATAACTTTCTCAATAGGCCTCATATGAACACAAAACCAAATCCTATAAGTAACCTATGCATATGGGTTGATTTCTCATGGTTAAATCTCAGATTTAGAACCTAAATTAAGTGGAAAAACTGAATTGTACCTATTGGAAGATGGATTCCCAATAAAACCTCCAAAATTGGTGAAATGAGCCTTCAACTTGTAGATCCATGCTCCTCTTTGTAGATCCATACTTCCTCCTTGTAGATCCTTGCTCTACTAGTCTCCAATGGTGATTTGAGAAAGAATTTAGTAAAAATTTGGTAGGGATTTGATGGAATTTGGTTGAGAAAAATTCTAGATCTAGATTTGGAATAAAAAATGAAGAAAGAGAAAGTTTTTATCCCCTTTATATAGGCCTCACTTGCCCCCTCCCTCAAGCTACTATGTAAAGTCTAAAATATCCCTTGTGACCTCTCATGAAGAAATAATTAAGGAGGGAAGCTTCTAGTCTAATGGGTTTAACATAATTAATCATCCTCCTAATGATTGAGCTTCTAATTATTGGGCTCAATTCTAACTAGAATTAAATGTTGGTCCATGAGTCTAAACTAAACTAGTTAGGTCCACTAACACAAGTTCAAAAATAAATCTAACATACTAACAATAAATAAATAATACAATAAATAAATATTCAACATGCACAATATTTAATTAACTACCAAATGACTAAAATACCCTTTCCTAGAAAATGTGGTAGTGACACATTGACACATTTAAAAATAGATAGTCTTTCATAGAAAATTCAAACAATCAGTAATTGATTTAATATAAACGTGACTACTAAAAGAAAACTTCAAAACTTCCAAAGGTTTCTATTAGGAAAATATTCAACATAACTATCTTATTTGGTAGAGAGAATTATAAAATAATATCCAAGATTGGATAAAGGAACAGTTAAAGAATTAATATAAGATGAGAGAATTGAAAATAATTCAAAGAATCTGAATTTTCAAAGATCAAGAGTGAATGAATTCATCAATAATAAAAATCAAGATAAGATTTAGATATGCTTCTAAGCCTCAAAATATTCTATGAATTTACAAATCAAGTTCTTCTATCTTGTCTTTTCAAATTCCTTCCGACCCCAAATAAGTTTACTGGTTCCTTCTTCAAGATTGAAATATAACTTTTCTTTATCCTCGATCCATGTTTACTACATAATTGTTTAGAGTTAACCAATATATTTCGATGATTACATAATTTTTCGAAGAAAACACCAATAATCTTAGTCAAAATATTTCATCTCTTAGACTGATTGGAGATTCATTTATATATCCACTATATCATTATCGACTATTATCCTCAATTCCTCAGATAATGGTAGGATCTTTAATTCTTAGTCAAATATATAAATGTATCACATTTAAAAGAATATGTATCATCAAAATTTAAATATGGTTGTTGCTGAATAGGATGAAACATGTATGGTACATTATACTACTTTTTATGCTCCAACTGTGTTCAACAAGAAAGCCTGACCATATTTCTTTTTCTTCCTATCATAAGTACAGTTTAATAATCCGTACTTTGAATATATCCATGAAAATTTTCTAAAATCTCTCTTTATATGACCCTACTTCTTATAAAAATTCATATGATTAGAACCTTCTCATATTCCATCCATGTCTGCATAGATTATCCTTGCATCTAATTTCTCGAAGAAGATGCTCCAGTATCAAAATTTTACTTTCGACTGCTGATTTTCAATAATTCTTTATCTCGTAAAAATTATTTCTTGACCTCGGGTTGCTTTAGTTATTTCAGAATATATTTGGCACACATACAGTATGTTTCCCTTAAGTTTCCTTTTTAATCATTCTCAAAGTTTGTATTCATTTACTTTCTCAGTAGTTATCACGTAAGAAGCAAATCTTTTCAATCTAGTAAAATTATCTATTCATATTCATCCACGGTATAACTTTTTTATTTTTAGGTAGATGAATTTTGTTATAATTCCATCTTTGCCACTTTTTAGGATAAACCTATCTTCGAAGTTACTCTTAAGTTATTCTCGAGATACTACTCTATCTGAGTTTTTTGGATGCTATGTACTCAACCAATTTCTAGCTACATATTCTAATTGAATTTAAACTATTGCTATCATGTCCTTTGAAGCAATGTTTGCACCCTTTAATAATTCTTCAGTTGTCTTTATCCACAGTTCTCTTTCTAAAGGACTTTCAGTTCCAGATTTTTTTTTTAGGTTAAGCTTCCTAAAATCCTTAATTGTTCCATTCTTCTGTTAAGAAGGTTCGCTAAGTTCCTCTAATAGTTCTACTGATGTTACTTGTGATATACTAGCATGATAATTAATTATTTCTAAAAATTGCTGAAATAAGTGAAGCATATCTGATGTGCTTGCCTTTGACTGATTGTTTAGAGAGAACTGAGAATTATCGAATCATGGATAACAGAAGATAGAGAATTTCAATAAAGAAATCAATATGAGATGATGTCAATAATTCCATAACGACAAAATAATTGACAATAAAATAATAAATCGAATGGTCAGATATAACTAATTTCTAGAACACAAGAAAAAAAATAAAAACTACATAGATGCAGTTGGATAGATAAGTCATGATATGCATATCTGTTGTTACACAAAGGAACTACAACAGACAAAAAGTATATCCTATATATATATTATCAATATATATATATATATATATATATATATATATATATATATATATATATATATATATATATATATATATATATATATATATATATATATACTGACCTATTATACATATAACCTTACTGTATTACCCAATACTCATATCCTAAGGTTCTTGCTAGATAGTTCCTAAGATGAAGGATCTTAGGGTCTAAAGCCTATGACTAAAATCAAATCAACTGAATTATAATCTCCAATAGGTTAGTCTATAATCCTTAAGACTTGTAATTCTAATAGGCTAGTACTAGACCTATATGGGCCACCACTAAAAGACTTGTCATGTCTCGCTCCCGGAATACAGCAAGCCGAATACATAACTAACATCTGAGGCTACGCGCCAAACAAATACACATGTATCTGGATCGCGATTGTCGCCTGTAAATTCTAGGATAAAAGTATGGACAAACTAAAACTATAAATATAATTGACAATAATTTATATTCCATAAACATCACTCTTCAACCTTTACATCTCACAAGTCTGATTTTTTATCTCAAGGATAATACATACGAGGAACTACACAACTACACAAAATAAAACTGACGATATACCCTCTGCCTGTGTTAACTCTTCTGGTTCTCCCATAATGTATACTGAAAGTGTCTCTTCCTCAGCCCTGCCTCCATCTAGTAAACAAAAATATTGTCATCAAAGATATGCAATTCCTCGGTTCAAGAACGGTAACATAAATAAAGTAAAACAGTTATATGATTGAAAATCATGATATGATATTCAGATAAGAAGATGATATGATTTATCATAAGGAAGTAAGATAGTGTTAACCCAGAATATGACTTAACTCAGATTATGACACTATTGTGAATCCTAATTCTAGTGATTTAAAAGTGTCTAAACACATTCATTGCCTAATAGTCACTGCTACAATCACAACACATTTTTTTTCTATATGATGATACAATTTGGAGAACATGTTTGGATCTTACATTCGCAGTGTCACGAGCACTATCTAGGCAATAGTCCCTTTACCAGGGATCAGGTGGTGCCAGGTAGGCATGGTGCTTAGTAGTCCGGCCACCCGTCTTCGGGAGCAAAATTATAAACTTCAATTAACACCAAATTTGTCTTTTTATCGAATTAGGATAAATTACACGAGATTCACGAGCATCAGGTAAGGTAGGTGATCTAAGCATTCACCCGCTTTCAACGTAAGATCTTGCGAAGGAGATACAAGTATTGATCAGTTTTGTTAATTATATTGCCAAGATTTTATACGATATGATCTAAAATATTCTCCCCCTCCCAATGATCTATCCTACATTCACAATAAATTTATTATCTTATTTAGAACTTTCTTTCCTGGATCAATTATGTATCTCGATCTGTGTATTCATAGATATCACAAAAATACGAGAATATAAATCAACAAACAAGTTTTCATCCATTGAAATACACGCAGGTAAGTATTTCTATATGTGTCAAATTTCACGTACTACAAGATTACTTCTCAACAGGATATTCAAGTAGATGCAGTATGACAGAATATGAGTCTTTACTTCAAATAGCAAGCTTCATGTAGTATGAGTATACAACTCACTATGGAAATCTATTTACTGAAATAATACAGGAATAATTGAATTTAATATTTGTTATGCTTGCGTGTCAATGTGTCTGAATCCTTCGATTTAAAACTTAGATAATTTGACTCCTGACATATTTAGAGTTATCGAGAGCCTGTCTCTAGTACATATAAGAATCTAAGTTAGGGTTCTGTCATGCCCCAGTCCCAAAATACGTAGGATTAGGAATACGTAACACGCCCAGCCATATGTATACGAACTCCAATATATGGAAACCATATACACACGTACGCTCTACATGAATATCCAATCCACCAGTGGTAATATACTGTCACAACAAGTCACACACAATCTATATCTCATCCACAGTACAAATAATAAGTAGAAATAAAAAGCTGAATAATAACTGAATATCAAAGATGAGTATCAAGTCTGATAGTCAGATGGAAACAAATCTACTACAAAATGACTATACTGAAGTAGCAACAAGGATCTTTAAACAGCGGTAATAAAATCACAGATACTCCGAAGGTAAGACCTCCTCAGTCTGGTAAGTAGCTTCAGGTCCAGGTCCGTACTCCTGCGGATACTCCTGTTCGTCCATATCTGGAAAGGGACCAGGTCCTTAGAGGGATGTAACAAGATACATAATATCATGCCAATAAGTACTGAAAAATAAACATCCAATGGGTCGCCTAACCGTCTAAGTGAATGCAGTTTGAGAACAACTTTCCAACACGTGGGCTATCTGGACAAAATAGGATTGGTATGGTTCTCTTGGAGATCCAGGGGCCTACAAAGCATGTCATATTTTGAACGGCAGAGGCCGCCTGATAATATAATATATAGTGGTCATCTCCACCCGTCTCTCCGGCAGAGAATTCGGGCGCACATGAAAAAAGTACAAAGGAGCCCAAACGCTTTACTTATTGTTCTTTCCTCCCTATGCTCTAAGCATGCCACATCCATGACACGATAAAACCTCTAAATAACTGCCAGGGCTACTAGCATACAAATTTTCTATCGGCAGTTATCCCTAACGCATGGCCCATACATACAGGAGGCCAGACCTGTCACGCAGTCCGTGATCTATATGAGACTCACACTCGTGTAACATCTGTGCCACGGCCAATGAAACATAAATTGCCTCATGATAATGGGGTGGTCTCATAAAGTAGGTCCAATGCAAATATATAAATAAAAACAAAATACGACGATACCGTCATTACACCCAAGTTTCCTTGAACGCACAGTTTATATAGCAATTAAAATAAATGAACTAAATAAGCAGAAATAAAATATGCATGCATCATATGGAATATAAATAATAGTACAATGGCAAGGTATACTTGCCGGGCAAGAAATTTGTATAGTGCAAGCATCCAAATGTCAAGGACACAGGATCTGGAACTAAGGCCTCCTATCAAACGTCTCCAGATGCGGTGAAGGCGGTGTTGAGTTTGGTAGAAGAATTAGAGTTAGGGTTTGGGGTGTACTGTATGGGATATATATATAGGGAAAGAGGTCGGTTTTCGCGGGGTAGTTTAGTTTAGTGGTTTCAAAAACCACTGCTGCTGCTGTTTCTTTCTTTCTTTGTTTTCGGTTTTTGGTTTAGGAGAGTTTAGTAATAATAGAGTTAAAGAGGCGGTGGAATGAGTCGGCTCACACGCGCGGAGAGAAAAAAGAAAAGTTGGTTTTTGCTACTGCTGTTGATATTCTTCTCCTAACGGGTCCGGGTAGGGCTAAACGGGTAGTGGGTTTAGGATAGAGGATTTGATCCAATAGGAATTTCTTTCCTAATTAATTATATATAGATGTATATATATACATATATATACATAGAAAATTCTAAGAATTATATTTGTGCATACCATTAAGCTAGCAACTGTCCAAAGGATCTCCTACATGGAATAAATTAGGAAAAATTTATAATGGCTCCATAAATCCCTTAAATGAACAAACATCTCGAATAAAAATTAAATAAAATCTATTTCCTCTATTTTTAGAATTAGGGGTTTTATATTCTACCCAACTTATAAAAATTTCGTCCTCGAAATTAAAATAGGGTAGGGTTCTCTATCTAATCTTACTTGATCACAATCTAAAAGAATTCACCTCAAGTTTAATAATGCAATTTCTACCCAACTTAGAATTTACCCATTTATCACTTAAGGCTATATGTTTAAGAAAACTATTCCTTAAATTATTTAATCATGTTATTCAATCCTCAAAGTTTACATAAAATATATCACCTATGATATACCTTTAATTACGGGAAGTAATCATCAAATAATGTGATTGGCCTATGGGGTATATCTAGTACTATCTACATATCAAACTTATACCAAGCACGAGGTTTCGTCTTTCCGAAGTAAGGGAAGACGGAGAGCAATAATAAAGAATTCCAGGTGAAGGTGATAGAATACAAGTACGAGGTTCAAGGAGTTTTAAAGAATTCAATTGGGAATCGTCAAGGCGGTTGCGGGTTGAAATCATGTTTTGGGAATTCCTATTCACATGCTCGTATCAGTACAGTTATGTAACCGATGCGATATGCCAGACTTGTCTAAGTATATTCGTCTACTAGTTAACTATGTATCTCAATCCACGTAAAGTAGTATTACGAAGGGCGAACCAAGCGCACTATGGTTGATCAGACCGTAATACACTGATTCTGAAATGTATTAATGTATGCATCAACTAATACATATATCATGAACAAGCTTGATAAAAGAATAAGCTTGCAAAACTAGGCTATAAAATAGCAGCATAAGTCAAGGTAGTACCAAGAATATAAGTACGCTAGATTATGATGAGAGAAGTTACAAAATAGTTCAAGTTCATAAAGAAGATAAGACTCATCCAGTCTCTACAGTTGTCATACCAACTCCTTGTCTAAGTCGCTAGTCGACCAAATAGGGATATAGCCCCTAAGTTCTATAGTCTGAATAAACATTATCTTCTTATGCTAGTGTACAGTTAATGTCATTCAACTATACTTTATTAAGGAGTCAAGAGGACTATGTGATACTAGGTTGTGAGGCATACTACCCAATTTAAAAGAATAAACTAATACTGTGACATCTTACGGGAAATCTACAAAATAATCTTGCACTTGTAAATAAAGCAAAAACTCTTATTGGGGTACACGAGAAAAGATCTTGGTACTCATTAAGGTCTCCTATTGCATTATATAGGTAATGGTCATCTCAAGTCTTAGTCATTGTGCTTTATAGAACAAGTGTCTATAGTAAGAATGAAAAAGTTACTGACCTCAAGGGAAAAGAGAATATAACCTATATTGAGGTGGGGTACAAGTTACGTGATTTTATACTAAGAATAATTAGATCACAATCTAGAGGAACAACTCAAACTATTAAGCTCTAGCTACCAAGTACCTAATTTCAAAGTTTAAGATTACAACTATAATCCTAGGAAACTATATATCCTTAATATAAGATAGAATTACTTGGCCTATAATCAGAGGTGTCAAGTAGCACGAGTTGAAAGATGAAGAAAAAAAAACGTAATTAGTTGTCGCACAATAGCGAGTGCTATGGGTTCAGAGGAACAAGTCATAAAGATAGAAAGACTTTAGATAATGTCATGGTTTCCTAAGGGAAGATGCTATGCTAATCTTTGTGTTTGAGGTATGATCAAGGGAAATGTTATATTCATTCCCTTTGGCCTCCTAGGGTACTGTCTTCTAATATCAAGACAAGCATCCAAATGTATAGTTCTATAATACTATCTCACTATAAAAGTTAGGGTTGGTCCTAATATTCGACCTTGGATTTCTAGTGGTCCCTCAATACTAGGGTCAAACAATATGGTAAAACTTCTAGCTAACTCTAGTAGTGTCTATACTACTCTCAAGTCCTCATACTGTCACAACAAGTCACACACAATCTATATCTCATCCACAGTACAAATAATAAGTAGGAATAAAGAGCTGAATAATAACTGAATATCAAAGATGAGTATCAAGTCTGATAGTCAGATGGAAACAAATCTACTATAAAACGACTATACTGAAGTAGCAATAAGGATCTCTAAACAGCGGTAATAAAATTACAGATACTCCGAAGGTAAGACCTCCTCAGTCTGGTAAGTAGCGTCAGGTCCAGGTCCGTACTCCTGCGGATACTCCTGTTCGTCCATATCTAGAAAGGGACCAGGTCCTCAGAGGAACGTAACAAGATACATAATATCATGCCAATAAGTACTGAAAAATAAACATCCAATGGGTCGCCTAACCGTCTAAGTGAATGCAGTTTGAGAACAACTTTCCAACACGTGGGCTATCTGGCCGAAATAGGATTGGCATGGTTCTATTGGAGATTCAGGGGCCTACAAAGCATGTCGTCTTTTGAACGGCAGAGGCCGCCTGATAATATAATACATAGTGGTCATCACCACCCGTCTCTCCGGCGGAGAATCCGGGCGCACAGGAGAAAAGTGCAAAGGAGCCCAAACGCTTTACTTCTTGTTCTCCCCACCCCATGCTCTAAGCATGCCACATCCATGACACGATAAAATCTCTAAATAACTGCCAGGGCTACTAGCATACAAAGTTTCTATCGGCAGTTATTCCTAACGCACGATCCATACGTACAGGAGGCCAGACCTGTCAAGCAGTCCATGATCTATAAGAGACTCACACTCGTGTAACATCTGTGTCACGGCCAATGAAACATAAATTGCCTCATGATAATGGGGTGGTCTCATAAAGTTGGTCCAATGCAAATACATAAATAAAAACAGAACACGACGACACCGTCGTTGCACCCAAGTTTCCTTGGACACACAGTTTATATAGCAATTAAAATAAATGAACTAAATAAGTAGAAATAAAATATGTATGCATCATATGGAATGTAAATAATAGTACAATGGCAAGGTATACTTGCCGGGCACGAAATCTGTATAGTGCAAGCGTCCAAATGTCAAGGACACAGGATCTGAAACTAAGGCCTCCTATCAAACGTCTCCAGATACGGTGAAGGCGGTGTTGAGTTTGGTGGAAGAATTAGAGTTAGGGTTTGAGGTGTACTGCATGGGATATATATATAGGAAAAGAGGTCGGTTTCCGCGGGGTACTTTAGTTTAGTGGTTTCAAAAACCACTGCTGCTGCTGTTTCTTTCTTTCTTTGTTTGTTTTGGGTTTTTGGTTTAGGAGAGTTTAGTAATAATAGAGTTAAAGAGGCGGTGGAATGAGTCGGCTCATACGCGCGGAGAGGAGAAAGAAAAGTTGGTTTTTGCTACTGCTGTTGTTGATATTTTCTTTTCCTAACGGGTCCGGGTAGGGCTAAACGGGTAGTGGGTTTAGGATAGAGGGTTTGATCCAATAGGATTTTTTTTCTAATTAATTATATATAGATGTATATATATACATATATATACATAAAAATTCTAAGAATTATATTTGTGCATACCATTAAGCTAGCAACTGTCCAAAGTGTCCCCTACATGGAATAAATTAGGAAAAATTTATAATGGCTCCATAAATCCCTTAAATGAACAAACATCTCGAATAAAAATTAAATAAAATATATTTTCTCTATTTTCAGAATTAGGGATTTTACATGTTTAGTACGATACCACAACATTTAAGATTCAAAATTATGCTATCTTTTGAAATCCTTAGACTTTCGGACATAGTCTCCTTTGTATTTCAAGCTCCAAACACAATAATATAATTCCACCGGGAGCAACTTTCCGTAGAATCCCCCTGGGTCAAAGCCCCTTCGGTGGAACAATTCAATATCGAGTATACGCAGTTATATCCAACAGTAAAGACACAAGTATTAAGAAGAATGAATTTTTTCTTACCTTGGCTACTTACCCATAATGTTAACTTTGCTTGATTATTCTTCTTACAAGAAGAACAGACAAGTTAGAAGCAAATAAAAATTAACTGAACTTAAATATAGAATAACACTTGAACCAGTAGCACTATCATATCAAAGAAGGTTTACAAAGTGTTTATACCTTGCTAGAATCAATCATTTCAATTATTTAAACATCAATAAAATCATAATATACACACATGCCTATATTATAAATTTTGATACCTATCAAGCACAAGCAAGCAACTCTAGAATTTAATACTAAATTCCATCATGTAATCCTGACGTTGCATGGATTATAACTTCTATCATATAAACCAAAATATCATCATATTATATATATTTGTGAAGCTTATCGAATTATCGACGAATCCTTAGTAGACATATTTCAATTTTGATAATGTCTAATCAATCAAAACTTGCTCGGGGAAACACTACGCACTGGATTCCAATATTGCATTCCAGATTTTAACGTCTGCAGTACGCGGCCAATAACTTCTATCACATCAATCCAAATACTATCATAGAATACATGGTTGGAAATCTTATCGAATTCTCTAAATATTATGTTTAGATATAATTATATTTTGACAATGTTTAATAGGTCAAAACTGACCTACGAAATAAGGTGTATAATGTCCCAGATTTAAATTTCAGAAATTGATGTCTATGGTGCATGATCAATAACACCTATTATAGACACCCAAATGCTATCATATCATATATGGTTTGAAAGATTATTGAATTTCCAATAATGTTAGTTCAGACATATCCTGCTTTTGACAAAGTTTAATAGGTCAAAACTGGCCTACAAAATAAAGTGTACATAGGTTCCAGATTTTCATTCCAGGATTCTATACCTCTGTTGCATGACCCACAACTCATATCATATAAATCCAAAATCTATCGTATCATATACGATTGGAAAGATTATCAAATTTCCAATGATTATCATTTAGACATATTTAAATTTTGAATTTATTTACTAGATCAAAATTGTCCCGCGAAAAGACTGTGCAGCTGGAATTAAATTCAGCATACGTGAACTTGTTCTAAATCGAATCCAACTCTTCGTATAGGTGTGTCACATTCACAAATAGTTTTTAGAACATAATAGACTTCATATAAATGACATAACAACATCTCACAATAATTGCTAGGAGAAATCATGGAAATAATTATAACTACTTTAGAAAAACACCGAAAATCACAAGTTTTGAGTGTACGGAGGACTTGTCTTGATGTACCAAGTGAAAATTATGAAGTAGAGATGAAAAATGGAATTTTTTTTTTTGAGGTTCAAAGGGAGGGGACTGTTGTACGTGTGTAGGAGGGGTGGAGTGGAGATGTAAATGAAGTTAGGAAAGAATGAAGAAAGAAAACTTAAGCTTTTATAAAGCTTTGATTTTTTTTCCCTTTAATAATAAACAAATAAAATATCTAAAGATTATAAGATAGAATGAGATGGAAAGATAAGAAGATACGGTGTCATGCTTGGGAGGAGGTGGCTTCCTTTGGAGGCAAGTAAAATAGATTTGGTGATTACTTAGGTTAAATTAGATTAGGGTTTAACTAAACCGATTTAGCACCTAACCTAATTTAATACTTTATACAAAAAAAAACTTAAACCAATGATGAATAAGCATGATGACAAGTTAGCACTTCAAATATAATAATAATAAAAATATTTATGCAAAAATAAATATTATTATTATATTAATTTTTTGGGAGATAGAAAATTTATATTATTAAAATAATAAAAATATTCTCATAAGATTATTTAATAGATCTTGTGGTCAGTGGCCCTAGCAGCCACTCTCTTGTAAAACTTATTTTTACATTTTTTCCATATAATTAATATTATAATAATAAAGTTTTGGAGAACATATATGAAAATTAGGATTGTGAGAATCCTAGTTAGCTGACGATAGCAAGACATAGAAATATTTGGACATGCTTCTTTGGTTGCACGCTATTTAATTTATGTTAGTGTATTGTATTTTCCATCCTTGTATTGTCATATGTGTCGGAGGGTGGCCAGAGGCCAAGTTCTGCTCGAAAAAGATCCATAAACCCAGTTCGTGTTTGGTTTGAGTGTTATGGCTCTGATTTAGAGAAGTTCCTAAGCACAGTTATCGCTTGTCGACTTATCCTTTTCTATAGACATTATATTCAGTTATTGTTCTCAATGTTGTATCCTTGTTCATGTACATGTTTACAGTTTATGCCACATTTTGGATCATGTACTCACATGTTATACATGACCCATGTACTTTACATATTCATATGATCCAGATTACCTTACATGTTCACATGTCCATGTTTATTTTCCTTGTTCCCTGTTTACTTTTTATGTCACCGATTGTTTAATTTATAGTCAGTGAAAGTGAGGAGGCGAAGGCCGGCTCGACCAACCCTTGATCCTAACCCTCGGAGGTGTGTCCCATATTTTTTTTTATTGTCTTTTCTATTCTACAGATAAGTTCATTGGTAGCGCACAAGTCTTGATCTGCATTTGTTTATTTATGTATCTATCTATTGTTGTGTTAGTTATTACTGGTTTTAGTTCATAGTTTTAGCTTCCTTTGTGGTATTTGCAATTAGGGGTCTGACCCTACTGGTTTTGTATGGCCAGATCTCGTGACAGAACCCGAGGATATTCCTTATCTTCCACTGGATGGCGACCACCTAGAGCACCAGAGTACTTGAGTGGGTTCCTATTTTATTCACCCACTAGTATGTGTACATTATTCTTTTGCGGCATTTAGCCTCCGAGCATGTGTTTAGCTCGTATTTTGGACTTGACATCTTGCCTATGGGCTAACATAATTTTGTTTATATCTAGTATGTGCTGATCATGTATGTCATGCCACAGAACCAGAATACTGGAGAGCGGGGTCGAAATAAAGCCAAATGCGTATATCAGAGTATAAAAGTACCCCAAGATACGATAATGACTGTCTAAAAGACAAGTGGAGGACTCTAACATGCTATGACGACAATCCTAAGACCAAGAAATCATAGTGTCTCAATCCAGCAACAATAAGTAATAAGAGTATATCATACATGAAAGTAGAGACATCCCAAAATACATATCATATATGATCATGAATATAGTGAATACAAAATATTGCATTAGCAAAGTACAAATATACATGATCAATAAGCTAGTCATGGTCTAATATATAAATCATGTTGACCGAAGTCAGAGATAAAGTCTCAAAATAGAAGGGCTAACACTGACCCTAGCTAAACACCACCAAAATAAAATAGACAAAGAGTGGTAACTAAAGAAAACACAGTCACGTGCCGGGACTGCTGAACTATGGGTGCGGACATCCAGCGAAAGATAGGGAGTATCCTCAGGCTCAACCGGTAAATCTGGCCAAACAAAACTAGTGGGATCTGATCCCAAATAGCAAGTACCACAAGGAAGACCGAGTTGAACAAAAAAAAAACCCATAACAAGCAACAATGATAATAAATAAATGTGTATTGAGACTCGTGCGGTACCAATGCATTTATCTCAAAAAATAAAGAAGACTGAATAAAAGCTAAACAAATAGCTATAGAGAAAGATAAGCCGACAAGTGGCAAGGAAACTTAGGAACTACTCGAAGTCGGAGTCACAACCCTTAATCCAAACAAATACCGGAGTTGTAGATATTTTTTTCGAGCAGAACATAGTCTCTGGACACTCACCGACACATAGAACAAACGCGAGCATATAAGTACGCGCAACCAAAAGAGCACTGCTAAGCATTTTCTGCGGCTTGATATAATTAAATATCTAGGGTTATAAAAAATCTAGTTACTAAAATATTCAATTTGAGGAACTTTGCTACCACCTACGTTGTAGATACTCGGCTGGCCAAGGGGGCTACGATGGTATATGATATTCATAAATACAAACAATCATAAGAATCAGTAAATAGTAGATAAATATCTACTCAAAAAATACCAATACTCAGTAGTGCCATCAGCACATAAGAATCAGTAAATAATAGATAAATGAAGGACCGTTATGGCAGCTCTAGAGGGGGGGGTAAGGGTGAATAGAATGCAACAAAAATAATTACCCAATAAAATAATTAAGGCTAAGTTACCAACTGAGATATGCAACAATATATCAAGTATATATGGAAGTATGTAAAGTTTAGAGAGCAAACACAAATACCGAGATTTTATACTGGTTTTTCTCATGGAGGACTAGTCCAGTCTAGAGAATACTATTCGATGTTAATTCACTATTTATGAAATATCTTAAAACATAAGCTTTGATCTAAAGGCTTGTCGACTTCTTACAATACCACGAACTTTGGTCCAAAGTACTCACCAACTTTAAACACTTGAACAAAAACTTAATTTCCAAGCTTTTACAACTCTTCGAGACTTCTAATCGAGATCACACTTGGCACTAGAAGGATATGAGAGTTGCTCTTGAGAATGGGAAGGTTGTAGCTCAGGTAAAGAATATGAAATAGAAGAGATGATTGAATGAGATTGAGTGATTTAGAATGGTAGAATTTTATCTCTTTTTATAGGGTTATGGGGGGACCGAGTTCGGGCAGATTTTGGTCTTCCAACGTTCATAAATTCGGACATTGCACCATATTCTCCTGGAGGAACGAGAAACCAGGAAAGCTGGGACACAAGGACTGAGTTTGGTCAGAGTTCGGCCCGAGTTCGATCTTCTCAGACCATAATAGTTCTAGACAGATTTGAAGAATTTGGGCCAGTTGGTTTTGGGTCTGAACCATTGGTTTGGGCTTCCTAGTGCCAACTGCGAACCAGATCTACAATTTATCCTATAAATAAATATAAATACATAATAAAATATAAAATCGAGCAGCAACTTGATGATGCCAAACTTATGACATTTGAGAAGACTAGAATACGTCTTTTTTGTCAGAGCTGCTTTTCCTAAAATTAATTTATTCATGTTTTATCCATTATTATTTTCATTTATTTTGTTAAATTGAATTTTATCTATATTGTAAATTCTTTTGGAATAAAAAAGAAAAAAATGAGAGAGAAGAAGAAGAAGAAGAAGAAGAAGAAGGGGGAAGCCCTCCACCGAACCTACCTGGCTCAACCCCCTCCCTTTGAATCACCTAAACACTAACACACATGGCTTTCTCTCCTTTATTCTCCATTTCCCATATACTACATGGCTTCACCTCCTTCCCCACAGGTTCCAAAATCTCCAGCTCACTTTCTTATTCTTCTTCTTCTTCATTACATCTCCTTCTCATTCTCTTCTTAGTAATTATTTCTCGTCTTCATTTCCAACACCAGAACCCAACACTCACCATCACCAACACTCCTCCTCTCTTTTTGATGCTTTTGCGGCTGTCCCTTGCAGCGTCGCTGGGCCCCGCGTCGGACGTCGGCCACCAACCCAGCGCTTCCTGCCACCCCCTGGCCGACCTCCACTCCCTCCACCAACAACTTCCACACTTCCTCCTCGCTACTCTTTCCTTTCAACCCTATGTAAAATTCTTCCCTTCCAATTTCTTTTGATTTCTAAACATAGGTTAAAAAATTTATCCCTAATTTTCTGAAATAGGAAAGATCAAGGATCAATATTTAGAATTTTGAAGGAAATCCTAGGTTTTGTCCAAGTAAGGCAATCCCTCCAAGTTCTTTCTTCAAATTGATTCAATTTTCTTATTTGACATGAATCCATTTAGGTTATTTCTTATAAAGCATGAAATTAAAAAATTTATATGCTTCTCCATAACGTTGTGATACGGACACACATATTTGAATGATGCAGACACGTTGACACACTTATTAGGAATGATAGCTTGGATACGTGAATCGAATACGATTCAGATGCGTCAAAATGGTTAAATTAATTTAGTTGAATATGTATGAAATTACTTGATATGATTTTTGTGAGAAATTGCTTAATACGATCTTATATAGGCATTAAGTATACATGCATGTATAGGAAATTCCAATCTCATGTGTTTTTATATATGTTCTAAAGCATCAAATAGTTTGGGATATACCCATATCGGGTCAATATTAATTTACTATTTAACATTAGAAAATTCATTCAAATGGGATTTGTAAAGTAGAAAATGTCACGCCCCAGTCCCAAAATACGTAGGACTAGGACACGTAAGCATGCCAGCCGCCTGTATATATGGCAACTCCAATATATGGAAACCATATATACGATCGTACGCTGTATAATGAACAATGATTCATAAGTGGTAAAACTGATCACAAGTCACAGGGTAATATCTAAATCTCATCCACAGAAATCACATAAACATATGAATAACCAATAACCATGTAACTAGATCTCAATACAGATATCTAAGAATGACAGTCAGATGGAAATAAATCTACTGCCGAAATAGAATATAAAAAGGAACCAGATACACACCATATAAGAACAACATCTGACAATCACGAGGCTCGAAGATCTCCTCGAAATATACGTAACATGTCCGGATCTGCGCTCCTGTGAATACTCATGAACATCTACGCCTGGAAAGGGACCAGGTCCTCAGAGGGACATAACAAGATACAGAAAAACAACATGCCATGTATGTAAATACTGAATAAATAAATGGGGTGTGCTAACCATCTAAGTGAATGCAATTTAAAGACCTGATAGTACGCATGGGAACGTGTAGGCTTGACACATGCTGACGTAATTCACCAATCGTCATGACCGACTAGTATATGTGTCATATGCCCCCGGACACACGGGTAGCTCTACAATCGTCCATCTCCGAGGAGCATGGAACGAAGGATAAAAACTCAAGGAGGGGGGTGTCCCATACGCCTACTAGATGTCTTTCCCGTCCAATATAGATGTACAAGTCGTGAAAACGACTTGGACACCTCCTACTATGATGCAAGTCTCAGTAAAATAATTAACAAAGCTAAATACCGTTACACGTGTTGCTCACACTGATGGCCAGTCGCGCATGAGACACACGTCCCTACATGAACTCACTCTGTGACGTGTAATGATACGTGTCAAGGCCTAGGAAGTTATATCAATAACTTCATAACTTTTAGGTGGATCTACTAGACACTAGGTCAGACACAAGTCCTAACGTCAACGCCTTCGTTGACTGCACCCAAGTTTTCTCGGACGTGCACATTTATATTTATTAAAAATAAATAAATATGTAACTAACAATAACTGAATTTAAACAGTACAACAAGGCAAGGTATACTTGCCTGGCAGGAGAGCTGCAAATATAATGTCCAGATGTCAAATACCAAGTGTCAGAAACTATGGCCTCAGGATAAATGTCTCCGGATACTGAAATAAACATCACTAACAGTCTCAGAAAATATCAAATAGCTAGAAACGCTTGTCCTTAAGTCCAATTTGGACACAGGGGCAAAAATAACAGTTTCTGGTCAAAGCGGGGTCCACATGTGGGCCGCTTTGCACCGAAAAATGTGTCAGGGTCAAAGGTCTCCAAATTCGCCAAACTTAGTGTCAACAAGTCAGGAACAATAATACGAACCCAACGAAACTTCCAGAATTGGATTCCGATGAGCCGGTCACAAAATCGTCCGTCAAGTGGAGCTTGTGGGGCCCACGATACGGAATTTTGCCAACGTTCTCAGAATCGAACCAAACTTGGATCACAGGACCAGCGTATTGCTATGAGTCCGATGGCGCAAGTTTCGTCTTGATCCGACGTGCGTACACAAAGTTGTAGCGTGTTCCAGAACAGGCGGATACGGGACGTTGTCGGCGGATACGCGTTGATTCCGGTGTGCACGCACATCCAAATCAACTTCTGCGAAATTCTGCACGTCCGTATCAACGACGCACACGTTTTGGTAAAGATCGCGCGCGACCAAGTCATCCCGTTTGGCGGGGCGTACTCAGTTCCGAGGTAAATCGGGTTATTATTTTTCCTGTTTTTGGATCGCGTGCCGCGATCGCCATAGGACGCGATGAACCGAGCGGGTTGCACGGGCACCGAGAGGGTCACATAGCCTACGTGTCATAACTGACGGAATTATGAGGAGTTAGAACGGGTTACCTGAACAGGGCTCCGTGAATTGAATTTCCCGTGTCCGGGAAGAGATGCGACACGACGCTGGTCGTGTCCGGGCTGTGTCCGGGCTCTGAAATGCTGTTGTGTCCGGTTCTGCTCGAGTCGGGGTCGTCGCGGGGTTCGTCGTGGCGCTTAGGCAAAGCTCGACGGTCAGTGGGGCATCCGGGCAGGGCACGGTGCTGCTGAGAGTCGTCGAGGCTGAGTTGGAGAAGGAGGAGCGGTTTCGGCCATGGGGGGTTCACGCTGAGGAGGAGGAGGAGGGGCTGTGGTCTCGGCCAGGGGGTTCACAGTGAGGAGGAGGGGCTGTGGTCTCGGCCAGGGGGTTCACAGTGAGGAGGAGGAGGTCGAGGGGGTCTTGCTCGGTGCTGCCGGCGAGGTCGGGGTCGACTCCGGTCGTCGAGGGAAAATGGAGGAGAGGAGATGCTGGTCGGGGTTGAGGCCGGTCGGCGGAGTCGTGGGGGAGGAAGGGCGGAGCTCAGAGGGTCGGGGGGCCAGTTGCTGCGGGGTGGGGGGGTTTATTGAGGAGAGGAGGAGGAGCTGATGATGAAGGTGGTGGTGGTGGTGGTGACCGATGATGGTGGTGGCGGTGGAGGGAAGAGGGCGGCTGGGGAGAGAGGACTCGGGGGAGAGGGTGGAGCTCGTCGGGAAGGGCGGGCGGTGGAGCAGGGAGAGTCGGGGAGGGAGATGGTGGCGGTGGTGGTGCCGCTCCGGCCAGGGGGAGGCCGAGCAGGGTGGCGGGGGTCGGGGTTGGGCTCGGGGAAGGAGAAGAGGGAGGCTGAGGAGAGAGGGGCCAGCGGGGGGGGGGGGGGGGGGCTCACCGCGGGCGGGGGGGGGGGGGGGAGGCTCGCCGCGGCGGCGAGGGGAGGGGTTGCCGCTCCGGCGGAGGGGGGGCTGCTGCGACCAGGGTAGGGTTAGGTTTTGGTTTTTTTTGTTTTTATTTTAATTCTTTTTCTTTTGTTTTCTTTTATAGAAATTTATATTATTTTAATAAGTAAAATATCTAGAGATATTTTACAAGATATTTTGTAGATATTTTCAGGATATTTTCGGGTGGGTCCCGTCTCCAAATGTACGGTGCAGGTTCACTGGCCAATGAGGGGGTGACACCTCGCACTGTAATTTGCAGAAATGTCCCTGAAATTTCATAAATTGTACAGAGATCCTATTTTGGAAAATTGCGCAATTACGAAATTGTCTGGGAAAAACACCCGATTCCTGAATTTGCTAAAATGCACAGAACTGAGGGAAATTGCTGTGTGAGGGTCCTGAGGGGGTAGGGGTGAGTCTGGGCAGGGACTGGGCCTGGTTTTGGGGTGATACGGGCCATCGTATTTATTTAATTAATAAATACTGCGCACGGTGTTCTCTAATTATTTAGAGGCAGGTAGGGCCATAATTTTCTTGCGGTGTCAATACACTAAATGTAGTATACTCAGTGTAAAAAAATAATATATTTTTGTCTGGGCAAAACAGGTGCCTGCTGGCCTCTAATTGTTATTGGAACAGGGATGGGTACAGGTCTGGGATTCAAAAATAGGAATTAAATACGTACGTTTGTAACGCTATTTGTGCGTCTCATACGAGGCTCAAAACTGAGTATCTGGGAGTTGCACAAAGTGCAGGATGGTAGACTGGTAAGTCTAGGAGAGGTATGTGAACTTTGTTCGGGGATAACAGTCAAGGTAAAGCTCCAAATAATTCGGTGATGGACAGGTGCACAAGTCAATAGGATATGTAAGCAAAATAAATTAAAATATTGCAACAAATCCTAAATTGTGAAAAATATTCCTAAAATATTGGAATCTGGTCGAGGGGGTTTACAATCTACCCAACTTATAAAAATTTCGTTCTCGAAATTAAAACTAAGCCATGGTAGAAGGGAAAGACGGCATAAGATATAATTTAACAAAGTAATTTATATCTTGGGTTGAGAAAAGGTTCGAAAACGTTTACGCATGTCGTACTCGCGCTTCCAAGTTGATTCTCCTGGCGCGTCATGCTTCCATGCCACGCGGACCAAGGGAATAGACTGATTCCTCAATACATTTTCTTGATGATCAAGGATTTCCACGGGTTGCTCTTGATACGACAGGTCTCGTCCTAATGGTGATCTCCGGATGGTTGAAAACATGACTGCTGTCTGACACATATCACCTGAGTTCTGTCCTAGTGTCTGACCTAGTGTCTAGTAGACCCACCTAAAGTGGCCAGACAGCAAGTCGTGTTTTCAACCATCCGACTTGCGTGGAATACATCAAGTACTCTTTCAAGAAGGCAATGATCGTCCTCTTTGAATTCCAAGGGACGATGATGACAGTCTACCTACTGCTTCTGTCTGTCTTGTACTGCTTGCCAGTGTCCTTGTATTTACTTAACTGTCTCTACGGTGTTAACCACCAACTCTGGTCACTCGAATCCTTGTCTGGTAAAATGCTGACTGGTATGCCGTGCAATCTTAGGATTTGTCTCATATTACGACGGTTGCAAGTTCCAATTTCTTCTTATGTACTTATAATTGTCTAGATGCATCTGCTATTACCTTGCCATCCTGTATCAATACGCATCCCAAACTTTTTCCTGATGCGTCTGTAGATCACAACCGCCTGATCCGGATGGAATAGTTAATACGGGTGTTGTGGTCAATCGTTTCTTCAATTCCTCGAAAGCGCTTGACACTCATTGGTTCATAGGAATTCTTAATCCTTATAAGTCAACCTAGTCATAGGTGCTGCTATCCATTCAGGAGTCAATCAATTGTTCATCCAGGTAAAATCCATTTAGACTCCTAACAGCAAAATGATACATTCTTTGTCATAATACTTGGGTTCTGAACTTGATCCAAGTTACGAGGCAAAATTCCATGCTGCCATAATGATGCATGTATCAGGAAAGTAGGTAGGTAGTGAAGGGTCATCTAAGGGTAGCACAATTTAAACTGCAAACAATCTAATAATAAAGTTTGGTAATTACCCAAGAAACAAACAAAAATGGCTATAAAACAATACACTTCTCGTATATATACTAAGCACGAGGTTTTGTCTTTCCGAAATAAGGGAAGACGGAAAAACAATAATCAAGAATTCAAAGGGGAGGTAATATATTAGAAGTGTGGGGATCAAGGCGTTTAAAGAATTCAACGGGAATTATCAAAGCAGTTGTGGATTTGAGATGCTATTTTGGTAATCCCTATTCACATATTCGGATCAGCACAGTTATGCTGCTGATACGATATGCTCAGGCATATCTAACGGGCAAGTACATCTATCTACTAATCACTATATATCTCAATCCATGTAAAGTAGTAATGCGAAGGGCGAACCAAGTGCACTTTGGTTGATCAGACCGTAATACACTGATTCTGAAATATATTAGTGTAGTACTCCAATAATACATCTCTCAAGAACAAGCTTGATAAGGAATAAGCTTGCAAACTAGGCTATAATAGCGGCATAAGTCAAGGTAGTATGGTAAATATAAGTACGCTAGATTATGTTGTGAGAAATTTTCAAACAATTCAAATTCAGAAAAAAGACAAGACTCTACAAAATCTACAATAATTATTCTAATCCTTGTCTAAGTCGCTAGTTGACCCAAAAGAGGTATGGCCTTCTAAGTTCTATAATCTTAATACACACTATAGGTTGTCCGCCTAAAACAGAGATTCCAGGAAGTCCGCGTAAAGTAGGGGTTCGAGGTTGTCTGCGTAAAGCAGAGGCAAAAATAATTGGCGTAAGGTAGAAATCCGAAACTGTTTGCGTAAAACAAAATTTTAAATTGTCTAGCGCAAGGTAGGGATCCAAAGTAGTTTGGCGTAAATCAGGGATTCAAACTGTCGGCGTAAAATAGGCTTCAGAGTTATCCGCGTAAAACAGGAAAGCGTAAAGTAGAGCTTCAGAGCTGTTCGCATAAAAAGTTTGTGCGTGAAAGTCTGAGCGTAAAAGATCGCTGTAAAAGTCTGCGGGTAAAGTATTGCCTAAAGGTTGCCTAAAAATCTGCCAGCGTAAAAAGTCTAGCATACGTTGCAGCGTAAAGTTGTACAAGAAACTCATGAGTTTGTCAGTCAAGTTAATGAATCCTGACATCTGACCAAAGTACTTGTACAACGATCGAGGGGATGGTTTGATGTTGGTTTGCACGGAGATTCAGATTGTCGTTAGTGACTTTTGGATACAAGTTATTTTACGCTCGAGATGAGACAAAATCAGATGTACTGTCAAAAGCTGTTCCTTTTTGCACAGGGCTCGAGGCGTATCTCTTGTCACGCCCCAGTCCCAAAATACTTAGGACTAGGATACGTAACTATGCCAGCCGCCCGTATATATGGCAACTCCAATATATGGAAACCATATATACGTGCGTACGCTGTATAATGAACAATAGTTCACCAGTGGTATAATTAATCATAAGTCACAGGGTAATATCTAAATCTCATCCACAAAAATCGCATAAACATGAATAACCAATAACCATGTAACTAGAACTCAAAATAAAGTACCTAAAGAATGACAGTCGGATGGAAACAAATCCACTGCCGAAATAGAATATAAAAGGAACCAGATACACACCATATAAGAACAACATCTAACAATCACGAGGCTCGAAGAGAAGACCTCATCGTAATATAAGTAGCCTGTCCGGATCTGTGCTCCTGCGAATACTCAAGAACATATACACCTGGCAGGGGACCAGGTCCTCAGAGGGACATAGCAAGATACAGAAAAATAACATGCCATAATGTAAATACTGAATAAATAAATGGGGTGTGCTAACCATCTAAGTGAATGCAATTTAAAGATCTTGTAGTACACATGGGAATGTGTAGGCTAGACATATGCTGACGTAATTCACCAATCGTCGGGACTGGCTAGTATATGTGTCATATGCCCCCAGACGCATGGGCACTCTGCAATCGACCATGAGGAGCATGGTACGAAGGATATAACATCATGGAGAGGGTGTCCCATACGGCTACTAGTAATCTTTCCCGCCCAATGTAGATGTACAAATCGTGAAAACGACGTGGACATCTCATACTATGATGCAAGTCTCTATGAAATAAACAACTGAGCTAAATACCGCTACACGTGTTGCTCACACTGATGGCCAGTCGCGCATGAGGCACGCGTCCCTACATGTACTCACTCTGTGACGTGTAATGATACGTGTCAAGGCCTGAGAAGTTATATCAATAACTTCACAACTTTATGTGGGTCTACTAGACACTAGGTCAGACACAAGTCCTAACGTCAACGCCATCGTTGACTGCACCCGAGTTTTCTCGGACGTGCATATTTATATAATAAATAAACATGTAACTATCAATAACTGAAAGTAATCAGTACAACAAGGCAAGGTATACTTGCCTGGCAAGAGAGTTGTAAATGTAATATCCAGATGTCAAATACCAAGTGTCAGAAACTATGGCCTCAGAAGGAAAGTCTCCGGATGCTGAAATAAACATCACTAACAGTCTCAGAAAATATCAAATAGCTAGAAACGCCTGTCCTTAAGTCCAATTTGGACACAGAGACAAAAATGACAGTTTTCGGTCAAAGCGGGGTCCACATGTGGGCCGCTTTGCACCGAAAAATATATCAGGGTCAAAGGTCTCCAAATTCGCCAAACTTAGTGTCAACAAGTCAGGAACAATGATACGAACCCAACGGAACTTCCAGAATTGGATTTCGATGAGCCGGTCACAAAATTGCCCGTCAAGTGGAGCCTGTGAGGCCCACGATACGGGATTTTGTCAACGTTCTCAGAATCGAACCAAACTTGGCTCACAGGACCAGCGTATTGCTACGAGTCCGATGGCGTAAGTTTCGTTTCGATCCGACGTGTATACACAAAGTTGCAGCATGTTCCAGAACTGACAGATACGGGGCGGTGTCGGCGGATACGCGTTGATTCCGGTGTGCACGTAAATCCAAATCAACTTCAACAAAATCCCATACGTCTGTATCAATGTCGCGCACGTTTCGGTAAAGACCGCGTGCGACCAAGTCGTCCCGTTTGGCGGGGCGTACCCAGTTCCGGGGTGAATCGGGTCGTTGTTTTTTCTGTTTTTGGATCGTGCTTTGCGATCGCCACAGGACGCGATGCTCCGAGCGGGTTGCACGGACACCGAGATGGTTACATAGTCTACACGATGCAACTGACGGAATTGAAATCAGAGTTACGAGGAGAGAGATATGGATACCTGAACAGGGCTTCGGGAAACTGCGTTTCTCGTGTCCGACACGTGTCCGACACGTGTCGGGGTACTGTTCACAGAAGCTAGGGTTTGGGTTTTGGCCGGAGCTTGGCGGCGCTGAGGCGGGGGAGACCGGCCGGAGGGGGCTGGGGCGGCGCCGGCGAGGCTGGGCGGAGGCGGCGGTGCGGGCACGGCGGCTGGAGTCGAGCTCGGGGAAGGGTGCTGCCAAGGAAGAAGGAGGGGGAGGAAGGGGGAAGCCTGAGGGAGCGTCGCCGGTCGTCGGGCGGTGCTCGGCGGCCGCTGGGAGGCAGCGCAGGCGGCCGCGGCTGGGCAGCAGGCTGGAGGGGCGGCGGGTTCGGAGCAGCGGCAAGGGGCTGCGGCCCGCGGGAAGAGGAAGGAGGAGGAGAGAGCGGGCGGGGGGGGGGGGGGGCTCCGGCGGGCGGGGCTCGGCGCCGGCGGCGGGGGGGGCTCGGTCGGGCTGGGGGGGTTAGGAATTAGGTTTTTATTTTTTTTATTTTTCTTTTATTTTCTTTTTATAGAAAATTATATTAATTAAATAAGTAAATATCTAGAGATATTTACGGGATATTTGTAGGATATTTTCGGGATATTTTCGGGATATTTTTGGGTGAGTCCCGTCTCCAAATGGACGGTGCAGGTTCACTAGCCAATGAGGGGGTGACACCCCGCACTGTAATTTGCAGGAAAGTCCCTATAATTTCATAAATTGCATAATGGTCCTATTTTGGAAAATTGCACAATTTACGAAATTGTTTGGGAAAACACCCGATTCCTGAAAATTCTAAAATGCACAGAACTGAGGAAAATTGTTATGTGAGGGCCCTGGGGGAATGGGGGTGAGTCTGGGCAGGGACTGGGCCTGATTTTGGGGTGATACGGGTCATCGTATTTATTAATAAATAAATACTGCGCACGGTGTTCTCTAATTATTTAGAGGCAGGTAGGGTCATAATTTTTCTACGGTGTCAATACACTAAATGTAGTATACTCAGTGTAGAAAATTAACGTATTTTTGTTTGGGCAAAACAGGTGCAGGTTGAGCCTCAAATCTCTAGGGGTACAGAGATGGGTAAAGAGCAGGAAATTAAAATAGGAATTAAATACGGGCGTTTGCAACAAGATTTGTGCGTCTCATACGAGGCTCAAGACTGAGTATCTGGGAGTTGCACAAAGTGCAGGATAGTAGACTGGCATGTCTAGGAGAGATATGTGAACTTCGTTCGGGGATAATAGTCAAGGTAAAGCTCCAAATAATTAGATGATGGACATGTGCACAAATCAATAGGATATGTAAGCAAAATAAATTAAAATTTTGCAACAAATCCTAAATTGTGAAAAATATTCCTAAAATACTGGAATCTGGTCGAGGGGGTTTACAATCTACCCAACTTATAAAAATTTCATCCTCGAAATTAAAACTAAGCCATGGTAGAAGGGAAAGACGACATAAGATATAATTTAACAAAGTAATTTATATCTTGGGTTACGAAATAGGTTTGAAAACGTCTACGTATGTCGTCCACACGCTTCCAAGTAGATTCTCCTGGCGTGCCATGCTTTCATGCCACGCAAACCAAGGGAATGGACTGATTTCTCAATACCTTTCCTCGATGATCAAGGATTCCCACGGGTTGCTCTTGATACGACAAGCTCGGCCTAATGGTGATCTCCGAATGGTTGAGAACATGACTGCTGTCTGTCACATATCGCCTGAGTTGCGACACATGGAATACATCAAGTACTCCTCAAGTGAAGGTGGTAGCGCAAGTTAATATGCCACTACTCCCACTCTTTCTAGCACGTCAATGGTCCAACATACCTTGGACTCAACTTGCTGCGTTCTCCGAATCGAATGGTGCCTCTAGTAGGTGATATCCTCTAGAAGACATGATCGTCCTTTTGAATCCCAAGGGACGATGATGACGGTCTGCCCACTTCTTGTCTGTCTTGTACTGTTCGCAAGTGTCCTTGTATTTACTTAACTGTCTCTACGGTTGACCACCAATTCTGGTCACGCGAATTCTTGTCGGGTACAATGCTGACTGGTATACCGTGCAATCTTACGATTTGCCTCATATATAAGTTAGCTAAAGCTTCTGCAGACTGGCCAACTCTATAGGTAAGAAACGTGCTGACTTGGTGAGTCGGTCCATAGGAATTCTTGATCCTTATAAGTCAACCTAGTCATAGGTACTGCTATCCATTCAGGAGTCAATCAATTGTTCATCCAGGTGAGATCCATTTAGACTCCTGTCAGCAAAATAATATATTCTTCATCGTAATACTTGAGTTCTGAACTTGACCCAAGTTACGAGGCAAAAATAAATTTTCATGCTGCCATAGCGATGCACGTATCAGGATCGTAATAAAACGTAGGTAGTGAAGGGTCATCCTAAAGAATAGCACAGTTTTAAACTGCAATCCAATCTAATAATAGGGTTCGGTAATTACCCAGAAAACAAACATAAATAGCTACAGAAACCATACACTTTTCGTATTTATACTAAGCACGAAGTTTTGCCTTTCCGAAATAATGAAAGACGGAAAACAGTAATCAAGAGTTCAAGGGGAAGGTAATAGATTAGAAGTGTGAAAATCAAGGCGTTTAAAGAATTCAACGGAAATTGTCAAAGCAGTTTGTGGATTGAAATCATATTCTGGTAATCCCTATTCACATATTCGTATCAGCACAGTTATGTAGCTGGTACGATATGCTCAGACATATCTAGTGGGCAAGTACATCTGTCTACTAATCACTATATATCTCAATCCACGTAGAGTAGTTATGCGAAGGGCGAACCAAGTGCACTTTGGTTGATCAGACCGTAATACACTGATTCTGAAATATATTAGTGTAGTACTCCAATAATACATCTCTCAAGAACAAGCTTGATAAAGAATAAGCTTGCAAAACTAGGCTATAATAGCAGTATAAGTCAAGGTAGTACAATAAATATAAGTACTAGATTATGATGTGAGAAATTTCATAATAATTCAATAATCACAAAAGAGACAAGACTCTACAATCTCTACAGTTATTATTCTAAATCCTTGACTAAGTCGCTAGTTGACCCAAAAGAGGCGTGGCCTTCTAAGTTCTATAATCTTAATACACACTATAGGTTGTCTGCCTAAAACAGAGATTTCATGAAAGTCCGCGTAAAGTAGGGGTTCGAGGTTGTCTGCGTAAAGCAGAGATAAAATCATTTGGCGTAACGCATGGCTTTCAGAGCTATCTGCGTAAAACAGAGAAGCGTAAGGTAGAGCTTCAGAGTTGTCCGCGTAATAAGTCTGCGTAAAATCTGCGCGTAAATATCTCCTGCGTAAAGTCTAGCATTCGTTGCAGCGTAAAGTTGTACGAGAAACTCATGAGTTTGTCAGTCAAGTTAATGAATCCTGTCATCTGACAAAAGTACTTGCACAATGATCGAGTGGATGGTTTGATGATGGTTTGCACGGAGTTCTAGGTTGTCGTTTAGGGACATATTGGATACCAGTCATTTACGCTCGAGGTGAGACAAAACCAGATGTCCCGTCAAAAGCTGTTTCTTTTTGCACAGGACTCGAGGCGTATCTCTGCACAGGATTTGGTCGTCTGGGGAAAGCTAAGGCTGTAACAAATACGCTAGCATCCTATTCTTATGTTATGCCTAATCAAGTTACTCTACGCTGGTTATCTATGAATCATCAGGTTTGCGCAGGGCAGTTACCTACGTGGCTGGCATGATGCGTCATACGCAGGATAAGGAAGACTAAGGGCGGCGTAAAGGGGACAAGCTTCTACAAAATTTTGGTTTTTAAGCCAATCAGGAAAGTCATTTGGTTTTTACGCTAACTACGGTCAATTGGCTTTACGCCAACAAGGGTAAGGGGTCTCTGGCGTAAAACTCTGGTTATCCAAGCATAGGATGAGGGTTTCAGTCCAAGTATTCAACCTTTAGATTTCTATTGGTTTCTCAGACTAGGGTCAATACTACGGTCAAATTCTAAACTAATCCTAGTAGTGTTTTTACTACTCTCAAGTCATATATAAATACGTCAAGGGATAAGGGTAAGTTAATCTATAGGTAAGTGATGCTAGGGTTTATTTAGGAAATCAGGAAGGCTAGGGTTCATTTAGTAGTCTGGAAGGCTAGGCTTTATTTAGGAAGTCAGGAAGGATAGGGTTCACTAAGTAATCCGAACTTAAGGATATGTCAAAGTCCTAGTGGTATTCTTATTAGGAATGCTACCTTAATTATCATCCTATCAACAGGGATTCCTATATTCTAGCAGAGGCTATACTAAAAGAATTATCAGGGAAGTACATGAATCAAGCAGGATGCAATTATGTAAGTAGGATGAACTGGAAGGAAGATAAGTCATAGTCAAATTTTGGATGAGATCCTATACTTTAATCCTAGGTGCAGGCTTGCTCGGTACAATAACGTAACCGAGACAATATGCTCTGGCCTGCATGGGTCACCACTAAAAACACTGTCACGCCCCAGTCCCAAAATACTTAGGACTAGGATACGTAACTATGCCAGCCGCCCGTATATATGGCAACTCCAATATATGGAAACCATATATACGTACGTACGCTGTATAATGAACAATAGTTCACCAGTGGTATAATTAATCACAAGTCACAGGGTAATATCTAAATCTCATCCACAGAAATCACATAAACATGAATAACCAATAACCATGTAACTAGAACTCAAAATAAAGTACCTAAAGAATGACAGTCGGATGGAAACAAATCCACTGCCGAAATAGAATATAAAAGGAACCAGATACACACCATATAAGAACAACATCTGACAATTACGAGGCTCGAAGAAAAGACCTCATCGTAATATAAGTAGCCTGTCCGGATCTGTGCTCCTGCGAATACTCAAGAACATATACACCTGGCAGGGGACCAGGTCCTCAGAGGGACATAGCAAGATACGAAAAATAACATGCCATAATGTAAATACTGAATAAATAAATGGGGTGTGCTAACCATCTAAGTGAATGCAATTTAAAGACCTTGTAGTACGCATGGGAATGTGTAGGCTAGACATATGCTGACGTAATTCACCAATCGTCGGGACTGGCTAGTATATGTGTCTTATGCCCCCAGACGCATGGGCACTCTGCAATCGACCATGAGGAGCATGGTACGAAGGATATAACATCATGGAGGGGGTGTCCCATACGGCTACTAGTAATCTTTCCCGCCCAATGTAGATGTACAAATCGTGAAAATGACGTGGACATATCATACTATGATGCAAGTCTCTATGAAATAAACAACTGAGCTAAATACCGCTACACGTGTTGCTCACACTGATGGCCAGTCGCGCATGAGGCACGCGTCCCTACATGTACTCACTCTGTGATGTATAATGATACGTGTCAAGGCCTGGGAAGTTATATCAATAACTTCACAACTTTAGGTGGGTCTACTAGACACTAGGTCAGACACAAGTCCTAACGTCAACGCCATCGTTGACTGCACCCGAGTTTTCTTGGACGCGCACATTTATATAATAAATAAACATGTAACTATCAATAACTGAAAGTAATCAGTACAACAAGGCAAGGTATACTTGCCTGGCAAGAGAGCTGTAAATGTAATATCCAGATGTCAAATACCAAGTGTCAGAAACTATGGCCTCAGAAGAAAAGTCTTCGGATGCTGAAATAAACATTACTAACAGTCTCAGAAAATATCAAATAGCTAGAAACGTCTGTCCTTAAGTCCAATTTGGACACAGGGGCAAAAATGACAGTTTTCGGTCAAAGCGGGGTCCACATGTGGGCCGCTTTGCACCGAAAAATGTGTCAGGGTCAAAGGTCTCCAAATTCACCAAACTTAGTGTCAACAAGTCAGGAACGATGATACGAACCCAACGGAACTTCCAGAATTGGATTCCGATGAGCCGGTCATAAAATCGCCCGTCAAGTGGAGCCTGTGAGGCCCACGATACGGGATTTTGTCAACGTTCTCAGAATCGAACCAAACTTGGCTCACAGGACAAGCGTATTGCTACGAGTCCGATGGCACAAGTTTCATTTCGATCCGACGTGTATACACAAAGTTGCAGTGTGTTCCAGAACTGACGGATACGGGGCGGTGTCGGCGGATACGCGTTGATTCCGGTGTGCACGCACATCCAAATCAACTTCTACGAAATCCCACACGTCCGTATCGACGTCACGCACGTTTTGGTAAAGACCGCGTGCGACCAAGTCGTCCCGTTTGGCGGAGCGTACCCAGTTTCGGGGTGAATCGGGTCGTTGTTTTTCCTGTTTTTGGATCGCGCTTTGCGATCGCCACAGGACGCGATGCTCCGAGCGGGTTACACGGGCACCGAGATGGTTACATAGTCTACACGACGTAACTGACAAAATTGAAATCAGAGTTACGAGGAGAGAGATATGGATACCTGAACAGGGCTCCGGGAAACTGCGTTTCTCGTGTCCGACACGTGTCGGGGTACTGTTCACAAAAGCTAGGGTTTGGGTTCTGGCCGGAGCTTGGCGGCGCTGCGGCGGGGGAGACCGGCCGGAGGGGGCTGGGGCGGCGCCGGCGAGGCTGGGCTGAGGCGGCGGCGCGGGCACGGCGGCCGGAGTCGAGCTCGGGGAAGGGTGCTGCCAAGGAAGAAGGAGGAGGAGGAAGGGGGAAGCCTGAGGGAGCGTCGCCGGTCGTCGGGCGGTGCTCGGCGGCCGCTGGGAGGCAGCGCAGGCGGCCGCGGCTGGGCAGCAGGCTGGAGGGGCGGCGGGTTCGAAGTAGCGGCAAGGGGCTGCGGCCCGCGGGAAGAGGAAGGAGGAGGAGAGAGCGGCCGGGGGGGGGTCGGCTTCGCCGCGGCCGGGGGGGGGGGGGCTCCGGCGGGCGGGGCTCGGCGCCGGCGGCGGGGGGGGGGGGGGGGGGGGCTCGGTCGGGCTGAGGGGGTTAGGAATTAGGTTTTTATTTTTATTTTTTTATTTTTCTTTTATTTTTCTTTTATTTTCTTTTTATAGAAAATTATATTAATTAAATAAGTAAATATCTAGAGATATTTACGGGATATTTGTAGGATATTTTCGGGATATTTTCGGGATCTTTTCGGGTGAGTCCCGTCTCCAAATAGACGGTGCAGGTTCACTGGTCAATGAGGGGGTGACACCCCGCACTATAATTTGCAGGAAAGTCCCTTTAATTTCATAAATTGCATAATGGTCATATTTTGGGAAATTGCGCAATTTATAAAATTGTCTGGGAAAACACCCGATTCCTGAAAATTATAAATTGCACAGAACTGAGGAAAATTGTTATGTGAGGGCCCTGGGGGAATGGGGGTGAGTCTGGGTAGGGACTGGGCCTAATTTTGGGATGATACGGGTCATCGTATTTATTAATAAATAAATACTGCGCACGGTGTTCTCTAATTATTTAGAGGCAGGTAGGGTCATAATTTTTCTACGGTGTCAATACACTAAATATAGTATACTCAGTGTAGAAAATTAACGTATTTTTGTTTGGACAAAACAGGTGCAGGTTAAGCCTCAAATCTCTAGGGGTACAGAGATGGGTAAAGAGCAGGAAATTAAAATAGGAATTAAATACGGGCGTTTGCAACGAGATTTGTGCGTCTCATACGAGGCTCAAGACTGAGTATCTGGGAGTTGCACTAAGTGCAGGATAATAGACTGGCATGTCTAGGAGAGATATGTGAACTTCGTTCGGGGATAATAGTCAAGGTAAAGCTCCAAATAATTAGGTGATGGACAGGTGCACAAATCAATAGGATATGTAAGCAAAATAAATTAAAATTTTGCAACAAATCCTAAATTGTGAAAAATATTCCTAAAATACTGGAATCTGGTCGAGGGGGTTTATATCTCTGCTTTTAATGCACAAGATTTGGTCAACTGGGGAAAGCTTAAGGCTGTAACCAATACTCTTAAATCCTATCCTTTATATTTTTCGCCTAATCAGGTTACTCTACGCTTAGTCAGGAATCATCAGGTTTACGTAGGGCAGTTACCTACGTGGCTGGCATGATGTAGGATAAGGAAGACTAAGGGAACGTGGGTAGCAGTTGTCATGACTGCGGCGTAAAGGAGACAATCTCCTGCATAATTTGGTTTTTAAGCCAATCAAGAAAGTCATTTGGCTTTTACGCCAACTAGGCAGTTTGTTTGTTTTTTACGCCAACAGCGGTCAATTGGTTTTACGTCAACAAGGGTAAAGGGTCTCTGGCGTAAAATTGGGTTCATCCAAATATAGGCTGAGGTTTTAGTCCTAATATTCAACCTTTAGATTTCTATTGGTTTCTCAGACTAGGGTCAATACTACGGTCAAATTCTAAACTAATCCTAGTAGTGTTTTTACTACTCTCAAGTCATATATAAATACGTCAAGGGATAAGGGTAAGTTAATCTATAGGTAAGTGATGTTAGGGTTTATTTAGGAAATCAGGAAGGCTAGGGTTCATTTAGTAGTCTGTACTTAAAGATGTGTCAAAGCCCTAGTGGTATTCTTATAAGAAATGTTACCCTAAGTATCCTCCTATCAACAGGGATCTCTATATTCTAGTAGGGCCTATACTCAAGAATTATCAGGAAAGTACATGAATCAAGCAGGATGCAATTTGTAAGTAGGACAGACTGGAAGGAAGATTAAGTCATAGTCAATTTTGGATGAGATCCTATATTCTAATCCTAGGTGCAGGCTTGCTCGGTACAGTAACGTAACCGAGACAATATGCTCTGACCTGCATGGGCCACCACTAAAAACATGTCACGCTCCAGTCCCAAAATACGTAGGACTAGGACACGTAAGCATGCCAGCCGCCTGTATATATGGCAACTCTAATATATGGAAACCATATATACGAGCGTACGCTGTATAATGAACAATGAAAAGTGGTAAAGCTGATCACAAGTCACAGGGTAATATCTAAATCTCATCCACAGAAATCACATAAATATATGAATAACCAATAACCATGTAACTAGATCTCAATACAGATATCTAAGAATGACAGTCAGATGGAAATAAATCTACTGCCGAAATAGAATATAAAAAGGAACCAGATACACACCATATAAGAACAACATCTGACAATCACGAGGCTCGAAGATCTCCTCGAAATATACGTAACATGTCCGGATCTGCGCTCCTGTGAATACTCATGAACATCTACGCCTGGAAAGGGACCAGGTCCTCAGAGGGACATAACAAGATACAGAAAAATAACATACCATGTATGTAAATACTGAATAAATAAATAGGGTATGCTAACCATCTAAGTGAATGTAATTTAAAGACCTGATAGTATGTAGTGCCTCAAATCCCGATCCGACCGGGATGTGCATTACGTAATTTGGGCTTGTGGCTAGTCCGTTTGAGTCATAACTTAGAACTTCGGCATCTTCTTGCCACGGATAAAATGCGATGATCCTTTCCAACTCATGGAAAGGCCTCTATTGAAACGAGTCCAATAGTTTTCGTGTTTGGTTGCTTGGTTTTCTTGATTGCCGCTTTAGGATTTGATTTGGTGTTGCTTTCGATTTGCTTGGTTTTCGCTGCTGGTTTTATCGTTTGGAGCTTTGATTCTTGGGGAGTTCGGCAAGGAAGGATAGGCAAGATTCTAATTGGTGCTCGTGCTGTGCAGGTCCGCGTAACTGACGTTTGATCGTCGCTAGGCGGGAATCTTTGTTTCAGCTACCTTTTCCTTAACCAGTGAGTGGTTTGGACCCTTCTTTCCTACTTCTTCACGCCAACATCTTTAATGTTTCAAACGTTCACTCGATGATGCCCGGTTGGACGCCTAGGAAATCCTTTGCCACAATGCATGCCAGCCACTAAGAAAGGAACATGGGATTTGTAGACTAATATTTCTATATGCTTGCACACCTTATAACTGAGTTTGTTTATAAAGGGAATTGGTTGTTGGTGGCGGCCTAGTGCCTCGGACGGAGTTTGGACCTATGGGATATCAAAATCGGAATACCGCGTTGAGAAAATATGAACTGTTGCATGAGATATATATTGCTGCTTAACTTCTTTTGTTTCAATCGATGCATTGTATGATATATGAATTGTTCATACATTTGCATGGTCTGGGACAACTTGTGCACAAGGTTTGTCATTTCCTCGAAACGGCTTTCCGGGGCACTGGAACCGTATCGATCCGAAGGGAAATATTTGATTCGTGCTCGTCACGATGCATTACGGGACCTCCAGCAGGGCTTGCTACCCGGGCTGATAGGGCGCGCCGCTAATGCTTGAATATGTCCCTAATGTGTCAATCACACCAATGACCGCATAGAATAGAACACATACTAATTATTGTCTTGTGCAGATGGTAAGTATACTTGTGTTTCGTTGCAGGGAAGGCGTGCATCGGTTGAGTAAGCAATCGATGCACTGGTTGGATTCTATGTTATTTTCATTCCTATCAAAACATGCAACTGATATGAATTGAATTCACTTGCCTCTTTATAGAAGTCATCTTAATGCATGCTCGCCCCTAATAAGCTAGTGTCGATTTAGTCGAGTGGGTTCATCCCGCTCACCAGTACAAGTTGAGTACTGACCCACGTTGTGGGCAACTATTTCAGGCACTCAGACGGTGCAACACTAGTGGATAGATGAGAGGCGTTAGGAGCACCTCTATTTTGAAGTATAGTTGGAGTCAGATCATTTTGGAGGCTTGGACTTTCAACCTATACAAGGGCGTAATGTATGAACGACGTGGACTATCTGATGGAGCGCGCCCTGCCTTTTGAGTTATCTTTTTGTAATGCAAATCAAGTAGCCGAGAGGCGCATCAATGTAAACTCTATGTAAATTACTTTGAATTATCAATGAAAAAGCATATTTCTTCCTGTACTTGTGTTCAAATCTCTGTGAATATGTTTTATAAATTGTGTTTCAAAATGGGTTCCTATAACTGCAAGTTCTTGCCTTGTACGAGCGCAACTCCAGGCTCGTACGGCATCACGCCCCAAGCGAGGACAAATCGGTTTCGTAAAGGATCAAGCGAGGACGACCGACCCTTTCGGGATCGGGGCGTGACATAGTACGCATGGGAATGTGTAGGCTTGACACATGCTGACGTAATTCACCAATCGTCATGACCGGCTAGTATGTGTCATATGCCCCCGGACACACGGGTAGCTCTGCAATCGTCCATCTCCGAGGAGCATGGAACGAAGGATAAAAACTCAAGGAGGGGGGTGTCCCATACGCCTACTAGATGTCTTTCCCGCCCAATATAGATGTACAAGTCGTGAAAACGACTTGGACACCTCCTACTATGATGCAAATCTCAGTAAAATAATTAACAAAGCTAAATACCGTTACACGTGTTGCTCACACTGATGGCCAGTCGCGCATGAGGCACGCGTTCCTACATGAACTCACTCTGTGACATGTAATGATACGTGTCAAGGCCTGGCAAGTTATATCAATAACTTCACAACTTTTAGGTGGATCTACTAGACACTAGGTCAGACACAAGTCCTAACGTCAACGCCTTCGTTGACTGCACCCGAGTTTTCTCGGACGCGCACATTTATATTTATTAAAAATAAATAAATATGTAACTAACAATAACTGAATTTAAACAGTACAACAAGGCAAGGTATACTTGCCTGGCAGGAGAGCTGCAAATATAATGTCCAGATGTCAAATACCAAGTGTCAGAAACTATGGCCTCAGGATAAATATCTCCGGATACTAAAATAAACATCACTAACAGTCTCAGAAAATATCAAATAGCTAGAAACGCCTGTCCTTAAGTCCAATTTGGACACAGGGGCAAAAATGACAGTTTCTGGTCAAAGCGGGGTCCACATGTGGGCCGCTTTGCACCGAAAAACGTGTCAGGGTCAAAGGTCTCCAAATTCGCCAAACTTAGTGTCAACAAGTCAGGAATGATGATACGAACCCAACGGAACTTCCAGAATTGGATTCCGGTGAGCCGGTCACAAAATCGTCCGTCAAGTGGAGCTTGTGGGGCCCACGATACGGGATTTTGCCAACGTTCTCAGAATCGAACCAAACTTGGATCACAGGACCAGCGTATTGCTACGAGTCCGATGGCACAAGTTTCGTCTCGATCCGACGTGTGTACACAAAGTTGTAGCGTGTTCCAGAACAGGCAGATACGGGACGTTGTCGGCGGATACGCGTTGATTCCGGTGTGCACGCACATCCAAATCAACTTCTGCGAAATCTCGCACGTCCGTATCAACGACGCGCACGTTTTGGTAAAGACCGCGTGTGACCAAGTCGTCCCGTTTGGCGGGGCATACTCAGTTTCGGGGTGAATCGGGTCGTTGTTTTTTCTGTTTTTGGATCGCGTGCCGCGATCGCCACAGGACACGATGCACCGAGCGGGTTGCACGGGCACCGAGAGGGTCACATAGCCTACGTGTCATAACTGACGGAATTAAAAACGAAATTACGAGGAGTTAGAACGGGTTACCTGAACAGGGCTCCGTGGATTAAATTTCCCGTGTCCGGGAAGAGATGCGACACGACGCTGGTCGTGTCCGGGCTGTGTCCGGGCTATGAAATGCTGTTGTGTCTGGTTCTGCTCGAGTCGGGGTCATCGCGGGGTTCATCGTGGCGCTCAGGCGGAGCTCGACGGTCAGTGGGGTATCCGGGCAGGGCATGGTGCTGCTGAGAGTCGTCGAGGCTGAGTTGGAGAAGGAGGAGCGGTTTCGGCCATGGGGGGTTCACGTTGAGGAGGAGGAGGAGGAGGGGCTGTGGTCTCGGCCAGGGGGGGTTCACAGTGAGGAGGAGGAGGAGGTCAAGGGGGTCTTGCTCGGTGTTGCCGGCGAGGTCGGGGTCGACTCCGGTCGTCGAAGGAAAATGGAGGAGAGGAGATGCTGGTCGGGGTTGAGGCCGGTCGGCGGAGTCGTGGGGGAGGAAGGGCGGAGCTCAGAGGGTCGGGGGGCCAGTTGCTGCGGGGTGGGGGGGGTCGCCCAGTCGGCCGGTCGGGGGAAGGTGGCTCGGGGGGGGGTTTGTTGAGGAGAGGAGGAGGAGCTGATGATGAAGGTGGTGGTGGTGGTGGTGACCGATGATGGTGGTGGCGGTGGAGGGAAGAGGGCGGCTGGGGAGAGAGGACTCGGGGGAGAGGGTGGAGCTCGTCGGGAAGGGCGGGCGGTGGAGCAGGGAGAGTCGGGGAGGGAGATGGTGGCGGTGGTGGTGCCGCTCCGGCCAGGGGGAGGCCGAGCAGGGTGGCGGGGGTCGGGGTTGGGCTCGGGGAAGGAGAAGATGGAGGCTGAGGCGAGAGGGGCCAGCGGGGGGAGCTCGCCACGGGCGGGGGGGGGGGGGAGGCTTGCCGCGGCGGCGAGGGGAGGGGTTGCCGCTCCGGCGGGGGGGGGGAGGGCTGCGGCCAGGGTAGGGTTAGGTTTTGTTTTTTTTGTTTTTATTTTAATTCTTTTTATTTTATTTTCTTTTATAGAAATTTATATTGTTTTAATAAGTAAAATATCTAGAGAAATTTTACAAGATATTTTGTAGATATTTTCAGGATATTTTCGGGATATTTTCGGGTGGGTCCCGTCTCCAAATGGACGGTGCAGGTTCACCGGCCAATGAGGGGGTGACACCTTGCACTGTAATTTGCAGAAATATCCCTGAAATTTCATAAATTGCACAGAGATCCTATTTTGGAAAATTGCACAATTACGAAATTGTCTGAGAAAAACACCCGATTCCTGAATTTTCTAAAATGCACAGAACTGAGGGAAATTGCTGTGTGAGGGTCCTGAGAGGGTAGGGGTGAGTCTGGGCAGGGACTGGGCCTGGTTTTGGGGTGATACGGGCCATCGTATTTATTTTATTAATAAATACTGCGCACGGTGTTCTCTAATTATTTAGAGGCAGGTAGGGCGATAATTTTCTTGCGGTGTCAATACACTAAATATAGTATACTCATTGTAGAAAAATAACGTATTTTTGTCTGGGCAAAACAGGTGCCTGCTGGCCTCTAATTGCTATTGGAACAGGGATGGGTACAGGTCTGGGATTCAAAAATAGGAATTAAATACGTACGTTTGTAACGCTATTTGTGCGTCTCATACGAGGCTCAAAACTGAGTATCTGGGAGTTGCACAAAGTGCAGGATGGTAGACTGGTAAGTCTAGGAGAGGTATGTGAACTTTGTTCGGGGATAACAGTCAAGGTAAAGCTCCAAATAATTCGGTGATGGACAGGTGCATAAGTCAATAGGATATGTAAGCAAAATAAATTAAAATATTACAACAAATCCTAAATTGTGAAAAATATTCCTAAAATACTGGAATCTGGTCGAGGGGGTTTACAGAAAATGATCGATATTATTCATACGACGTGCTAGTGGTTGGATGAAGATGAGTTAATTTCTTATGGAGATGACTATAAAGAACTTTTTCTTGCTGTTCAAGCTCGTGATACATCAATTACCTTTGATGCGCTTCATGAGAAACATCTATCTTTTGAAGCATCCATTCAAGCAAACACAATTAATGATGTACATCTTCTTATCACTGCCAATTCAACAAATCGAACAAATACCACCTTGCGCCCACAAAAGTTCAAACACAACTAGCGACCGCACTTTCAATATCCTGCTGGTAACGTGGGCTGGCGCCCGTCGCCTACCAATCCCGGCCGACTACTCATGGCTACCAACTCAGTACTCCATCTCACAACAACCGTCTTCCATCCCGTCCATTCTTGGCTTTTGTCAGATCTGTGGCATCCAAGGGCACTCAGCCAAGCGATGCACATTATTTCAACTTGTACCAATTCAACAGTGCAACACTGGATCTTTAAGCCCAAACACTTCGGCAATACCCTAGCAGCCATAGGCTCATTATGCTGCTAACAATGCCTACAACAATCCATCTTGGTTACTTAACAATGGATCATCTCACCATGTCACAACAGACTTGAGCAACTTATCTCTTCATGCACCTTATATCGACTTTGACGATGTTATGATTGACGATGGCACATGTCTTTCCATCACCCACACTAGTTATGTCTCTCTTCCAACTTCCACTACTACCTTTACTCTGAATGATGTTCTTTGTGTGCCAACCATGAAAAATAATTTAATTTCTATATCTCAGTTTTTTACTACTAATAATGCATCAATTAATTTTTTTCCATATTCGTTTCATGTGAAGGACCTTTGAACAGGGGCATTACTTCTGAAGGGAAGCACTAAGGATGGGGTGTACGAGTGGCCGAGAAATAAATCTATGTCTTCTCCAATTCTTGCCTTCTCAAATGTCAAAACCACTTCTTTAAATTGGCATCATCGATTAGGTCATCCTGCTTTTTCCATTTTGAAACACATTCTTTCTAGTTATCATTTATATTTTTCTTCTCCTATGTCAAAAGAGTTCTCATGTAATGCATGTCTTTGCAATAAAAGTCATAAGCTATCTTTCTCTACTTCATCTCTTATTTCTACACAACCTCTTGAAATTATTTTTTCTGATGTATGGACTTCACATGTTTTATCGCAAGATGGTTCCAAATATTATGTTATTTTCGTTGATCACTTTACCAAATATATATGGTTTTACCCACTCAAACAAAAATCTGAAGTTCAAGAAATCTTCAAGCGTTACAAAGCTATTGTGAAAAATTATTTTTAACACAAAATAATCACTATATAATTAATCAGATAATGGAGGAAAATATATGGGCCTCAAACATTACCTCTCTCTAAATGGCATATCTCACTTAACCACTCTGCCTCATACACCTGAACATAATGGCTATTCAGAAAGACGACATCGCCATATTGTTGAAACTGGTCTCGCATTACTTTCTCATGCTTCCCTTCCACTTACCTTTTGGTCCCATGTCTTTGCTACTGCTGTTTATTTAATTAATAGGATGCCAACCACTACGCTCAATCTATCATCTCCCTATGAATTAATTTTCCACAAAATGTCTAATTATTCCAAAGTAAAGATTTTTGGATGCTTATGTTATCCTTGGCTTCGTCCATATATATCTCACAAACTTGATCAAAGGTCTAAACCATGTGTTTTTATTGGATATTCGTTATCTCAAAGTGCCTACTTGTGTTTTAAACCATCTAGTTTAAAAATATTTGTTTCTCGTCATGTAAAGTTTGTAGAGTCAGTTTTTCCATACACCTCTCTTCATAATCATCTACCTCGTCCCATCTCCAAGACCATAGATACTTTTTCTACATTGTGAGTCTTCTTTATCTCTTCATGGGTTCTCTGGTGCTCTTCGTGCGTTCTCGGATGTTGATTTGGCTGGCAATAAAGATGATTATTCTTCCACTAGTGCCTACCTTGTTTATCTGGGCAGAATCTTATTTCTTTGAGTTCTAAGAAGCAACACACGGTTGCTCTTTTTTCTACAGAGGCAGAATATCGTTCAGTTGCTGCCACTGCTGCTGAACTTCGGTGGATGTGTTCTCTGTTTGTTGAACTTGGTATAACTTTGCAGTCTTCTCCAGTTGTCTATTATGATAACATTGGTGTTACTTAGTTAAGCTCCAATCCAGTGTTTCATTCTCGAATGAAACATGTAGTTGTCACGCCCCAATCTTCCGCAAGCTAAAATCGGTTGTCCCCTCTAGGCGAGAATGACCATGCCAGCGCTCCCGCGGAACGATCGCATTGACCTATCCAGGCGTGATGCCGCACGAGCGTGAGCCGCGCCCGTGCAAGGCCGTGGTTCATTGGCTGGCGGTAAGAGGTCTAAGCCAAAGAGTCACACAGATTGCCCGAGTGCAGCGGAGTTTATGAACGCATAGGCGATCAGTAACAAGTTCACTGAGTCGACAATAGCGGAAGCATTGAATAACACAAGTTGAAGTAAAATAAGCTCTTTATTAGTATAAACAAGTGTTATAGGTGGCGCTTGGCCGAGATTATAATTCGCTCAGATCTCTCTCTCTGAAATAGTAAAAGTGTGCCAAGTGGCTAAAACTGTGGAATGATTATACAGGCGAATGTTCAGGCGATGTTCAGGCAAAGTTCCAACATTATGTCTTGTATATGTGCTTCAGTTTCGGATGCAGCGTGTCAAGCCCCGATCTCCCGCAGGCTAAATCGGCCGTTCCCGCTAGGCGAGAATCACCGCGCCAGCGCTCCCGCAGAACGATCGCTTTGACCCATCTGGGCGTGATGTCGCACGAGCGTGAGCTACGCCCATGCAAGGCCGTGGTTCATTGGCTGGCGGTAAGAGTTCTAAGCCACAGAGTCGCACAGATTGTCTGAGTGCAGCGGAGTCATGAACTTATAGGGGATTGGTAACAAGTTTACTGAGTCGACAATAGCGGAAGCATTAAATAACATAATTTGAAGTAAAACAAGCTCTTTATTGATATAAACAAGTGTTACAGGTTGCGCTTGGCCGAGATTATAATTCGCTCAGATCTCTCTCTCTAAAACAGTAAAAGCGTGCCAAGTGGCTACAATTGTGGAATGATTATACAAGCGATATTCAGGCGACGTTCAGGCTATGTTCCAACATTATGTCTTGTATATGTGCTTCTGTTCCGGATGCAATGCTCTAAGGCTTCAGAGTGATCTCCCGGCCTTAGCACGCACGAAGGAGGCATCCACACCGAACGAGGTTCTCCCGCACCCTACAAACGATCTGGTGGGTAATCAGTACATTGAATGCACTGGTGGGTAATCAGCACATTGAATGCACTGGTGGGGAGGCTACTCGCCCGCTCGACAAATCCAAACATGTAATATAGGTTCCGTGCACCAACTATTATGTTGTCTTTCTAGTTGCCTTAGGATCACTTTCATGCAAGATTTGAATAGCCTAATTCGTGTGGCAGTGCGCCGTACGACATGAGAGAAAACGGCGAGACTTACCAACTTACCATTTTACCTTCCCTGTCCAAGGCAAACATTGTTAATTCAAGCACGAGCATGTATAAACATTCAGGGGCAATAACATATGCAACACGAGTATTGTTGTATCATGATCGTTCAGGTGTTCAGTTGTTTCTTGATGCGATGCAATGACTCGCACGCGGATAGCCGCTAAGCGAGGATGACCTATCTATATGAACATGAGTCGCTGGCATAGCCATAAAGGACCAATCCCAGACGAGATGGAGCACAATGAAAAAACACACGAGGCGTTACGAACCATCTCACCCGCACACGATGGATTTGCACATGAAGTTGTCCCAGACGAGAATGGAATACAACGAAAACACAAGAGGCGCTACAAACCATTCTCGCCTGCACACGATGGACCACACGTAAAGTTCCATCCGGATCGGATTGGCCCCAGTGCCCCGGTGACCGTCCGTGGAACTATACCTCATTTTTGAGTTGTCCGCGACATGCACTTATGGGTCTTTCCAATTTTACGAGATACACGAGAACACGAGTGCACGAGAACACGAGAACACGAGTGCACGAGAACACGAGTACACGAGATACTTGAATCTTGATCCTTTGTTCAGTGAATGACTTGCCTTGATGCATTTTCCCCTGGGACGGGGATTGCCTTGGTGACCTAACGGTCCCGGATACTTGCAAGTTCATTCTTGCACGGAATGACTATTAGATAGTCTTCCGAGAAAAACTAGATGAATGCATGACATGCACAGTGTTACATAATTGAGGCATAGTTTATGCGACAAGCATTGAATGAGGCAATATATATACAAGCAAGCAAGCATGCATTTATTAATATAAACATTCACGTTGGCTCGGGCCCGAAGGTAAGCCGAGAGTGAAACCGTAAGGGACTTCCCGAGCGACACGAATCTAGGGTAGCATGCGAGGGTCTGAACATATGTATAAGCAATGTTTTATTTCCATGTTCTAGCATAAGAAATACAAGTTGGGATTATTCCCTTAGCTAGGTGCGTTGGATTCTTATTAGCATGCATGGGGTGATTCACCTAGCGACTAGCATGTATCGTTCCATATTTTGTGTGTGCTGGCTAAGCAAAGACAAGTTCACCGTAGCCACCCATCTTAGCGATGATTCGCCTCGGTCGAGCGATACGTCAAGCGAGCCTCTGGAAGCCTAAGACGAATTCCTGTAGGGACAAGTCTAGATATCCTTTGCCCCAAACGAGTATTCTCGCCTGAGCAAAGCGGGTCGGGACATTGTACTTTTGCCGTTTGAATCGGCAGTCCGCTTGAGCGGAAATGGGGTATTACACAGCGCCCCAAGGCTCCAGAGTAAACTCCACGCCTTAGCACACATGAAGGAGGCATCCGCACCGAACGAGGTTCTCCCGTACCCTACAAACGAACTGGTGGATTATCAGTATATTGTATGCACTGGTGGGGAGGCTACTTGTAGTGCCTCAAATCCCGATCCGACCGGGATGAGCACTATGTAATTGGGCTTGTGGCTAGTCCGTCTGAGTCATAACTTAGATCTCGGCATCTTCTTGCCACGGACAAAATGCGATGATCCTTTCCAACTCATGGAAAGGCCTCTATTGAAACGAGTCCAATAGTTTTCGTGTTTTGGTTGCTTGGTTTTCTTGATTGCCGTTTTGAGGTTTTGGATTTGTTGTTGCTTTCGATTTGCTTGGTTTTCGCTGCTGGTTTTATCGTTTGAGTAAGCAATCGGTGTACTGGTTGGATTCATTGCTATATTCATTCCTATCAAAACATGCAACTGATATGAATTGATTTTACTTGCTTCCTTATAGAAGCTATCTTAATGCATGCTCGCCCCTAACAAGCTAGTGTTGATTTAGTCGAGTGGGTTCATCCCGCTCACCAGTACAAGTTGAGTACTGACCCACGTTGTGGGCAACTATTTCAGGCACTCAGACGGTACAACGCTAGAGCATAGCGAGGAGGCATTAGGAGCACCTCTATTTTGAAGTATAGCTGGAGTCAGTTCATTTTGGAGGTATGGACTTCAATCTATACAAGGGCGTAATGTGCAAACGACGTGGACTATCTGACGGAGTGCGCCCTGCATTTTGAGTTATCTTTTGTAATGCAATTCAATAGCCGAGAAGGCGCATCAATGTAAACTCTATGTAAATTACTCTGATTATTCAATGAAAAAGCATGTTTCTTCCGCATTTGTGTTCAAATCTCTGTGAATGTGTTTTATAAATTGTGTTTCAAAATGGGTTCCTATAACTGCAAGTTCTTGCCTTGTGCGAGCGCAACCCCAGGCTCGCACGGCATCACGCCCCTAGCAAGGACGAATCGGTTCCGTAAAGAATCCGGTGAGGACGAAAGACCCTTTCGGGATCGGGGTGTGACATATTGATATTAGAGCACGGCTGTACTTCCTTGGGATTTCAAAGAATATAAAGGAGTTTGATGCGCCTCTCAATTGAGTTGCGTTCGGCGTCCGCTGCATCAGATGAGTCGCCTATACAATGAGCCCGTAGATATAAAATCTATCGATTTTGGAGTGTTAACAAGCTACTCTCTTTTGTAGCAATGGCTAAGAAAAACACTGCCGCTGCAAGCAGTGCTCAGTCTATTCAGAGCGATCCGACAAGTTCAGGAGAATCCGGAGGAGCGAGTTCAACCGGTATGGCGGAACGGCTTATGCATCTCATGGAGGTGCAGCAACAACAAGCCGTTACGCAACAGGCGCAATTTGCTTCATAGCAGAAGCAAATGGATACCATGATGCAACTGATTGCATCCTTGGTACCAAGCAACGGGACTGCCACTGTGACTCCTTCCCCATCGTCGGCCGTGGCGGTAGAGGATGAGTCAGAAGAAACTCAGCCTTCAGCTAGGAACACCTGCCGTGCGACAGAGTTCACAAAAATGCATCCACCTACGTTCAACGGACGAGCGGAACCGGACGTGGTGTTGGGATGGATTGCTAAGCTGGAGGGACTCTTCAACCTGGTTGGCATCCGGGGATCCAAGCGAGTTGCCTGTGCATCGGTTCAGCTGGAACTGCGTGTGCATGATTGGTGGGAGGCAACGAAGCAAGGGATTTACGATGCCAATCCCAACTACAAAATAACTTGGGAAATGTTCAAATCAGTCTTCATTAAACAATACATTCCCAGAGCCGTGCGTCAACAAAAAGAAGACGACTTCAGCAATCTGGTGCAGGGAAGTCTGTCTGTTGACGATTATGATTCGGTGTTTGCTAAACTGGCAAAGTTTGCGGGACACTTCTTGCCTAATCAGCAGGCGTGGTGCTATCGGTTTCAAAAATGTTTGAATGATGAGTTGCGTAGGGATGTCATCAATCAAAAATGTCAAACCTACAGGGAGTGCTACGAAGCAGCCCTGGGCAGCGAGCGGATCTTTGGGCGCTGTCCCCCAAAGGCAGAAGTGCAAACCCCCCGTACCAACAACAATAAACGACCTCAGGAAACGGGAGGGTCTGGAGCACAAAAGCGTCAGCACACGTCAGATAACAGGGGTCAGACCCAGACACCGAACTGTAGCAAGTGCGGCAAAGCAGGTCATCGAGTAAACGAATATCGGGTTACTGGATATTTCAAATGTGGTCGTCTGGACCATAAACAATTTAACTGCCGGGAGGGTAAGCCGAATCAGAATAACGGGAATCAGAATAAGGGGCCTCCAGCAAGTGATGCCAATGCTGTGCCGGTAAACCCACAACATCAGGGTGCTCAAGGCCGAGTCTATGCCTTGACTCGGGATGAGGCATCTGTCTCTGAAACGGTCGTGACAGGTACATTACTTTTCAGAGAATTGCCCGCTAGAGTCTTATTTGATTCAGGTGCTACGCATAGTTTTATATCTGCTGATTTTACTATTGAGCATAAATTAGCTTCTACTTCCTTAACTATGAATCTTTGCGTAAGCACACCTTCGGGAGTCGACATGCCCGCCCGTGCGATCTGTAGGGATGGTTATATTTACATCGGAGGGAGGAAGCTTTCCTTAGATGTCATTGTACTAGACATTAAGGATTACGATATTATTCTCGGGATGGACTGGTTGGGTGCTTTCCATGCAACAATCGAGTGCGCGGAGAAGCGAGTCGTATTTCGTCTACCCGGCGAGGCAGACTTCTACTATTCGTGCAGCGCTGCACTGAAGACGGCAATGGTGATATCAGCAATTTCGGCTAGGCGTATGCTGCATTCGGGTTGTGAAGGGTACTTAGCTTCAGTTCGAGACACCCGGCAGAAAAGTGCAAATGCAGCTCAGGCTGATGTCATAGCAGATTTCCTTGACGTGTTCCCGGACGAGCTGCCTGGAATGCCTCCTGATCGTGAGATCGAATTCAGCATCGACACATTTTCGGATGCGCGACCGATATCGAAGGCACCTTATCAAATGGCCCCAGCAGAGTTAAAAGAACTTAAGGTTCAGTTGCAAGACCTGTTGGACCGAGGATACATACGTCCAAGCGTTTCTCCGGGGGGTGCTCCGGTACTGTTCGTGAAGAAGAAAGATGGATCCATGCGGCTGTGTATTGACTACCGAGAATTAAATAAGGCGACCGTTCGAAATCAGTACCCTTTGCCAAGGATAGATGACTTATTTGATCAACTGCAAGGTGCAACAGTTTTCTCTAAAGTTGATCTCAGGTCAGGGTATCACCAGTTGAAAATCAAACCAGAAGATATTCAAAAATCTGCGTTCAGAACCCGTTACGGACACTATGAGTTTCTTGTGATGTCGTTCGGCTTAACGAACGCCCCTGCAGCTTTCATGGATCTGATGAACCGCGTGTTTCGGCCGTACATAGACAAGTTTGTCGTTGTGTTCATCGACGGCATTCTAATATATTCCAAGAACGAGGCGGAACACAAGGAACACCTGAAGATCGTGTTGCAGACATTACGAGAACATAAGTTGTTCGCTAAGCTCAGCAAGTGCGAGTTCTGGTTGAACAGCGTGGCGTTCCTTGGTCATGTTGTCTTGGCAGAAGGCGTCGCCGTAGACCCGAAGAAAATAGAGGCGGTGGTGGACTGGAAACAACCTACGTCAGCCAGCAAAATTCGAAGCTTTCTCGGCCTAGCAGGATACTATCGTAGATTCGTGAAAGATTTCTCTAAACTGGCCTCGCCTTTGACTCGCCTTACTCAGAAAGGGATTGTATACAAATGGAGTGATGAATGCGAAGCCAGCTTTCGAAAACTTAAGCGACGTCTTGTTTCAGCTCTAATTCTTACACTTCCAGATGGGGTAGAAGAGTTTCAGATATACAATGACGCTTCAGGACTCGGATTGGGATGTGTACTCATGCAACGGGACAAGGTAATATCGTACGCCTCCAGGCAACTGAAGCCGCACGAGAAAAACTACCCGACACACGATTTGAAATTGGCGGCGATTGTATTTGCATTGAAGTTGTGGAGGCATTATCTTTATGGTGTTGCTTGCAAAATTTTCACAGATCACAAGAGCCTCAAGTATCTTTTCACCCAACGGGAACTGAACCTCCTGCAGCAGCGTTGGCTAGAACTTATTAAGGACTATGATCTGACGATCGCTTATACTCCGGGCAAGGGAAACGTTGTTGCTGATGCTCTGAGTCGAAAGTATGTGGGCTCGTTATCTATAAACAACCGTTTACTTCGAGATCTTGAGGCAATGGGCATCGAATTTCGAGTTCGGCATCAAGGAGTGCAGCTGGCACCACTCCATCTTGAACCGAGTTTACGGGATAGAATCAAATCAGCTCAGGAGGGCGATCAGTTCCTAGCGAAAGTACGCGGATTGATCTTGGCAGGGAAGACGTCTGACTTTATGGCAGGCGAAGATGGGGCCTTACAGATGAAAGGAAGGCTATGCGTCCCTAGCGACCCTGAACTCTGAAGGAAAATTATGGCAGAAGCGCACTACGCGAAGTATTCTTTGTATCCGGGGAGCACTAAGATGTACAAGGACTTACGCGGTACCTTCTGGTGGCAAGGTATGAAGCGGGATGTGGCGACCTTTGTGTCACAGTGCATGGCCTGTCAACAGGTGAAAGCTAAACATCAGAGGCCCGGCGGGGAGATGCAAAACCTCGCTATTCCCGAGTGGAAATGGGATAACATCACTATGGATTTCATTGTGGGATTTCCGAAGACGCCACGGGGGCATGATGCAATTTGGGTCATAGTTGATCGTTTGACCAAATCAGCCCATTTTTTTGCATAAAAGTTGCGTGGAGCGTCGATCGGTTAGCACAGATCTACATAGACGAGATTATTCGATTACACGGAGTGCCTGCTTCTATCGTCTCTGACCCTGACGGACGTTTCTTATCTCGTTTTTGGACTAGCCTACAGTCTGCTTTGGGAACCAAGCTACAGTTCAGTACCGCATACCACCCCCAGACTGATGGCCAAACAGAGAGGACAAATCAGATACTTGAAGATATGTTACGGCTGTGTGCGATCGATTTAAAGACTAGTTGGGACACGCACCTTCCGTTGGCGGAGTTTGCGTACAACAACAGCTACCAATCGAGCATCCAGATGGCACCGTACGAAGCACTCTATGGGCGCAAGTGTCGATCTCCAATCTGTTGGGACGAAGTCGGCGAGCGGCAGGTACTCGGGTCAGAGCTGGTGGAGTAGGCAGTCGAGAAAGTTCGCTTGATTCGGGAAAGACTCCGTACTGCGCAGAGCCGACAGAAAAGCTATACCGATACTCATCGTAGGCCTTTGGAGTTCATGGTCGGGGATCATGTCTTCTTGAAAGTGATGCCGATGCGTGGAGTGATGCATTTCGGCGTGAAGGGCAAGCTGAGTCCCAGGTTTGTCGGGCCCTTTGAAATACTAGAACGGGTGGTAGCTGTGGCATACCGAATTGCACTACCTCCCGCCTTGGCTGGAGTGCATAACGTATTCCACGTTTCTCAACTGCGAAAGTATGTGCATGACTCGAGTCATGTAGTTAGCTTCGAACAACTAGAATTGCGCACGTATTTGTCATACTCAGAGGAGCCGGTACGGATTCTGGATCGTAAGGATAAAGTACTTCGCAACCGTACGATGTCATTGGTTCGCGTGCTATGGCAGATCCATACAGTTGGGGAATCAACTTGGGAGATAGAATCGGAGATGAAGGAGAAGTATCCTTCGTTGTTCATTGAGTCGGAGGTAGGGCTTGTTCTTAAGTTTCGGGTCGAAACTTTTTCTTAGTGGTATATTATGTAGTGCCTCAAATCCCGATCCGACCGGGATGAGCACTATGTAATTGGGCTTGTGGCTAGTCCGTCTGAGTCATAACTTAGATCTCGGCATTTTCTTGCCACGGACGAAATGCGATGATCCTTTCCAACTCATGGAAAGGCCTCTATTGAAACGAGTCCAATAGTTTTCGTGTTTTGGTTGCTTGGTTTTCTTGATTGCCGTTTTGAGGTTTTGGATTTGTTGTTGCTTTCGATTTGCTTGATTTTCGCTGCTGGTTTTATCGTTTGGAACTTGAGGTTTTGGGGAGTTCGGCAAGGAAGGATAGGCAAGATTTCTAACTCGGTGCTTGTGCTGTTTCAGATCCGCGTAACTGACGTTTGATCGTCGCTAGCGGGATTCCTAGTTTCAGCCTCTTTCTCTTTACCAGTGAGTGATTTGGTCCCTTCTTTCCTACTTCTTCATGCCAACATCTCTAGGTTTCAATCGTTCACTCGATGATGCCCGGTTGGACGCCTAGGAAATCCTTAGCCACAGGCATGCCAGCCACTAAGAAAGGAACATGGGATTTGTAGACTATATTATCATATGCTTGCACACCTTATAATTTGAGCTTGTTTATAAGGAAGAGTTGGTTGTTGGTGGCGGCCTAGTGCCTCGGATAGAGTTTGGACTTATGGGATAACTGAATCGGAACACCGCTTGAGAAAATATGAACTGTTGCATGAGATATATATATATGTTGCTGCTTACTTCTTTTGTTTATTTCGATGCATTGTATGTAATATGAATTATTTCATGCATTTGCATGGTCTGGGACAACTTGTGCACAGGATTTGGCATTTCCTCGAAACGGCTTTCCGGGGCACTGGAACCGTATCGATCCGGTGGGAAATATTTGATTCGTGCTCGTCACGATGCATAGCGGGACCTCCAGCAGGGCTTGCTACCCGGGCTGATAGGGCGCGCCGCTAAGCTTGAAATATGTCCCTAAGGTGTCGATCACACCAATGACCGCATAGAATAGAACGCATGCTAACTTATTGTCTTGTGCAGATGGTAAGTATACTTGTGTTTTCGTTTCAGGGAAGGCGTGCATCGATTGAGTAAGCAATCGGTGTATTGGTTGGATTCATTGCTATATTCATTCCTATCAAAACATGCAACTGATATGAATTGATTTCACTTGCTTCCTTATAGAAGCTATCTTAATGCATGCTCGCCCCTAACAAGCTAGTGTCGATTTAGTCGAGTGGGTTCATCCCGCTCACCAGTACAAGTTGAGTACTGACCCACGTTGTGGACAACTATTTCAGGCACTCAAACGGTGCAACGCTAGAGCATAGCGAGGAGGCGTTAGGAGCACCTCTATTTTGAAGTATAGCTGGAGTCAGTTCATTTTGGAGGCATGGACTTCAATCTATACAAGGGCGTAATGTGCAAACGACGTGGACTATCTGACGGAGCGCGCCTTGCATTTTGAGTTATCTTTTGTAATGTAATTCAATAGCCGAGAAGGCGCATCAATGTAAACTCTATGTAAATTACTCTGATTATTCAATGAAAAAGCATGTTTCTTCCGTATTTGTGTTCAAATATCTGTGAATGTGTTTTATAACTTGTGTTTCAAAATAGGTTCCTAAAACTGCAAGTTCTTGCCTTGTGCGAGCGCAACCCCAGGCTCGCACGGCATCACGCCCCTAGCGAGGACGAATCGGTTCCGTAAAGGATCCGGCGAGGACGAAAGACCCTTTCGGGATCGGGGCGTGACATTACTCGCCCGCTCGACAAATCCAAACACGTATATAGGTTCCGTGCACCAACTATTATGTTGTCTTTCTAGTTGCCTTAGGATCAGTTTCATGGCAATGATTGAATAGCCTAATTCGTGTGGCAGTGCGCCATATGATATAAAAGGAAATACGACGAGACTTACCAACTTACCATTTGACCTTCCCTGTCTAAGGCGGATAAGTTAATTTAAGCACGAGCATTCATAATAAAAACCAAGGCAATAGCATATGCAACACGAGTATTGTTATATCAAGATCGTTTAGTTGTTAAGTTGTTCTTTCGATGCGATACAATGACTCGCACGCGGATAGCCGCTAAGCGATGATGACTTATCTATATGAACAGTTGTCGCTGACATAGCCATAAAGGACGAGTTATAGTTTTGAACAAGGATGGAAAGCAACAAAGGTTCAGTGGTGGCTGTAGACCATCCTGTCAAGATGCAGGAGACTAACGTGAAGTTCCATCCGGATCGGATCGGATCGACCCCGGTGCCCCGAAAACCGTCCGTGGAACCCAATGACCTTGTTTTCAAGTTGTCCGCGACACGCAGTCTGGGTCATTCCAAATCCATAACCTGATATGATAATCCATGATTCTTGTTCTAAACTGAGCGTTTGCTCCACGAGCTGGGATTCTTGGATTCAGTAACATTGATTCTCGTTCAGGGGTAAACTTGATATGATTATCATTCAGTTGTAACTTGACAGGATTCTTGATTCAGTGATTCGAATTGCCTTGATGCATTCCCCTTGCTCGGGGATTGCCTTGGTGACCTAACGGTCCTGGATACTTGCAGGTTCAATTGCACAGACGAGCTATTTGATAGTCTCCTGGTTGACTCGAATGCATGCACGATACAAATAACGTTAGACATTTGTAAGCAAGCAAGCATGCGTTTCTAAGGAACTTAAACAAACACGTTGGCTCGGGCCCGAAGGTAAACCGAGAGGTGAAACCGTAAGGGACTTTCCGAGCGACATTACCTAGGGTAGCATGCGAGAGTCTGAATATAAGCAATATTTTATTTCCATGTTCTAGCACAAGCAATACAAGTTGGGATTATTCCCATAGCTAGGTGCGTTGTATTCTTATTAGCATGCAGGGGGTGATTCACCTAGCGACTAGCATGTATCGTTTCATATTTTAAGTGTGCTGGCTAAGCAAAGACAGGTTCACCGTAGCCACCCACCTTAGCGATGATTCGCCTTGGTTGAACGATACGTCAAGCGAGCCTCTGAAAGCCTAAGCCGAACTCCTGTAGGGACAAGTCTGGATATCCTTTGTCCCAAACGAGTATTCTCGGCTGAGCAAAGCGGGTCGGGACATTGCACTTTTGCCGTTTGAATCGGCAGTCCGCTTGAACGGAACGGGGTGTTACAGTAGCAGTGGCTTACCATTTTATCCGTGATCAGGTTCAAACTGGTCTACTACGTGTAGCTCATGTTTCTTTTGCCGACCAACTTGCTGATCTCCTCACCAAACCTTTGCCACGTTCTCAGTTCCTGCTGCTAAGAGATAAGATTGGCCTCTCTACTTGTAGCCTATCTTGAGGGGGCCTAAAGAACATATGTGTCACTTGCAGTTTCATTTGCTTTAGTTTGCAGTTTCATTTGTTGAGTCATCCTTTAGAATACGACTCTTCTGAGTCATCCTACTTTTTCAGTTACTTTTTGTTTTTCTTGTTGTAATTGGTGTAATATATATTTACAATAACTTGAATGAGAAGAAGTTGCTTCTATTCCTACACGTTTATAATTAATAAGTTGATTATGACAATTGCAACTAAATAGATATAATTTTTATCTCTTCTTAATTGATCTTTTTGTAAGAGTCTAAAAAATTGCGAATATATTGCAAACAAGCAAAATCGTTTAGAGGATTAAGCTCAGAATATAATAAAATTTCTCTCTTTTTCTTCTCCTCCTCTATTCTTGCATCGGAAAAGTTGAGCCCTGACTATTCAGAAAGTGCAAACCTTTTCAACCATTTAAACACAATCCCCATTGACAAAATCCTGCCATGTAGTCTGCATCTGGCTAAAAAAATGGAGTCACGCTCTTGGAGTGCGAGCCCCCCATTATAAGCACCACCGAAGGAGCAGAAAATCTTATTATCAAAAACCCACATCTTAAGTTACTCCGCAGGAACACCGTACAGCGGCTCGTATATAAGTTGAGGGAGCCGCCATTAAAAGAGGAAGAAAAAGTTGGGATCTTGTGGTGTTGTTTGTTCCATGGCGACGGCGAATTTAGGGCTCCGGTCGCTTCCTCCGCGCCTGCTCCGGCAGAGGAGCGGTGGATCGCCGGGTCCGGTGATGGGAGGACCGAGGTTCCCGCGTGCGAATCTAGAAGCGGCGGCGGGGCAGATCCGGCCGTTGATCTGGCGGCGGCGGTGCGGCAGAGGTCCCATAGAGGAGGTGGAGGAGGAGGAGGGGTTGGGGTTGGTGAGGACTTTGCTGGTGGACAACTATGATAGCTATACTTACAATATATACCAAGAACTCTCCGTCGTCAACGGAGGTGATTTTTTTTTTTTTCCTTTTTCTTTTCTTGGAATGATGGACTTACTGCTGACATTTCTTTGGGACGTTTGCTGCAATAAATACCAAGTGGTATTGTAAATTGACACTCACTTATAAGTTATAACATTGTAAATGCTGCAATAAATATCGTAACAACACTACTTACGGGCAACGGACCTAACGCCTATGCAATAATACCTAACAAAAATAATGTTAAGTGCAAGTCAAATACGGGCAAAGATATGGATTGGGACAGGAAACGGAAACGGGATACAGACATTTTATCTTTTCAGATAGGTATAATAAGTAGTCAACAATGTTGCACGATATGGACACTTATACAGGACACATATACATGACACATATACGCAAGGCCGGTCCGGGGGTTGGGTTTTCCTAGCCGGAGCTAAATTTGGTTGTCCTTTGCCCTTGACTCCAAAAGACAATATCAAAAAATGGATGGTGTGTGGGGTTGATAGCGGCGTCGAAGTCTCCGGTTCTGACGTTGTCGTGAAGCTCGGATTCCGAGTTCCTCTCTTTGAGCTACTTAAGGCCTTCGCAGTGAGAACTCAAAATATGAGTCTAGTGGATTGCTAGTTCAATTGACATAGAGGAGTTGAGGTGGACCGCAAAGGCTCTATTGATGAAGAGGTGGGACTTAGGGGTCTGGAGGGGTTGCCCTAACTGGAGGGGTTGTCCAAGTGCCATCCAGGGCTTATAATAAGTAGTCAATAACGTTGCACGATATGAACACATACGACGGGTACGTACACTATTCTTCTGTGCCATCCAGGGCTCTTAGTCTCCTAACTAAGCTGTAGCGCTGGACTAATGTCTTTCTTCTACCCACCGAGGAAATGAACTTAATCGTTGGAGACACCCTTGTCCTCTTATCTCCTTTCAGTACCTTCTGGCGAGCAATGGCTCTGTGGCTTCTCTAAAGATGCCTTATAGGCCCCGTGCAACATAGACTAAAATGTAGGTGTAGGTCAAACAATTTGATGGGCAACTTTGTTAACAAACTAAACACTATAAAAGATCTGTCTAACCGAATGGACTGATGGTTTGATAAAAGGTAAGCATTTTAACAAAGGAACTAATCATATTTATTGCAAAATGGTCTAGATGTTAAGGAGAGTTGGCCAGAATTATCCTGAAACGAGCCTAGTCACCTAGATCGGGCAAGACAAACCCTAGGCGAAATGGTATAGATGCTAGGCGGTTTTTTCTCTCTCCATTACATTGGTAAAAAATAGGTAAAACCATATTTTTGTGACAACTACTACTTCATTTGCGCATTTCCCAAAAGACAAAGCCTCTTCACCTCTTCTAGAATGATAATAGTCTAGGAAACATAAATTACTCCAAAATGCATGCCTACTCCGTGTCTCGACATTGTGGATGTGAGATGAATACACTTTGGTACACACAAGGGCATCCAAAATGGAATTATCTCTTATAGTGTTGGGCTGTATTTGCCTATGCAATATAGATTTTAGGAGAAATAAGCCCTATGGTCTATAGAACGAATCATTCAGTTCTTTGCTCGAGGGGGCAGTTAATAATGACACTTTAGCTAAAGGATTTCCTTTCATGCTCGGTGCTAGTTAATAGTTTTACTGATCGGTCGTAATAGCATCCAAATTTCAAATATCTTCCTATAGAAGAATAAGGTCAATCAATGACCACTACTCTGTTAGATGACGAGACTACTGTCATGAGTAACGAAATTATGGTTAACCATTAACCAGTGTTGTAAATGTTGTAGATGTTGACTGATATATAGCTTTCAGGACTAACCTAGGTTTCAGGATTAAAACGGCAAGAGTTCTAAATACAAGATCTTTCGTGTCGTTTTAGCAAATGTCAGACGATAGCCTGACATGTCAACCGACATGATATTTTAAAAAGTTTGATCGACATATGCTAAAATTGACTGTAGATGGACTTTAATGTTAATGTAGTGGGGTTCTCAAAAGAAACCCTCTTAACCTAACTGAACCCCTTCTCTCTCATTCTCTCGATCTCTCTCTTTTCGACTTTTCCTCACTTTTTTTCCGGATTTTGTCAAAAATCAGAGCCAAAGCTCCTTCCTCCTTTCTCCGGCTTGCTCTATTAGGTATTTATAGTGTTTTTAAAAACCCAATAATTTTTTTTTTGGATTATATCTCTTAAAATAAAAAAAAAATGTTCCAGGATAGGTGTCATTATTCAATTTTAACGAGTTTAGGACCACTGCTGTTATGTTTGTCGTATCCGACAATTTTAAATGGTGAACAAGAATACCTCTTTATTATTCCTAATAGATAACAGAGGTGCCTAAATTTGATGGAAACTGAAGTTAGATTTTTTCTTCTTCTTCTTCTTCTTCTTCTTCTTCTTCTTCTTTCATTTCAGACTGTTGTAAATGGTATGCATGGAAGAGTCATAAGATCAAATCAAATTTAGGTTGAATCTTCACTTTGGAATAACAACAAACACAGTGGAAATGTGTAAAAATAAACTACACAATGAATTTACATGGTTCACCTGCAATTTGGCTCTAACGATAGGTGACAACTATAAAAACTTTTAACATTCAAAAGAAATGAGCGTCATAAACAGCTACGAGGAATGTCCACCTCCAATACACTTGCAAAACCCGCTCCAAAAGCTGTCAGAGACAAAACAACCCATTATATAAGATGTTAATGGGCTGATCTTGATGGCTCCAACAGCTGGTATCTACCTGTCCACAACAACATCTGAAATAAGCACTTCCTCTCCCCCCTTAATACTGCTACTGTTTTTTTAGTTGTCTAAGTACTGATGTGAGCAGTTGCGGTTCTCTTATCTATTGCAAAGGTGGTTTCTCTCTTTTATATTGGATGCTACAATTAATCACAATAAGAGATGAATGTCCAATCCAACTAATGTTGTATACAGATCTTGGTTTTGAGTTACAGATACAACAATTCCACCTTGACTCAAATTTCAAGTTTTCAACCCTTTCTAAGCTCCAATACAAGCTGATCCTGTTTGTCATATTCCATCGATTAACTATCTTTTTGAGAATAATTGTACCTTTTGAGGTGATAATGAGCATCAATGTCCTTTGTGCTTGCATGATAGCCTGATGCTCATCACTGTAGATTGCACTTCAGCTTTTACAAGGCATATGGATGATCTCCCTCTCAACTCTTCATTCTCCAAGAAACCCTTCAAAATTATAATGCTTCCTTCAGTGCTTCAATAGTTACCATGAATTTGACTCAATGATCAAGAAAGCAATAGTAAAAGGTAACTATATTCCTCCAAGTTTAATCATATTACTTGTGGTCAAGATTTGCGTGTCTGCTTTTGCGAAGTCTGAATCAACATTGCTAGTAATGATACTCGCTGTGACATTCTCCCTAGAGGGTAAACCTATACCTGAGTACTTCAAGTATTTAAAATCTAATTCATTGTTTATACATAATCATCTTCTGTATTTGTCGTGTACATAACAACACGGACTAAATTTGTGAGAGATTTCAGTCGAGTGCAAAGTTTGCATATATTCCTATGCTTCCTACTGCACTTTCAGAAGGTACTCGAGACCATAGTTTGCAGTATATTGTATCTGTTTTAGCCTTATCCAATCTGATGCTGACTCCCATGGATACTGTTTGATGCCGACATCGAGTCTCTTTCTCAGTCGACTTGCAGAAGAAATAAGTAGAAAAAGAGTGAAACACGGGAAAAATGTCAATACAATGGTATTCTTTATCAAAACTTATCAACACACTGGAACCATAAACATTGAAGTTGTATATCAATAATTCACAACATTCGTCCCTCTTTATATTATTCTGTAAATTACTATCTATTGCGTGTGTCCGTAAATAAACAAAAGGATATATTGTAGGTTAACCATTCAACAATGTTGAATATTATTCCATTCAAAACTAACGTGATACAACATACATAAAATTATGCCTAAATGTGTCAAATAGTTTTATATATTTTGAGTATTTATTATATTATTTTTTGATTTTCTAGAATGAAGAACTTTAAAACTCCGATCTGAAACTGCCAAACTGCAGATACCTACTCATAAGGTCCGAAACCAACTCCGATACTGCAAACCTTACATGTAGTCACACATTCATATGTGCTCAGTATTACAATGATGAAATTGGGGTGTGCTTCAAGAGTAGTAGTTACCGACTTTGGCTTCTTACAAGTTTGTTGCAAAAACTAACATGTGGTAAACATATATCAATTAGTGAACCACCTGCAAGTCCTTTATAGGAAATACAATGGTCAACATAAATCATTAGATAAATTAGTGAACCATCTGCAAGTCCTTTATGGGAAATACAATGGTCAACATGTATCAAATTGTGGTGTATTCTCTCCAAGGTTCGCAATATCGGCATCGGACCATTCCTATGAGTATCGGGATCAGCAGTATCACTAGTATCGACAGTTTCGGATCAGAGTATTGGATTTTTTAATATCAGAAAAAATAATTATTAATAAATTATTAACATTTTAGAAAATATATTTTATATATTTAGGCATAATTTCAAGTATTTTCAGTGTTGTTTCTTAGTAGTTTTGAAGTTGAATGAAATAGTACTCTTGCTGATTGATTTACATGTAATAGATAAGTTTTCTTCTTTTACATGCTTTTACAACCTTACTATGCTTTTAAACTCTTGCTAATTGGTCTTTTTCGTTCAATTTTCTTTGCCTAATTGACCGAAAAAGAGACCCCCAATGTCGGTATCAGTAAGTATTAGTTATCGGTTGATATCGTAGCGGGACATGCCAAACATATCGGGACATGCCAAACATATCGGTATCGGCCATATTGGATCGGTATTGGCTGATAGTGCAAACTGTGATTCTATCTTGTGTATTTCCACTGAATCATGAAATATATAAAATTCCTTAAACTGTTCTCCGGGAGACTTTTAAATCATACAACAAACTCTTCGACTTGCACGCATTGCCCTCCTTGCTTTCAATAACATACCTGCTGGACTCATGTATATATGTATCTTCCTCAAATTTTCATGCAAAATGCTGTCTTGATGTTGATGTGTTCCAATTCTAAAATCATATGGTGCCGATGCTAGCATCTCATGGATAGAGTCAGATCAAAGAGAGAGGCAAATTGGTCTTTTTCCAAGTCCGGGACTTCTTAGGCGAAACGAGAATTTCTTTTGATCAAGTAATGTACTTGATCGTAGGAGAGGAGATCCCCTTGTACTTGTTAAAGAACCACGCCAATCATACTTTTCCTATTTCAATCTGTTTGGTGGTGTTGTGCAACCCGAAATTCCAACCCAGTTGGCCTAATCCCAGACACACACATGATGTTTTTATTTGGGATTCTCAATTAATGTAAAATTATTTCCTGTTTTCTTTCTTCCTGATAATCTAATAAATTCTAAATCTAAAAGACACTTGTCACACCTTGCTCCTGAGCTAACTCTTTGTTTCCAATTGCCTGTGCTCGTCTCCAATGAAACTCCCTTTTCTTGAAGTCCCATATGAATCCAATTGCCTCTTTCCTGTGGGTAGAATAATAATTACATCCTCCCAAGTACTTTTCATTTTTCTTATAATGATAGAGTCAAGTTTAAGACTTAATTTGTTGAACTTCAGCTTCCAGGCACATTCTTGAAGTGGGTAAGCAAGAGAAAGAAAAATAATGAAAGAAGGATAAGCAAAATAAAAAGAACAAGCGGCTTGGAACGAAACTAAAATAGACTAATATAAATGAGAAAAGGTTACATGTATGATATCTATACTAAAGTTTGGCACTGGGCATTTTGGTTGCGGTTCACATAAATAGATAATAGTATTTTTACATTTATGTTCGAATATTCTTGTTTAGAACTTCTCCAATTCTTATATTCCGTTTACTTCTATTTTTAGTTCAACCTGTAGTTGTACACAATGATGAGTGGACATTGGAGGACTTTCTCTATTACCTGTATGAAGAAAAGGCTTTTGATAATATTGTCATATCACCTGGGCCTGGGTCTCCTGCAAATCCAAGAGACATAGGTTGGTGGCTAGATGAAGTGTACTAGTGATTTACTTTACATGCAATTTCTCTTATATTTAGTGATTCACTCATGTTTCTATCGTCCAATTCCATTCACATAAGAAAGGCAATTGATCAGAAATAACTTTCCATCTATTTTACAGGAATATGTTTGAAGATACTTCTTGAATGTCCAGATATTCCAATATTGGGTGTTTGTCTTGGCCACCAGGTGGTTCTTGCCATGATCTGTAAATGTTCATCTGTTTTTTATACTAAGGATGTTTCCACTCAAAGAAAATAAGCCAAGATCATAAATTGTGGCAGTAAAATCAATAGTCAAAGCAATACATCAGGATTAATTTCTGATGCCATTATCTTAGTGAGCAACAAGGGAAGGTGCAATAGTCGGGCCATGATCTGTAATTGTTCATTTGTTTTTTTACTGAGCCTGTTCTATTCAAAGAAAATAAGCTAAGATCATAAATTGTGGAAGTAAAATGGAAGATCTGCTGATGTGATGGGCATAAAGAGAACATTACAAATCATTTATGATGGGTATCAAAAAGAGAACGCAGCACTATATGGCCCGCGGTTCTGGACCGCCAACCAGACCGCGGGCCACGTGGCAGCTCCCCATTGGTCCTATTTTTGGTGGTGGGCCCAAGCAAATAGGGGGGGGGGGGGGGGGGGGGGGGGAATGGGGATCTGCCACGTGGCCTGCGGTATGGTTGGCGGTCCCAGAACCGCGGGCCAAATACCATTTTCCAAAAGAGAAACCATTTAGGTTGATGTGTTAGGACATGTAATATAGGTTAGACTGATACACTAGAAGAAATTGAGGTTCCAAATTGGGATAATGTGGTGTGAAAAAACTAATTGTGATTGTATGGGATGGGCCAACAAACATTTAGTTACTGGTAAAGTATGGTAAGGAGAAGCTATAGTCTATGCCATGGTCAGCAAACTGGCTAGATGAATGTCAACAAGATGGTTTTGAAAAATTTTGATTCATCATCAGCTTCATCATCCAAGCCTTCTCCAACAAGAATGGGGTCGGCTATGGAGCATAATAATGCTCCATACAAGATCTGAAAAGTCTTGAATGTGTATCTAAATTTGGGTAAATACCACTTTTGGTCATCGAATGTTTGAAAAGTTTAAGATTTAGTCACTCCCTGACCAAAAATATATATGGGGAGTGACTAAAACTAAACTTTTCAAACATTTGGTGACCAAAAGTGGTATTTACCCATCTAAAATTTGATAGTTGAAGAAACTTAATTTAGCTGACCTAAATGTCAATAGTTCTGATTATGGATTTGGTCACTCATTTTATGTCGGATGACATCATAGATAACATAATAATCATGCGGTTTAATATCTCATTTATACTGTTTTTCAATTACTACAGGCCTTGGGGATTGTGCATGGTGCGCAAGTTGTCCATGCTCCTGAACCAGTTCATGGACGTCTGAGGTAGTTTCTTTTATTATTTAAACATATATAGTTATTTTATAAATGAGATTGCCATCAAAACATGTCCTAAAATATACTGCTTTTCAAGTATGATAGATTTATAACTTTTGGTTTTGTAATAGTTATTAAATTTTTATTTCATAGTCGACCTCAAAAGTTTGGGATAAAAGCTTTCTTGTTGTCATGTTAAAACTTTATTTTAGAAGGTTAACTCGTCTAATGTGGGGACTCGTCTAATGTGGGGCTTCTTAATTTTGTCTTTTTTCAGTGAAATCGAGCACAGTGGTTGCACTCTTTTCAATAATATTCCTTCGGGCAGAAATTCTGGATTTAAGGTTGGTCCTTTATATCAGAGTACTTCAACTCAAGGAAACTGAGGATTCATTATTCTCTTAGCTGATTATTTCCTATTAATGTTTTAGATCTTTTATATGTATATTGGTTAAAACGATTTGTAAATGTTTTTGCTTTCAAATGAGATGTATACTCGTTTCTCACGTTCCTTTTTCTTTTAAGTTACACATAATTAGTTTAGCAGGCTGGAAAGTTAATGCAATCTATGTTCTTTTCACTTTTACTTTAAATTTTGTCAATGAACTATGTCCAATTACAGCTAAACGTAGTTGTATACTTGATGCAGGTTGTGCGATATCATTCTCTTGTAATTGATGCAGACTCACTTCCCAAGGACCTCATTCCTGTGGCATGGACCAGTAATGTACGTACACTTCTCTTTTCTGTTTAGAATAGATACATGAATTAATTATAAGCCATTATTCCTTGGTTAATTTGTAAATGAACTCCAATCAGTCGGTCATTTAGATTGGTGCAGGATTATCAGATATGAGCTGTATTAATGGCTTCAAGAGGAAAGTTCTTATGGGTGTCATGCACTCTACTAGGCCTCATTTCGGTGTGCAGGTATGCTTATCAGACTCTGAATGTTATACTGTATCCAGTTAACTTCTGACTGTTGCTTTCATATTCAGTTCCATCCGGAGAGCATTGCTACTAATCATGGACGACAAATATTTGAGAATTTTAAGAAGATAACTGTTGACTATGGCTTGAGGCCATCCTTGCTTAAAGAAAGAAAGGTCCATGGTAGTGGTAAACTGCAATTATTTTTTACTAATGTTTGACACCTATAGTACTCTAAAATATATTTTAAAATTAATTAACCCACTCAACAGATCCATCTTCATGGGTCTTCACTCGTTAGCAATTGCTTGAATTTCTGCTTATGTAGTGATTTGTTACAACTGATCTAACTGTCAACACTTAGCTTGTCCTCTTTGTTGCTTTGAGAAATAGCACTTAACTGACATGCTACTGATGTCTTATGCATGTCAATCATCTAAAGGACCTCCAAAGAACAAGTTATTTCATCGCAGAGCAGCTATGAACAGCCACTTCAGTTTATGCAAGACTCAATCAATTATGCGCACAACTTTGAATACAAACACTGTAAAACATCTGAGACTGCAGTGGAGGAAGATTGATAGTTTAGTTAGTCAGTTTTGTGGAGCGGAAAATATTTTCTGCAACCTATTTGGGAAAAAGAATGCCGAGGACACATTTTGGTTGGATAGCTCTTCCACAGATCAGGTAAATTTTATTGATTATGTACCTTGCATATTGCCAGCTGTCATATTATCATAATTCTTGGCCTTTATCTGTTTTCTCTGCCTCAATTAAATAATTAATGCCATTGAAACCAAGTTTTGAAAGTTCCGTAATACTGATATATATTGGCAGTATCGTACTGGATTTTAGCCAAATTAATCAGAAACTGCACATTAAAATGAGTATCATCCTTCAAGTTGGGTTACACAGGAAAGTGTTTTTTTCAGTTTTGTGTTGTTACAGCCTAAAATTTCCAAAATTTGGCCAAAAACCTAAAAAAATGGTAGCTAAATCCCCAAAAGTTTGCTTAATAGTCCGAAAAGTTGTCAATTACTCCTGAAATCGTTCAAATTGTCGAAATTTCCCAAAGCAAGGCCAAAATGGGCCTAAATTTTCTAATACTTTACTGAAACTAGCCAAATGTGTGTTTAATTTGGTTTTACTTTTTTCCCATGTTCTTAGAAAATTATTTCAATCATGTATTGATACAGTAAGTGGCCTATTAATAAGCAGTTATAATGTTATAAATTGTCATCATGCAAGTATACATTTGTTCACTGAAGCTACATATTACATAAGTAATCTAGGTTTGAACTTTAACATTTTATTTCTTATACTTCAATAAATCTGTAACATTTTCTTTTGAAATACTTAAACTAGATATTCTTATACTATAATTGATGCCAATAATGACACTCCGGTGCCAATGGCAATGCCATGCTCTCTCTCTCTCTCTCTCTCTCTCTCACACACACACACACACACACACACACACACACACACACACACGCATATGACACTGAAATATGTATATGGGTCAAAGTTGACTTCATGGTGTCTCTTCATTGTTCTATTTGATGTGTTTTGCTGGTTTAGTTTCCATTTGAAATCACCATCTCTCTTCAATAGTACCTCATCTGCACGTGGAAGCTATTCACTTATTGACATCTAAAAATTTCTTCCCATGATGCCTTTTCCATTTTTTTAAATTTCTTTATGTCAGGAGGAAAAGGTTAAGCTTATTCATTTCTGACTCTTGCACATTGAGGTTGGACAATTGGCATACAATGTGCAAAGTGGATACTAGGACGCATGGATGAAGGCATAATTAGGAACATAATTAGAGTCACTATACCCATGGGCCTAAAATGTGTATCATAGTGGTGAGATGGAGGTCGCTCGGTTCCGAAGGGAAGAATATAGCTTGAAATTAGTGAATCTAGATTTATTCTACGATTTGAGGGGCCACAAAGAGTAGTGTTGATTACTCCCATGGAGTGTATCTTGGTACAGAACAAGGAGAGAAAAGATATGTGCACCTATGGAGCTCCAATGAAGTTACTAGAAATCACTGGAACGTGGGGTTGGGGGGTAAACTACTTTGGTTTAGATGTCTTTAGATGAAACTACTGTAGTCAATGAATATTGGAAATAGACATGTGTAATGCATAGGAAAATGGTGGATAGAGTTAAAATAAATTATTGTTCTTTCGGATGGCCCCAATGAAAATTTACAAAAAATAGCAAGGACATTCCAATGGGCTAGTGGTGGTTTTGTTACTTTTGTATAGGTTTGGGGTTGATTTTAAATCAACGTATCGTGTCTGTGCACCAGAAGCAAATTCTCATACCTCATTAAGATCTTATTGGCATACTCTCCAAAAAATAATACTCTTCCCCAAATTCTCATACCTCATTAAGATCTTATTGAAAAAAAGTACATAATAGCATGCTATAGAATAGCAAGATAACTAGATTCAAGTATCGACTAACTAGATAATGATACTTGAATTCCAGGACAAAGTCTTACCGAAACTCAGAGGAGCTCTGTGGGATAGACCTCTAAGCCCTTGGATGGTCCAGTTGCTAAGTCGGGTCCTGGACTGTACTGTTCGTCTAAGCCTGGAAGGAAAATCATGTCATTAGAGAGACGCAACAAGATACAAAGTGTGTGCCACAATGTAAACTGAATACTACTAGTAACAACACGTAAATACACATCTATGCTAATGACTAAGTGAATGCAATGTGAGGATAACATTTGTACGCATAGTCTGTCTGACTGAACATGTAATATGCGTAGCTCTCGGCTAGAGGTCATTTGATCATGTACTGAAACAAGTCATTTGAATAATGTGCATATGTTCATCGAACGACAGAGGCTATCTGGATAAAGGGGTCATCACTTTCGTAGATCCTCACGAGTCTAGGGTTCATCAAAAAGTGCATAGTAATCCATATGCCTAGTAATTGTCCTCCCCATCCAATGATATCTCTCCATGAGTCCACAACTCATCCATAACATGCAATAAAATACTAATCCTCGGTAATCAATAACACTTAACTCATAACACAAACATATCTCGCGAACTAACAAATGGACGACTCATTCGTACCAACTATAGATCGGATGCGGGAGTGCGTGTCCTATAATGCATATTACAACTGTGTCATAGGCCTACATGTGTCCATGGTTACACAAGAGATCATAATATCTGACTATTATATAGGGGTAGTCTAACTATCTCACTAAGTCCCTATTAAACCCTACCGAATCGTCGATCGCACCCGAGTTATACTCGAACGCACGAAAATCGATACAAAAATAATTAAATGAACATAATTTACAGTTTAAATAATTTATAAGGATGCATAATACAAGAGAAATATATCTTGCCTGATATACGAATGATGAATTGTCGACATATCTGACACGAACGCTTCAGATACGGAATATTACATATACTGAAATGAGCAGATATTTATGAATACTGAAACAAATGTCCATGTGTCTTGGATAGCATCGACAATAAAGAAAAAGTATCCATTAGTCCAGTTTGGACAAAGTTAAAAACAATTATCGTTTCTGGGTCAAACAAGGTACATAAAAAATGAGCCAAATTAGCAGGTGTCCTAACAGAGCAAATTATATATCAAACTAGGCTAGAAAGATGGTGCACACTTGTCGGTGCTCTCATAAATGAAATCCGATGTACGGATTGTAAATGTGCCAAGATGGTATGAATCGCAGTATTGTAAAATGGTGAACGATTGACGATCTCAGAACTAGACGAAACTTACGCTAGAAGGCATGTTCAACTGTTGATATTGCCGCTTTTGTTACTGCATTATCATTGCTGCATTATCTTCTCCGACGAGGTTGGTTGGGCAAGATGCGAGCGGGTCATCAAACTCGAGGGGAGCTTCACCAGAGGAGGGTGGAGGCCGGTGCTGCGGGCATGGCAGTGTCACTGGGTGACTGTCGCCGTTGCTCTGTTTACTGCTTGTTGTTGTCGTTCTCCGGGGATGATGAAGACGTCGAAGATGGGATGGATGGCTCTGAACTGAGAAGAGGAGGGTTTTAAAGTGAATGAGGGAGATAGGGGAGGGGGCATGACTACCAGAGGTGGTGGATGGTTGGGAGGTATCCGTGTACTCGTACGGGAGGGAGATAGGGGATGTGTGTTTGGTTCTGCACAATACTCACAGAGTAGTGTGCAACGGAGGAGACTTTACTTTAAAAACCCATTATAATTAATTAATAGGATTTGGATGTGTTAATTAGTCTTGGTTATATCCATACGATTGCTTGGGCCGATTTATGTTGGCCGAAAAATGAAGGCGGGGTGGGATTGCGGTCTCTAGCTATACTTCGAGACAGCAGAATTGAAGCTTACATATAATTTTATTGAAGGGCGCTCGCTTTTGGCACTCGCTTTTGGCGCAATGGACGCAGGACAGGTACATGAAGACACAACTTCTGGATTCATAGGCATAACAACAACTATTATGTCATCTACAAGCAACTCCTTCGCAACTCCTTCGCAACAGACACAAGCTCCGATCGGTGCTTCCCCGAGAGTTTGGACCTGGTTCGCAAATGCATATGTGGTACGACCCATGGCTGGAGCATCAAAGTATTGTGGATAGATTAGGGTGACAAACACTTGCACTGTTGGGAAGTAATGAGCATGTCGGTAGCTTGATTCCAAATGGGAGTTGGCATAACCACCCTATTAGGTGATTGCTCACGAACAACATAGCACGGTCATACTAAAACAGAAGATACATGGCGTTGAGATGGCACAAATACTGGAAATATGACCAATTCATACCGATTCATCCACACACACCACATGCGGAGTTCATTTGAATGAAGGGACTTGCGAGTAAAATGCAATTCAACATGTATAAAGCATTGAAGGGAAGGCTGTTAACACTAGATAGACTATCGAGATTTGGAATTCAAATACAAGGACAAGGGTGTATATTCTGTAAACAAGAGTCGGAAACATTTCATCATTTATTCTTTATGTACGAAGTTACATGGAATATATGGATGATACAGAGAAATAAGCTGGACATCTCAACATCGATACCTAGAGATATCATAGCGCACATCGAGTTTATATCCAATCAAAGAAGCAGGGGAGCCTGCTGGTTTTAGGGGGCACAGATCCGACTGTCTGCTACTGTTTGGCACATATAGCGCGAAAGGAACATACGCATTTATGAAGGTCTGAGCACATCTCAAGTGGGGTTCCTGCACAATAAAGATTTTGATGTCAATACCATGATATAAAAAAATTGTAACATGATTAAATATCAATAAAATTACTTCCCCCCCCCCCACCCCCCAACACACACACACATATATATATATGAGGAGGAATCAGGATTCCCGCACTTAAGCATCCTCACATGTTACTAGAAATAGCAGCAGTTGGATTATTTTTTTGGACCGTTCAGATTAGATCCTTAAACTACTCAATTTCTCGCGAGATTTTGATCTGATCTGAATGGTCCAAAAGACAATCCAACGGCTGCTATTCCGGAGATATGCTGGGATGCTTAAGTGCATGAATCCCGATCCTTCCTCTCTCTCTCTCTCTCTCTCTCTATATATATATATATATAGAGAGAGAGAGAGAGAGAGAGAGAGAGAGAGAGAGATCAAAAATGGACTTAATATTCAGATAGTTTTGTCAAAACAATTGTGCCTACTTTCGCAAAGATGCACTGTTCCAGTCCCCAAACCTTCTCATACTGAGCCCCCCTCTCCTTAGGTACACACCTAAGTCCAGCTAACCGGGAAGAAGCTATTCCCATTATCAATTCCTTTTCACAGGAACCTTATCGTTTTCTGGGAAATTGGAAATGGTCCGGGAAGTAATTGCTTTGTGGGCACAATTGCTTCAACAAAAACATCTGAACAATAAATTCCATTTGTGAAGTTGAAGTACACATACACACACACACAGAGAGAGAGAGAGAGAGAGAGAGAGAGAGAGAGAGAATGTTATCAACTTTATTGACGTTTCAAAATGTACAGTTACAAGTTACATCTCTGACTCGTATTTCTAGCTTTCTTATTACAAAACTCATCCTAGGGTTGACCCCATAAATCATAAGCTCTTTGAAACTGTTGTGTATGTCACTTTTCCTCCTACATTTTCTCACTAGCATGTAAACATCTCTCTTCAGCCTTTGTAGCAGCCGCTGACTTCTAATTGCTTCTTTATTAAATACCCTCCTATTCCTTTCTTGCCATATGTGCCATATCAAAGCATTGGGTATATTCTGACTAGGATAAACTCCTTGGTTCCCTTAGTATTAACACTTGTATCTCCTTTATATTATCCATCAGACCTAAGGTTGAATGAATCCGCATAGTGACGGCTATTGGTTCCCATGTTTCATTAGTATATGGGCATTGAAAGAATAAATGCTCTGTGCTCTCCTCAGATCCCTTGCATAGCTCACATGAGCTATCCTGAATCATTCCATGCTGTAGAAGCTTATTCTTAGTTTGCAGTCTGTCCTTGATGGCTCTATAGGTGCAATAAGACATCTTGCACAACATCCAGGGTACCACAACAAGTCACACCATTCTACCTTAGTCTGGTCCCCTCCGGTAACAGAGTATGCACTCTTGAATGAGAATAAACCTATACTAGTTGGCTTCCACATCCAGTAGTACTCCTCGCCTGCACTGTCTATAATGCTGATGGACTCCAGTTCCCTTCCTGAAAATTGTCTCCACCACGACATCCTCATTGTGTATATCAGTCTGTCTCGAGGTAGCCATGGATCAAATCAAACCACAGACACACATGTACTCTTCCCGCCCAAAAAGCAATATATATACTCTCTCAAAAAACCCTTTATTTTTAGAGAGTATGTCAATATGATCTTAATGAGGTGCAAGGCTTTGTATCTGATATTCGTTGGGCTTGTATATGTGTGTTTGTGTGTGTGTGTGTGTGTGTTTTGGAGGACTTGAGGCCACATAAAAAAATAGGGAACTAAGATCTATCCTGCTGATCCAGTTGTTAGGGGAAACATTTATCCATGTGTTACTAACAAGGTTCAAAGTATCGGCTGATACCGATACGTATCGGCCGTATCAGATCGGATCTCAGCACTGCCGATCCGATACTCTAGGAAATTATCGGTATCGGCCGATATTTGTGGAAAATGTATCGGATCGGGCTGTATCGGTCCGATACGAGCCGATACGGACCGAAACGAGCCGATACGAACCTAAATTCTCCTGGAGATACATATCCTCTCCGACCAAAAACAAAAGCACATCAAATCCTCAAATCAACATGAATAAAGCAAATTATGCTTTGCAGACGTCAAATCCAATAATCGAAAAAAAACAGTGCAATAAAAACTTGTATAAATAGTCCATCATTGGTCTACAATGAACACACAACAAACCCTAATTTACAGAGAGATTAGAAGAAGTTCAGAACTTTTACCTTTTTCAGGTAACCAAATCCTCCTGGAGATCACCCAGTCGACCTCGTCCTTGGCCTCCTCCACCGCGGCTCGAGAAGTTCTCCTCCACCTCCGTCCTTGGCTCGAGCGGTGGAGGCGAGAGGAGGCGGAGAGAGAGGCGAGTGGAGGCGGAGAGTTTCTCTCCCGGGGAGAGAAACATTCGGGAGAAAATGAATGTTTCTCTCCTGTTTGTTTTGTTCACGATTTTTAAAAAAAAAAATTGCCACGTCAGCATCCATAAAACCAGTATAAACGAATCTCCACCATCCAATTTGCCATGTCACCGATCCACCGTTCGGATCCATGCCACGTCAGCATCCTAAAAACACACATCAACCAATCTCCACCGTCCAAAATGACACGTCAGCGATCCACAGCTGAGATCTTTGCCACGTCAGCATCCTAAAAACACACCTAATTCAATCTCCACCGTCCATTTTGCCACGTCACCGATCCACCGCTCAGATCCAACGGCTGTGGAAAAAAAAATTTCTCAGCGCTGGATTCGAACCCGTGACCACACTAACTTACGGTCATCCCACTAGCCAGAAAGCCAATGGAATTTGGTTGTTTAAGTTGGCATGTATATAGTATTTAAGGAGGCAACTTTTATATATATATACATATATATATATATATATATATATATATATATATATATATATATATATAATCAGACTTTTTTTTATTTATAAAACTAATATATATATATATATATATTTTTTTTTTTTGACTTTTTTTTTATTTATAAAACTAATATATTTTTTTTATTTATAAAACTAATATATTTTTTTATTTATAAAACTAATATATATATATATATATATATATATATATATATATATATATTTATATATATATATATATATATATATATGTACTATAGTATATTCTATTGTACATATACACTAATATATATATTATATATATTCTGACTTTTTTTATGTATCGTATCGGGCTGTATCGGTCCGATACGAGCCGATACGGACCGAAACGAGCCGATACGAACCTAAATTCTCCTGGAGATACATATCCTCTCCGACCAAAAACAAAAGCACATCAAATCCTCAAATCAACATGAATAAAGCAAATTATGCTTTGCAGACGTCAAATCCAATAATCGAAAAAAAATAGTGCAATAAAAACTTGTATAAATAGTCCATCATTGGTCTACAATGAACACACAACAAATCCTAATTTACAGAGAGATTAGAAGTTCAGAACTTTTACCTTTTTCAGGTAACCAAATCCTCCTGGAGATCACCCAGTCGACCTCGTCCTTGGCCTCCTCCGCCGCCTCCACCGAGGCTCGAGAAGTTCTCCTCCACCTCCGTCCTTGGCTCGAGCGGTGGAGGCGAGTGGAGGCGTTCCCCGGCGAGTGGAGGCGGAGAGAGAGGCGAGTGGAGGCGGAGAGTTTCTCCCGGGGAGAGAAACATTCGGGAGAAAATGAATGTTTCTCTCCTGTTTGTTCACGATTTTTTTTAAAAAAATTTGCTACGTCAGCATCCATAAAACCAATATAAACGAATCTCCACCGTCCAATTTGCCATGTCACCGATCCACCGTTCGGATCCATGCCACGTCAGCATCCTAAAAACACACATCTACCAATCTCCACCGTCCAAAATGATACGTCAGCGATCCACAGCTGAGATCTTTACCACGTCAGCATCCTAAAAACACACCTAATTCAATCTCCACCGTCCATTTCGCCACGTCACCGATCCACCGCTCAGATCCAACGGCTGTGGAAAAAAAAATTTTCTCAGCGCTGGATTCGAACCCGTGACCACACTAACTTACGGTCATCCCACTAGCCAGAAAGCCAATGGAATTTGGTTGTTTAAGTTGGCATGTATATAGTATTTAAGGAGGCAACTTTTATATATATATATATATATATATAATCAGACTTTTTATTATTTAAAAAACTAATATATATATATATATATATATATATATATATATATATATATATATATATATATTCTGACTTTTTTTTATTTATAAAACTAATATATTTTTTTATACACTAATATATATATATATATATATTCTGACTTTTTTTTATTTATAAAACTAATATATTTTTTTATTTATAAAACTAATATATATATATATATATATATATATATATATATATATATATATATATACTATAGTATATTCTATTGTACATATACACTAATATATATATTATATATATTCTGACTATTTTTATGTATCGTATCGGGCTGTATCGGTCCGATACGAGCCGATACGGACCAAAACGAGCCGATACGAACCTAAATTCTCCTGGAGATACATATCCTCTCCGACCAAAAACAAAAGCACATCAAATCCTCAAATCAACATGAATAAAGCAAATTATGCTTTGCAGACGTCAAATCCAATAATCGAAAAAAAACAGTGCAATAAAAACTTGTATAAATAGTCCATCATTGGTCTACAATGAACACACAACAAACCCTAATTTACAGAGAGATTAGAAGAAGTTCAGAACTTTTACCTTTTTCAGGTAACCAAATCCTCCTGGAGATCACCCAGTCGACCTCGTCCTTGGCCTCCTCCACCGCGGCTCGAGAAGTTCTCCTCCACCTCCGTCCTTGGCTCGAGCGGTGGAGGCGAGTGGAGGCGTTCCCCGGCGAGTGGAGGCGGAGAGAGAGGCGAGTGGAGGCGGAGAGTTTCTCTCCCGGGGAGAGAAACATTCGGGAGAAAATGAATGTTTCTCTCCTGTTTGTTTTGTTCACGATTTTTAAAAAAAAATTGTCACGTCAGCATCCATAAAACCAATATAAACGAATCTCCACCGTCCAATTTGCCATGTCACCGATCCACCGTTCGGATCCATGCCACGTCAGCATCCTAAAAACACACATCAACCAATCTCCACCATCCAAAATGACACGTCAGCGATCCACAGCTGAGATCTTTGCCACGTCAGCATCCTAAAAACACCTAATTCAATCTCCACCGTCCATTTCGCCACGTCACCGATCCACCGCTCAGATCCAACGGCTGTGGAATTTTTTTTTTCTCAGCGCTGGATTCGAACCCGTGACCACACTAACTTACGGTCATCCCACTAGCCAGAAAGCCAATGGAATTTGGTTGTTTAAGTTGGCATGTATATAGTATTTAAGGAGGCAACTTTTATATATATATATATATATATATATATATATATAATCAGACTTTTTTTATTTATAAAACTAATATATTTTTTTATTTATAAAACTAATATATATATATATATATATATATATATATATATATATATACTATAGTATATTCTATTGTACATATACACTAATATATATATATATATTGTATATTCTGACTTTTTTTATTTATATAACTAATATATTTTATTTATTTATAAAACTAATATATATATATATATATATATATATATATATATATATATATATATATATATATACTATAGTATATTCTATTGTACATATACACTAATATATATATATATATTCTGACTTTTTTTTATTGTACATATACACTAATATATATATATATATTCTGACTTTTTTTTTATTTATAAAACTAATATATATATATATATATATATATATATATATACACTTTAGTATACAATATATATATATAATATAAATAGAATATACTAATGTATATGTACAATAGAATAGATATATATATATATATAATATAAATAGAATATACTAATGTATATGTACAATAGAATATACTATAGTATATTCTATATATATATATATATATATATATATATATATTGTATACTATAGTACCTATATATTGTATCAATTTCATATATATTGTATCTAAATATATTATATATACATAAACTATATACTATATATACATATACATATATATTGTACGTATATGCATCATATACTATATACTATATATATGTAATTATTGTACATATATATTGTATAAACTAACTTATATAATATTGTATCTAACAATATTTATTATTATTATTATTATTATTATTATTATTATTATTATTATATCTAACAAAATTATATATATAGTTATATACTACCTGTTATTGTTATCTATGTAATGTTTTATATTATTGCAATTTATTTATCGTATATATGACTATCTAACAATATTTATTAATGCATGTAACAATTTTTTTATTATTGTATGTAACATTATAGTTTATATAACTAAATTATTGTATGTAACATTATAGTTTATATAACTATATATATATAAAACTTAGTGTATATGTACAATACAATTAGATAATATATAGTATCTATTATTGTAACGATATTTCTTTGTATTTTTGGTCAGTAATTATTACTGGAGAATACACATTATTTGTCGGAGGCATCTACTAGAGAATACACATTAGTTATCATTCTTTGTATTTTTTATTATTGCATCTAACAATTTTATATGTTTTTATTACTTCATGTAACATTTTTTTATTATTGTATGTAACGTTATATCATTTCAGGATTACTTAATGGCACCAAAAAGTCGTACGCCGGAGGAAATGGATGCTGGTTGGAAACATGGAAAATGTGTCAATCCTAATAATAAGAGGAGGGTGGAATGCAATTATTGTAGCAAAATAATGGACGGACGGGTTACTTGGCTGAAAAAACACTTAGCCTGTATTACAGGAAATGTAGCATCGTATCCTGATGTACCAATTGCTATAAAAAAAGAAATGTTGTTGCTTGTTGAGGGTAAAAAAAAGGATAAAATAATGGCGAATCAAAGAAAACAACGGGTAAAGGAGGAGTTGACAAGGATAGCTCGAGTAGATTCTTCCTCAGAAGAAGATATTGAAGACTTCACGGAACTTAGAAGGGACATGAGAGAAAGTAGGAGAGAACATGCAGCTGAGGAATGGGGTAGACGTTGGAGTGTCGGGGACAGAGAAACAGGGTCAAGCAGGGGTCCGACGTTAGGTGGCCGATCAAAGTCAGTCACATATCGTGGGGAGGAGGTGAGAAATATTCCAGAGATAGAAGTAAGGAGTATGGACCCTTATGTCCTCAGAAAACAAGGGGCAATGCAACCCAAAATAAAGGGGGCAATTAAGGGGATAAAGAATGCAAAAAATCATATAGGAAGATTTATATCAAAATTTTTTATATACAATAATATATCGTTCAATGCTGCTAAAAGTCCACACTATCAACCAATGATAGATGCCATAGCAGCTTCCGGGGGTGGAGTAAAGGGTCCAACTCCGTATGAGATTTCAAATACTTATTTAGATATGGAAATAAGTGACATGGAGGAGTACCTAAAATCATTTCATAGGTATTGGGATGAGTATGGATGTACCATTATGTGTGATGGATGGAGTACACAGAACAGAAAATGCATCATTAATTTTCTTGTGTATTCTCCACAAGGAACGATATTTCTTAAATCTGTAGATGCCTCTGACAAATACAAAGATAGTAAATACATATTTGGACTGATGAATGAAGTTGTGGAACAAATTGGAGAAAATAGAGTCGTCCAAATAATTACTGAGAATGGCTCTAACTACAAGAAGGCGGAAATGAGGTTAATGGAGGTGAGAATGAACTTATACTGAATTTTTATTATTATAAATATGTTTGTATATATGTAATTTATTATTGTAAATATAGCTTCATTCTAAATAAATATGTATGTTTGTATGCAGGTGAGAAAAAATTTATATTGGACTCCATGTGCAGCACATTGCATAGATCTCATGTTGAAGGATATAGCCAATGATCCACATATTAAGCCACTAATACGGAAGTCTCAAGATATGACTTGTTTCATATATAATCATTGTTGGGCTCTTAGCATTATGAGGACTGAGACTCAGAATAGAGAATTGGTTAGACCAGCCATCACTAGGTTTGCTATCAATTTTATTGCTTTTGATTCCATCCTTAAACATCAGGCCGATTTAAAAAGGATGATAAATACACGGGGTTGGACAGATAACTACATGAGACTCAATCGTAAAGATAGAGAAAAGGCAGATGTGGTTGTCAGTTTAATCGAGAGTCAAACTTATTGGAGGGATATTGGATATTGCAGGGGTCACTGCAATATTTCGACCTCTAGTAAAAGTTTTAAGGATGGTGGATAGCGATGATAAAGCGGAGATGGGTCATCTTTACGAGGCTATGGACATGGCTAAAGAAATGATAAAAAAGAATGTTGGTCAAGGATATAGGAAGTGGTGGAAAATGATTGATACCAGATGGAATTCTCAACTACATCGAGATATACATGCATCTGGTAAGTACTCTATAAATTGAATACCCTTCAAATGTTATTTTATAATATTTGTAGGGATTTTAAAACTAGTTTTTTATTCAATATTGCAGGTTATTTCTTGAATCCCAAATACCAATATTCTAATGATGTTATAAATGACGACGAGGTACTGAATGGTTTCCACCGCGTCGTTAATAGAATGGTAAATGACAATACAACACGCCTTAATATAAACAAAGAGGTAAATATTATTTGATATTGAATTTTTTTATAACTTTACAATATTTAATTTTAATGTCATAAGACCCATAACTGTTGTAATATCACTTTGCAGGCAGAAAAGTTCAGATTGAGAAATGGTGTATTTAGTTCAAATCAATTCCAAAGTGCTGTAAATAGATGTCTTCCTGGTAGTAATAGTTCATACTTTTAAATATTTATTAAATAAATTTATATAGTTACAAAGCTAATATATTTTATTATTTTGTAGCTGAGTGGTGGTCCATACATGCTAGGGAGGAACCCCAAATTTGACTCGATTAGCTGTGTGCATCCTAAGTCAAATAGTGTCTTCTTCCAACTGTGAAAGGAATTGGACAACATTTTCTCTCATCCATACTCGTCCCCGCAATAGACTTTTAATGATAAGACTAGAAAAATTAGTTTTTGTCCATTATAATATGAGATTGAGGGTTCGAAATATGCAAAGATCACGAGATGAACAAAATATTATTGATTTGGATGAGATATTTCATGAAGAAGATCCACTCATAGCTTGGACTAGAGAAAGGGAAACGCTACTCTTAGATGGCAGAGAAAATGAGTGGTTAGATGATAACTTGGATGTCGATCCACATGATATTGCCGAAAATGCTCGAAGGCCTGGAAAAAGAAAGAAAACACCAGATGTACAATCTCGACAGGTCGACAGCGATAAAGACGACACTACTGATAGTTGAGGCAATGGAGCTACACTCGCTGCTGGTGCTGACAATACTAATGAATATGAAAGTCCTGGAGATCAGTCTCATGAATACTCTGAAGACTGGCCAAGTGATTATCAACCTAGAGAGCACCGCATGGATGATACATATGCTGGAGGATCTAGCCATCATGATGTACCTACTCCTTCAGACAATTACAACAATACATATGATAGTTCATGCACAAGTTATTATCCATACAACACTCCAGAGGCGGAACAACATTCAACATTTGATGGCCTCATGACAATTTTTTTTATAATACAGATATCAGTCGCTACTACCCTCGTAACCAAGAACCATATCGGGACGATTATGATAATTATGAACAATTTTAGTGATATATTTGTATTTTTTTGTATTTGTATTCATTTTCGTATTTGTATCCTTATTGTAGTTCGTACTTATTGTAAAAAGACTATTATTCATGAAATTTAAATGAAGGGATAGGCCAGAGTCCCGATGAATTTTTTTGGCCAAGTGATTTTTTGTCGTACTTTTAAATTTAAACATGTAAATCTTGTTGCTAATTTTATTTCGATATATTATGAAACAAAATAATTGGTGTCATAGATCACATTGTAACAATTTATAACTATTCACTTATACTAAATTTCTGAATACAATTAAATCTTTATTTATTTATAAAAATTTAAAAAAATATCTCGATTCCTCGACAAATATAATTATGGGTCTTGTCACTTGTCTCATTATCTCATCCTGCCATTTGCATTGCTTATTTGCTTCTAATCTCTTGTGCCTCCCTCTATGCGCCTTAATTCGTCAAAATTGAAACCTACAGAATAATACAAGATTCAATTAGTACGAATATAATGACATAGTAAGATTGTAACTAAAAATATGTAAAGGAAGAAAACTTATATATCGCAGGTAAACCATTCAACAAGGATGACTATTGTTTTATTCAATTCTAATTAAAAAAAAACATGAAAAACACTTAAATAATGCATAAATATGTAAATTATTTTTTCTATTTTTTTTACTAATTTATTAATAATTATTTAAATTGCCGATACATCCGATACCAACATATCCGATACTCCGATCCGATACCGCCGATACTGCCGATACGGCTACTCATACAAACTGTCCGATACCGATACCGATACCGAGTTCTTGAACCTTGGTTACTCATACAATTTTTTTAATATTTTAAACATGGAAGTTCTTTGTTAGACTTGTCGAGTCATCTTACAAAGAAAGAAACTTTGCCAGATTTAACTTATATTGCTCATATTCTCTCTGTTTGTCCTTCGAGAGGGTATTGCTATATTATCTCACTTAAAATGGTCAAAAATTGTAAAAATTTCTGTTTTTCCCATAGCAAGCTATATTCTAATGTAATTCTATGTATTAAACTAGACATGTTTGTACAAAAAACAAGACCAACATGGAAATATGGTAAATAGGAATCTAGCATGCTAAGAGTATTTTAGTTGGCCACAGGTCTACCATAATTTATTTTTATATCCTTCAACCAAGTTCTTGAGGTACAAAGTCTCTTAAGCTGCCAAGACCGTCCCTGGTGGCAGGATATAAATTGGAAAACAACAGAATCTCTCCTACTGAAAAGTAGTCCTAGCATCAGTTATATCACAATTTGGGCTGCATTATTTTGAAGTGACTCCTTTGTCGGCATTGCCAAACAACTTATTGAATCAAACATCTCTCAGGGTAGGGCTCGTTTTTCATTCATGGGCGGAAGAGGAGGGTCTTTGTGGAAGCAATTGACATTTCGACTTGCGGGTCAGAGGTTTGTATACAACTTTGATCAAATTGTACGGTAGAAGACCCAAATATATCATTGTTATTACTACTCTGTTTTGTATGTTTATACACATAGTTTGGCAAGTTAATATTCTTTTTGAAATATTCAAGATATGAGAATGGCTTGTGACTTAATTTTACAGTAAACAAACAACTGGAGATGGAGGTAACTTGTCAATTCAAGATAACCATGGTTTTGTGAGGAAAATGTTTCTCAAGGATGGTGTATTTGATTTCCTGAACAAGGTAAACACTTGATTATTAACTTAGGTTCATCCACAATTTCTAGGACTTAAGTAATTAATTTGTTGGACCCTTTAGGATTGATGTCCCCACTTGTTCATTTGCTGTTCAAATTTTTTGTTTCAATACCTGGAAATAACTGCAAGTTTATGTGCATATCATATTTATGTAGAAATGCATGTCTTGACTTTCTTCTTCGTCAGGAACTTCAATCATTTCATTATGAGAAAGAAGATTATGAAGGATTACCATTTGACTTTTGTGGTGGATTTATAGGCTTCATGGGGTATGTATTTAAATTGTTTTCAAATTGATTCTAGAACTGTGAAAACTGTTATCTATCCAAGTTGTAGATGCACTGTCATAATCCCCAATAAGGACACTTATTTAAAGTTCTAACAAAAACTAAGAAAGTGGATTTAGTTTTACATAAAACAAAGTGGTAAGACTACAAATGCTTTTATGGGGAAATTAAAGTATCTGTTAGGGAATACTTCTTGTAGTGGAGTCATGTTACATATATGATCACCCTTCTTGCACTTCTAAAATATTCTTCTTTTCATGTACAAGTCCTGTGCATGCATTATTTAATGTGTATCCACAGATGTACATATTACACGTGTTGTATATGTGTGTGTGTGTGCGCGCACACAGATTCGCTTCCACTTCTTGGTGCTTCTGAACTTTGTCACAAGATGTTATGGGCTTCTTTTACACTTTAGTCTATCAAATTGTACTTTATCCCCTTTTTATGATTTATTACCCATCTCGCACTCCATTTCTTGGAGTGCTGACACTTATCTGCTACATTTGGCAACCTCTCTCATAGCTGTCTAGTCCCTAGTGCTCCTCAGCATAACATGTGGCATAATTTTTGTCACGTCACCTTCTGCTTTGAGCAGCCGTCTATGCTGTTGGGTTGTCCATTCAGCTGGGTCACTGATAAACTTTTGTCAGCCATTATTATTGATTCCAATTTGTGCTGCCACCCTGCATCTTCTACTACTTTGGCCTGTTGTTCTGCAGCATGAGCTTTAATTTCCTAGTTGGACTCATCCTGATTGCCGCTTTAATTGTATCATGAGACAATTCCTTCAATTGGTTATCTTAGCTACCTTCTTCAATTGGTTACCTTAGCTGTTGCTTTCTGCTATGAGCTACAAGTGCTGCAGCAGCCATCAGGATAAGAAAGAAGGAACATGAGAGAATAAGCCCTGGTCACTTTTATAGATATAAACATGTAAAAAAATCCATGCATGTACTTGGCTTCTCAAAAATCCATGAATGGACGCATAAGCTGCTGAGGCAGCAAAAGAAATCTTATTTATTTATTTATTATTATTTTATTGAGCAAATACAGTCAAACTTGATAATGAAATTTGTTATCAGCACCGTTCATCTTGGTCTACTATCCTCCATCTTATACAACTTGTAAATTTAAATAATGGTATATTATTGGAACAAATTTGCAAGCTTTCTTTCATCGAGTTAAATGTAAATTGCATGATAAGTCATGTGTTTTCAGAAAATACATAGAACTTGAACAAGGTTTAAAACTAGAAATTTCAATTTACCCTTTTTTACAACATGTTTTAGAGTTGAATTTGAAACCCTTATACTTCAAAATAAAAAATGTTATGTATGTTTAAGACATAGTTTAAGCCTATTATAAAATATTTAGGGTAGCGTGCATGTATTTCTCTTGCAGGTTTTGGGATTATCAACTAGGGCCCTTAACATTTATTTCTTTCATTAGTTTGCTCCTACCGTGATTCATGGCTAAAATTGTTGCTGCCATTAAATCACTAAGAGAATATTATAACAGTTCAATAACAAGTTTAGCAAGGAAACTCTTATGTTTTATAGTTTATAACATCCTAATCCAGAATAGTCAAGGTTTTTTACAAAATGATATCTATATCTTCTCTCTTCTCATTACACTACTCTCACCTGAAGGGACTGGCCATGACCGTCTGACTCCCTTCTCTCCCTTTACCTCTTCCCCTTCTCCTTCTACTCCTTTCCTTTCCTTTTCCCCCTAGCCAATTTCATAGCTGTCTTTGGTTGTCAACAAGCATACAAGTTTGGCTTAGATCCCTGAAATTGGCAACTATAGTGTCACTGAATTGCTCGACCTGATCTTCATTGACTAGAGATGCATCAGCCAGGCCCAGGAGGGTGGCAATTGGCGGTTTGGCCGGTTTCTGGACCTGAATCCACATCCAGACAAACAAAGGACTACTGCCTCAAATAGGCCTGCACTAGAAGGTCTTTTGGCAGGAGGAGGAAGTGTAGGAGGGGTATGTCCCTCATGGTCGTTTGCCTGAGAGAGAAATAAAGAAGAGAGAAAATAGACATAACACACGGCTTTTATAAGATTTTGTTTACCCCCTTAGCCTAAATTAGTATAGATTAGAACAATAAATTTATTGTTAATAATTATTTTAAAATCATATTATATGCTTTTACTTCTCAGTGTAGTGGAATTTTGCTACTTTATGTGCAATTAGTAACAAATTTATCAAGGAACTGACGATGGGGAAACTTAAGGAAGATCGATATCTTGTTGGATAGTTATTTGTTAAGATATTAGTACTACTACGCAATATCTCAATAAGTATGGACCTATATGTAAATGTGACATTCCCATCTCTATATATATGAGTCTAAATCCTCTCTAAAGAGTTCAGGGGTTTATTATTTTTCTACATGGTATCAGAGCTAAAACCCTAACCCTAGCCGCCGCCCTCCCCCTCCTCTCCCAAACCCTAACCCTAACTCTCTCTCCCTCCACCTCAGACGCCGAAACCCTAACCCTATCCTCTCTCTCTCTTCCACAGCTGCTGTCTTCCCAAATCCAGCCCCCCTCCACCCCTCCCACCCCCAAACCCTAGCTGCCCATTAGAGGAAGATTGATATCTTGTTGAATAGTTACTTATCATGAAAATTTGAGCGGTGATTCTTACATTTTACTCACATTTTATGAACTTTGAAATTGCACTTTTTTCATCCAGAGAAAGGTGAGGGTGGGAAGCTAGAGTTAAATCATGGAGGGGGTGTGCATCTACTTTTTAGACCTTTTAGACCTCGAGGGGATTTTTTTTTTCCTTGATACTTCTATGCCCATTTGTTTAGTTACCTTGTAATCCATGTATGAATGCATTATGGGCTAGTGAAGTGCCCAAAGTGCTACTAAATATGCAAATATATAATCCATAAGAACTTTTAACTTCTAGTTGTCCTCAGATTGTAACCAAAATCTAACCAATGATAGTCTCATCAAAACAAAGCTCTAAGCAATAACTCTAACCCTCATGGAAACATCATATAAACCAAACATTGTGGTTTTCTTGTGATAAGCCACACATAGAATGCAAAATTTCTATAGTATAAATCTTAACAATATTTTCAGTATCTAATGCAATCTACTACTGTTGTTGGCAACTGTCCATGATCCAGATCAAGCATGGCCTTTTTAGTTCCAATAGGACATTGGATCCTGGTTCGCTAATATGTTATGGTCCATACTTGGAACTTATGATTTGATTCTTGGATCTTGCAATCTTAGGACTGCGTGGTCAAGAAGTTGGTTTTGGCTTTTCATATTTAAGTCTGTGATGAAGCTAGATTCATGTCTGACCAAATAATTATACTTCCCATTTCATTTTTGTTGAAGTATATATGTGCCACAAACCCTTGAGCATTAATAGGTAATTATTGAAAAGAGAGGTTAGGAAGTGAAAGTAACTTATAAATAGGTCCTTTTTTTTAACATCCATTTCAATTGTTCTGATACTCATCTACTGTATCTATTGTTGGGTGGGTGGGTGAGGGGTGGAGGATTAGTCAAAACAGATTTCAGAAGGCACGATATGGTTGTGATTTTAAAATCACAATCACAGTGATTTTAAGCAAAACACGATGATTATATTGTATGACTGAGGTTTTGAAACCACTAACCGTGTGATTCCAAGTCAATAATAATAAAATAATTATAATTATAATTATAATTATAATTATAATAATAATTAATATTTTTATTATTGGTTGAAGAACTTGGAGAAAATTTATAATTTATAGAAAATATTTTCCCATCTCAATGGTTAACTTTATTATCAAATATTAGAAGTTTAAATTCAAAGTTGAAAACCATACATTGTGCCACTAATAGGTCAGATTACAACTCAGTTCATATGAAGATAAAACGTGTCAACAATATTTTTTTAAGGTTAAAATTGTTCTCTCTTAAATAGGAGAGAGGACAAATACTTGGAAGACAAACTCAAACCCATTTGTCCTATACATTCTCTGCTGATTTGAGATTGAAAATTTTGATTTTAACTATCACCTATAGAAAAAAAAATTACAAAGCAATTAACCAACCCCAAATACAATATCCTCCACTGTTTAGATTACATTAAAAAAAAAGAAACCAATTGGACGGTGAAGTTGCCATCGACTGATGGAGTCGTAGGATTAGACGGTGGCTGTCGATGAGGCAGGGATGGAGATGCGAGAATTGGGCGATGGAGGCGCCGTTGGCGAATGGGGTTGTAGTCACAGAGGTTGGGTTTTTTTTTTTTTTTTTTTTGTGGGGGGGAGGGGGGGGGGGGGGGGGGTGGATGTTAGGGTAGGGGAAGGAAAGGAAGGGGTGAGAGAGAGTTGAGATTGTGTACGTCTGTACGAAGAAGAGGATTTTAGAATCCCACTATAAGGAGGTGTGACTATGTTGTTAAGAAACCAATCAAAAATAGTAAGTTGAATTTTAGAATCCTAACTGTGGTGATTTTAAAATCACAATTGACTTATACCTGGTTTGAAACCCACACTTCCAAATCCATATTGACTAATGTCTGATTCCAATATAGTTTCATTTCTATTCTTATGACGACCACATGTTAGGAGTCTTGCATTTCATAAGGCAATTGAACCAACATTCTAATACTTTATGCTCTTTGATCTGTACCATTTTGTGTTCATTTACTACGCTTTAATCTGTCTATGCTTGCTAACTTTGGTTACCAAACACGCAGTTACAATCTTAAAGTTGAATGTGGTGCTACGTCCAACAGATACAAGTCATCTACTCCGGATGCTTGTTTCTTCTTTGCTGATAATCTTCTTGTGATTGATCACAGTAATGGTGATGTGTATATCCTTTCCATACACGATATTTACCATTCAGATAATGAAATGGGAGAGGGAGAAAAGTTGCAAGAGTCTTTATGGTTGGATGACATGGAGAGGAGGCTTCTCAGGTTGAAAGATAAGTCTACTAAAAAGCTGAACATGAAAAAGTCACTTGCAGGATCATGTATCCCATCTAAAGAAAGCTTTGTTGTTGAGAAATCAAGGCCCCAATATATCAAAGATGTTGAAAACTGTCTGAAGTTAATTAGAGACGGGGAGAGCTATGAGTTGTGCCTTACGACACAAATGAGAAAGAGAGTTGTAGGTTTAGATCCTCTGGTTCTCTACCTTAATTTGAGGGATCACAATCCAGCCCCATATGCTGCCTGGCTAAATTTTACAACGGAAAAACTACAAATTTGTTGCTCCTCACCTGAAAGGTTTCTGCGATTGGATGGGAAGGGTAATTTGGAAGCAAAACCTATTAAGGGAACTATTTCACGAGGAAGAACACCAGAGGAAGATGAACATCTTAGATTGCAGTTGCAATTCAGGTTTGCATGTTAGTTTACCAGCTATCCAGCATCTTTCTTTATGAACGATCGGTCACATTTTGTTCAAATGGCCAGGTCTCTGTACTCTATCTTAACTTTATTTAGTCCAATTAATACTAGTTATCTACAATTGTATAAGTAGAGAGGATTAAGATTTTGCATGCTATTCAGTCATTTAGTAATTATTTTGGGAAGTAATAATTCTTGATTAGTTTTAGTATGTTAGATAAAAGGCCATCCCAGTGCGCCACAAGACTCCTACTTATGCAGGGTGCCATATGACTCCTACTTATGCAGGGTCTGGGGTCTGGGGAGGGTCTTGACGTATGCAACCTTACCCCCATATATATGGATTGCACTATTAGTTTTCACTTTTACTTCATGAGTCATGCTTATTTCCTGTCAACTACTGTACTAGAAGCAGCATTTTCCATGTCTCATGATTTTAGTTATCAGGGTCCTTTAGAGAGCTTACCTTTATTATATTCTTATAAACACTTGATAAGTTTACTTTTACATGGAAAGTTAATTTAGCTTTCATTGCACAAACAATGAACCTCCTGTAGACCTATGTTTTTTTGTATTTATTTCTCTCATATATTTTTTGATTCCACATAACCCTACAAAATCCTATTTGCATATACCCTTCCAATACCCCTATGACACAGCTAATCAATCAGTATAACATGACATTTGACTTTGATGAAGGTGGTCATTTTTATGAACTTTCTATTGTCAATGGACTTCTAGTTTAACGTCACTTTAAACCACTGATTATAAAACAAGTAGCAGGACTTTCGTACAGTTCAATTTGTGATATGGTTTAGTTGGACTTTGAGTGGAGATTGTTTCTTTGGGCTTTAAGAGGTTGTCCTTATATTGTCAGACTCCATTGCTTAATAATGCTTGCAAAAATGTAGGAACTCACCCAATAATACACCACCTCCACCCATTTAACAGCAAAGCTTTGATGAAAAGGAGATTAGCACCTTTCCCTTGAACTTTAGTTCTACAGGGTGCAAATAAATTGTGTTGTACCTTGAGGTACTCTTTGGGAAGGGAGGAAAATGGGAGGAAGAAAAAAGTTGAGGGGAAAGTGAGAGGAAAATTAAAAGTGATGGTGTTTGGGAAGGGGGAAGGTAAATGGGGGAGGGGAATTTGTGAGAGAAATTTATGTGGGTCTGACTAAAATTTTTTCCTCCAAAAAGTGGGAGGAAAATGGAGAGAGATGAGAGGATTTTGGGAGAATTTACCCAACTACCCCTAAAAATGTAAGGATAAATTATGATTTGAGAATACCAAGGATTAAATAGTAATTATATCTCTATCCACAAACAAACAAAAAAAAATTTTATTTTTAAACTTTTCCTTCTTCTACTTTTTGTTAATCCAAATAAGGGAAGAGAATTAACTTTACTTCCATTTTACTCTCCTCCACATTCTTTCCTCTCAAATTTTCCTCTCCCCCCACCAAAGTTCCCAAACAGTGTGTGGGAAGGGGAAGAGAGGTTTCCTTCATATTCATAATTATTCTCCTATTTCTCAAGAGATGATAGTTTCTGTAATTTTAAAGCTTCTTTCTTTAATTGTTAGAATTGTTTCATGGGATCTTTTCTCAATAATCAAACTAATGCATCTATTGCTCTTATGATATTAATCTTACATGGTCTTTCTTATTTTCCAAACAGTGAGAAGGACCGGGCTGAAAATCTTATGATAGTGGATCTTCTGAGGAATGACCTTGGTCGGGTTTGTGAACCTGGCAGTGTTTGTGTACCTTATCTAATGGATGTTGAATCTTATGCCACTGTACACACAATGGTTAGCACAATCCAAGGGAAGAAGAAACCAAACATAAGTCCAATTGACTGCGTCAGAGCTGCCTTTCCAGGAGGATCCATGACAGGAGCACCAAAGTTGAGATCAATGGAACTTCTTGATTCCCTCGAGAGCTCCTCTCGTGGTGTATACTCTGGCTCTATTGGCTTTTTCTCATACAACCAGACCTTTGACCTCAACATAGTGATCAGAACTGTTGTTATTCATGAAGAGGAAGCCACAGTAGGAGCCGGTGGGGCTATTGTAGCTCTTTCAAACCCAGAAGATGAGTATGAAGAAATGATGCTGAAGGCGAAAGCACCAACGACGGTGGTCAATGAGTGTATCAGAGACATGGATCATAGTGGTAGGACTTTCAAGACGGTCATGTGAAAGGACAGTGGACTATATGTATGTTATACCTTTACAGCAGCTCCTAGTTGGTCCTTTCTCTTCTTGCTTGATATTCTATATTTGATTGGAAGTTTAAGGCATGACCACATTTGGTTGCTGGATGAACTGCATATTTTGATAGCATGGTAGAAAAATTGAGAGGGCCATGCAAGAGGATGGGGAAGAAACAAAATTATGCAATTACAGAAGTAATGCAGTGATTTTTTAAGCAACTTTATATTTATTATAGGTGATGGGAACTGAAAGATCTGACGAGTACCATATCTTTAAATACTATTCATCTGATTGAAACAAAGGCACCAATAGGTGCAAAAGAATACACTGAAGAATTGGATTCTGCTGAACTGGATAAAAACTGATGTCAGAGAATACATATTGTAAATGATACATTTACGGGATTGTTGAACTGGATTTTACGTAACTATTTTTATCCTTGATTGGAAGCGTAAGCGGCAACAAGGGTGGTTGATCAGTACACTAGAGGCTTGGGTTACTGTGACAGAATCTGTGGCTTCCATTAGAGAATAGAAGAATATATGTATACAAAGTTATGCCTTTAAAGAAGTACCAAATTGCTTTATTTTCTCATATCCATTTCTTTATTAGGGGTTGTAACATTTTATGGAAGGAATAGTTTAAGCACAAAGATTTGTAACTGATACTTGTGGTCTTGAGAATGATATGGATACTATAACATATATTGAATAGCTGTTGCAATGATGTGATCCAGATTGAGATTGAAAAGCTAATCTGTTTGTTTTCTTGTCCTCCATCTGTTGTACTCCTCGAGAATTTGGTTCAGATTATTCCTGGTATTTCTATGGCATCTAATTATTTGTTGTGTTTTCAAGTAAGTTTGTATCTAAGAGAAGGAATAAATGGGAAAGCTTGTGGAGCTAGTCTATGAATGCAGATAACTTTTCAAAATTTTATTTCTCAGTTGTACCCGTGAATTTATTACTCATGATATATTTCTCCTCTAACCGTTGTTCTTGTTGGGTCTAGTCTGGATTTGGTAGCAGCAAATTTTGGAGCCCAAATATGGCAATGATTTTATTTGGTGCAATTTAAAAATCTACATTAATTTGATTAGATTTACAAATTTGTATCAAATATTTAATTTGACCATATTTGGACGTCCATAATTGGTGCTGCTATTTTAGGTAATGAGTTTCCTATTTTAGGATTTCCTATTTAGGAATTCCTATGACCTAAACTAGGATTTCTCAACCATATATATGGGTTGAGGGTGGAGGCACAAAGGAAGAGCACAAAGTAAAGATTCATGGTGCTTGTCCACATGAGATCTAAGAAAAAGTTCATACTTTGTTCTTAGAGTTCGTCATCCAAGACAGAAGAAAGAAGAGATCTGATTGAGGAGTCGTCGTCCTTCGTTCAGGGAGATCGCTACGGGTTTGGTGAGTGATTTTATTGTAATATCTATATATTAGGATTTGTCTAGGTGATATAGTCACTGCCATATACGTTGTCTTTATCTGTGTTTGATGTTCGTTAGACGGAGGTTGGTTATCTCATGTGGGTTGACATAAGTTTTCGCTGCGGTCAGTTTCATACACGGAATCAGAACACTTGTAGGACGTGTCCGGTCCCAATGTCTAAGTATCAGATTATCTGGATCATCTGGCTCTGTTGTTTGATTCTCCAACAGTCTATATGCAAGTTGGTCTTATCATGATTTGACATAAATTCTTGTCAGTAAAATACTAATCAAATTTTTTCTAAAATTCTAGGAACTTGCCTAAGGAGTTTCAGAGAATGCTCTCTGAATTCAGGGTTTTGATTTTACATTGGAATATTACTTTTACGTAATTTAATGTTTTCAATCTAGCTACTCTTGAATATCATGATGGAAGTAAAGTGGGAATTTGAGTACCTAAAAATCTATGGAGAGAGAATCAAATCGATTCCATTACGATTACATTGCAGTATTGAGCCAAACGGATCCTTAGTTTATCCAGCTGTTCTTTGCTAATTTGATTTTCCTACCTCATCGCAGTTAGGAATCAGTTTTGAGCTGACAAAACGCATCGGTGCTTTCTTATTTTTATTTTTCGGCAGCAATTATTTTCTCTAAGCGAAATATAAGTATCCATTGGACCTGTTCATTTCAGTGAAAGCTCAAACAACATGAACAAGATAACAAGAGAGAGCACATAAAGAAGGAATGTAACAACGGGGGTAAGCACTCTTCTGAGAAAGAAGGTATTTTGTGATTGCTCCCCATGTAATTCTCGATCAGCTTGATAAAAACCTTAGTACCAAAAAGAAAAGAAAAGAAAATAAAAGAAAGAAAAGAAAAAGTTGGTTTTTGGAATGCTCATTACCTGGCCTCCCTCATAAACTTGCAAAATCTGATATTTTTTCCTTCAACAAACTATTGTATTAAGTATGAAAGAATATCATCAGTTATATTTGCTTCAAGTAGCTCATTTTTTTTTTTTCTTGGAGGTCTCCTCTGTACAACACTAATCTTGTATGCTGTATGGACACAGATACGACACGGTAAGGACACAGCGGTACGGACATGACATCAATTTTGGTGTGTCCTAGTATATTTTGGAGTGTCTGTGCTTCCTAGTTTGGATACCGTAAACGAAAGAAAAAAAAAGGGACTACACAGACTAATATAACCATCATGCATTAGCTGTACAATTGATTTCTGAAGTGAATAGAGGAATTCAAGAACCACATGATTTAGAGTAGACACCACTTTTCTTGCTGTCACAGCAAATGAAGTTGTAATGTTCCGAAAATTCATATAGGTTCTGCAAGACCCTAAGTTTAACTTCTCAGTACGATACACGAGTAACTTTCTTTTATGAGTAATTATAGAATCGCCAGTAACTTTCTTTTACGAGTAGTTACGGAATTTCGCAAGTGAGATGCAATGACACATTTTTGTTATGGCCATAGATAACTGCATTCATCTGAGGCCAATTGATTGATCGCACGGTCACAAAATCGATATCCATTTTTTGCCTCAATCTGTTGGTTTGACAATTGTAAGGTTCAGTTCATGATATTTAGCCTTAAAGACACATTTCGACAAAAACTGGTATAGTACTCAGATATATATAGAGAGAGAGGGGCGCTTCATATACTTGCTACAGCTTTCAAAACCTTCAACTAAGGCACTTGTACTTTTGAACTCCAACAAGTATTCTACTAGTATTGATCTGATTGTTTTACTAACCTACATTTACTATCATATTTGAAGTGAATATGAAGTAGTGCACAAGCTGATCTATTCAATAAAGATGAATAGCAAACCAAACAAGCTGGTCCATACCTAAGATCTATTGGCGACCCATACCGCCTATATTGACTAGCTATGCTGAACGGATACGACACGACAGGATAAGGACGCAGCGATACTGACACGAAACCTATTTTGGTATGTCCTAGTATATTTTTGGAGTGTCCGAATTGTACCTGAGACGTGTCCGACACACAACATTCATTTTTGGAGTGCATGTGCTTCCTAGTTCACTAGTAAACACGTCCAAGGTTCCACGATCTGGCATTAACCAATTCAAGGCCATGAACAAGATCTCCGTCGCCTCAGGCCTTCGAACCCGAGAGAGATCTCCGTCGCCCGAGGCCTCCGGACCCGGGAGACTGACGGCGGCGGCCCCGCGAGCCAGGAAGTGGGTCCCACACAACACTGTCAAATTTTTTTTTTTTTTTGGTAACTTTACAGCTTTTCAGGAACTTTGATTTAAGTACACTTATTTGTTCAAAACTAGTCCCCTAGGATGTAGCCTAGTGGTAAGGTTACGGGACATTACCGAGTAGGTACGGACATCAACTCCGGCATCGGTTAAGGGGTGAGAGGAAGTTTCAGATGGAAAATAAATAAATAAATAATAATAATAATATTTTGTTCAAAACCATGCTACAACATGTAGACAGTAGGTTTTTTTTTTCTTGGAACTTTTTCAGTTTCTGTGGGCTTGTTTGTTCTTGAATATTGACTTCAATAACTGACCCACCCCTGTCATTCTCTCTCCTCCTTTCCTTGTAAACAAAACAGAGGACCAAAAAACAAAACCTAACCCTAGTTCCCACCTGCTCTTCTCCTCGGTAGTTTCTCCTCCCCTCCACTTCTTCCTTTTTCTTTATGCTTCGTATTTGCATTATAGATTCTTTAATTTTCTTCTGAATCATTTGATTTCGCTATGATTGTTCAGTTATGGTTGCTTCAATTCATAGATGCTTATATTTATCAGATGTGTTTAGTATGTCTGCATTGCCCACATATTTTAGGTTTATACTTCTTAGAAGGATTGGACTTGGAAACCTTAAGATTCATGTAGAATGAGAGAGAGAGAGAGAGAGAGAGAGAGAGAGAGAGAGAGAGATGAGTTTTCTGCGACGGAGCGGCTAGAATCTCTTGGTGGTTAGATGGATAGGGTTGCGATGGACACGGAGTCGGAAATCCTTGATTCATGTAGAATGATGATATGGCTTTTCCGCAAAGGAAGCAGGTCGAATTTGGGAACAGAATCTTGGTGGATAGGGCTTAATCTTCGCCCGTGATTGCCGTGGTAGATTCCATAGGATTCTTGGCTTAGAAAGGGCGAAGAAGAAGACAGACTGCCTAGATCGTCGACATAGGTAGTATAAGCTCCATATTGCCAATTTCCTTGGCAATCTTGGAATGAAGGAGGATTTTTTTGATGGGTTAGCGTAAGCCTCCGAATGACAGAAAACATTAAAATATGCTGTTGTCAGCAACATGGCTTTGTTAGGAAGGCTACTGGGGGACATCGAGACTAGGGATAGGAATTGGTCGAGTCTGGCTGGTCGAGAATGAGGATGTCAATAAATCTAGTTGTGTGGGTTTTGGGATGAAATTCATTCTGAACCCAAAACATGCACCGTCGACGTTAAACAACCTGAACCTGTCGGGTCCGCCAACATGCCAACCTGAACTCGGCTTGATGGACATGCCCATGATTGAGTTTGGGCTTTCATGCAGGATTAAATTTGCTTAGTTCACCATTAATGCCGTGAAACATAATTTTAGCACCCAAAAGACATTTCCTTGATTGTTTCAGAAAATTTATTTATTCAAATTAATTAATTATGAAAACAATGAATTATAATGATTCTAAGTTGTGATATACATTTGGGCCACGTTCACTTTCAGGCTACTTTCGATCCAGGTTCAGGTCAGCCGGAAGCTCAAACTTAGACCGACCTGAAAATAATTGGAAAATATTTTAAACCTAATTGGGATCGACCATTAAAACTGTAGGCTGAACCCGATTTCCGGGTTTGTTTGGGTCAAATCAAGCTCAGTTCTCATTCTCAGACCTAGTGTACAGCCTAGACAGTTGCCTAACCAATAACAAAAAAAGATCCTTTCGCATATAAGTGTGGCTGTCAACGTGTCGTTTTCAGTTCGGATATATGTAATATCCGAGCCCAGATAGTGTAAGCTTTTCGGGGTCAGGTTGTGGTAAAATCCATTTCCTTCTACATTTCTAATCGAATTCGGACCGGGTTTCAAATTTTATGTAGTTGTGTAATAAGTTTTTTGTGTTGTTTCATATACTTAATTTTACAATGTTTAAAGTATCATTTAAGATCTAGGAAGCACGGACACTCCGAAAATCGGCGCCTTGTTGCTTCAAGTCTGACTGACCACAGGCACTCAGAAATACACTAGGACACACCAAAATTAATGCCGTGTCAGTGTCGGCGTGTCGTATCGTGTCATGTGATATAGAATTCAAATTTTAATATGAGATGTTTGTGATAAACATGATATTTGCTATATGTTAATTGGTTTCAGGTTTCTTATTTGGTTTCGAGGTAGGATCAGGTCATATCCAAACCCTAGCATTGAGTATTCTGTATTTTGAAATCTAAATTTTACAAATATAAATTAATCTAATCGAGTTATAAAGTTATAGGTTGTCTTTGACAGTCACATAGAAGCACCCATAATCTAAAATATATCAAATGAATACCTTTGAAAGTTGATACGTATTAATCTAAGTCCTAGAATCCTTAAAAAGTTCGGATCAAAAGAAGTTTCTCTGGTTTATATGTAGCAAAGTACTATTATAGCATTCCCTAAACCTTTAGCTGTATATATTGGAGAAAAGTTCAATATTTAATAGGATAAATATCTTGAAACCATTTTCAACTTTTAAGTTTGGAGCTTGGTCAAATAACCTCCTCATGTTATCGCTGGACCTGGGTACCCAATGTTTTTTGTTTTTTTCACATCTATATGTTCTGTCAATCTAGCAAGTCACATGACACTACATGAAGGAAAAAGTCATGTGGATTGACTAAGTTCCCCTTAACACTGGGGAGCGGAAGACTTGCTCGTAAGTAGGCAAAAGGGTTTAATTCTCTTGAAGGTGGATCTACATTAGAACATGTTGTAGATCAAAGGTTGTTTGTTAGGCACAGTTGATGGCAATTTCTGATACATTTGGAAGATTCTATGTTCTGTAACTTTTTTCAGATCTTAGCCATATTTGGATAGGGTAAACATTATGACTAGTTTATGTTTTTTGATGCAACACTTGATATTTGACCTAGATATAGGTTTTATAAACACTTGCCATCAAGATAAAGGTTGAAAGCATGTACTGCTTGAGGTTTTGCTTTGTTTGGTACAATTCAGCAAATATATTACCTACCCAGTGTAGCTTCTTGGCACCCTTGATTCATTATATCAAATGTGTTTTCGACATAGTTTGCAGTATCGGCCAATACCTATCCGATACGGCCGATATCTATACGGATTGACATGTCCCGTTCAGATGTTGACCGATACCGACATTGGGGTCTCTTTTCCCGTCAATTCAGCAAAAAAAAAGAAAGAATGAAGAAGACCAATCAACAAGGGTGTAAAAGTATAGCAAAGTTGTAAAAGAATGTAAAAGAAGAGAACTTATGTATCGCAAATAAACCAACCAGCAATGGTGACTACTATTTCATCCAATTTCAAAACTACTAAGAAACAACACATGAAATACTTGAACTTATGCCTAAATGTATAAACAAATTGTAAAATTTTAATAATCGTTTGCTCCCGATGCCAAATCCGATACTCCGATCCGAAACCACCGATACCGCCGATCCTGATACTCATAAGAAGGCTCCGATACCGATTGCTATACTTGTACTGCAAACCTTGGTTTTTCAACTGAGAAGTCCGTATCATATGACATATTGGTTCCGAAGCAACAGGAATTACCACCTCATTGTTATATACTGTAGGTAAACATATAATTTGCAGATCGGGCTGGTTGTTTATGTTAATCCAACTGTTTATAAATGCCAAAAGATTCTTTCAACTTTTTGTTTGTTTATGGCTATTAGACTTGCTTATGTAAGTTTTTTTTTTCTGCTACTTGTCTTCTAATTTTGTAAGTTATGATCAAAATTAATTCCAGTCTTCTGTTGCTAACGGTATTTTGCAGTTGCTAACTTTTCTTTTTTCTCTTATGTTTTAGGATATTTCCTGCTGCAACTGATTTTGTGATGAGAGTTATGTGCTGCCCTTAGCTTTTTCTTCCTAATGTATCTACTAGGAAAAATAAGTTATTCTTCCCAGGTTTGCGTAAATAGGAAGAGATGAACATGTTGATTATGAGCTCTCTTTCTAATTCTTTAAATTCAACAATGTCTTTTGCACCTGACTTTGGACAACAACATAAAATGGAACTATTATGTGATTGGTCACAACGTAGTGAAACTTGGCAGAAGTATCCTCTCTGTGATATTCCTCAGGACAGCTATAAGGAATCTCTTCATACTGCGGAGGAAGAAAGAAAGTTAACTTGTGCTGGGGTTGTAGAGCTTTCCAGAACCTATACTGATCCTAGCAAGGATATGTCTGCTAGCTCTACACCTAAACTGGATGGCTACGTGTATAAGCGAAGGAAGCTAAGAAGCAACATTGTTGTGCTGTCAGAAGAAAATGCAGAAGAAACTGGTAAAGATAGTGCTGCTTGTCACGCCGGCACAAATTCTGTTGTTCGCCCCATGACAGTGCAGAAGGATGAACTTAATGGAGATTCACAGCATAATGTAGATTGTACACATTCTTTGGATAGTGGCAATCCATCAACTTCTGGACAGCTTGATCTACAAAAGCCTGTCATTCCTGGTTCAGAAAATACTTATGTTAGGAGAAGGCTTCCAAAACCATATCAGAACCTGCGAAATAAGCTGTGTGTTGTTATTGCTCTACCAGCAGAAGTATCTAGTGGTGTTAACAATAGATGTTCATCTTCAAAATCTTACACTGGACATGGTTCAGCTGTCATGAAGACTGAAGTCAACAGTGCAAAGTGCTCCCCGTCAGGTGCTATTGGCATGGAAACACTTGAAGACTGCACCTCAGCAAGGGAGCTCTGTGTCTCTTTTCTCAAAAGTCAAGAACTACTTCTAGGATTAGACACTACTGATTGTGCTGCTTCATTAAAAGTCCTGGGTGCCATTACCAACTTGACTCAGCTGTGCAAATCATGTGGTATTTTAGAAAACACACTGGAAATGTTAATATGTGATCTTTGTGAAGAAGCATTTCATGTGTCTTGTTGCACTCCAAAACATAAAAAGCTGCCACTTAGTATATGGTATTGCCAGCCTTGTACCAAAAAGAAAAGAAAGGCCTTACTGGAGAATATCTCGTCTGAGGACCGAGGTCAAAAGCTATGTGGTAAGCTAGGTCCTATATTGCTTATGTTGAGAGATAAGCAGCCTTATAAATCTGGTGCTAGAATTGGCAAAGATTTCCAAGCAGAAGTTCCAGAGTGGGCTGGTCCAACAATCACAAAGTGCGTCCTATCAATCTCTTTAATGCCACTTCATAGTTTAAGTGTAGTGAGAATATGGAAGATTAGTTTGAATATAGTAAATCTACACAACAATTGGTTTGCTGCATTTTTGTCTCATTATTAGAAACATAATGCGGGCAACCTAGCCACAATATGCAATCTTCAAATATCAGCTTTGACTGAGTAAATGTTTCATGACTGGCAAACTATGGACTCCATCTTGCATTAGGATTTTTCTTTACATAACCATCTTTCGCATTCATAAAAGCATGTTGATTGGGTTGGTTCATTGTTCTTTGACTTCAATGTTGGTAATTTGATAGCTTCCACACTGAATAATGTGATAATTTCCTGAAAAAAAAAGTTGAATATCCTTCATGAGGTGAAAAGATACACAGTTACAAACATACTATGGTTCCTTTATGCATCTATCATACATGTCCATAGCAAGCTTATTTGCAACATTTTTATGATTAACGAGTAAGCCTATACAAGAAATCCAGCCAGAAGCCACACAATCTTCATTTTCATCCCAACCTTAAAAATGATATATGATAATTTCCTTCACTTGTTTGGATTCATGTTGTTATTCAGTTTTAGTGTATAGAGTTCTTATTTCCCCAATTTTTTTTTCAAGCTATTGTATAACCATTATAGGTCAAGGTTCAAAGACTGGTACTCTGGCGTGAAGTTAGAAGAGTTGATCCAAATGCATGTATATCTAGAACACTAGTTGTTCTCCTATAAGTAAAAAAGGATTCTCTAGTTGGTAGAGGTTACGTAATTTAGGTCCTGTTTTCTGTAAGATGGGTGTTATTATACATCTGATAAATAGGTTTCATTTCTTTTAGGCATTCTTCCATGCATCACGAAGGAGCTTATTTTCTGGGTTTCTGCTAAAATTATAGAGCCCCCTAGCTAACAGTTTAGAAATTTGTAGGTTATATTTTTGTAACTTATTCCCCTGCCGTAAACCTTTTAGGTAAACAATGAGAAAAGACCAGAATAAGGGGTGTTTCTATTCTGGCTGGGCTGTTCTCTGGGGGACTATATCTGGTTACTAGTAGCTGATCAAGTCGAAAAGCAAAAATATAAATTGACAAGCCATAGTAGGTTGACTCACAATATGTCAGTAAAAATATTAATGAGAAGACATCTCAATAGATATGTAGATATCACAATGCTTGTGGAGGCAACAAGAGTAGATAATCATTTTCTAGGAATTTAGATGACCAGCTCTACAAGCATTGGATGGATGTGAAACCCTTTGAAAAGCCTCCTTCCTTTACTTTTCTTAACCCACAAATGTATAATTCTTTCTGGTAAACTGATGGTAAGTATGATATCTTCTATCATTTATACTATGGTATAATCTGAGGGTGAATATAATGTTGTAATTTCCTTGAACACACACACACACACACACACACACAGAGTCCTTTGGCATTTAAATTGATTGTTTTGACATTTATATGCCAGTATTATGAGGCTATCACTCAAAACTACATTATTTATCTGTTGAAAAGTCATCATTTTTTGTGTTATACTGGTTATTATTTTCACCATTACCTAAATCCATATTATATGCTGTAATCATGTAACTTTGAAGGTGACAACTACTCGCCACTTATTTCTATAAATAGAAAATTTTCGTAACTTTTTGCTTAGAAGTTTATTGTTTTGCAGGTAAAAAGATTATTAACTAATAAAATATTCCAAGATGATCTTAGAATTACCCTTTATTAACAACTTCTTCTTGCTAAACTGGAATGACAGTATCTTCTCATGTTACTCTCTATGTTCTCTACCTATTGCATGTTAAAACTTCATTCTAGCTGTTTCTTTCAATTCATGTCATAATCCCCATATATTTGTTATTTCTTTAATTATACATTTTTATGTCTGTAGTGGTTATGATTATTTTGACAAACCATTGAAGATAGATCCTGCCAACTATGTTAGTCTTCCGGTAAGACTTCAATAATGTCTTTATTCCCATAATATTTGTGTCCTGCTATTAATTCTTGGTTTGTAAGTGGTGTTTGAGCATTTCACCTCATATGTAGGATTGGAATGCTGACAAATCATCTGAAGCTAGCTTTATCGGTAATTGGATTCAATGCCGAGATGTGATAGATGGTAACCAAAAGGATGAGGAGACTGTATGTGGAAAATGGCGGAGGTAAACATTTTGCAAGCATGCTCAATAATGAAATCGGTTGCTACTTCTCTACAAGATTATTTTTTTCCATTCATATATGGAAGAATTGACAGTTTGGTTCTCTTTATAATTAGATCAGTTTAAGAAAAAAGCTACCTGCTTCCTTGGCTAGAGCATGGTTACGTGAATTCACCATATAATATAAGTATCTTTCAATGATCCGGGAATGATGTACAAGAATGTGGAAAGCCGGTGAATTGGAATGTTCGACAAGCGAAAATAGCATGTACTTGGGTTTCCAACCAAGCTCAACAGAAGATAGTTATCTTAGTTATCGTCACAGTTGAGCTCCCAATTTTTCTACCCTCTGCATGTTTGTTTGCACTTGTTTTTCTCTGACTCCTCTGTCTGAATGAAACAAGTTATCGGATTAGTCTATTATGTGTTTTTTCTTGGGATACAACAGCATGCACAAGCTGCAATCTTCTTGGGTAAACAGATGTATCTCTTTGTGCATCCTCCCTCTGCATTACCACCTTCCACACCTGTTGATCTTCTTTTTCTCGAGACTACTACCTCTTCTTCAGGCACTCTTTCTACCTCCCCGTCCTTCTGTTACCCACGTCTATCAATGTGGTGATTATTCTATTATTTCTTCTGCTCGACTGCCAATAGATGTGACCACCAGTGTGCCTGTTTATGTGCTTCCTCCTGCAGATGATCCTCCCCTCTCGGGTTACTCTGCCTGCTATTGCCATCCACTAGACCATTTAAATTAATTATATTTGTCTCCTACTCTTCAGATATTCCTTGCAGCTACACCTAGTAACAAGGAGCCTTGGTCCTATCAGGAAGCTGTTGTTATACCTAAGTGGCAACAAGCAATGTCCGATGAGCTTCAGGATCTTCAGCAGACCCATACTTGGAATCTTACTTCCCTGTTCTTTGGCAAACGGCAAATCACCAACCAATGCAAATGGATCTACAAGATTAAGACTAGCGAATGATATCATTGTTTGTACAAGACTCATTTTGTTTTTTCTCATGGTTTCTCTTAGCATCATAGCATGGACTCCGGCAAGACCTTCGCCCTGTAGCCAAGACGAAAACAATTCGTATGCTACTGACTTTTGCTTCAGTCCATTGCACCTCCTTCTGATGTTCCTCATTCCTTGGGGCAAGTTTGTCACCTACACAAGGCTCTATACAGCCTCAAACAAGCCCATCACACATGGTTCTCTAAATTCACTCTGGCCATTCTTGTTGTCAACCTCACTCCGAGTTCAAACAATCTGATCATGTTATCTATCTTTCTGCACCCTTGTTGTATGTCAATAATATGATCATCGCTTGCGTGACCTCGCTCGTATTAAACAACACTTGTATTGATGAAGGATCTTGGACATCTTTGCTACTTTTTTGGCATTGAGGTCAACCACTCTCCCTTGGTATCTTCTCTCTCAGCAGAAGTTTATTGTTGAGATTCTTGACATAATCGGCCTTACTAATACTCGTTCTCCATTTACAGCTCTAGAACTAAACGCCAACTTGCATCCTGAACTACTATTTGATTCCTCTTGGTACTGACAGCTGGTTGAAAATTTGGTCTATCCCACTATCAGTAGGTCCAACAGCTGCCATTTCGTTCATATCATCAGCCAATTTGTTTTGGCTCCCCACAATACTCATTATGCTACTCTTTACATTCCTATCTTCGAGGCACCATCACCGGATCACTCTTCTTCGCTGCCTCCTCCTCCTTGTGTTTTGTGTATACTACCTATGGTCTGGCTGCTTATGTTTTTGTTTGCAAGTCTACTATTGGCATTTGCATCTTTCTCCGGGACTCCCCCATCTCCTAGAAATCCAAGAATCCTGATATTGTTTCTCACTCCAGTATCAAGGATGAGTATCATGCTATAGTTGTTTCGACTGCAAAGATACTTGGTTATGTCGCCTCCTTGTTGATATGTGTCTCCCTCTCTATAGCCACTCCTCTAAATTCCCACGACAGTAGCGTTGTCTAGTTAGCTAGGAATCATGTGTTAAAGAGCGCACCAAACACATTGAGATTGATCGTCATTTGTGCGACATCATTGTCTTGCTAGGATGATTGCTCTTCCATTAGTCACTGCCCAACTACATATTGCTGGCTTCTTCACCAAGACACCATCCAATGACACTCGTTTCTCAGCAAACTCTGGTTGGTTGACACATCGTGAGTTTGACTGTGTAAGGTGTAGTTTCTTAGTGGATTGTCTTCCTATTATCTATTGTATAGTTGTCAGTTTTGTTTATTATCATGTATCCTCTTTAATATCTTGCCTTTGAGCTTAATGAAGTTGATCCTTCACAACCTCTTAACAATTTATATGACTTTCATAGTTTTTGGGGGAGTTTTGATCAATTCTAGAATTTGTTTTTTCTTTTCTCATATCCCTTTTTCCTAGTACTTGCTCAGCTCTAGAAAGACCTTAAATTATTATTTTGACATGGTCTCCAGTCATTCCTTAGTATATCAACGACTTTATGTAATCCATCTTTCCTAAATCTTGGAAAAGTGGGATACTGAATAAGCATGGTTTCGAACTATCCCAGGGTTATTGAAAAAGAAATCATTACAAATTTCTTTCCATCCCTGTTTAGCCCACTTCTCGATCACATACAACTGGGGCAGCAATAGCAAATCTCTAATACAGTGAAAGTAGAATCACTCCTTTTAATGATATATCCAAGAATACCAGAAGCAATGCACCCTTATCAGGAGAACCAAGTTACAACTTGTAAGGTAACATAAGGCATAAAATCACCTTTAGGTAACTATACTTGATTTGCAATATAGGAGGAACCAAATTCAGCTATTAAACTTGCAGCAATTAATAGTAGTCTCTTTACTGAATAAAACCAGAAATATAATATGCAAAGTTGTTTCATTCAATTAGCAGCTCCGAGGCTTATTCCTTTAGCTAGTCCTAGGATAATCTGATCTACACATATGCCAAGGGAGTGTGACATTGTTTCTTATATATTGTAGGGCCCCGCTCTTTGTAGTTCAAACTGATGACTGGGATTGTTCCTGTTCTCTTTTATGGGATCCTATCCATGCAGATTGTGCTGTTCCTCAGGTAAAAATCCACAATCGATCTATGTTCTTCAGTTAATTTTGTAATGACAAAGCATTATTTTAAGAAGAGAGCGTGCTAGATTGGATATGGTTGCTTGTGATTTTTATTTTGACAATTACTTTCAGTGTTTAGGATCACCTTGCATGATATTCCAGAGCATGCCATATTCAGATAGTTTGGAAAATAATTTCTTATAAAGAATATTCTACATTATATACACCTTTCCTCAGAATTCTGCCATCATGTTGGTGATATATGGATAGAATTCCTATGCCTTCTTTCCGTTCTCCCTAACCATTTCTTCCATATCTTGGTGATATATGGATAGAATTCTAATTTTAAGTTTATATTCTATCTTACCTTTATTCCTACATATCAACCTAAGTAAGAACAGATTTAGTATGATGTTATTTATTTCTAAAGGGATATCCATAAAAGGTTACATGTTGAGTAAGCTTTAGATCTGGAAGTATGGCTTATGAATAGTGTTACCAAGATCGCCAATGAAATAGGCAACTAGTGCACTATTAATGAAGGTTTTCTATCCTGCTTGTTGTCATTCATTCTTCTGTTGTGACATTATTGTTGCTTTATTGCCGGTATGCTAATTTAAGTTGCTTATGTTATTATGATACGATCAGATTACGTGAACATTTTGATGCCAACTATGTTTCCCTTATATGCTCTAATCATGTTCTTGTAGGAGCTAGAAACAGAAGTGGTTCTCGGGCATTTAAAATACATAGAGATGGTATGTCCGAGATTCTCCTCTGATTCTTTTGTTTGTATAACTTGCAAGTCAGTTTTCATGCCAAAATGTAGGACATTTTTATGTCTTCACAAGAATTGTTTTGCTAGAGTTCTGTACATCTTCCCTATTGGATATTTCAAGTCTCGTCAATTCATCTTATATTTTTCATTTGACTTGCATAGTATATACCATGCCCACTCTGAAGGCCTAAGACTTGTTATACTCTTAAGTAGAGTTCAACTCACTTGAGATGTGACAATAGTAGTTGATGCACCTATGGCCTATATGGAGAGACTAGATCGTACCAAAACATGCCGCAACTTGCAAGTAGTCTTACGGACACTGTGTGCTAAAACGGGCATAACTTCCTCTAGTGTTGCACAAATCGGATTACTCACCCTATTACTCGCCTGATTAATCGGTAACCGGCTCATGGCCGCACTGGATATATACTAATCAGTCATATTAAGCGGACATGCTGCATAATTGGCCCAAAACGGGTAATTGGGCCTGTTTTTGGTTATCCAGCCCGATTACTCGCTTACTTGATTATTTAAAAGAGGGGTTTTGCGTGAACACCCATAACCAAAAACTGAAACCCAACCCATTTTCTTACATAATCCATATATATATAGGACATGTAAATTTGTTGTCCATCTTGAAGCTCATGACTTTATACAACTGTCTGGCGTATGCACGAGACTTTATTACAACTCATACAGACATCCTCTCTCTCTCTCTCAACCGCACTCGGTGTCCTTCTTGGTGTCCTCGGCATCCTTCTCAGTCCATCTCGACAGCGACCCACTCGTCCTTAAGTCCTGCTAGCCTGGTCATCACCTCTAGTCTTTACTGGATCACTGCAAGTGGTTGTAAACTGGCACATCTACGAGCATGGCAGCCGACTCCCTACACGAATTCACACGGGACTTTATTACAACTCACACGCATGCTCTCTCACTCTCCAGCACACTTAGCTTACCGTATTCAGCGTCCTTAACGGCGTCTTCGACATCCTTCTTAGCATTCACCTCTGCAGCGTCCTGCCTGTCCTTCACGTCATGCTAGCCTGGTCAACACATCCAGTCTTGACAGGATCACTGCAATCGTAGTTGCGAACTGGCACATCATGAGCATGGTGGCCTACTGCCTGCCAACTCCCTACAATAATTCACACAGACTTTTCTTGCTTAATTTTTTGTAAATTATGCCTCCCCACGGGATTTAACCCGCTCGACTTGGGGACTTATGTCTCTACACACACACATAATTTGTAAATAGTTAGTAATGTTAGCTCCCGACTTAGCTCCCCATGGGAATCAATCGTCGCCCATCTTGGGATTTATGTCTACAAATCTCAGCCACTTGTGCTACACATCTTTGAATATATATATATATATATATATATATATATATATATATATATATGTTGAAATTAGTTCATTATTTTATTGATTGTCTCATTGGCATTATATAGCCTTACAGTCATTAATACAATGATCTCAATCATTATGACAATAATCTCATAATGGAATATCCTGTGACATATTCTGGCATCCCAAATATGTCCTTAGGATATTCCCATGTGCTTATACTATACTTAAATATGACACCCAACATACCATATCAACACTCCCCCTCAAGATGGGTGAAAAATATTCACTAAGTCCATCTTGTCACATCCTCTAATCATGCTCACTGAGGCGAGTCCCTTGGTTAGTCCATCTGCTACTTGATCCCTGGTTGGAACATGGCCAAGCTCCAGTAATCCACTATCCAACTTCTCTTTGATGAAGAATCTATCAATCTCGATGTGTTTGGTCCTGTCATGTTGTACTGGATTGTTGGCGATACTAATAGCTGACTGATTGTCACACCACAGCTTAATCTTGGCTCCTTGATCTAGCTTCAGCTCCACCAGCATATTCTTCAACCATAGCAGCTCTGCAACTCCCAAGGCCATAGCTCTGTACTCTGCTTCAGTTGTCGATCTGGCCACCACAGACTGCTTCTTACTCCTCCAGGAGACCAAGTTACCTCCTACAAATATGCAATATCCCGAGGTAGACCTCCTGTCATCAGCACAACTAGCCCAGTTAGAATCACAGTAGCCCTCGATGCTCACGTGATTGTTCTTCCTGAATATTAGTCTCTTCCCTTGAGCACCTTTCAAGTACCTCAGAATCTGGTACACTGCATCCATATGACCCTTTCGTGGGTCATGCATGTAGCGGCTCACCACACTTACTGCAAAGCAGATATCAGGACGTGTGTGGCTCAAATAGATCAACTTGCCAACCAGTCTCTGGTATCTGTCCCGATCAACTGGTTCTTCAGCCTCAGCATCAATCTTGAACCTCTGATCTATTGGTGTCGCTGCAGGTTTGCACCCCAACATCCCAGTTTTTGTGAGAAGGTCCAGTGCATACTTCCTTTGAGAGAGAACAATCCTCTCTGCTTCTCGAGCAATCTCAATCCCAAGGAAGTACCGAAGAAGGCCGAGATCCTTCACCTCGAATTCCTTGCCAAGCTTTCCTTTGAGTTGGGCGATCTCCTGCTCATCATCTCCTGTGATAATCATATCGTTCACATACACCGCAAGCATGGTGATGTGGCCTCCACTCCGACGGAAGAACACAGTATGATCAGCATTGATCTGTTGATATCCCATCCCTATCATCGCCCTTCTGAATCTGTCAAACCACGCTCGAGGAGACTACTTCAGTCCATAGAGGGACTGCTTCAACCTGCAGACCTTGCCTACTGTCTGATTGGTGCCAAATCCTGGTGGTATCTCCATGCACACCTCCTCCACTAGATCTTCGTGAAGAAACGCATTCTTCATATCCAGTTGGTATAGCTTCCATCCACCATTCGCTGCCAAAGAAATCAGAGTCCTGACAGTGTTCATCTTTGCAACTGGTGCAAAGGTCTCGTCATAGTCGATGCCATACGTCTGACTGTATCCTTTGGCTACTAGTCGAGCTTTGTAGCGCTCAACCTGTCCATCTGGGTTCTGCTTCACGGTAAAGACCCACTTGCATCCAACTGCTCTCTTCCCCTCTGGCAGTCTCCCAAGCTCCCAAGCTCCTAAGTGTGGTTCTTCTCCAGAGCTCCCAACTCCTCGTGCATTGCCGCTTTCCACTTTGGATCGTTCTTGGCAACCTGCCAATTGTTAGGTATAGTAATACTATCCAAAGATGCTATAAATGCTCCATGAGAAAAAGGGATATGGTCATAAGAAACAAACTGAGCAATATCCCAACCATATCTGTTTGGAGGATTTCTTGCATTGCTGCGAGTGGTCCTCCGTACAGATAGTGGTGTGGGAGGAGTAGAAGTAGGAGGAATGATATCTTGTGAAGGAGGGGGTATCACCTAAAGGGGGGTTGGTGTCGGTGCCTCAGGAGTTGGGACGAACGCAGGCAAGGGACTTGGCACTGGCACTGTCGGTACTGGTCTTGCAGTTTGCTTCTCTCTCCTGCTGTAGGTAAGTAACTCTCCCTGAGCCGTAGGCCTAACACCTTCACCTTCTTCGTGCCTCCATGCCAAACTTCTAAATCGGTTACCACCAAGCTCTCCATCTCCCCCTCTCGCCTAATACTGGCAGTATTAGGCGTGTTGTGTGAAGTTCCGTCCTGGCGGTAGTATGGCTCATGCTCCCGAAAGTGGACATCCATACTGACAAACTTCTTCTTCTCTACTGGACTCCAGCACACATACCCCTTCTGGGTCGTCGAGTAGCCTACGAAGATGCATTTGACCGCTCTAGGGTCAAGTTTCCCAACTGATAGCCTGTTGTCCTTCACAAACACACACACCCAAACACCTTTAGTGGGAGTATCCCACTATTATTGTCTTGCAATACCTCACATGGGGACTTCCATCCGAGGACCTTCGAGGGTATCCTGTTGATGAGTTGAGCTGCTGTCAACACTGCATGTCCCCACAGACTCTGTGGGACATTCATGTCGATCATCATACTTCTTGCGACCTCCAGAAGGTGTCTGTTTTCCTTTCTGCAACTCCATTTTGTGCTGGTGTGTATGCACAGGTGGTCTGATGCTGTATTCCGTGTGCTGACAGGTATTCTGCAAGCGTCTTGTTGGTATACTCCGTTCCATTGTCAGACCTCAGTACCTTCACAACTGCTTTGTACTGAGTCTGGACATGCTTATGAAAATCCCGAAAACAAGCAGGTACATCATTCTTATTTTTCATCAAATATAACCAGGTAACACGAGAGGCACACTCAATGAAAGAAACAAAGTACTTATAACCATTCATAGTGTTAGTAGCACATGGACCCCAGACATCAGAATGTACTACCTCAAAAGCAAAAGTGCTCCTATGACCCGTGCCAACATATGAGCTCCTAGTAAGTTTTCTTAACTCGCACGCATCACATACTAATTTCTCTTTATTTGTTTTTGCATAAATCTCTGGATACAACTTACTTAGAGTATCAAAGGAAGAATGTCCCATTCTCCGATGATGGAGTATCAAGGTATCCTCAGTCCTCTGCTGCAGTCCTTCCATGCCAGCCTTCTCTGCCATAGATACCAATGCTGAGTCCAGTCCTTCTCGATCTAGGTACCACAGTCCCTCATGCCAAGTGCCAGTCCCAAGTCTTCGTCCTGTCCCTTTCTCCTGGAAGGTCACCTTAGGAATATCAAAAGAAACAATGCATTTAAGTTGGAGGATTATAGAACTAATGGACAAGAGACTGACTGGAAAGGATGGAGCATGTAAAACATTGGATAATCTTACTGAACCTGTACAATTAACAGTACCCTTACCGACCACTGGCTGGAAAATGCCATCAGCTGTCTGAATGCTGTCTGCTGATGCTAGGTGAGTGTAGGAAGAAAACTCACTAGCATTCCCCTTCACATGCCGAGATGCTCCCAAGTCGATAATCCAGTCTGATGATTTAAGGGAAGAGATAGACGCAAGGGCAAGTGATTCGTCAGTACCTTCTGATGGATGGGCATACATGGCAGCGTTGTCCCTAACAAAGAATGAGGTGGACGCCTCCTCTGTTCTACTCCTCATGTCTCCCAGTGCCTGGTCCTCCACAGTAAAGGTGCCATCAGCTTCTCCGTTCCCTTCTGATATCAGGAGGTTCGCCCGATAACCTCCTCGGCCGTCTCGTCTACCCCCTCGACCACGACCACGTCCTCCATTATATCCTCGTCCGCCGAACGGTCCTCGTCCACCACCTGAATCTCCCTCCCTCGGTGGTTTGGTACAAGCATACTGATGATGACCCATCTCCCCACAGTTGTAGCACTGCCGGTTATGCTGCCAAGGCTCTCCCTTAGATCCTGTGTTACCTGAGCTGGTGATCGCTAGTGCTGACTTTGCTTCGGGGGGACCACCTGTCCCGGCTTGCAGCCTGATGCGTGTCTACTCCTGGATCATGGCTGAGATAGCCTCCTTAAGGCTAGGGATCTTTGGTTTGGCTAGAAGTAGGGCCGTCCTCTGTGCGAAAGCTGCAGTCAGCCCTTTGAGGAACTTTATCGTCCTTTCCTACAGACACACATGTCTCTCCTTACACTTAGGGTCCCCGCAGCTCGCCCGATCTGAGGAGTGATCATAATCCAACCACAGACGCTCCAACTCCATGGCATACTCCTGCACCGTCTTCTCTCCCTGTACGGTGTCATCAATCTCCCCCTTTATCTGGAAGACCCGTAAGTTGTTCCCCACATCATCATAGGTCCTTCTCAACTTCTCCCACACATCTTTCACCATCTCAATACCGTCTACTGTGGCGGCAATAGACTGGACTAAGGAGTTGAGAAGCCAGATGTAGATCACCATATGGGTGGACTTTCACTCATCGCGTCCTGTCGAGCCCTCGTCCGGCTCTGTCGCCTCGCCCGTCAGGAACCCCTCCATGTTTTTTCCTGCGAGGGTTCTTCTCACCCGCCGTGACCAACTCAGATAGGTGGCTGGTCCATCTAATTTCAGATCGATGGAGGGAAGCTTCAACTCCGGCGACGTTCGTGTCGTGTTCTCACCAGCCGACATCGTCAATAACTTCATCAACGTCGCCACCTCTGCAGAATCTAGCTTCTTGATGATCTCCTCCATCGATGCGTCGTTTATCCAATCACGTCACGTCCGCTCCACGACTCACGCTCGTCCTCGTCGTCCGCTCCTAGATCCGAACATGTCCCCCCTTTTTTCAGATCTAGGCATCCCTATTAGGCGTTGTCTCGTGCTGGTGCGAAGGAGGCGGCAGCACGCATGTCACAGCCGCCGTCGCAGCAGCAGCAGCAGCCGCAGCAGCAGTAGTAGCCGCAGCAGTAGCGGGACGGGGCAGCAACAGCGAAGGGCGGCCTGCAAAGGGTGGAGAAGGGAAGAAGGGGGGACGTGGAAGAGTTCGGTGGAGGAGATCTAGGAAATCCTCCTGTAGGTTTGTGGAAGCTTGGTGACGGCTAGGGTTTGTGTAAACTTCGCTCTGATACCATGTTGAAATTAGTTGATTATTTTATTGATTGTCTCATTGGCATTATATAGCCTTACAGTCATTAATACAATGATCTCAATCATTATGACAATAATCTCATAATGGAATATCCTGTGAAATATTCTGCCATCACAAATATGTCCTCAGGATATTCCCATGTGCTTATACTATACTTAAATATGACACCCAACATACCATATCAACAATATATATATATATATATATATATATATATATATATATATATATATATATATATATATATATATATATATGTTCTTTTTTTTTTTCCGAAGAAGGTAAATTTTATTGAGGTCCCTTCGAGAGGCTACAACTCAGTCCGAAGGTTTACAACCAATCCAGTCCAAAGGCCTGTATATACAATCCTTAGTCCGAAGGTCCCATCCAATCCCGAAGGCTACATCCCGGCCCGAAAGCACCAACCACGCCCGAAGGCACCACGTCCGAAGGCTCCATCCGGCCCAAAGGCCTCACGCAGCCGTAGCCGTACCACACCGCACCACCTCTGCACTAGCACCGCATTTGCACCCGCATCTCATCTGCACACCGCTCGGGTCGCACCGCACCACTCACCTGAGCTGCACCCAACCACCACCCGCTACTTTAATTTCTCCAAAGGGGAATTAAATGGCATCCTCCTGGCTCGAACCCGCAACCTCCTGGGAAGAGTACATCGGTCTTAACTGTTAGGCTAGACTTCAGTTGCTATATATATATATATATATATATATATATATATATATATATATATATAATGTTAGAAAGTTAGCTCTTAAACCGGGGGTGTCGACTCCCGCTGGGGGCTAACTTTGTAACAATTTACTAACTTTCTAACATTATATATATATATATATATATATATATATATATATATATATATATAATTATATATATATATATATAATTATGTTTTTCGAAACAAGATAATTATATTAATAATAAAAAGCAGTCTACAAACTCAAAAAATCCCATTTCTATTCCATTTACCTCGCAACAAAGGCATCGGGTTACCAACTCAGATTGTCACAGACATTATATCTAGGGCACTCTTCGGGTATGAGTAACCCTTGGTTATTCTGGAGCTGGGGGGTCGATTAGCCAACATCTTTTTGAAGTTCCCCTCTCTTTTTTTTCCTTCGCTCTTCCACATTCGTCTTTCCTTCCATAGAAGGTTGATCATGGCTAGTCCCCCTTTCTCACCATTGGAAATATTTTGCGAAGTCATCATCTCTTCAACCCCTTGGACAGTGGGTTCGTCTAGAACCCTTGAGTGAAGATCCGGTTCTCTGACATCCCGTGGGACCCTCATCTGTCCCTTCCTGCCCGTGGTCATTCACGGCTGCATCGTCATGAACGACCACAGGCAATGGCCCATGCCATATAACCCATCTTTGGAACGAGTTCCAGAGCATAATATCTCGCTTGGAACCGTCATTCCCTCGATGGGACTTGTAGACTGGAAGTCGATTTTTACTGCCATTGCTTGCTCTCCTAATATACTCGTCTCTAGTTGCTTTTCAATACCATATTGTGGGAAAACACATGCTGACCTAGCACAGTCTGTTCCATATCCTCGCCATTAGCAGTACTATGAAGGCTATCCAAGAATTGAGCATCCCGATGTCCGAAACTGCAGAATTAGAATCATTTGACCATCTATTTTTCAAGTGTGAGGTTACATGGTTCATTTGGGCTGCTCAATGCATTCCTATAAATCTCTCAAATACAACATCAAAAGCGTTTATGGATCTGCTAGTGAGCATCTCCAACCATCAAAGAAGGGGAGGAGAGTGGTTTAGATCATCTCGCATTAGACTATCGGCTAGTGTCTGGCACATTTGGCGGGAGAGGAATAGACGCATTTTCGAAGGACTGAGCACTTCTCCAGTAGGAATCCTGCATAACATAGAAGCAGATGTAAAAATTATGATATGAGTGGTGTGATGTACTGTGTCGTTTGAAATATCAATAAAGTCTTACCTTTTCCAACTATATATATATATATATATATATATATATATATATATATATATATATATATATATAGCAAAAAAAAAAAAAAAATTCAGTGATGCATTGATATCTTATTAAAGTTACATACTTGTAGAGCTACTTTAGTCCGACATGGATGATCAAGTGAATCTGAAACATTTAGCTTTTGTTACCTTGTGAGATTGACTGTTTCATACAATTGGTACATTTTAGTTGATATTCTTCATTTACTCAACTATAGCCTTAAATTAACTATGAGAACTTTACATGATAATTACTTTCTCATTCTTTATACCAAGATTTACAATATTATGCAGCTGAGACCTAAGCTGGCCAACAAGCAGGGACCTCAGTCGAGTAAGGACTCGTCATCCTAAGCAGAGTACATTATATGAGGAGGTGAAGTAACCAATCTGAGCAGAAGAAGATAGTGACGTTCTGAATTGCAATCTTACGCAAAGCGAATAGATATCATCAATCATTGGGTTTTTTTCGCATATTCTTCAGGTCTGATAATCCTCTTTGTATATGTTGTAAGAGTGTAGCAGCTCCTCACAAAGCATATAGAGGCATTTGGGCACTCTCAATAGTTTTAGGATGACAGTGGTTGTGTTATATTGTATTGTGTTCATCTTATCCAAACAAGCAAGGGTATTTTAATTCAGTATAGTTTGTGTATCAGAGGAGATATCGTAGCGGAAGGTAGATAAATGAATTTGAATATTGGAAGCCAAGAGTTATTTCACTGTGAAGAACATTTTCATGTTGTTTGTGATACAATGTTCTATCTATTATAATTTATGTTCTTGTGATGAGTAAATTTATCCTAGCCTAATTCTTGTTTGATACTTCCCACCGTCTTTTGCTAACCCAGTATCTGAGATTGCAATAGCTGTTGGATTTGGAAGACTTAAAATCTTATAATTTCTACAAATTTTGTCGGCTAATTTTTACTTGGGTACCTTGAACTTTGTTTTGTGGTGATTCTTTTTCCCAAGGTTAAGGTTGGACTTTGATGGCCGGAGGTAAATAGCTGGACTTGGGTGGGAAATCGGATGATAACATCTGAAGAGTTGACGTGACGGGATTTTTGTCATTTTTGGTTGTTATGGGAAACTCATGTAAAATGAGTCCTCACCGATGGTAAGGAGATTTGGGTCATTGATAAAGACACAACACAGCTTATTAGGGGAATGGGTCCTTCCTGGATCCGTGCCAAAAGTGCGGCCGTACATGACCTCCAATTTCTGGAGATACAACTCATTTAGAAAAATGAGTAATATATATATATATATATATATATATATATATATGGTCAGTTTTGTAATTTAAGTTATCTCATTTCTTCCTCAATCCCTAGACTCTACGATCCGTACAATACCTCAAATTCTTCAATCCCTATTTCCTACCGGCTCTAAGACTCATATTTATAATCATACAAAATTTATAGGGTTTATCAAAGATCTTGCTCTGACCGGTGTACTGTCTATCATCTCTAAACGGTTTAATTGATATTTTGCTTATAAAGATCCCTCAATTGTTAGATGGATTTATTTTCTGCAATAAAGATCTGACGTGAGTTTTATTTTCTACAATAATGATCAGATTTTTATTTATTTATATAATTTAGGAATTTGGATGTGCACGTCTAGTCTTTATTTAAGAAACATTGATGTGCATGCTTAGTTTTTATTTATACAATTTAATGCTCAGTATGTCTTCTATCTATAACATCTTTATTATACTATATAATGTGCTTGAATATGGATAATTTGAGCTCTGGTTATTTTGTTTAGTAACTATCTATAGATTAGTTATAATATACAATCAAGAACATATTTAGAGATTTTGATAAAGACATAGAATAATACCTTTAAAAATACAAATAAATAAATAATTTTAGGGCTACATTTTGAGATTCGCACAGGGCTTTCAATTATTCAGGACCGGCCCTGTAGGGGATATCAAATTTTGGCAGTCATAACTGTCAAAATTTTAATAGTTTTAGATATACTTAGAAATCAGGACCGCCGTCATGAATATCTACAGGACTGCTCTGCCAAAATTGTGATGTTGTCTAACAATTTGTATGGTATTTTCATCAATTGCTTTTATTTGGGCCTTTACTAAAGGCACCACACTGATTGATAGGGGACATCAGATTTTGGCAATCTTGCCTGTCAAAATTTTGGCACCAAAATTGCAATGCCCTCGCGTTGAATTGGGGTGGTCCTTAAGTGATAAAGTTGAGAAGTTTTCGGATGAATTGTCCTACTGAACAAGTACATGATAAAAGCAAATGATGTATAGCACTCTTGTTGTCACAGTAAAGTGACGTAGGTCCTGTAGGAGCAATCCCCATATCAGAGAGCACTCTGCGTACTGTCACGCCCCGATCTCCCGCAGGCTAATCGGCCGTCGCCTTTAGGCAACATTACACGCCAGCGCCCCGCGGGACGATCGCTTGACCCATCTGGGCGTGATGCTGCACGAGCTGAGCCGCGCCCGTGCAAGGCCATGGTTCTCGCTGGCGGTAAGAGGTCTAAGCCACAGAGTCGCATAAATTATCCGAGTGTAGCAGAATGATAAACGCATAGGCGATTGGTGACAAGTTCACTGAGTCGTCGATAGAGGAAGCATTGAATAACACAAGTATTGAATTGAAGCAAACTCTTTATTGATATTAACAAGTGTACAGGCGGCGCTTAGCCAATATTACAAATCGCTCAAGCCTCTCTCTGAAACAGTAAAAGCGTGCCAAGTGGCTACATTTGTGGAATGATACATAGGCGATGTTCCAACATTATGTCTTGTATATGTGCTTCAGTTCCGGACGCAGTGTTCCAAGGCTCCAAAGTGAACTCCACGCCTTAGCACGCACGAAGGAGACATCCGCACCGAACGAGGTTCTCCCGTACCCTGCAAGCAATCTGGTGGGTTATCAGTACATGAATGCACTGGTGGGGAGGCTACTCACCCGCTCGACAAATCCAAACACGTTTAATAGGTTCCGTGCACTATCTATTAGGTTATCTTTCTAGTTTTGCCTTAGGATCAGTTTTATGGCATATATGAAAGGCCTAACTCGTGTGGCAATGCGCCGTGCGACATAAGAGAAAATACGGCGAGACTTACCAACTTACCATTTTTCCTTCCATGTCCAAGGCAAACCAAGTTAATTCAAACACGAGCATATTTATATGAATCTAGGGCATAATATATACAAATACTGTGTTGTGAGTGAGATTACGTTTCGGGGTGCACGAGTTACACGAATTATTAGGTGTGTTGCAGAAGATGATGAAGTGTTTAATATGTAAAAGTATCTTATATCCTCAAGACTCGTTCAGATGTTTCAGATGTTCTTGATGCGATGCAATAACTCGCACGCGGATAGCCGCTAAGCGAGGATGACTTATCTATATGACAAAAGTTGCTGGCATAGCCATAAAGGACAGGTTACACTCTCGAGACAAAAATGACATGCAACGCAGGTGGCGAGCCCCGCTACATAACATTCCGTCCATAACAGACGACTATCCAGAAAGTTCCGTCCGGATCGGATCGGCCCCGGTGCTCCGGCAAACTGACCGCAGGAACTTGAACAGACTACCTTGTGCACAAGTTATTCGCGACATACAAGTCTTGGTCTTCCAAATCCATAATTTGATATGATAATCCATGATTCCTTATTCTGAACCGAGAATTTGCTCCACGAGCTGTGATTCTTTCTTTACTTAACGGATTCTCGTTCAGAGGTAAACTTGGTATGATTATCATTCAGATATAAACTTGACATAATTTTCGTTCAGATATAAACTTGCCTTGATGCATTTCCCTGGTGCAGGGACTGCCTTAGCAACCTAACGGTCCCGGATACTTGCAGGTTCACATTGCACGGAAGAGCTATTTGATAGTCTTCTAGCTAACTAGAATGCATGCACGATACGTGATAGTGTTACTGGTTGTGGCATAAGTTTCGTGTGGCAAACATTGAGTTGAGGCAACATTCAAGTAAACATATAAGCATGCATTTATATTAAAACTTAAGCATTCACATTGGCTCAGGCCCGAGGGTAAGCCAAGGAGTGAAACCGTAAAGGAATTTACCGAGCGACATTATCTAGGGGCGTGCAGTGTAGCAAGTGAACAGTGCACTACATAATATATGTATATCATTCTACTTGAGGCATAGCGGGTCTAGTTGCACAAGGCAAAGGTAGCATACGGGGGTTTGTATATAAGCAATGTTTCATTTTCATGTTCTAACTCAAACAATACAAGTTGGGATTATTCCCTTAGCTAGGTGCATTAGATTCTTATTAGCATGCATGGGGTGTTTCACCTAACGACTAGCATGAAACGTCCATATTTTTAAGTGTGCTGGCTAAGCAAAGACAAGTTTATCATAACCACCCACCTTAGCGATGATTCGTCTCGGTCGAGCGATACTCCGAGCGAGCCTCTGAAAGCCTAAGCCGAAACTCCTGAAGAACCAAGTCTGGAAATCCTCTTGCCTCAACGAGTATTCTCGCTGAAGCAAAGTGGGTCGGGACATTGCACTTTTGCCGTTTGAATCGGCAGTCTGTTTGAGCGAAATGGATCGTTACATGTACATGGACGATATCCCTAGTGGTGGAAGTCATAGATCTGTACTCTGCCTCAGTAGAAAAATATGCAACAACGTTTTGTTTCTTGCTTCGCTATGAGATCAACGAATCTCTAAGAAACAAACAAAATCCTGTAGTAGATCGTTTGGTGGTCGGATCTCCTACCCAATCTGTATCAGAAAATGCTCGAAGCTCCATAGTAGATGTAGAAGACATAAATAATGAACGCGTAATAGAGCCCTGAAGATATCAAACAATCTAGAGTAAGGCACTATAGTGAGCTGATCGAGGCGCGAAAATAAATTGACTAACAATACTTACTGCATGAGAAATATCTGACCTAGTCAAACAGAGATACACAAGTTGACCCACTAGACGTCTGTAGCGAGTAGGATCTGTGAGAGGCTCACCATCTATGGGAGGAAGCTTCACATGATGCTCTAAAAGAGTATCAACTATGCGACTATCTGATAGACGAGCAGACGAAATAATCTCCGAAGTATATTTCTGCTGAGAAACTAGTATCCCTCTCTTCCTTGTGCAATTTCGAGTCCAAGAAAATATCAAAGATTGCCAAGGTCTTTCATTTGAAACTGTTGATGAAGGTAACTCTGAGTAGCTGCAATCCCTGCTGAATCATCGCCAGTAAAAATTATATCATCCATATAGAGTAAAAGAAGAACTCGCCCATGCGGTGATGAGCGCACAATCAAAGAATGATCCTGAGAACACTGCTGAAAACCTGTCTCGCATATAGCACTCTGAAAATACTCAAACCAAGCTCAGGGAGCTTGCTTGAGACCATTGATAGCACAAAGAAGGCGACAAATATATCCCGGTGGAGCAGAAAGTCCTGGAGGGGGCTCTATATAGACAACCTCGGATAAAGAACCGTAAAGAAAAGCATTCTTCACATCCATCTGATAGAGTGGCTACTGACGAGAGACAACAACAACTAGTAATGTATGAACTGTGGTCATCTGAGAAACATGTGCAAAGGTCTCATCTTAGTCAATTCTATGCTCCTGTATAAAACTCCGGGCAACAAGGTGAGCCTTATGTCGCTTAATGGATCCATCAGATCGATACGTGACCTTGAAGACCCACTTGCAACTAATAGGCTGGACTCCGTCTGGTAGTGGAACAATATCCCAAGTACTTGTCTGCTGAAATGCTCGAAACTCCTATGTTATGGCCTCCTGCCACTCAGGGTACTGAACAACCTCTTGATAAGAAGTGGTCTCTCATGCAGTATGAATAGCAGTAAGAAGAATAAAACTGTAAAGAATATGAGGCTAATATAGCAAAACCAAACTTATCCGGTGGACCAGAACAATAAGGAGTAAAACGAGCAGGTGGTTGATGAGTACGTTGTGATTGACAAAGAGGTGGTGGTGGAGATGATGGTGTAGTAGATGTTGGTGGAATATATGGAGGATCTTCGTGAGGCAGCGATGGAGGCATCGTAGAAGAAGCTGTACCAGGAGAGGGAAGCAAAAGAGTAGGATCAATGGAAATACTTGACGACGGAGTTGGAGGGTACAAAAGATGGACATCCGGTGATGAGACAGTAAAATAAGGAGAATCCTCTAAAAAGTGATATGGTGAGATATACGAAAACGACAGGCCAAGGGATCATAACAACGGTATCCCTTGTGCTCGGAACTAAAATCGAGTAAGACACACTTAGTTGGTCGGATTGTCAACTTCGTGTGTTCTGTCTCAGGAAGAAGAATAAAATAAGTACACCCAAAAGTGTAAAACATATTGTAATAAGGAGGACATGAAGAAAGACTCTCATGAGGTGTTCAACCAGACAAAACAGAATAATGTGTGATATTGATAAGGTTAATAGAGGTAAGAATGACCTCTGTCCAGAACGTTTGTGAAACAAAAGAAGATAATAAGAGAGCACGAGAGTCTCAAGAATATGATGATGTTTGTATTCGTATACTCCATTCTGTTCATGAGTATAAGGACATGACTGCTGAAAAACGATACCGTGAGATTGCAAGATAGATATCATGCATGGTACTAGAGAGATACTCATGAGCACAATCAGAACAAAAACTTTTAATCCTAGCATTGAATTGAGTATGAATCATAGTAGTGAACGTCCTATAAATGGTAGGAAGATCATAAGGTGACGCATGAGATAGCCCAAGTATAACGAGTATAATCATCAATAAAGCTAACTTAGTGGAAAAAGTATGTCATAGATGGGATAGGAGTAGTTTTCCATATGTCAGAGTGGACTAATTCAAAAGAGCTAGTATATTTTGATAAACTCTTAGGAAAAGGTAGGGCTATGTGTTTTGCCAACTTACAGTCAGTATATGTGGATAGAGAAGAGAAAGAATCACGCCTAAGAGATCTAATATAGAATAATCTTTTTAGACGATATTCTGAAATATGACCTAAGCGTCTGTGCCACAAGTCGGCAGCAGACGTGACGATAGCAGCATGACTAGAACTCAAAGGTTGAGTTGTTGGAAGATAAAGAAACTCTAAGTGGTACAACCGCCCCTTCCTACGAGCACGACCAAGCTTCTGGCCCGTACGAGGATCCTTCACATAACATGTGAGGGAATCAAAAAAATAAATAAATCTACTCTCACAAAGACTACTGACTGATATGATGTGCAAAGTAAGATGGAGAACATGTAAGACAAAAGGAAGACTCAAAGTGTCGAAAATAATGGAGCCAGATTGAGTGATGACCAACTGAGAATCATCAACCGTGTATGAAAAGGAAAAGTGATATGGTAAATGTGTAATACTAGATAAGAGGCTAAGATCAGAAGTCATATGATGAGAAGCACCATAGTATAATATCCAAGAAGTAGACGTACTAGTAGAGGCAGATGCAGAAGATCCAGCAAAGACATGCTGACACTGGAGTCAGAGCTGGACCTGGAGCTCTAGCTGAGTTAGGTGGTGCTGAATATCTGCCGATGTCTGTGTACTATCAACAATGTCAGCCTGAGGTACTGGAGAGCGAGTTGAGAAATAATACTGTCTTTATTCGCTTGAAAAATTGAGTTCTTAAATGTGGATGAAGCACACTATAAAAATACAATATTTTAGCGACGGAATTATCCTTCGCTAAAATATAATTTTTCGTTGCTATTTTCAAATAGCGACGGATTAGCGACGGAATTCTTCTGTCAGAAATATTAACGTCGCTATGGATTTTCCGTCCCTAATCCGTCGCTCAAGCGACGTAATGAGCAACATAATTTCAGTGACTTATTAGTGACGTATAATGTCCGTCGCTAAACTTTTTGACTACTTACCGACATAATAACGACGGATTATGTGAGCCCAAAAATTATCAAAATTTTCAAAGGTTTTGCACATTCTGGGATCACATAGTTCGTCGCTAAGTCGTCACTCCCAATGATGGATTAGTGATGGACCTGATACATGTTTGGTACATTTGTGTGTCTCAGACGTTTTCACGACGGAATTTTTCGTCGCTAGGTAGTCGCTGACCTGAGATTGTCCGTCGAAAATCCGTCGCTGACCTGAGATTTTTCAGATTTTTCGTCGCTAGTATGTCGCTAGTCCATATCTAAAGGTAATATTTTTTCCAGAAATTAATTTCTGCTTAGCATATACCTGTTTTACATTCTCCCATTTTTACACAAATAAATTCTACACAAGTAAATTCTACTCAAACTATGAAAACCCACACAAGCATGTCCAAATATTATATATACAATGAACTAATAAAGTAGAGTAATCCAAACATACCATAAACTCAAAAAATACAACGGTGGAGGTGGAGGTGGAGGCGATTTTATACAATTCAAGTCAAAAAATACAACGGTGTTATACAATTCCACAAAGTCAAATAAAGAACAAGTTTTAGTAAGATACCATGTCTTAGTAGGCATCCCATTATAGCTTTGAGTATTTTTTTACGCCAATAGGAACCCGAACAAGTATGGGAGACAGGAGAAAGATTAAGTATGAGAAGGCTTGCTTCAGCACTCCTTCACTTTCTTCTTCCTCCGTTGGAGTGTATTTGGCTTTGTTCTCTTCAAAAGCTTCAAAGTAGTTCTCATAACCAGTTTTCTTTTACGAGGATGAGGTAGTGAGTTTCATCATATCCGTAGCATGAATAATAATTATGTTTAGTTAGCTTATATAAGATTTTAAACTTCTTTTATATTTAACCACACTTCTTTTCCCAATTCTTATTTCACTCTAAGATTGAGGTGTCTATACATATATAGTACAAGCCACAATTTGATAGTATATCTACATATAATAGTGTCATCGTATTTCTATCATTGAGATCTTTTAGGTTTGAATTAACATTATTGTTTGTAAGCAGGGGGGTGAGAGGTCGTTCATTGGGGAAGAGGTGTGACCGAAGGTAGCCCACATAGCAGGGGGGTGAGAGGGTTGTAAGAATGTTGTAAGCATTTGATAGTAAACTTAGCATTATTATTATTTTTGAAATGCATAAGCCCTAGTTCAAAGAAATTCTCTTATATTAATAACAAAAAATAATAGTTACTTTGAAAACTTCAGTCATTTGAATGAGACTGAAGTTTCTCATTCATGGCTTTCGCTACTTTTGACAGGTCAATAAATAAATATATTTCAGAATTTAAAAATGTCAGAACACAATAATGCTTGAATTCATCCTCCTATTCCCTCATAAATTCCATGAAGATTCATTTTTCCAGCATAATGATAGATGACCTAGAAATCAAATAGCCACTTCAAAATATTCACAAGTGAGAAAATATGTATGTTCACAGATTCTTCCTTTCTATATTATATGCTTATTTATCATACATTACTTGCTGCTATATATGTCTATATATTATACCATATTTGTCTATTCGTATTTTATAAGAGTGTCCCATATGTTATTTCAAATCATGTAAAATATATGGAATCCATGTACATGAATATCAACATGATGGTAAAGTGATCACATTAATTCCACTACAAAATTACTGTAAGCAATAAGGTTGTAAAAGCATGTAATAGAGTATTTCCAGTGTATCTGTGTCCATGTCTATGTTCTCGTGTCTGTGTCCAGTGTCTCGTGTCTACGTGTCCAGTACCCTAAATCCTGTATGCTAATTAATAATTAACCAAAATACGAATAAGGGTTAGGTTAGAGCTTACCTTCGACGGAGGAGGAGGGGATCTGACGGAGCGGGGGTGTCGAGGAGAGAGGGAGAGAGAGTATCGAAATAGAGAGAGAGAGAGAGAGAGAGAGAGAGAGAGAGAGAGATTGCGAATGGGGGGAAATGAAACACGCTCTGGAATTTTAAGTTTTCACAGCGACGAATATTTTCGTCGCTATTTCGTCGCTAATGTAACATCGACGGATTAACGACGGCTTGTTGACGGAAAATAATATAACTTGTTTACATAAATAAATTAGTCGTAATTTCGTCGAAAGTTCGTCTCTGATTCAGCGACGGATTATTTTTCGTCGCTGAGATCCGTCGCTATTTAAAGTGACGCATAAAATAATTATCCATAAGGTGACCAGGCCTATGGCAGTAAGAGCAAATTATACCTGACCGTTGTCAAGAATAGCGGGTGATAGCATAATGACCATGCTTCCTGTAATATGTATATAGAGGACAATTTTGTTTAAATTTTTTTGAATTTTTGAATTTTTGAATTTATTATTATTATTATTATTATTATTATTATTATTTTGTTTTGGTAAATACAATCTAAATAGTTTCTGGATTCTTATCATTACAATGTCAATGACAGCTAATGGATGATGACCACAAGATGATTGTTTCTCCTATTATTTTATGTCAATAATAAATATATAATAGTAGTAGCAGTGAAGGAGTTCTGCCTGCTTGTAAGAGGAGAAGGATTGACAAAATAATCACTAGGTTGACTGTAGCATCGACTTTGGGTGTAGATGAAGCCTCAGCTTCAAGAACAATGATGATACATGGAGATCTTGGTATTGCAATTTGCATCGACGAGTACCAGCTTTAATATATGGAGGTTGCTTGCAATTGCATCGGCGAATACCGGCTTGGAGTATTTACAAACGGCTTAGACGGTTCAATTTTGAGTCGTTTCCAAACCACCTTATATTAGTAGAGATCTACGCAAAAAAATTGGAAAGTGTGTTACACTCATGAGGAACTGTGTTTGATATCAATGGTTTGACATTTTTATACGTTGTTCACTTGTTGGACACACGGATGCATTTCTTACAAATGAAACATCATATCCAAAGAATTTTTATCAGGGCACTACAAAATTTACTCGGAATTGTCCAAATTTGTTTCTTTTATTTACAATTTTGCCACTCGATTTTTTTTAGGGGCTACCCACTACATAATATAAAAGTCAACTTTTTTTTCTTTTTCATCTTTTCTTGTTCTCTTCCAAATTTCAAATATGTTAGGGTTCTATATTCATGCCTAGATTTCATCTTCTAGTAACTAAAATTTGGTTTATGATTGATTCATTTGGATGCATTTTCGAAGTTTCGAACCCATTTTGGATTTCGTACTTTGAAAATTCGCCCGCAGTCGCGACGGGGACGATGAAGAACTGTTAAAACAATCATATCTAAAGTCAAGACTGTTAAAATTTTTAACAGTCCTAATTATAGCCAAGACTGCCAAATTTTTTGACAGTCCTAGTGAAAAGTTGATGTATTCTATGACCGTCAAAATTTTTGGCAGCCCTGGCTTATAGTTAAGACTGCCAATTTTTTTGGCTGTCCTATAATACCGAAAAACTAGGCAGATACAGTTGTGACTGTATCATGTTTAAGAAACTAGGAGTAAATAACAATGGCATGAAGCATACAAGTTCACTGGTTCTGTAACAAGTCCTTGTGGACTTCCAAACTCCAATATTTCATGCCTATATACATTTTGTCTTTTCGCTTTTTAATGTAGAATAGAATAATTGGATGATTTAGTAATAGAGAGAGATTACATATATATAGTAGAGGACTAGCCGCCTCCTTATTCTCTATTCCATGTGAGACTAAATAACATAACACATAACTCATAACCAATACTCAACACCCTCCCTCAAGCTGGAACATAGATGTCAATTATGTCCAAATTGTTACAAAAAAAACTGAACCCGAGGACCTAAAAGAGACTTTATAAATATATCAGTTATCTGATCGCCGGTCCTCACGTGGTGAAACTTTATCATCCCCTTTTGATACTCATCACGGACGAAATGGATGTCAATCTCAATATGCTTCATTCTTTCATGAAATACATGATTTGTAGCAATATGGATAGCAAACTGGTTATCACACCATATATCTGCTGCTTTAGATCCTGCTTTTTTTTCCAACTCATATAGAAGATGCTGCAGATATAACACCTCTGTTTTTCCATAAGAAATAGCTCAGTATTTCGCTTCTAAACTCAATCGTGAGACCACACTCTGCTTCGTGCTCTTCCATGACGCCAAGTTTCAGCTAATAAATACCGAATAGCCAGATGCAGACCTTCTATTCGTAAGACTAGCACCCCAATCGGCATCTGTAAAGCACTCAAGATTAGTATGTCCCTGATTCTCCATCTGAATTCTTCTTTCCGGATTCTGGGCTAGATAATGCAAGATTTTGAGAACTGTCTGCCAATGTGGAACTCGTAGAGAAGCCATAAATCTACTCACGACACTTACTGCAAAGAAAATGTCTGAACGAGTCATGACTGTCAAGTAGTTGAGTTTTTCAACTATCCGATGATACTGATCAGGATTGGTCATTCGTATTCCTTCATCCGGAAGTAATTTTACCCCTGGGTCCATGGGTGAGGTTGTTCCCTTAGCTTGTATCATTCTGGCATCAGTTAGGATGTCTAGCACATATTTTCTCTTAGACATTACAATGTGCTTCTTACCTCGTGTGACTTCAATGCCCAAAAAGTAATTCAGTGCTCCCATATCTTTAGTCTGAAATTGCTTACCCAATTTTTTTTTCAGCCCTGCAATTCCCTGATTGTCATCCTCCGTGAACACGATATCGTTAACATAGAAACCAAGTAGTATATGTCCGGCTCATGTCTGTTTGTAAAAGATCGAATAATCTTTCTTTGATTGGCATAGTCCAAACTGTGTAAAAATATGGGTAAATCATCCAAACTAAGCACGAGATGACTGTTTGAGACTATCTAATGCTTTACGTAGATAACACACTTTACCCTCTCATGTAAAAAATTCAAGAGGTTGCATCACATAAATTTTCTCTTCCAGATTTCCATGTAGAAATGCATACTTCACATCCAACTGAAGTAATGGCCATTCATAGCGGACTGCCAAGGCCAGAAGCACGCACACAGAGGTCATACTGGCAACATGGGAGAATGTCTCAAAATAATCTTTACCGTAGGTTTGAGAATACCCTTTCGCCACAAGATGAACTTTTAAACGATCAAGTGTGCCATCCGACTTTATCTTTATTGTGAACACCCACTTGCAACCTACTGCCTTCTTACTAGTAGGCAATTCCACCAAGTCCCATGTACAATTTTTTTAAAGCACTTTTATCTCCTCTTCTATTGTAGCACGTCAATCGGGATGTTTGAGTCCTTCCTCTGTGGAACTAGGGATCTGAATCCCATATATAGTCGCCACCAAGGACCAAGTTTGAGTCGAGAGCCCTTTGCAATGCCATAACTCAAAGGATGGTCGCGACATGCATGACATGTGTGAGCCGGTATATCAGCGGTGGTGAATCAGTGGAGCTAGAGGAAGACGATGACTCGATGACTGTGGGAACCATCGGTGATATTTTTTCTGTCGGAGCTGGTGAATCAGTAGAGCTGGAGGAGGACGATGATGTCACGCCCGATCTCCCGCAGGATCGATCGTCCCCACTGAATGCAAATTATCGTGCCAGCGCTCCCGCTGGACGTCGTTCCCATCAGGACGTGATGCCGTACAAGCACAAGATGCGCCCGCACAAGACCACGGTCTAAACATGCGATAAAATAGCTAACCACAGAGTCACACAGATAGTTTCCAATGCAGCAAAAATTTGAACGACACGAGTAAACGACCGTTCAATAACTAGTTCACAGAGTCGTTATAGTAGAAACATAGAATGAACACAAGTATGGAAGTAAAATAAGCTCTTTATTGATGAAAAAATATTACAATCGGCGCTAGGCCGAGATTACAAGTCACTCAAGCTCTCTCTCTCAAAACAATAAAAGCGTGCCAAGCGGCTTAAAATATGGAATGATACATAAGCGATGTTCCAATACACTATGTCTTATATCTGTGCTTCAGCTCCGGACGTAACGCTCCATGGCTCCAGAGTTTAGCTCCATGCCTTAGTACGCAAGAACGAATTTCTGCACCGAACGATGTTCTCCCGTACCCTGCAAGCAATCTGGTAGTTTATCAGTACATTGAATGCACTGGTGGGTAGGCTTCTCGCCCACTCAATAAATCCAAATACGTTCAATTAGTTTCGTGCATCATCTATTAAGTTATCATTCTAGTCTTGACTTAGGATCAATTTTATGGAAATATGTTATAAGCCTAACTCATGTGGCAGTGCACCGTACGATATAAGAGTAATACGGTGAGACTTACAAACGTACCATTCATTCTTCCCTGACCAAGGATAAAACCAAGTTAACCAAGCACGAATATATATATATAAAGAAATCAAAGACTTGCATAAGGAAACACAAGTGCCACGGGTGTGCTTTCTAACTTAGGTGAAAGATATACACAGAATTGTGATACTCAGGTTACTTTGTTACTCGGGTTATTCAACTACATTATACTAAGGCCGTTCAGGTTACTCAGATTGTGTCACGTCCGAGTCCCAAAATACCAAGGGACTAGCCACGTGGCAATGGCCAGCAGCACAACTCCAATGGATAAACCCAATTTAACAGACCCGTTGGATTGCACTTAAGCTACAATACATATAAAATGGTCTACAAATATCTATTACAGTTTATATATCTAATCTCATCCACGATAAGCATCAAAATCACAAAGAGATAGTCCAATCACAATAATATAAAATGATCTGTCCAACTAAAGCAATATAAATAATGTCATAGGGAACAACCCATCATCAAAATGGAAAGAAAAATAACTCAAAGTACAATATCCAGAAGCCACTACAATATCAAATATCTAAGAACACTAAGCATAATAAATGAATGGTGAGAATACTGTGTGCTCAAGAGAAGTCCTCCGGAACAACCTCGTCCTCTGCAACCTGTACGTCTCCAATAGTAGCACTTGCCCCGTAAACCTCGGGATAACTCTCCTCGTCTACACATGGGGACATAATCCAGATCCAGGTCCTCAGGGGATATAGTAAGGTACAATAAACACTCAAGCCAAATTAAATACAATAAGTAAAAACAGATCCTTAGGACAAGCTATGTAACCAGCTAAGTAAAATGTAAATGAGAGCATAACTAGTACTCAAGCTGAGACCACTACAGGCTCTGTGTCGGGGAGCCCATAGCATCAAGTAGTATCTCACGTAAAAATATGATCTTGGAATCAACTCTCTAAGTGACGTTGCACGACTCCGCGTACGACGTCGACACCCGAATCTTGTTCGGAGGCTAAGCAACATCTCACGGTCCTAGGTTGAACAGATACATCACAAGAATATATATATAAAACTATTTGAATGGATTTAATCTTGGTTAGGTTCTCGTTACACAAGAAAAATAATAAATTAGTTTGGCCTCGCGGGTTGAGAGTTATAGCCCTCGAAATATAGATGTTTGGAAAGTTTCAAAATTGTTCGAAACGCAGGTTTTTGGACCAACTTTCGGTTCGAATTTCTCCTAATATAAGCCATCCAAATTCAAACTTCTTGAAGGGGGTTTGATGGTCTTCATATTGCGAATACATACAGACAAAAAGCTCATAAAATGGTAGAGCGAGGAGGGTGTTCTCGTAACTCAAAGATGGCTCGCGGGTTGAATGCTGCTGTTATTCGCGCAACTACGTGCGGCGATGCTCCGGCGCTGCTTTTGCGCTCCGACGGCAGCGGCGAGGGGTCAGGGTGGTCGACGAGGGTGGAGGCATAGGTGATGGTAGAGGTGGTTTAGGATTAGGGTTAGGATTTTATGCATGTTTATATATATATATATATATATATATATATATATATATATATATATATATATATATATATATATATATATAACGAGAGATTGAGGGAGAGTGAGCGGGTCTGGGGGTCTGGGCTTGGGTAGTAGTTTTAGGCTTTGGGTTTGGGTAGTGGTTTTAGGCTTTGGGTTTGGGTTTAGTTAGGTTAGTGTTAGGATTTACTTTATTTTATTTTATTTCTTTTCTTTATTTATTTATTTTGCTTTATTTTATTCAACAATTATATATATAAAATTTCCAAAAATAGTTAGGTACTTGAGAAAAATTCTAGGAAATTTATAGTTCTTCCAACAAATAATTTACAACCAAATTTATATCAATTCAAAAGATATTTACCAAATATGAATGAATATTAAATTAATTAAATAAATTCATAAATTCTGTTTTCTACTTAATATTATATTGGAAGCATTCATGGGTTCGAATAACGCAACTCGAGTGTCATGTGCGTAATAGGACCAGTTAGGCTCACAGTATAGATTTAGTTGGAATGAATGGGTTGGTGTGGCGTGTTAAAATCGTACGCCACGACAAAAGGGTTAATTAATCATCGTTTTCTCGTAATTGTGTCACGAAAGTTGTACGACCAAAACAAAGCCCGTGATTGCGAATTTGTGAGCGACAGTCATGGTAGGAGCCTAATTTGACTCGTCTAAGTCGAGCATGCTAGGTTGGTTGGAAGAAAAAGTCTAGTGTTGCATTCAAGATCTTAAAACCATGGTGGTTGGTTTCCAAAGTTCAATTAAATTATCGAATAAATACTTAAAATAAAAAAATTATTAATTACCGAACTAACCCTATATAAAAAACCAGGATGCTCACAATCTACCTGCCTTAAAAGAATTGCGTTCTCGCAATTAATAAAAATGAAACATAACAGGCCAGGAAAGGTTTGCTCCAAAAGAGATGACGTGGTTGTATGACATTTGTTGAAGAATGACACAAAGGATAAAGGACCATGAACAAAGAAAAAATTGAGAGGAAGGGTGAGGGTTTTATTCAAACAGAACACGTAGGGAAGCAATAAAAACTTTTTTTTTCTGTGCAATGAGAGATGAGTAACTCAAGAGTAAAGGAGTCCGATTAGAACGAAGATCAATTACAACTTATGAAAACTTGGATACCTCTTACATATTACTACTCTAGACTAACAAGTCCACGCTAACACAATACTAGATATATGCTAGGGAATGGAACTAACATGCACATGTTAAAGTATTACTAGAAATATCCATGACTGTAGCTAGCTATGATAAGACTAAATCTTATCCATATTTGCTACTCCTCGAGTCTGTGCCTCCTCCACTGTTATCGCAAAAGCATATCCACGTCCCTGTGGTCGTACCCTCTGCTATTGCTGGGCCTGCTGGAAGAGTGCTGCCTGTGATGCCAAGGGTGGCCTCGGCTGATATCCTCCCGGTGCTGGTGGTCTGAATCCTCCATCTTCCGCCTGTGATGCTCCTGGTGCTGGATAAGCTGGTCGATGTGGCTGCTGGACTGGCTCCTGTGCTGGTAAAGCGGGCCGATGAACCATCGGTGTTCCTCCCCAACGCTCAGGAAAATCCCTGGCTGAATGCTGACTGGATTCGTAAGTTAAACATAATTCTAATTTGCGTCTGCATTCCCTCTCAATATGGCCTACCTTGCCACAATAGTGACAAGTAGGAAGGGATGGGGCTCGTGATGCTATTTTCTGTGGTATATTCATCCGGGGTCGCTTTGCAGGCTCCCCGTGTAGTGCTCGAGCTGGTACTAATGCGTACGGTCTCTTCTGGCTAGACTCCCTCCTATTGATACTCTCCATGGGTCGAGCTACGGTAAGGACATCCGTATAAGAAGTAGGTACAACGGAGCCAATCTGTCTCTGTAGTTCAAAGCCCAGTCCGTCAAAGAATTCCTCCGTATTCTCTTCTTCTGTCGGGATCAGTGTAGGGTCGAACAGTTGAATCAAGCATGATGTAAGTCAAAGAATTTATTCGAGTCCGATATAGAGGTCAAGAACGTGTTAACAAGTGGATGATATCCTATAAGTTTATTCTTATCCTAATCGCAGGCTTGCTCGGTCCCTTAGTTGAAACCAAACCAATGTATTCGTAGACCTGCATGGGCCACGACAAAAACTATGTCATGCCCCAATCCCAAAATACCAAGGGACTAGCCATGTGGAAATTGCCAGCAGTACAACTCCAATGGACAAATCCAATTTAATGGATCCGTTAGAGTGCATTTAAGCTGTAATACATATAAAATGGTCTATAAATGCCTGTCATAGTTTATATATCTAATCTCATCCACGATAAGCATCAAAATCATAAAGAGATAGTCCAGTTACAATAATATAAAGTGATCTTTCCAACTAAAGTAATATAAATAATGTCATGGGGAATAACCCGTCATCAAAATGGAAAGAAAAATAACTCCAAGTACAATATCAAGAAGCCACTACAATATCAAATATCTAAGAACACTAAGCATAATAAATGAATGGTAATAATATTGTGTGCTCAAGAGAAGTCCTCTGGAACAACCTCGTCCTCTGCAACCTGTACGTCTCCAATAGTAGAACCTGCCCCGTAAACCTCGGGATAGCTCTTCTCGTCTACACCTGGGGACATAATCTGGATCCAAGTCCTCAGGGAACATAGCAAGGTACAATAAACACTCAAGCCAAATAAAATACAGTAAGTAAAATCAGATCCTCAGGGCAAGCTATGTAACCAGCTAAGTGAAATATAAATGAGAGCATCACTAGTACTCAGGCTGAGACCACTTCAGGCTCTGTGTTGGGGAGCCCATAGCAGTAAGTAGTATCTTGTAGGGCCAGTAAATGTGCCAAGCTCTGGTATAGAGACTAAGCACCTCCAGTAACATAGTATATATATAACATAATCAGCCTGTAGCATGTGTGTCTCTTCCCACCCAATGTAACCTCACATCTCATGTCCAGATCATGACCTCTAGCTAGTACAATAAGTCATAATAATATCTATATAATATGCAAGTCTCATATCACGAATCCTATAAGCCTATACAGAATTACCATGAATAACTCAAGAAATATTCTGTTACATGAAATAGTATCAAGTGTCCTACGGTATAGCGTACATGGTAAAGCAAGTACGTAAAAATATGATCGTGGAATCAACTCTCTAAGTGACGTTGCACGACTGCGCGTACGACGTCGACACCCGAATATTGTTCGGACGCTAAGCAATGTCTCACAGTCCTAGTTTGAACAGGCACATCACAAGAATATATATATATATATATATATATATATATATATATATATATATATATATATATATATATATATATATATATATATATATATATATATATATATAAACACAAGTAGATCATATAACAGGATCACTGAAGTTTGGCAAGGTACACTTGCCTGGGTTCTGAACTCCGTCAACTGCTCCTGGGAAGGTAAAATCTGTACGTACACCTCCGGATGCTGAAAAAATATCACCAATGTTCTCAGAATACTTGAAATAACTAGGATTGACTATCCATAAGTCCAATTTGGACACGGAGACAAAATTGACAGTTTTGTGTTAAAGCGGGGTCCACATGTGGCCCACTTCGCATCAAAAAATATGTCGTAGACAAAGTTTTCCAAATTTATCAAACTTCATGTCTCCGAGTCCAGAATGATGATACGAACACAATAGAACATTCAGGACTGGATTCTGATGAACCGATCACGAAATCGCAGGTCATATGAAACTGTGGGGCCCACGTAACGGTGTTTCGTCAAGATTCTCAGATTCGAACCAAACTTTAGTCGCAGGGCCAGTGTAATACTGCGAATCCAATGGCATAAGTTTTGTTGCGAACCGACGAGTACACAGAAAGTTATGGCGAAGTGTTGGAATAGGCCGATACGGTATTTTTTGACGGATACACATTGATTCCGGCGTACTCGCACGTCCAAATCAAGTTCCGTGAAAGCCCACATGTCCTCATTTATGTTATGCACCATTTGGTGTAATTCGTATACGATGACGTGGCCTCATTTGGTAGAACGCACCCCTATCGGAGATTTTTGGTGTTTTAAAAATAAGTTTTTGGTCAATTTCAACGCAGAATAAATTAAAATTAAAATAAATAAAACTATTCGAAGGGATTTAATATTGGTTAGGTTGTCTTTACATAAGAAAAGAATAACTCAGTTTGGCCTCGCGGGTTGAGAGTTATAGCCCTCAAAATATAGGTGTTTGGACAGTTTCGAAATTGTTCGAAACACAGGTTTTTTGACGAACTTTCGGTTCAAATTTCTCCTAATATAAGCCATCCAAATTTAAACTTCTTAAAGGGGTTTGATGACCTTCATATTGCAAATGCATACAAAAAAAGCTCATAAAATAGTCGAGCAAGGTGGGCGTTCTCGTACCTCAAAGATGGCTCGTGGGTTGAATGTTATTGCTGCTGTTGGCGCGACTGCGCGCGGCGACGCTCTTGCGCTTCTTCGGCACGACGGCGGCGGCGACGAGGGGTCAGGGTGGTCGACGAGGGTAGAGGCGTGGGTGATGGTGGAGGTGGTTTAGGATTAGGGTTAGGGTTTTATGCATGGTTTAGGATTGAGGGAGAGTGAGTGGGTCTGGGGGTCTGGGCTTGGGTAGTAGTTTTAGGCTTTGGGTTTGGGTAGTAGTTTTAGGCTTTGGGTTTGGATTTAGTTAGGTTAGTGTTAGGATTTATTTAATTAATTTATTTCTTTTGCTTTATTTTATTGAATAATTATATATAGAAAATTTCCAAAAATAGTTAGGTACTTGAAAAAAATTCTAGGAAATTTATATTTTTTCCAACAAATAATTTATATCAATTCAAAAGATATTTACCAAATATGAATGAATATTAAATTAATTAAATAAATCCATAAATTCTATTTTCTACTTAATATTATATTGGAAGCATGCTGGGGTTCGAATAACGCAACTTGAGTGTCATGTGCATAATAGGACCAGTTAGGCTCATAGTATGGATTTAGTTGGAATAAATGGGTTGGTGCGGCGTGTTAAAATCGTACGCCATGACAAAAGATTTGGTGTGGCGTGTTAATTAATCATCGTTTTTTCGTAATTGTGTCACGAAAGTTGTGCGACCAAAACAAAGCCTGGGATTACGAATTTGTGAGTGACAGTCATGACATGAGCTTAATTTAACTCGTCTAAGTCGAGCATGCTAGGTTGGTTGGAAGGAAAAGGCTAGTGTTGCACTCAAGATCTTAAAACCATGGTGGTTGGTTTCCAAAGTTTAATTAAATTATCGAATAAATACTTAAAATGAAAAAGATAATTACTAATTACCGAACTAACCCTATATAAAAATCAGGGTGCTCACAGATTGTACATATATATTACTTAGATTATTTAGATTACTCAGTTTACTTGTTTTAATGCAATTACTCAGGTTACTTAATCTGTAAGATCTGGGGTCACTTGCTCCATGCCATATGGACTATAGTCAAGGTTGAAGGCGCTCCGTGGACATGGGTAGCTAGCCCTACTGCACGTCTCCAACACACCTGGGCTAGCCCAGCTAGCCCGATATATCGAAGTTCTGCCCGGGTCGAGTCAGTCTTGGAGCTACCGGCATATCCGCTCGCAGGAACGTACTCTATGCACAGGTTGTCCGTGACAATGCATGTTCTGTATCTGTCTTATCTGTTCTTTATCTTTTTATTATGTGTAGCACATAGACTGGGTTGAAGGCGCTTCATGCAACGCGGGTCATGAGCTCTACTGCACGTCCTTGACACACCCAAACTAGTCCATTTTATTTGTTTCTTCCTTTATCTCTTGTTCCGTAAGTTCAGTCATTTTTTTTCTTAGTACAGTTCAGTTTATTCACTTTAGATACTTTCAATTCATTGGTTCAATATAGTCAGTTCATTTATTTTATTGCTAACATTCATTCTTTATGCAGCTCCCTGTACGGGAACTGCCTTGGCGACCTTATGGTCCCGAAACCTTTTCGTGTTTCAATGACTTGGCTCAGAATAACTATTTTGATAGTCATCATTCCTCAACAGAGTGAATCAATTCCAGTGGAGTGTGTTAACTTGTGGCATAGTCCAAGTGAAGTGTAATTCGACCTTTCGCATAAGAATGCTACCGAAACATAAGGAAACAACTTTACTTGTGCATTGAAACGGCTAACGAGAATCTTTACTGAGACAAGCAAATATTTCTATCTCTAGCAGCAGGTTTATTTTTATGTTCTGTGCAAGTAATACATGATAGGATTATTCCCTTATCTAGGTGCATTGAGCTCTTTTATTAGCATACAATAGGTGATTCACCTAGCGACTAGCATGTACCGTCCGTATTTTTAAGTGTGCAGGCTAAGCAAAGACAGGTTCATCGTAGCCACCCACCTTAGAGATGATTCACATCGGCTGAGCGAGACTCCGAGCGTGCCTTTGAAAGTCTATGTCTAAACTCCTGAAGGGCCAAGTCTGAATTCCTTTGCCTCAAGGGAGTCTTCTCGCTCAGCAAGGCGAGACGGGTCGTCGCACTTGCGCTGATAGAATTGGCTCTCCGCCTTGAGCGAAACAGGTCGTTACATTATACACCACTCATAACAAGTCTCATCCTCGAGACTTCTTGAGCGCAGACTATTCTATCACATTCTATCGAATGTATCTCAATCATACTTCTCTATATCATTAGACTCGTTCTAACACAACTTCCTACTCATTTTTCTTATTTAGTATCGCAAGTGTGCTTAGTCTATTTCATTGAATGACTCTATCACTCACATTTAAGCTAATCATATTCACACGAACGTCGTATTCTATGACTCAGTCTCTATCATGCCCTAGAACCAGAATACTGGAGAGCGAAGGCGGACAAAGCCATCTATGTATACCAGAGTACTCAATACCCCGAGATACGGTTATGGCTGTCTAGACATGCGAGATTTTTACTCTACAATCCAACAGTCATTCCTAGGTCAAGGATCCTAGGTGTCTCAGTCTCGAGCACGCAATAAGGTACAAGATGTATGATCATCAAACATATAATAGTGAGGCATCCCAAACTATACATACACAGATGATCATAAAACTAGTTATAAAATAAAGAATTAGCAAGAGTACAATATTACATGATCAGCTCTTGCTATAGTCTATAATATGTTTTACATATATGCCCGCATGCTAGAATATTAAGTTCCAAAGTATGAGCTAAACACGTGCTCGATGTCTAAATGCCTCAAAATTAATAGGTTTAAGATCAAGTGGGTGATGAAGAAGAAACCCACTTATGTCCTTGGCTACTCCTGGTGTTCACCATCTTGAGGCAAAAAATACGAAAGATCTTGCGGTCCTGCTCCAAAAATTGGCCATACAAAACCAGTGGGGTCAGACCACAAAACAGCAAGTACCACAAGGGAGCCAAACTTATGAACTAAAACTAGCATGCAGACAAATCAATAAGAAATAGCAGGTAAGGTAACAGTTAAATAAGTGCAACGGGTAAGATAACAGTTAAGCAGTTCAGGTATAATTAAACAAGGACATATGGAATCAGTACTCCGGTTACCATTTTCGGATCAATTGTTAACGAAATCAGGACATGACTATACTAGACTAGAAATCAAGCGATCACGGCCAATCATGCCCTACGACTTGCTATCATTAGCTAACTAGGGTTATCACAGTTCTAGTTACTAGCACATGCAGTTTGAGATTCCTTACAGCCACATGCCCTGTAGACTATCCGGGTTATCCAAACGAATAGGTACATACTATAGATTTATCAGGTATAATAATTTCATTTTATTTCTTATCTCCCTAATTATTCCTCATAATTAATTAGTGGGGGTATATTAGAAAATTATTGTTGCTTAGGAAAGGGGAAAGTGGGGGTCGGCCACCTATAGGGGGTTCTCACTCTCTCTCCTCTACTTTTTATTTTATTCTAGATCCCCAATTTAGTTCATCCCCAACCCTCCAACAAATTTAACCTAATTAATCTTATTCCCTCTTATTTTCACCATCTAAGAAGCATTGGAGCTTCGATTTACAAGGATCACTTGAATGAGGAGGAATTGGAAAAGGGATTGTGTCATAATTGTGTCTATTGAGCATTTCATTGAAAATCCATCTTCCAATAGGTAAATTCTGAATCCATCCCTTATTAGTCTAATTCATGCATTTAATCATTAGGATTTATCCCTTGGCTTAGGGCTACCCATAAGGCCAAGAACTAAGTTCATATGACTTGTATTATGGATTCTACATGGAGATTTGTGTCCAATTAGGGAAAATTTTGATATTGACACATCAAGTGTGTATCATGAGGCCAATTAGATCTACTTAGACTTAGATCGGGGTTGGGACTAGATACATATCCACAATTGGACATGAGTAGGGCATATCATAGTATCTTATGATACGGTATGATATGGGATTTATTTTGGATATTTTTGTATAAATACTTTTTAACTCCTTTGTAACTGGTTGCATTAGTTATGAATTAGTGTAATTGATATGTGGAATGGTTATTATGGTGTATTATGAGTTTTAACTCTCATTTGAATGTGTATCATGAGAGTATCATAGATTTTTAGAGTACCATTAAGAGGTGCACTCTATGTGTTTGCTAGAATGCCACCAGTGTATGCATTGTTGTGTGGGCATTATGATTCACTTGGGGGTGACAGTTAGTGGTGTAGGTAGTATATTGTTTTGAGTCATCAGATTTTAGTGTTGTGATTAGGTGCTGTTGTGAGGGCAATTATGTTAGGGATGGGGTATCATGGAGTATGGGAGGGCCATATAATATTTGTACAGAAATCATACTGCACTGGAATGCAAAGTCTGGAAGAGAAGAGCAACATGCTACTACTGTAGATGAACCTTCATTCAACAGGGCAACGACTACTTCGTTCGGGTATTCAGTGAGGGATGTCACAGGGTGCAGGCTTGGGGGGGGGAGGAACTGGAATCAATAGTGTATTAGGTTTGAATATGGTTGGTTCAGCTTACAGTGAAGAGGAGCATTTGATGCTCGAGTCTTGAGGGGGGAAATTGTTATCAGTGTGAGGGTGTGAGAAGTATCTCAGTGTCAGATGAGTGAACTAGTAGTAAAGGAATGATAGTATCAGTGTATCTGGTTTAGAGAGGGGAATTAGTGAAGTCTGTGAGCATTACTTAAGGGTACAGTAGCTAGTTGTGTGTACTATAGTTGCGAGGAGATGCGGGTGCTCTGGTGTTGCAGTTCCATTGACTGCAAGGAGAAGGGGAGACCCATGTACATACTGTGTGTTTGCATTGGTGAGAGTTAGTATGGTGTATGTATAGGCTTGATGGTATTTGTTGTGTGAGTTATGGAGTTTATAACAGCAGCATGTGAGGTAAATTAGAGTGTGGAGTATCAGTTGAGGTTTTTTGCAGTTGGGAATTTTGAGTGATACTTGAATGTATCAGGGGGTATCGGTATTGAGTAGTGTGGTATGGGTATTTGGTATCTAGTTGAGCATATGGGGTGTGTGCCATTGTCATATGGTAAGTACTAACATATAAATATGTATTATATATATATATATATATATATATATATATATATATATATATATATATATATATATATATATATATATACACCACCGTGGCGATGATTCGCCTCGGTCGAGCGATACTCTGGGCGAGACTTTGAAAACCTAAGCCGGAACTCCTGAAGGGCCAAGTCTGGAAATCCTTTTGCCTCGAATGAGTATTCTCGCTGAGCAAAGCGGGTCAGGTCGTTGCACTTTTGCCGTTTGAATTGGTTGTCCGCTTGAACGGAATGAGTCGTTACATTATACACCACTTAAAAAAAATCTCGTCCTCGAGACTTCCTGAGCGCAAGCCGTTCTATCGCTATATATATATATATATATATATATATATATATATATATAAGTACATGAGTTGTATGGATATCGAGTATCATGAGTTAGTCTTGTTACTAAGGTAATAGTATTACATCATAAGTAAGGTATTTGCATAACTTAAGTACTAGTATACATAGGTTATATATATTAATATTAGCTGGTTTAGCTAATACCTTCTAGTTATGGACCTAGAAATCACGGTACAACGTAGTTTGACTTAGTTTAATTAGAGTGACCTAGTATGGACCTAGAAAAACATATTTAGTGTATTTTTAGCTAATTTATCATTCTATACACCCATTGACATGATATTTATATTTAGGTGAGTGTGACACCAGCTCAGACATTGAGTTATACTTGTTGCTCAGGACCACAGGAGAGTACATTCTATAATAGTTTTCTTATTTGATAGCCTCTATGTTTCATGTATTTAGTATTTAGTATTTAGATATTTGATTTTGGACACGATGGTTTTACTGATTGGTATACGTGGATATTGGTCATAAGATGTTATTGTCGTGGTTACTCAGTGATTACCTTGTCATCCTCGTGATTACTCAGTGATTACCATAATATGTTAGTGATTATATAGACTGTGATCATAGTACATGGTATTATAGACCGTGCAGTACGATATACGTGTTATAACATGTTGTGATTTGGATCCGTGTACTAGTCGGGGGTTGGAAAAATATTAGTGTATATGTGATCATACCTTATAGCCCACGATTTAGTATAGCCCTTGATAGTTAGCAGATCATGTAACTCACGCGTGATCACGCTAGCTCACCTTTTATATATAGCCCATGTTAGGTCCAAGTCGATCACATTATCCTACTAATATTTCAAGTAATATTTATATATTGTTTCCTTTATTCCAGTTCATTACATCATTGTTCCTCACCATATTGTTCTCAGTTCTTGTCATTATTTACCATGATACTTTTCTCGTGATATATGCTAGTTCAGTTACTTCCATCATTTATTTTTATTATTATTGTTGTTTCATTGTTTCTGTCAATTATTGGAACTGCTATTTGGGTTGTACTTTGCTCCAATCATGACTGGATATTTTTTTCAGATGATTCATTAGAGGACTGGTGTCCTATGCACTACGGGCCACATGATGGCGAGCCAGTTGAGTTATCACCCGTAGAGCCTGTTGAGTTAGTACCAGCAGTTGATACGGCATAGTTAGTTTATTCATGATATTGTATATGTTAGTTAGATACTTTAATATTGTATTATTATTTGAGATATTGTGTTGAGATTAGACTTAGACTTGTGATGTATTGTGACTTTATTTTTTTTTCTATTTCATATCGTTCCATATCTTCCTCTAGTTTGTTATTGCGATTGAGTATTGTTTACCATTACCATATTATCATATTGTCCTCTATTTAGGAGTTGAGATATCTTGACAAGTACATTGTATATATTGTGTGAGATATTTAGATAGTATTGTTGATCTATACAACATTATACCGTCGATGCTGCGGCGTAGGCTGTACGTATCCACGTAATCGTGCCCTTGCACCGGGTACGGGTCATGATACATTTTTGTGGTGGCCCATGCAGGTCAGGCTTCACAAATAGCAGGATATTGAAGTAGTAGTACTCAGACTTAGAGTATTACTACAAGCCTGCTATATGATATAGGACTAGGGATATAGGATAAGAGGATACTCAATCACTACTAGAAACATTTATAATCTATTAAAATTACTATCTTTATCATTCGAAATAATTACTTTCTTTGAAATATTACTGTCATTCCTTGATGCTATCGTATCTTGTGCAATATTTATTCTTTGTTTGAATCTGTCTTCAGGATGTTGCCGAAGACTCCATCGCAGCGCTCTGGAGAAGTTTCGGCGAGATCCGTTACTTTGTCACCTCAGATAGAGACAACATCGACCGTTCCGTCTTCTTCCGCTCAGAGGATTGCTTCACCCGTCCAGGTGGGCATTTCTGAAGCAGGATTTGGGGGTGCTCCCCTACCAGTTTCGAGGACTGTTCCTTCAGTCATGGAGGATCCTCCACGCCTACCACCTATGCCAGCAGACGGGACGCAGATGTTCGTTATGTTCCAGGAGATGATGACGGCGCAGCAGAGGCAGACAGAAGTTCTACGTCAAGGCATCAAGAGTGCTCACCAGTTAGCACTAGCTACTATAAAGAATGTAGCACTTGTTCAGCCACAGACCGTATCGCTTCATCCCATACTATACCAGCCAAGGTCGGGTACTATCATTGACTTGAAGATGATGGGACCTAAGGCCTTCAGGGGCATCGAAGGGATATTATACGCCGACGATTGTATCAAGGACGTAGAGAGGGCCCTGAGGCTAGCACAGATTCCAGAGGGCTTACAGGTAGAGGCAGCGAACAGCCAAATGTTCGATATCTGACATGTTTTCGCATAGACCCAAGGATCGCTGCGCCAGGACTGACTTGGGAAGCTTTCAAAGAGATTTTCAAGGAGAAGTTCTTTTCAGATGTGGCTCTGAGTGCTCTAGAGAGCCAGTTCCTAGATCTCGTCCTGGGGAGCATGATGGTGGACGAGTATGCAACGGAGTTCTACAGACTAGGAAGATTTATAGAGGGATAAAATCTCTAGGAAAGGCCCAGAAGTTTCGGAAGGGTTTGATCAGGAAGATCAAATCTCTCACTAGAGGACACCGTACACGACATTCGAGGATATCCTGATGGACGCACAGAGGGCAGATGATGACTTAGAGCTCAAATCCAAGAGGATGCAAGACACGTCAAGAGGAGCTAGCAGTAGTGTGGGTCCAGCCAAATGACCCCACTTCCAGCAGAAGAGGACCTTCCAGCAGTAGAGACAATATTTTCATTCACCATTTCGAGCACCAGCGCAGCAGACATACCAAGCCCCGAGCCGATCATATTATCTTACTAATATTTCAAGGCACATTTATATATTGTTTTCTTTATTCCATTTCATTACATCATTGTTCCTCACCACATTGTTCTGAGTTCTTGCCATTATTTACCATGGTGCTTTTCTCATGATATATGTTAGTTCAGTTACTTACATCATTTATTTTCATTGCTATTGCTGTTTATTAGTTTCTATCAATTATTAGAATTACTATTTGGGTTATACTTCGCTCCAATACTGACTAGATATATTTTTTAGATGATTCATTAGAGGATTGGTGTCTTACGCACTACGGGCCACAGGATGGCGAGCCAGTTGAGTTATTACCCGTAGAGCCTGTTGAGTTAGTACCAGCAGTTGATGAGGCATAGTTAGTTTATTCATGATATTGTATATGTTAGTTAGACACTTTGGCATTGTATTATTATTTGAGATCTTGTGTAGAGATTAGACTTGGACTTGTGATGTATTGTGACTTTATTTTTTCCCTTTTATTTCATATCATGCCATATCTTCCTCTAGTTTGTTATTGTGAATGAGTATTGTTTACCATTATCATATTATCATATGTCCTTTATTTAGGAGTTGAGATATCTTGACATGTATATTATATATATTGTGTGAGATATTTAGATAGTATTGTTGACCTAGACAGCGTTCTACCACCGATGTTGCGGCGTTGACTGAACCTATCCACGTACTCGTGCCCTTATACCGGGTACAGGTCGTGACATCATAAACAAGCACAGAAATATCTACTAAAAGATAAAATATAAGTTCCAAGACATGGCACAGCAGTCGAGACGACTCTACAGTCGAGAACACAATTTTTAAAAATGGTCAAAAGTCCTTGCTTAGTCATTACATAATACGAAAGGCTACAAAGTGTACCGTCTCTGGATGCCACATAGTGCGCCACACAGCAAAGTGTGCCATTCTCCAAAAGGGACAAAGTACGCTAGTAAGAAAATTTCACCAAAGTGCGCCAACTCTATAATATATGAAAAGTGTGCCAACTTGGCTTTTAAGCAGTGGCATACATTCTTGATGACTTATAGACCCATTCAAAAGTGTGCCAAGTAGGATTGGCGTACTTTTGAAGGAATTGCCATAGTACAAAATGTACGTAGGAGTAGAGAAGTGCGCCAGAGTACTTACATATCTTGCCGTACTTTCTAAAAATTTTATGAAACACACACAAGTGCACTCACTGGAACTTTGCTTATGCGAGAAGGGTTCCCTGCGTACTTTTTGTATACATACTCAGGCCAACTTTGCATTCTTCGACTTGCTATTCTCAGACTCCAAGAGCAAATCCATTCCAAGGGAAACAAGATCATCAATGAGACAAGTTCTAAGTGTTACCCAAAAATAAAATTGATCAAATGATAAAACAAGTTATACTAAGAATCAAAGCAAAATCTAAGGTTGTTCCTTCCGTTGGCAAGATATACTTGCCTACGGTCAAATTCTATCCTAATACTAATGCTACCAAGGTCACCCACGGCCAAGGCCAAGCTCGGCTGTTGCTCTCTGCTGGGGAAGAAACAAAGAAGGAAAGAAAAATAAAAGAAAAGAAAAGTGAAGGAAAGAGAATATGATTGCTTATATTGCCAAGGGATTGATTGTAGGTCATTGGATCATAATCCATGCCTTTCATCCGGGTTCATCATAGCCACCCACAAAAAAACTAAGGGACCAACGGTCCAAAGCATGCAACTAAGAAAAATTTACAAAAATAACCTAAATAATGCATGAATGGCATAAGGCAAGATGTAAGCAATTAAACAATAAGCAAGCTATACATGTATAATACGCATATACCGAGTACGATTACTAGAACAGTGAGATGAGTCTCACAACTCTCTCCTCCTTAAAAAAATTGTCCTCAAAATTTCAATAAAAGACGAGGTCTAGCAAGAAACTCTAGGGACAGGCAATCAAGGTAAGCAAGAGCATACAAGAATCAAGCACAATGCTAGAACAAAACAAGCATGTACAAGACAAGATCAGATGACGAGATATACGAACAAGTATAACTCATGTGTCAAACAGATACTGGTATCGAGCACGGATATCATCCTTTTGCTCTCAAGTTGACTCGCTTGGTGAGTGATGCCCCGAAGCAACTCAGACTAATCGAATAGTCCAGTTCTTGAGAATCTTCTCTCTCTGGTCCAAAATGGATACATGCTTTTTCTTGTATGAAAGGTCGGTACCAACGACCAATTCTGAATTATCCAGGACATGGCTTAAATCCGGTATATACCGTCGTAACTGAGATATATGGAAAATATTATGTATCTCGTGAAGCGACGACAAAAGTTCAAGGCAATAAGAAACATCTCCCACTCCTTCGAGGATATCGAATGAACTAATATACCATGGACTAAGCTTTTTCAGCACACCAAATCTGATGACTCCTCATGTAGAAAAAAATTCAAAGGAATACATGGTCGCCAACAGAGAACTCAAGAGGTCGCCGATGCGAATCAGCCCAATAACGCTGATGATCTTGAGCCACATTAAAATGCTTTCGGACTTGTTTGACTACCTTAAATGTTTGGAGTATCATCTCGGGACCAAGCAATTGCTTCTCAACGATGTCATCCCAAGCTATAGGGGATCTGCACTTTCTGCCATACAGTGCCTCGTAGGGTGCCATCTGGATACTTGCCTGGAAACTGTTATTGTTGGAAAATTTGAACAAGTATAAATGATCCTCCCACGAACCACCAAAGTCAAGGGTACATGAATGAAGCATATCTTCTAGAGTCTAGATGGTACATTCTGACTGGCCATTTGTCTGGGGATGATAAGCTGTACTAAATTTTATATGGGTACCCAGACTCTGCTGTAGACTATGCTAAAAGTAAGATATTAACCTAGAATCTCTGTCTGATATGATGCTCATTGGCACTCCATGAAGTCTGATAATCTCATTTATGTACATCCGAGCCAACTGCTCTGTAGACTGTCCCACTCTAAAGGGAAGAAAGTGAGCAACCTTTGTGAGTCGATCCACTATTACCTAAATTGCATCTCTGTCAGCTGGGATCTAGGAAGACCATATACGAAATTCATGGTGATATGCTCCCATTTTTATTCCAAAATTGGTAAAGGTTAAAGAAGTCCTGCGGGCCTTTGATGTTCAGCTTTAACCTGTTGACAGACCAAACATCGAGAGACAAACTGAGATATCTCCCCCTTCATTCTATTCCACTAAAAATACTGACGAATATCTTTGTACATCTTCGTTCCTCCTGGGTGAACGAAATGCTGAGAACTATGGGCTTCTAACATGATATCTTGATGAATATCTCTACTTGGTACACAAAGATGATTACCAAATTGGAGAGTTTCGTTACTATGAGTGCTTAGTTCGGGTCTACGTTCTTTCTCGTATTCTGCTCTAAGTCGCTGAAGCTTGACATTCGTAGACTGTGATACTCTGATCCTTTCTACTATAATAGATTAAACTTGCAAGCCAGCTATCAATGACGTGTTTCCAGGTAATACTACTTCTATGTCCATATCCTGAAGATCTTCTAAAATCTCTCGCTGTGCCGTCAGAAAATAAGCTCCTACTCTCTGGCTCAAAGTATATGCCATGATATTAGCCTTCTCTAGATGATACTGAAGGTCAAGATCATAGTTTGTCATCAACTAAAGCCATCTTCTTTGTTTTATATTGAGATCCTTCTGAGTAAATACATACTTCAAACTCTTATGATCAATATAAATCTTTATCCGATCTCCATATAGGTAATATCTCCAAAGTTTGAGTGCGAAGACAATTGCTGCTAACTCCAAGTCGTGTGTTGGATAATTCTTGTCACTACCACATTTTAGGAAAAAGGGTATTTTAGTAATTTCCTATTTAAATAAATATTGTGCATGGTAAATAATTTTTGTTGTATTATTTAATTATTGTTGGATATTAATTAATTATTTTGGACTTATTTTAGTGGACCCAACTAGTTTAGTTTGGACCCATGGACCAACATGAATTAAATAGTTAGATTTGGCCCATTTAGAAAGCCCATGGTTAAGGAGATGGATTAAATTAATTAAGTGATTAGACTAGAAGCTTCCTTCCTTAATTATTTCTTCATGAGAGGCCCCAAGGGGTACATTGGACATTTTACAATTGCTTGGGAGAGGGGCAAGGCCGGCCTATTAAAAGAGGGGGGAAATTTCTCTCTCCTCTCATTCTCATTCTAAATCTAGATCTAGAATTTCCCACTCCCAAATTCCCTCCATTCCTATTCCAATTCCCTACCAAATTCATTCCAAATTCTTCCCAATTCACCATTAGAGAAGGAGGAAGCAAGGATCTAGAAGAAGGAAGCAAGGATCTACAAAGAGGAGCAAGGATCTACAATTTGGAAGCAAGTTCTTCTCAATTGGAGGTTTCATTGGGAATCCATCTCCCAATAGGTATAATTCAGATTTTTCCATTTAAATAGCTTCTAAATCTGAGATTTAATCATGTAAAATCAACCTATATGTATGTACAACCCATAGGACTTTGTTTTGTGTTCATAGGAGACCCATGGAGAAAGTTATGGTACTTTTTGTGTTAATTTTGTTGGAATTCCGAATTTATATTTTGTTGTGTGTATCAATTGATCCTATAGATCAATTGGACATGAGCTTATGTGTTTGGGACTAGTGTCGTGTCCATAATTTGGTACATGTGGTTCGTATCCCAACTATTTGGTGATACGTGTCATTTTGGGGGTTTTCCCTCCGACACGGGACTTTGAACATGTCGTATTTTGACACGGACACATAGATCTACTTTTGACACTTTGATTTATTCATAAATATTATTTGTGATTTGTTTGTATCCTTCGGGGTGCAATTGGTTGTGTGTTGGACTCGTGTCACATGCGTATCCTAGATCTAGTGGGATACGGTGTGATACTCTCCAATTGTGTGGATTTTTGAATAGATCTAATTATGTATGGTTTAAATTCTTCAATTATAATTAGTAAATATATATAGATATTATATATTTATTTTGTGTATTTATTATAGTAATTATTGTAGCATAGATCTATATATTTTTGTGTGTGCTAATATGATGTACAAATATAATATGTAGCTTTCTTGCATGTAATTATATATGTACTTATGTTAATAGTATAAATTATACATAAATGTTTTATAAAATATATTTATGTGTTTAATTGTGTAATTATATTATTTATAATTATTATATAATTATTTGTATATTAATGTATATATTTTAGGTGTGCTTCTAGCCATGTAAAATATGAACATTAATATGTGCATGTGTTGTAACTATTGGTATTTAATTATAAGTTTATATGTGCATATATATATAAGTATATAATTATTTATTTATATATATGTATTTTGATTATTATTAAATATATATATTTATATATATATATATATTTCTGTGTTTTAGTGACAGTGGGTTTGTGACAGTGAAACTGTCGCTAAATAGGCGGGTCAGCAGCAGCCGCTGTAGCCCACTGTGCATTAATGATAGTTCTGTCATTAATGCTGCGGGCGGGTCAGCAGCAGCCGCTGTCATTAATGCTGCGGGCGGGATCTTAGCAGCATTGGCGACAGTTTTCGGTGACAGTTGATTAACTGTCACCAATGCAGCAGCAGTGGGTTTTATTACACAGTGGCTTTTGTGACATTTTCTGTGACAGTTGAGACTGTCACTATAAGCTGTTTTAATTAAATTGTATTTTTAACTCCCTGTTTTCAGTGACGCTTTGGCAGTTTTAAATTATATTTTATATATTATTATTGTATATATATATATGTGTATATATATATGTTTTGTATAATATTTGTAATAATATATTATATTATTTGTATACATATTGGTTTGTTTATATATTATTTTAGGGTATATATTATTTGTATTAATAGTATACTTTGTGTGAGTATAATTTGGGATCTAATTTTTATTCCTAAATTGTTGTATTTTATTTCTATATTATTTATATAGATTTCTTGTGAGGTTGACCTTGGTTTGACTTCAGTTGATTTTAGAGTTGACCATAGTTGACTTTTGACTTAGAATTTATTTATTGACCTAGGAGTTGACTAGTTTGACTTGTTCTCTTTCCGGGACCTTGTTTTAATGTGGTATTCCATATCTAGGTCTTCGAGGCACCGAGTCAGACATCTGTGGGACTGTTCTTTGGATTTCAGGCGAGTACATTCTCTGATAGTTTCTCATTTATGATATCCTCTATGTTCATTGTATCTAGTGTAGATTTACATGTTTCTCTCGACACTATGGTTACACGGATTGGTATATCCGGATCTCGTCATGAGATATTATTCCTTGGTATATGGTGTATATGGTGCAAGTATTGTTTCATTGGTTATCTTGTACATGTACAGACACCGATTCTCGGGGAGACTAGCTATCTTCTTGGGGAATCTAGTGCCATAGCATACCATGGTTGGATCTATTATACCAGTTGGGGGTGGGGAGTATTAGTATAGATATGTGATCAAATCCCTATTGAATAAAGTATTGGTAAGCGAATAGTGTTGATCATGCACCGCACGTATGATTAGCCAGGCCGCATTGTATCTTGCCCAAGCCGATCACATGTTAAGCTAGTACTCACACACTTAGTCATTAGTATTATTGTTTCATTGGCATATTGTTCATTATTGTATTTCTTTCCAGTATTTCCTTATTGTCTATATATCTCTTGTATCTATTTTGTGCATCTTGTTTATCCACAGCTATTTACTGTTACATAGTTTTTATCATGGATTAGAACTGCTGTTAGAGATGTACTCTGCTTCTTTTCTGACTAGATATATTTTTCCAGATGACACTGAGGAGTACCCTACCTATTATGGACCCCAGGATGTTGTGGGTTTAGATTCGGAGACCCTGGCTCAAGAGGGACTTATCCCAACTGAGACAATTGACCCTGGAGTGTAGCTTGTAGTATGATAGTATTCTTTTGTACTGGATTTATCTCCAGCTTATTTTTGTTACTCTTCAGACTCATTGATGTATTATTTTAAACTCATGAGTTGATGACTATTCTATTCTTATCTGATCCGTGTTTATTCTATCTTAGTTCTGTGATTGAGTACACTATCTTTTGGTGGTTCATTATATTAGATAGACTTTCTAGACAGCGTTCTACCGCCGATTCTGCGGCGTAGGCTGGGCGTTGTTTCCGACTAGTACCCTTACCCCGGGTGCGGGTCGTGACATATTTTTGGTGGTGGCCCATGCAGGTCTAGCTTCACAAAGTATGTGATGTCGTGGTAGTGCGACAATTTAGTTATACTACTGCGAGCCTGCGATAGGATATAGGATATAGGCTGAGATACTCAATCACATCTAGGAAAATTCTTTTGATTAAACTATTCTCCTTTGATATTGATACTTGATCCCTTAAACTTGTCCTTTCCTTGATGTCTTACATCTTGTGCCATATTGATTCTTTCTTTCGCTTTGTCTCAGGATGCCGCCTAAGACTAGATCACAGCAGGGGAGAGCAGCTTCTGAGAGGTCTGCGATATCTCGAGGGCCTGCACCAGTCACTTCTCCGGTGATTGGAGTATCAGCTGCTTTTGGAGGTCCACCACCTACTCAGAAGACTGTGCCAGCTGTATCTAAGGGGCTTCCACCTCCACCTCCTGTGCCAGCAGAGGCGTCACAGATGTTTACACTGTTTCGTGAGATGCTCGAGGCACAGAGGGCTTAGTCAGAGGTACATCAGAGGCAGACCGACGTTCTACGGCAAGGCATCGAGAGTGCTTATCAGCTTGCTCGTGCTGTAGTTGAGAGAGGAGTTTCGATCCAACAGCAGGTTGTTCCTCAAGTTGCTCAGCTTCGGCCAGGCAACATTCAGGACTTCAAGAAACTGGAGCCTAGGGTTTTCAAAGGGACGGAGGGCATCGTCTATGCTGATGATTGGCTCGAGGACATTGAGCGTCTTATGAGGGTGTCCCATCTTTCTGAAGATCTGAAGGTTGAGGCGGTAGGACTTCAACTGTTCGACGTCGCTCGCACTTGGTTCAGGAATGAGCCGGTTCTAGTTGACGCAGGACAATCTTGGGAGGTATTCAAGGACCTTTTCAAGAAGAAGTTTTTTGCTCGGATAGACAGGCTTGACTTGGGGAGACAATTTGAGAGTCTCATTCAGGGAAGCATGTCTGTACAGGAATACGCTGCGGAGTTCGGTAGGTTGAGCCGATTTACAGAGTACTTGGTGAGGGAGCCGGAGGTTCGAGCTATTCGTTTTTGAGAGGGTCTAAACTGGGAGGTGAAGATTCCTATTCCGTCTTTTTATGAGACATACTCGGAGATACTTGCGGAGGCACGCAAGGTTGAGCGGGATCTGGATTTGAAGACCAAGAGAGACCGTGATTCTTTTCTGGGGGCCAACGGCAGTACAGTATCTGCCAAACGTCCTCATTTCCAGTCCAGACCTTTCCAACAGCCACAGCAGAACCAGACTCCAGCTAGAGCACCTTTTTACCAGGCACCTCAGCAGCAGAGGCAGTTACAACAGGCCCCATGCAACTTCTGTAAGAAGCCCGGCCACATCTGGGAAGTTTGCAGAAGGAGGCTAGGAGTTTGTTTGTATTATGGTACTGAAGGGCATCAATCAAGGGAGTGTCCTCGTCGTGCAGTTCAAGGAGCAGCTCCAGCTCCGAGGACACAGACGAGACCACCTGCAGCACAGCCGAGGGGACCGCTTCCGACATAGCAGCAGCGTTTTGTCCAGCATCAACAGCAGGGAGGTGCTCGGCAGGGACGAGCGTTTGCTATGACCGTCAAAGAGGAGGAACCCACCGGAGATATTATCGCAGGTTCTATTCTTCTTGATTCCATTCCAGCTTTAGCTTTTTTTGATAGTGGTGCTTCCCATAGTTTTGTATCTGTTTCTTTTGCTCTGAAGCATGGTTTGGTAGCTGAGTCTTTGCTTAGGACTTGCAAGATCATGACCGGGGGAGGCATTATCCTGGTTAATGATATTTGCAAGGATCGGAGAGTTACTCTGGGAGGCCGGGAGTTGAGTGCGTGTCTACTTGTAATGCCATTTCCAAGCTATGACATTGTACTTGGGATGGATTGGTTGAGTAGGCACCGTGCTAGCATAGACTGTAGAGGAGGTAGAGTTTTGTTTGGTTCGCCAGGAGAGCCAGAGTTCGAGTTTACTGGAGGAGCATGAGGAGCATTTGAGGATTGTGTTGGATGTGCTGAGGAAGGAGAAGTTGTATGGGAAGTTGTCCAAATGTGAGTTTTTCTTGGACAAGGTAGAATTCTTAGGGCATGTTGTGACTGGTGATGGTATTTCAGTGGATCCGAAGAAGATTTCAGTAGTGAAATCTTGGAAGACTCCGAGTTCAGTAGCAGAGATCAGGAGTTTCTTGGGATTGACAGGCTATTACAGGAAGTTTGTGCAAGATTTTTCGAGGATTGTCGAGCCGATGACCAGACTCACAAGGAAGGATGTGGAGTTTATTTGGACGGAGGATTGTCAGGTTGCTTTTGAGGAGTTGAAGAAGAGGTTGACGTCTGCTCCTATTTTGACGTTGCCATCAGGGTCCGGAGGTTTCACTATTTATAGTGATGCATCGGGGAAGGGTTTAGGTTGTGTTCTTCAGCAGCATGGGAAAGTGATTGCCTATGCATCCAGGCAATTGCGTCCTCATGAAAAGAACTATCCTACCCATGATTTGGAGTTGGCAGCTGTCATATTCGCCCTGAAGTTGTAGAAATATTATTTGTACGGAGAGCGTGTGGAGATCTTCACAGACCACAAAAGCTTGAAGTACGTTTTCACGCAGAAGGAGTTGAACATGAGGCAGCGTCGGTGGTTGGAATTGATGAAGGATTTTGATATCTCTTTGCAATATCATCCTGGGAAAGCCAATGTAGTTGCCGATGCTTTGAGCAGGTATCCGGTAGCTATGTTCTTGACGCAGGATCGATATCTGTTGGAGGACTTGGAGAGCTTGGGCATTGAGGTGATTGTTTCTGGGTGTGCTATGCAGATGTGGGGATTGCAGATACACTCAGATTTGATGGACAGGATCAAGGCAGCACAGTATAATGATGTATCTTTGAGGAGTATCAGAGCTCAGGTGAGAGCAGGATTGGAGGATGATTTCACTATTGCAGAGGATGGATCCTTGAGGCATGGAGTTAGATTGTGTGTGCCTAGTGGTGAGTTGCGCGAGGAGGTGTTGCAGAAAGCGCATCGCTCTCAGTATTCTATACATCCAGGTGCTAACAAGATGTATCGGGATATGCGAGAGAGTGTGTGGTGGTATGGCATGAAGAGGAAAGTGGCACAGTTTGTATCCAGATGCTTAGTGTACCAGCAGGTGAAAGCCGAGAGGCAGAGGCCAGGAGGGTTACTTCAGCCATTACCCATTCCAGAGTGGAAGTGGGAACACATTACTATAGATTTTGTGTCCGGACTTCCACGATCTCCAGGAGGGAAAGACGCGATTTGGGTCATTGTTGATAGGTTGACCAAGTCGGCCCACTTTTTGCCTTTCAAAGTGGGTTTGTCTACGGAGAAGCTGACAGAGATGTATGTGAGGCAAATCGTTAGGATACACGGAGTTCCCGTCAGCATAGTCTCAGATCGAGATAGTCGTTTTACTTCTCATTTCTGGAGGAGTTTGCAGGAGAGTTTGGGCACTCAGCTCAAGTTCAGTACTGCATATCATCCCCAGACAGATGGGCAGTCAGAGAGGACTATCCAGACTCTCGAGGATATGTTGCGCACTTGTGTACTAGATTTCGGGGGTTCTTGGGAGGACCATCTCCATTTGGTAGAGTTTGCTTACAACAACAGTTACCAGGCCAGTATAGAGATGTCACCTTTTGAAGCTCTATATGGTCGGAGGTGTCGTACTCCTTTGTCTTGGGACGATGTTGGAGAGAGAATTTTGCTTGGGCCAGAGATGGTTGTGGATGCAGCGGAGAAGGTTCATTTGATCAGAGACAGACTTCGAGTGGCGCAGGACAGACAGCGGCATTGGGCCGATAGCCATCGGAGACCTTTGGAGTTTGAGGTATAGTTTAGATTTTGTTTGTGCTTGTTCTTGTTTGTTATAGATTAAGTTCTTAAGATGGTATTTTGTTCTAGGTGGGTGGTTTGGTGTTTCTGAGGATTTCTCCGACACGAGGCACGATTCGCTTCGGTGGAGGCGGAAAGCTTAGTCCACGATTCATCGGACCTTTCACTATTCTAGAGAGGGTCGGTGCAGTTGCTTATAGACTAGACTTGCCACCTGCATTGGAGGGAGTGCACAACGTGTTTCATGTGTCACAGTTGAGACGATACGTGGCAGATCCTAGTCATGTATTGGATCACTCGGAGATAGAGGTGGGCCCTACTCTTAGCTATCCAGAGCAGCCAGTTGAGATTCTGGATCGGAGAGAGAAGGTGCTGAGGAACCAGACTATTCCTTTGGTGCGCGTCGCATGGAGGCATCACTCTCCGGGGGAGTCTACCTGGGAGAGAGAGGATGACATGCGAGAGCGTTATCCATATTTGTTTGTATCTTGAGGTATGTTATTCTAGTTATGTTCTGTTCATTGTTATGTGTTGTTCATTAGTTCGTTGTGATTCTTTAGTTCTGTTTTGTGATTTTCTGTGGGTAGTTTTCGTCTTTGAATTTCGAGGACAAAATTATTTTAAGGAGGGTAGACTTGTCACTACCACATTTTAGGAAAAAGGGTATTTTAGTAATTTCCTATTTAAATAAATATTGTGCATGGTAAATAATTTTTGTTGTATTATTTAATTATTGTTGGATGTTAATTAATTATTTTGGACTTATTTTAGTGGACCCAACTAGTTTAGTTTGGACCCATGGACCAACATGAATTAAATAGTTAGATTTGGCCCATTTAGAAAGCCCATGGTTAAGGAGATGGATTAAATTAATTAAGTGATTAGACTAGAAGCTTCCTTCCTTAATTATTTCTTCATGAGAGGCCCCAAGGGGTACATTGGACATTTTACAATTGCTTGGGAGAGGGGCAAGGCCGGCCTATTAAAAGAGGGGGGAAATTTCTCTCTCCTCTCATTCTCATTCCAAATATAGATCTAGAATTTCCCACTCCCAAATTCCCTCCATTCCCATTCCAATTCCCTACCAAATTCATTCCAAATTCTTCCCAATTCACCATTAGAGAAGGAGGAAGCAAGGATCTAGAAGAAGGAAGTAAGGATCTACAAAGAGGAGCAAGGATCTACAATTTGGAAGCAAGTTCTTCTCAATTGGAGGTTTCATTGGGAATCCATCTCCCAATAGGTATAATTCAGATTTTCCCATTTAAATAGCTTCTAAATATGAGATTTAATCATGTAAAATTAACCTATATGTATGTACTACCCATAGGACTTTGTTTTGTGTTCATAGGAGACCCATGGAGAAAGTTATGGTGCTTTTTGTGTTAATTTTATTGGAATTCCGAATTTATATTTTGTTGTGTGTATCAATTGATCCTATAGATCAATTGGACATGAGCTTATGTGTTTGGGGCTAGTGTCTTGTCCATAATTTGGTACATGTGGTTCGTATCCCAACTATTTGGTGATACGTGTCATTTTGGGGGTTTTCCCTCCGACACGGGGCTTTGAACATGTTGTATTTTGACACGGACACATAGATCTACTTTTGATACTTTGATTTATTCATAAATATTATTTGTGATTTGTTTGTATCCTTCGGGGTACAATTGGTTGTGTGTTGGACTCGTGTCACATGCGTATCCTAGATCTAGTGGGATACGGTGTGATACTCTCCAATTGTGTGGATTTTTGAATAGATCTAATTATGTATGGTTTAAATTCTTCAATTATAATTAGTAAATATATATAGATATTATATATTTATTTTGTGTATTTATTATAGTAATTATTGTAGCATAGATCTATATATTTTTGTGTGTGCTAATATGATGTACAAATATAATATGTAGCTTTCTTGCATGTAATTATATATGTACTTATGTTAATAGTATAAATTATATATAAATGTTTTATAAAATATATTTATGTGTTTAATTGTGTAATTATATTATTTATAATTATTATGTAATTATTTGTATATTAATGTATATATTTTAGGTGTGCTTTTAGCCATGTAAAATATGAACATTAATATGTGCATGTGTTGTAACTATTGGTATTTAATTATAAGTTTATATGTGTATATATATATAAGTATATAATTATTTATTTATATATATGTATTGTGATTATTATTGCATATATATATTTATATATATATATATATATATTTCTGTGTTTTAGTGACAGTGAGTTTGTGACAGTGAAACTGTCGCTAAATAGGCGGGTCAGCAGCAGCCGCTGTAGCCCACTGTGCATTAATGACAGTTCTGTCATTAATGCTGCGGGCGGGATCTTAGCAGCAGTGGCGACAGTTTTCGGTGACAGTTGATTAACTGTCACCAATGCAGCAGCAGTGGGTTTTATTACACAGTGGCTTTTGCGACGTTTTCTGTGACAGTTGAGACTGTCACTATAAGCTGTTTTAATTAAATTGTATTTTTAACTCCCTGTTTTCAGTTATGCTTTGGCAGTTTTAAATTATATTTTATATATTATTATTGTATATATTTATATGTGTATATATATGTGTTTTGTATAATATTTGTAATAATATATTATGTTATTTGTATACATATTGGTTTGTATATATATTATTTTAGGGTATATATTATTTGTATTAATAATATACTTTGTGTGAGTATGATTTGGGATCTAATTTTTATTCCTAAATTGTTGTATTTTATTTCTATATTATTTATATAGATTTCTTGTGAGGTTGACCTTGGTTTGACTTCAGTTGATTTTAGAGTTGACCATAGTTGACTTTTGACTTAGAATTTATTTATTGACCTAGGAGTTGACTAGTTTGACTTGTTCTCTTTCCGGGACCTTGTTTTAATGTGGTATTCTATATCTAGGTCTTCGAGGCACCGAGTCAGACATCTGTGAGACTGTTCTTTGGATTTCAGGCGAGTACATTCTCTAATAGTTTCTCATTTATGATATCCTCTATGTTCGTTGTATCTAGTGTAGATTTACATGTTTCTCTCGACACTATGGTTACACGGATTGGTATATCCGGATCTCGTCATGAGATGTTATTCCTTGGTATATGGTGTATATGGTGCAAGTATTGTTTCATTGGTTATCTTGTACATGTACAGACACCGATTCTCGGGGAGACTAGCTATCTTCTTGGGGAATCTAGTGCCATAGCATACCGTGGTTGGATCTATTATACCAGTTGGGGGTGGGGAGTATTAGTATAGATATGTGATCAAATCCCTATTGAATAAAGTATTGGTAAGCGAATAGTGTTGATCATGCACCGCACGTATGATTAGCCAGGCCGCATTGTATCTTGCCCAAGCCGATCACATGTTAAGCTAGTACTCACACACTTAGTCATTAGTATTATTGTTTCATTGGCATATTGTTCATTATTGTATTTTTTTCCAGTATTTTCTTATTGTCTATATATCTCTTGTATCTATTTTGTGCATCTTGTTTATCCACAGCTATTTACTGTTACATAGTTTTTATCATGGATTAGAACTGCTGTTAGAGATGTACTCTGCTCCTTTCCTGACTGGATATATTTTTCCAGATGACACTGAGGAGTACCCTACCTATTATGGACCCCAGGATGTTGTGGGTTTAGATTCGGAGACCCTGGCTCAAGAGGGACTTATCCCAACTGAGACAGTTGACCCTGGAGTGTAGCTTGTAGTATGATAGTATTCTTTTGTACTGGATTTATCTCCAGCTTATTTTTGTTACTCTTCAGACTCATTGATGTATTATTTTAAACTCATGAGTTGATGACTATTATATTCTTATCTGATCCGTGTTCATTCTATCTTAGTTCTGTGATTGGGTACACTATCTTTTGGTGGTTCATTATATTAGATAGACTTTCTAGACAGCGTTCTACCACCGATTCTGCGGCGTAGGCTGGGCGTTGTTTCCGACTAGTACCCTTACCCCGGGTGCGGGTCGTGACAATTCTTCTCATGGTCTTGAAGCTGCCGAGATGCATAAGCTATAACCTTACCATGTTGCATAAGAACACACCCTAGTCCTTTTCTTGACGCATCATAATATACTGTGAAACCACTTTTCCTATCTAGAAACGTCAAAATTGGTGCAGTAATCAACTTCTGTTTGAGCTTCTCGAAAGAGATTTGACATTCATATGTCCAATCAAAGTGCATATCATTCCGTATTAGTTACGTCAAGGGTATATAAATTTTAGCAAAGTCTGATACGAAGCGCTGACAATATCCTGCTAATTCCAGAAAACTACGAAATTTTACAACTATTCGGAAAACTAGCCACGTCTCAACGGCTTCTATCTTTTGGGGATCCACTTCAACTCCACCTTTAGCAATAATATGCCCAGAGTATGAAATACGATCAAGCCAGAACTCACACTTGCTATAATTGGCATATAACTTATGTTCTCTGAGGATTTGAAGAACTGTTAGAAGATGTTGCTCGTGCTCTACTTTACTTCGACTATAAACCAAGATATCATCGATGAACACAATCACGAACTTTTCTAAGTATGGCATGAAAATATGATTCATGAGATCCATAATATTGCTGGCGGATTGGTTGCTCCAAAGGTTATCACTAGAAACTCCTAATGTCCATATCTTGATCTGAACGTCATCTTGGGTATATCTTGCTCTCTGACTCAAATCTGATGATATCCCGATCACAAATCAATCTTGAAAAATACTACTGCTCTATTAAGCTGATCAAACAAGTCATCGATCCTTGGCAAGGGATACTTGTTCTTAATGGTTACTTCGTTGAGTGTACGATGATCAACACACAAACGGGAAGTTCCATCCTTCTTCTTCACTAGAAGCATTGGGGCTCCCCAAGGCGACCCACTAGCACGAATAAATCCCTTGGTTCTTAATTCATCAATCATTCGTTACCAGACTTCCAACTCTGATGGTGCCATCCCGTCGAATCTCTCTGACACTAGTGCTATTCTTGTAAGTAGATCAATGTTAAACTCTATCTCTCTTTTTGGTGGCATACCTGGAAGCTCTTCTGGGAACACATCTAGAAACTCACTGACCGCTCTGGGGAATGGTACTCCTTCTGCTATTTCCATTCTCATGATTGCTGATGGAGACTCCATCCCTCCTCTAGAAAATGAGAATTCTTCCACTCCGAGGATACGAAAGATAACCTTGCCAGCATGGCAATCTATCTTCGCATATCGGGCACTCAACCAATCCATTCCTAGGATGACGTCATAATCTCCCATAGGAAACTCTATCAATCTAGAGGAAAAATATCTCCCGTGCACTATGACTCGACAAGAGGTATAAATTCTATCTACTCCCACGATACCGTTACCAATAAGTATATTAAGTTTTACTGATAATGACTCGGGTTCTAATCTAACTCATGTCGTAAATCGTGCAGACATAAAGGAATATGATGCGCCAGAATCAAATAATACTGAAGCTGAATGAGAGTTGACAAGAATGGTACTAGTTGCTCCTCCATGGTGAGTGCCATAGCCCGACCTCGTCCTCTCGTTGCTGGTCCTCGCTGCTGTAGACCTCCTTGCCTGGTCTGTACTTAAGCTTGGGCCTGCGCATATTATTGTGGCCTCTGTTACTAGAATACTAGGGATTTGGTCGACAAAGGCCCCGGATCATGGTGTTGCTGAACCAGCATTGGATTCCTATACTAGGGTCCTGTCGTGGAGGATGACGATGAACTAGCTCTGTTTAGCAAGATCCCATAATGTGGCCTGGTGCTCCACAGGCTAAGCATAACCCTTGTGCTTTACGGAATTCTGATTAAACGTGCCCTGGTTTTACACAATGTGAACATCCCACTAAAGGAGATGACCTCCGCTGCTGAGGACATGTCAGAGCTGGTCGCTGAACTGATACTACCAAAGTTGTCCTGGTCGGGGTCCCAATCGTCAAAGCTCGCACTGCTGGAGCTGGTGCTGAAGACTGGGTGAAATAACCACCTGAAGTATGGGTCCTTTTATGACCAACAATCATATCCACTATTCTCTGGGAGGTATACCCATGCCTCCTTGCTGCTCTTAACACAACATCAAAAGTCTGGAACTCGTGTTGTTCCACTGCCAATATGATTTCCACGTGAAGTCCCTGCTGGAACTTTCTTGCTTGATCTAATACGGTTGCCACTAAGGTGGGAGAAAACTGCATAAGTCTGTAGAACTCTGCCGTATAGTCGTCGATAGTCCTGTCCATCTGCTTTAAGTTATTAAACCTTTGCTGCAAGTCATAACACGATACCGCGTTAAAGTATCTGACCTGAAAACTTTCACTAAATACGGCCCAGGGGATGGTTACTGTTAGTGAAACCATATGTACTGTCCACCAGTCTCGAGCCAAATCTAACTGTAAACGAACCACCGAGACTTGCTCTCTAGCCGAAAGTTTGGCTGCCTCTAGAATAACCTTAGTATCCTGAAGCCAAGCGTCCAATGCAATCACATCCTCGGTGCCATAGAAATACGAGGGTTGGAGGCGCTTAAAGTTGCTTGTCGAGTTGTTGGCATGATATCCGCCTCTTTCTAAAGCCCCTTGTACTGACTGAATGAGACGTCCTTTCGACGTCCTTGCGATGCCAATTATTCCTGAAGGATACCAATAAGCACACTATTTTCCCCTCCTACATCAGGTATTGGTTGCATTAGTGGAATTATTGCGACGGGAGGTACTGGCTGTATCTGGGGTTCTTTATTTTGAGATGTTCTGGACCCGACCCCGGAATGTTGAGGCTGAACCTCAAGGTTTTGCTGGGTATCGAGATATAGTCCTGCTACTGGAGGAACTCAGGCTGGATGATCAGAAGGACCATGAACAATGTTCCTAAAAGATAAAGGGCACAAGGATCATTAAGGGACGAACATTATTGATCGAGGATCAATGCATATATTGAATCAAGATTTCAGGAATATAAATTCGACATTGGAGGAGATCAAGGAGTAGCACGATTGAGACATCTAAAATATTTGGTAAACCCCCAACACTTCTGAATTTTTAGACCAGTATGGGCCACCACTTAAACTGTATCATGCCCCAGAAGCAGAATACTAGAGAGCAGAGGTGGACAAAGCCAGATACGTATACCAGAGTACTCAATATCCCGAGATACGGTTACGGTTGTCTAGACATGTAGGCATTTTACTCTATATCCTGGGTCAAGGATCCTAGGTGTCTCAATCTTGAGCAAGCAATAAGTTACAAGATGTATAATCACCAAACATATAATAGAGAGACGTCCCACACTATACATACACAGATGATCATGAAGCTAGTTACAAAATAAAGAAATAGAAAGAGTAAAATATTACATGATTATCTCTAGCTATAGTCTAGAATATGCTTTACATGTAGGCCCGCAGGCCAGAATATCAAGTTCCAAAATATGAACTAAACACATGCTTGGTGGCTAAATGCCTCAAAAGTAATAGGTACAAGATCAAGTGGGTGATGAAGAAGAAACCCACTCATATCCTCGGGTGTTCATGGTGTTCACCATCGTGAGGCAGAAAAATACGGGAGATCCTGCAGTCCTGCTCCAAAATCTGGCCATACAAAACCAGTGAGATCAGACCCCAAAATAGCAAGTACCACAAAGGAGCCAAATTTATTAACTAAAACCAGCATACAAAAAATTAGCAAAAAATAGCATGTAAGGTAACAGTTAAACAAGTGCAATGGGTAAGATAACAGTTAAGCAGTTCAGTAGTAATTAAACAAGGGCATCTGGAATCAGTACTTCGATTACCATTTTTGGATCAGTTGTTAATAAAATCAGGACATGACTAGACTATACTGGAAATCAATCGATCATGAGTAATCATGCCCTACGGCTTGCTATCATTATCTAACTAGGGTTATCACAGTCCTAGTTACTAACATATACAGTTTAAGATTCCTTACAGCCACATACCCTGCTGATTATCCGGGTTATCCAGACAATCAGGTACATAGTATAGATTTATCATGTATAATTATTTCTTATCTTTCCTAGAAGTGCAACACTCGAGTGTGTGCTGAAAGTATGCCCCTCACGACGGAGAGCTCCAAATTCATCAGGTGTCGCTGGGATACCGGGATTGCATGTATCCATAAAATCTCTCTATATGCTTTCTAGATTATTATTCTAGTTATTATCCTGTATAATTATCAAGAATTCTCGATTTTGGTGCTCAGAAATCTGCCTTAGACATGATGCAAGACATCACAGTAACTTGACGAGTATAATCAAAATCAACCATGGAGATACAGGTCATGCAATACAGGTGCTACTACTAGCCTTGATCAGGACAGTTACAGGAATTCTCAAGTCAGTAGTGCGCTACATCGAGGCACTATCAGGATTATCAGGATCAGGAGTATCAGGGTTATCAGTACAGTACCAGGATTATCAGTACAGGGTCATGATTATCAGTATTATTAATTCCATGTCAAGATTCAGTTCATTTATAATGAACAATCACTAGATCATGTCGGAAAATTAGGATCAATATTAAGAATGCTATGTTAAGGAAATAACCAGGATTAACTAAAATAATGGGACAAAAGAGAACCAGAAAATCATCAAGAGTTAAGTATATAAAAGAGAATACTGACATGCAGGCGTATAAATCATTAATTCAGGGTTGGCGCATAAAATAAGGCAAGAAAATAATATCCGTGCATAATGGGTCAAAAACCACTAATGGCACACAAATGGCCAAAATGGGTATTGGCGCATAAATGGCCAAAAACAGTTTTGACGCACAAATCACTAGTTCAGGCAGGTAGTTCTGACGCACTTTGATACAAAAGTGCTCCGAGAAAAGATGACGCATGATCATACTAAAGAGCACTTCTAGGATATTGACGCACTTTCATTAAGTATGCCAGTAGTGATGTTGGACGCACAAACAAGTACAGAAAGGTTTACTAAAAGACAAAACACAAGTTCCAAGATATGGCATAACAGTCGAGATGACTCTGCAGTCGAGAACACAATTCTCGAAAATGGTCAGAAGTCCTTGCTTAGTCATTAGGTAATATGAAAGGCTACAAAGTGTGCAATCTCTGGAGAATACCACATAGTGCTCCACACAATAAAGTGCGCCATTCTCCAGAAGGGACAAAGTACGCCGGTAATTTTTTTTTACCAAAGTGCGCCAACTCTACAATATCTGTAAAGTGCGCCAACTTGGCTTTTAAGCAGTGGCGTACATTCTTGATGACTTGCAGACCTATTCAAAAGTACGGCAAGTAGGATTGGCATACTTTTGAAGGAATCTCTATAGTACAAAACATACGTAAGAGTAGAGAAGTATGCCTAGAGTACTTAACATATCTTGGCGCACTTTTTAAGGAATTTGTGAAACACACACAAGTGCGCTCACTGGAACTTCGCTTATACGACAAGGGTTCCCTGCGTACTTTTTGTATATATACTCAAGCCAACTTTGCATTCTCCGACTTGCTGTTATCTGGCTCGAAGAGTAAATCCAATTCAAGGAAAATAAGATCATCAATGAGACAAGTTCTAAGTGTTACCCAAAAATAAAACTGATCAAATAATAAAATAGTTATACTAAGAATCAAAGCAAGATCCAAAGTTGTTCCTTCGATTGGTAAGATTTACTTTCCTACGGTCAAGTTCTAGCCTAATACCAACATTACCAAGGTCACCCGCGGCCAAGGCCAAGCTCGGTTGCTGCTCTCTGCTGGAGAACAAACGAAGAAGGAAAGAGAAATAAAAGGAAAGAAAAGTAAAGGAAAGAGAATAGGATTATTTATATAGCTAAGGGATTGATTGTAGGCCATTGGATCATAATCCATGCCTCTCATTCGGGTTCATCATAGCCACCCACCAAGAAAACAAAGGGACCAACGGTCCAAAGCATGCAACTAAGGAAAACTTACAAAAATAACCTAAACAATGCATGAATGACATAAAGCAAGATGTAAGCAATTAAATAATAAGCAAGCTATACATATATAATACGCATATACTGGATACGAATACTAGAACAGTGAGACGAGTCTCACAGTCTCTATTGTGCCTTAGTGCAGAACTATATCGCTTAACATGGGGTACGTCATAATCTATTTCGCACGAAGATCTTAAGCTAAAGCTAACTTATCTAAAACGTTATACGTGTCCAAGCGTATCTAACACATTCATTTACAAATGCATTCAAGTTCAGCACATCACTGAGTCTGGATTGTGTACATATTCAAGGCATCCCCTAAATATATGCATTTCAACCAACTTAGCGATAGCAAAATATTTGTACTCGACTTCAGCATATCACTGATTCTGGATCGTGCACACATAAAATACGTTTTCCAAATATATGTATTTCAACCAAACTTAGTAATAGCGAAGTCGGATAAGCTACTCACAAAAATCTTAAGTTTTCTCGTCTAATGAATCATAATGATATCTTGAACGGGGTCAACCAAAATCTATGCCGACTTAAGCCCAATTGGAAACCACATATTTGTACTACCATCCAACACGATCTATCTGATTTACCGACTAGCGTCCAGGCCTTATCGTCCATTCATTGTTGTCAAACACCAACTTTTTAGCAAATATTTACCGTTTAAAGTCCTAACTCTAAGTCATGTTGCCCCAGTTCTATGGCTTGCCCAAGCAATCCTCTAAAGTCGGTCGTACAAGTTATTTTACTCGGCATAAGGTCGTCTGCCTATCTGCAAGGTCAACTCACAAGGTCATAGGTACATGTTCATCTTCACGATTCTCATCGTAAAAATTTGTTGCACGATGCTCGTCCCATTTCCTAAGGTCAAACTATTGTTCATTCGTACGTAATATTCTACCCAAGCTCGGATCACTCAGATTTCTAAACATCGAAAATAGATCACCCGATTCACCTTAACAATATTCATTTCGTGGGGTTCGAGTCCGTTCAGAAAAGTCATTCCTAAGATGTGTCTGTTTAGTCAAATCCATGGTATATCCATGTCACACGTCAAGCGTAGCGATTTGCATAGTCTATCTCCGAAATTATGTTTGATAGAATCCACCTATCCATTCTTTTCTAATTCTTGACCAACAAGTCATAATTCAATTCTAAATCTTCAATCTCAATCATAACTCTAAGTCATTCAACACAATTCATGTATCCGTTCACGAAACCATCAAGCGTGTCTTACTTCACGTTCTAGACCAACTCATTCTCGAAACGCTTTTGATTCACTTGCATCCTGAAACTTGCCTTATCGTATCGAACCACAAGTCAAGACGATCCTTCAATTGTCATGCTCTGGTCTTTCGTAAGTTCAATCATTCCTACTGGACATGAAATCACCATGCTAATCTCCCGCGGGATAATCGTCCTAATCACGGGCGTGACGCATGTGTGAGCTTAGAGTTGCACTCGCATAAGGCAAGAACTTAAAATGTTATAGTTATCATCGAAATGACTAAGAAACCTTATCCTTACACTTTATTTCATCCAAGTTATATATTAATCCATCAAGTCATGTTTATCTAATAATCATTAATGCTGTGATTATAATTCGCCTAGCCAAATTGTCCAACTTTAATGTTACCGTTCGATCAATCCGTAGTCTACCTCTAGCATTCCTCAAATAACTTAAGTTTAAATCCTCTATCCAAAGTCTATTCACCTTTGTTATATTCCATTCCATCGAGTTCGTCTGCATAATCATCGAACATGTTAGGTCATGATCTCCTGCGAGTTTGATCATCACCACTGGACGTGAAATAACCACGCTAATGCTCCCGCAAGATAATCATTCTCATCTAGGCCTGATGTCGAGTGTTATCTTTTGAACTAGATTCAAGATTTTTTGTCCAAATTTAAAATTAAATCCTTTTTTGCTTACTCTAATTCATCGAACAACAAAATTCTTTAACTTGTATCAAACCGGGCCTTCTTCCAACTATTAATATCATATTAAGTCTTATATAATTTTGAGACCACAAAATTTATACTCAAGCTAATATCCTACTAAATCCAAAATTTTTATGTGCGCTATCTCCAATCGCATCCTCAATCAAACTCAATTTTTAATTCGTTTGATTCAACAAAATTGCTCGTACGATCCACTAAGTTTTCTCGACCAAGATATCCATTCGTTTCACCGTTCTAAATCCCTATTCGATACCATTCTCGGTTCGCACAACTTATCCTCAAATTGTCCGAATAATTCTCGCTCGATACATTCGAATTCACTACTATCTAGGCATTACTTATACTAATGCTTTGCACAATCATGTCGCTTGCTAGTGGATTCGTTTGCTATCCCAAAATTCTCGATTCGCTCAAATATTTCCAAGATGATCCATACACCACTCAGGGTTCGAGCTACTCTAAGAATCCTCAAACTCACTCTAACTTCAAATCGCTTATTCATTACTTAGCTATCGCATATACCACTCAGGAATCGAGTCATCCAAACAAATCTTACTTTCACATATTCATCCAACCCGTTCCTTAAAATTCAAATATGATCCTTTTGCGTTCCCTCGATGATCTTAGTCTCGTATATACTTCTATCGATAGTCATCCACGCAACTATATTTTGATTCACATCTACCCAACATGTATAACCGTCTGAAGTATTCCTCAAAGTTCAAGCATAATCTACTATATTTGCCTTAGCGATAGTCTGATAACGTCCTTATCGGTAGCTATTCTAAGTCTGAATTATCCTTATCCGAATGATATCCCAATCTCTCTCGCAAACTTGCTTACACCAAAGGGTCTTGGCGTGCGATAATCAACACAACTTAGCCAAAAGGTTGTGTGTATAGCTATGTTATTCAAACGATGTTCTAGTTTCGCACACAAACCCGCTAGCATTAGAGTAAGGTCATTATGGTTCGCACATAACTTGCCAATTCTAGCACGAGTCTATTCCCATAAAGTCCGTCACAGTTTGGCAAAAAGGCCTTTGCATAACTATCTCATTCAAGCAATCATATCATTCACATGCACTTTCAAAAATATTTAGACTCATTGTATGGAATATCCCTACGGGACAACGAGAGAGGGAGAGAGCATATGTACATAACCCACGAATGAGCTTTCAAAATTGAAAGAATTGATACGAAGGCCAAGGGCATAAAGCCTTTCTCTGATACCATTTTGTCACGTCCCGATCTGCCGTAAGATCGACCGTCCCCGCTGAATGCGAATTACCGCGTCAGCACTCTCACAAGATGATTGTTCTCATTAGGACATGATGTCGCACACAAGGCTAGTTCCAAACATGCGATAAAATAGCTAATCCACAGAGTCGCACAAATAGTCTCCAATACAGCAAAAATTTGAACGATACGAGTAAACTACCGTTCGATAACTAGTTCACAGAGTCATTATAGCGGAAACATAGAATGAACACAAGTATGGAAGTAAAATAAGCTCTTTATTGATGAAGAAGTATTACAAGCGGCGCTTTGGTCGAGATTACAAGTCGCTCAAGATCTCTCTCTCGAAATAATAAAAGTGTGCCAAGCGGCTTATACCATGGAATAATACATAGGCGATGTTCCAATACATAATATTTTGTATATATGCTTCAGCTCCGGACGCAACGCTCCAAGGCTCTAGAGTTTAGCTCCACGCCTTAGCACGTATGAAGGAATATCCGCACCAAATGAGATTTTCCTGCACCCTGCAAGTAATCTGTTGGGTTATCAGTATATTGAATGCACTGGTGAGGAGGCTTCTCACCCGCTCAACAAATCCAAACACGTTCAATTAGTTTCGTGCAACATCTTTTAAGTTATCTTTGTAGTCTTTCCTTAGGATCAGTTTTATGGCAATATGTTATAAGCCTAACTCATGTGGCAGTGTACAGTGCAATATAAGAGTAACACGGCAAGATTTACCAACTTACTATTCATCTTTTCCTAACCAAGGATAAAACCAAGTTAACCAAGAACAAATATATATATAATAAAGTTAAAGACTTGCATAAGAAAATATAAGTGCCACGGGTATGTTTTCTAACTCAGGTAAAAGATATACACAGGTTTATGATACTCAGGTTACTTTGTTACTCGGGTTATTCAAATACATTATACTCATGCCTTTCAGATTACTCAGATTGTACATATATGTTACTTAGATTATTCAGATTACCTAGTTTACTTGTTTCAATGCAATTACTTAGGTTACTTAATCTGTATGATCTGGGGTCACTGGCTTCACACCATATGTATTATAGTCAAGGTTGACGGTGCTCCATACGGTATGTATATCTAGCCCCACGGTACGTCCCCAACACACCTGAGCTAGCCCAGCTAGACCGCTAGACCAAAGTTTCGCTCGGATCGAGTCGGTCCCGGAGCTACCGACATATCCGCTCGCAGGAACATACCATGTACACTAGTTGTTCGTGACCATGCATGTTCTATATCTTTATCTTGTCTGTTCTTTATCTTTTCATTTTGTATGGCACATAGACTGGGTTGAAGGCGCTCCATGCAATTCAGGTTATGAGTCCCACTGCATGTCCCCGACATGCCCATACTAGTCCATTTTATCTAAGTTTTTTTATCTCTTGTTCCGTAAGTTCAGTCATTTTTTTCTCAGTACAATTCAGTTTATTCACTTTAGATACTTTCAATTCATTGGTTCAATATATTCAGTTCATTTATTTTAGTGCTAACATTTATTTTTTATGCATCTCCCTATACGGGAACTGCCCTGGCGATCTTATGGTCTCGAAACCTTTTCGTGTTTCAATGACTTGGCTTAGAACTACTACTTTGATAGTCTTTCTGCCTCAACAGAGTGAAACAATTCTAGTGGAGTGCTTTAACTTGTGGCATAGTATGAGTGAAGTGCAATTCGACCTTTCGTATAAGAATACTACTGCGGCATAAGAAAAAACTTTACTTGTACAATAAAACGTCTAACAAGAATCTTTACTGAGACAAAAGAATATTTTTATCTCTATCAGCAATTTTATTTTCATGTTCTATGCAAGTAATACATGATGAGATTATTCCCTTAGCTAGGTGCATTGAGCTCTTTTATTAGCATATAATAGCTGATTTGCCTAGCGAATAACATGTACCGTCCATATTTTTAAGTGTGCAGGCTAAGCAAAGACAGGTTCATCATAGCCACCCACCTTAGAGATAATTCATATCGGTTGAGCGAGACTCTGAGTGTGCCTTTGAAAGTCTATGTTTGAACTCCTGAAGGGCCAAGTCTAAATTCCTTTTCCTCAAGCGAGTATTCTCGCCGAGCAAGGCGGGACGGGTCATCGCACTTGCGCCATTTGAATTGGCTCTCTGCCTTGAGCGAAATTGGTTGTTACAGATGACACGATGGTTGGGGGCGCCACCTGCTATGCTTGTTCTATCAGAGCTAGTTAGACTGGCGATGCAGGTTCTGACTGGGTCAATATTTATGCACCGTCGGATCAGAACACTAGCTCGATAGGGGAGGGCACCCTTACGGGGGGCTACTGTGTTTGAACTGGAAATAATAAAATATCACCCACTGCTTTGACTTTTCCATACATACCGCTGAGTACCCAACTATGGATCCAGAAATAGAAGCTTCACCATGATGCTGAGTTTGGAAGTTGATAAAATCGACATAGGTTTATGTTGTCATCTGTACTGATAGCCCGTTATTATTATGAGTATCTGATTCAGCATTAGCGGCAGGTGCTTTGGGACACTGCCACTGACAGTGTCCTTGTTGTCTATAGGTGAAGAATGTACACGATATTTCTCCATCATGATCGCTATTGCCCCGTCCACCATCGTTGACAATATTTTGGCCACCACATCGACCACTACAACCTCCACAAAATCCAACATGATCCACACCAAGGGAAGACCGATCAGCATGGGCCTTACCCATTATAGTCTCAAAAACTTTCGTTGCCCATAGGACACGAAAGTGAGTTTCCATCAAAGACGGAAACCTCGACCCCAGCAATGATCTGAGATCGTACAGAGTTTGTATCAGTACGAAGAGATGTACGATACGCCGTGACATAGAGTTTCTGATATTGAGTTCTCGCCTCGTTGATATCCATCATTAGATATAATACACGATCAACCTCATCAGTCAGTGTCTTGAAGGCACGTAAGTGGTCCTTATGTGATTTGCCTTCTTGAACAGCTCGGTAGATGCCAACAATCGAGTCATAGATGTGAGACGGATCATGTTTGCGATCAAACGCAGTCACAAGGACTTTCCTTATCTCCTTTACCGAATTCGCTTTCTGAATCATGTCCTCCACTGATGGTTCCCTCGAATTCATTTACTGTTTGAACAGTCGACCGTTATCAGTCTTCCACTGCTCGTATATGGGATCAGTTACTGCTGGGAGATTGTTAGTCAGATGTTTCGACAACCTTATTTCCCGAAGCATATTCTCGACCTTCTTGTGCCATATTGAGTAACCATCTGGTCCATCCAACCGTCTATTAATAAGTCAAACCAATAAAATATTGCCAGTGCCCGATGTCCCCGTGACTATATTTTTGGCACTGGTAGTACTGTTATTCGTCTCAGTGTTTGTCATCCTTCAATGTTCTCGATTCAACTATCGTTTGGTCATCCTGACCCGATAATCACATCAACTCTGTCAATGTGTGATCAACGTAGCCAGAACTGGCATTCACAAAAAAAATCTAAGATTGAAGGTGGATCACGCAATCCATGACAGAGAAGCAACCTAGGTTATTATCTGTTAGATCCTGATATGGATACCGAATCAGGAACATAGATCCACACAAATCTAGGTTTGCTTTATGTTAACTCATGATACCCTCATCGAGATTTAGAGATTCATACAAACAAATTATTGTCTACCCTATGAAGATCCTAACTTAGGGGGGCTGCTGTTGGGGGGGGGCTGCCTCTCGGGAAAGGGGGCTGTCGCTCCGGCAGGGGGTGTTACTCAGGCAAGAGGGGACTGTTGCTCGGGCAGAGAGGCTGTTGCTTGGGCAAAGGGGACCGGGGAAGGAAGATCTGTCACTCGGGCAGGGGCGGGGGAGAGGGGGGGGGGGGAGAAGAAGAAGAAGAAGAAGAATTTTTTCTTTTTTTAATCTTTTGGGAGAGAGAGGATGGTATGGCTTTGATACCATGTAGAATGAAATAAATGAATAATTTATTAATAGAGAGGGATTACATATATATATGCGAGGACTAGCCTCCTCATTATTCTCTACCCAATATGGGACTAAATAACATAACACTTAACTCATAACCAATACTCAACAGTTAAGAAGAATATTACATATTTCTTTTGGTAAGGGCAAGAATAGTGGATACCATCAACTCGCAACCAATAGGTTTGGTGAGATATGCATCTATTCCTACTTTTAAGCATTTTGCCTCATCGGATGATATTGTATGGGCTGTCACTGCAATAATTGGAACATGTGAACTAATTCCTGCTTCAATTTTTCTAATTGCTTTTGTTGCTTCATAACCATCCAATATTGGCATATGTTCAGAAAGTAGAAGAATTATATATTTTAATCAAATATACTTCTTAATATAATGTAAAAGATTACATAATTTTAAATTTATCAATAGCTCATAGCCTTGAAAGGCAGTCCAACTCATGACTTGTCTTTGTTAACATAGTAGAATATTAAGCATCCTTAAGTATTTGTTTTGATAATTTTATATTGAACCATGTGCAAATGAAGCAAAACCTTCTTGGTAATAGCAACTATGCACTAACTGAAGCATCTTAGTTTTTTTTATAATAAATGATGAATTTAAAGATTATAGGAACGTCTTTTGACAGTCCTTCCAATTGGTAGGACTGTTGACAGTCCTAATTTTCGTATACTTTGAAGTATTCAGCACTGTAAAAAAACTCTACAGTCCTAGCAACGGACTATAGAAAATTTTCTACAGTCCTGAGTCTTCTCAACCGTGACTGTGGCAAAATTCCTTACTTCGAAACCCTAAAATGGGTTCGAAACTTCAAAATTTTGCCCAAAGTTTATCCTAAACCTATTTTATGTTACTTTACTATGATATTTGGATATTAACAAGGATTGAGAAGAAGATTTATAAAAATAAATGATAAATACAAACTTAAAATTAGAGATGGAGAAGATGCATGGAGGAAGGTGGAGAAGGAAGAAGTTTAGGATTTTAGAAGTGAATGAAGCTTTGGGTGCCATCTCAAGGATTGATTGATGCTTGAAATTGGAGGAGATAGAAAAAGAAGAAGTTTAGGGTTTTCAATTAAAATTGGAGGAGGAGGTAGAGAAGGAGGGAAATGATTTTGAAGATAGAGAGAGTAGAAGTTAGAATATTTGGTTTGGAGGGGGGTTGGGTAGGGGGAGGGGGGAGCTTCTACTAAGTTTTTGGCTGCCCTGAGTAAAAGTTACAGAAAATTGGGCTAGCCCCGAGTAAGTTTTGTAGTACCCTGATAAAAATTCTATCCAAATGTTGCTAGAACATTTGGGAATGTAGGCAATCACAAGGACAATGCAGGACTTTAGATTTTAAGTCATGAGGTGAAGCGGTGCCCTTAAAACTTAATATAATTCATATAATTATTTATTTTCATCCAAGATGATACACTAGTATTATCAACAAAGAAAAATCCAAGAAATAAAAAAATAAACAAAATATAATATCCAAAATATATATGTCATAATGAAATACCAATAAAACTGAATATTTTCCAAACAAAAAAATAAAATTGATGTTACAGACAAAAAGAAGAAGAAGCTAACAATGTTTAGGGTTACAAAAACTTATAGAAAGATATCAAACAATTGAAGCATTGAATTTGAATTATATATATGTGTGTGTGTGTGTGTGTGTGTGCAATAGAATTATGGACATGAATCACATGATCATATATGCAGATATGATAATCAGTGGGAAACAAATCTATATATAATATATTAAGTCCTTAGTCCTCTGAAGTCCTAGATATCTATATTTAATAATAAGAATGCAACTTGTATTATTGTTCAATTACATCTCTCTCTCTCTCTCTCTCTCTCTCTCTCTCTCTCTCTCTCACACACACACACACACACAAATTTGACAATGACGGAAGGGTAGAGGAGATTGAGAGCATCTGACTATTAGAGCGACGGAAGGGTAGAGGAGATTGAGAGCGTCAAACTGTTAGATCGACGAAATCGAAGAGGATTTTGATAGCGACTGCATAATTTTTTTCTGACTAACTTAGTTGTCTCTTATTTTGTATATGACTTCTAGATATCCTATACAAAAATTCTTTTTATACAAAATTAAAGGATTAGGATGATTTTTTTGGGATTTTGTTCATCGTGGAATTGCATACATTAAATAGTGTAAAAATTGGTGCCCTCTAAAATTTTGGCCGTAGGACAACCGCCTTATGGGCCTCATATAAAGTCCAAGCTTGTGCAACGGAAGAGACAAGTAATTAATGAGTAGTAAAGAACAATGCACCTGAAACACACAATACACACAAGCCAAAATTCAATCGCAAATACAAAGAAATTTACGTAGAAAAAGAATTTTTTACGTAGAAACCCAAATCAGAAGAAAGTCATAGGACAAGCTAGAATCCAATCCTAAAAAGTCTCCATTAATAAAGATATAGATATCCCGACTCCTATTAAACTTCTCACACACTGATTCGATCTTGAACTACACACCTACTTGTGCTTAGAATAAGGAATACGTGAAATTGATGCAAGTTACTGAAAATGAGATCATGAAGAGCCTTCGCTTGGGAAACCGGACTACGTGAACCTCCATGAACGGTTTTATCGAACTCTCCCTTGGAGATCTCTCTCTCGCTCTCTAAAAAGTTATTATTTTTCTCTTGTTTGTCTGCAATTATATTAGCTAGGAAGACCAATTTAAAGCATCTCACAAAAAACCCAAGCTTGGAGCCATATCCAAAACTAATAAAAAAATATTGTGTTTTATTGGATCTCGTGGAATCTCAAATTTTTTTAAAATTAAAATTTTACTACCAGACCGCCATACCAATGGTATACTCTGGCATACCGACGGTATACTTTCTAGTAGATATTATTTTGCTTTTGAGATATTTTCATTAGATATTTTCGTGAATAGTATTGGATACTCTCTATTATCCAATGGTTTATTGGTTTTCTATTGAATAGACGATATTGATTTAACTTGTGACTTGGATCACTAACGAGGCAGATCGGACGGTCACGATTAAATCACTTGTTATATATATATATATATATATATATATATATATATATATATATATATATATGAATTGATTTTTTCTCTCCTCTATTTTCTTTCTTTTATCACTTCTTTATTTCCTCTCCATTTATCGTGAGAGATTAGAGCTTGGTCTTGGGGCCTAAGAGTGTGATTTCTGAATCCCTATTGGTGGTGGAGTTGAAGGTTTAGGTTGGAAGCTCGACTTGAGGCAACTACATCTTGCCAAAATTTTGAATAAAAGTATTTTATTATAGTTTTTGTTTTTCTTGATATTTTATACTTATAATTTCATGGAACTTATTTTGTTAAATATGTTTCTCTAGTAATTTTCATCCATGTGCAAGTTTCATAGATTGGTTTGAGCTTGGTTTTAACTTTTTCTATAGAAATCCTGATATTTACCCGATAGGAAACTCGGTATCAGTAACGATAACCAGAGTGATGGCCATGAGACCTAGTCTATATGCTATATGAGGCTTACCCATAGTCCTAACATCTTGCTAGACCAGTTTCTACTGAGTTTCTGGACATGATTTTGCTCCCGAAAATAGACTCTTCCTGGATTTTCCCTATAATTACCTATGGAAACCGGCATACCGATGGTATACTGGTGTATACCAATGGTATACCGATTTTTGCCTGACTTTGAATCTAGAAACCTGCTGTGATCTAAATTGGCATACCGATGATGTACTAGTCTATACAAACGGTATACCATTTTGCCTTACTTGTTTTTTATGCCTTTCTTTCTGCGTCTTGGGCAGCATACCACGATATACTACTGTATACCAATGGTATACTATAGTATACCAACGATATATCAATTTTTTACTCTTTTTCATATGCCTTATTTTTTGTCGTATTTTCTTGTTCTTCCTGCCTGATGCCTGTGCGCATACTGCCTGACATGTTTATTTATGCTTTACTGTCCATACCATACATATGTACAGTTAGGGGATACCTCCCCTTTATACACCCGCATAGACCTGACGTCATGTATAGTTAGGGGATATGTACCCTTTATACATCTATCCGGTACAAACTACTTGGTATAGTTTGGGGACACCTACCCATTATACACATGTCTAGTATATGCCTGATAGTGATCTGTTGTGGTGCACTTTTGATTACTATCTCGTATATGTCTGATAGTGACTCATCGTAGTGCACTCTTGACTATTATCCCGTATATGCATTACAGTGACCCATCGTGGTGCACTCCTGCTCATTGTCTCGTACATGCCTGACAGTGACTGGTAGTAGTTCACTCCCGATACATGACTTGTACATTACCTGTTGTGGCTTGTTATAGCGCACGCTCATCATGCCTATAACAGTTTGGTTATTTTCTAGTCTAGTCTTGTTCTTGCCAAATCATTGTCCAGTCGAGCATCATGTCTAGGATAGTTTCTACGAAATGCCATACCCAAAATCATGAAATAAACTGCTAAGGATTAATAACTAGCTTCAATGATTAGAATATCGAGAGGGGAGAATCTCTAGGTTGCATGCAGTCCCGTTATCTTGACGTCAGCCAAAATGGTTTTGTAGTACGCCGTCGAGTGAGGCACATTTCTAGCACACCGTTGAGTGGGACAACATTACTTGCTTTTTATTTTACTCAATATTTATGGTCCGGATAGCTTGGATAGACTGCAGGGCATGCAACCATAGAAAATTTTTAGTATTGCATTTGTTAGTAACCAAGATTTGTGATAACCCTAGTTAGCTAATGTAGCAAACCGTACTATTGATTGACCGTGGTTATTGGATGGAGTGCATTCTTGCTTTTGCTAGATCTTTTACTTGATCTTGTCTTGCTTACTTACATATTTCTTATTCATGCCATGCTATATGATTCCTGTATATTCTACTTGTTCTCGTTTACTTATATATTCATTTTCCCTGACATGACCCGGTATATGCTTACATGATCCTTGTATATGCTACTAGTGTCCTGTTTACTTATATGTTCCTGTTTACCTGACATGATCCAGTACTTACTCATTGATTCCCGTATATGACACTTGTCCTATTTTTTTACATGTTTTCCATTTTTTCTTTATGTTTCCCGGTGCACTTTATATTATTCCTGGTGGTTACTTGTTGCTTAGGATATTATAGCTTTATATTGCATGCTGGTTTTTAGTTCATAGTTTGGCCTCCTTTTTGGTACTTGCTATTTAAGAGTCTGACCCCACTGGTTTTTCTTAGCCAGATCCGGTAGCAGAGCTAGAGGATCTTCCGTATCTTTCCGTGGATGGTGACCACAGGAAGCACCAGACCGATTAAGTAGGTTTTTATTTTGTTCTCCCACTTATTGTACATATTCTTTTATGGCGTTTAGCCCCTAGCACATGTTTAGCTCATATTTTGGACTTGATACATCGCCTACGGGTATAGCATAATTAGCATATTCTAGACTATAGCTAGATTTGATCATATATGACTACTACTCTTCCTAGTTCTTCGTTTTGTATTACTAGCTTCATAATCATCTATGTATACATGGTTATGGACGCTTTACTATCTTGCTTCTGATGATCATTTATCATGTATATGATGGATTCTTGCTTGTGAATGAGACACTAGGATTGCTTGACCTAGGATTGACTATTGGATTATAGTATTAACCCCCATGTCTATTCTCAGTCGTGACCGTATCTCGGGGTACTGGAGTACTCTGGTATACATAGCTGGCTTTGTCATCCCATGCTCTCCAATATTCTGGTTCTGGAACGAGATAGGGTTTTAGTGGTGGCCCATGTAGGTCTAGTTTTTAGATATGTGGGGGTTATCAATATTTATATGTCTCAATACTTTTGTTTCCTCCTTAATCTCTTTTTGTACTATCCTATATCTCTGATCTTTGACCTGTTATCTACTTTCATCCTTGCTCTATCATGTTCCTTGATTTGATTCTTGTGTCCTTTAACTTTCAGGGACACTGTTCTTGGCCCTTCTGATCAGATCATTTGGGCTTAGACGATGGCAGATCAGCATCCTATTGACATAATTCCTGGGGCTCAGCCTTATCACTCAAGGGCAAAGTCTAGGATAGACCCCGAGGCAGAGCATCATGTTTAGTCCGATCAGTCGGCAGTACCTGTGCAACCAGTTCATCCAGAGCAGCCATATGTTGTTCGAGCACTGATGGATGTTTTGACGCTTTATGGTAACACATCAGCGACAGAGTGACGTTCTCACTTAGTCAGTTCAGATGGCCATGGAGCGAGGTGGTCTCAGATATTTAATTTTGCGAACAACTTTAAGCATCACCATCCCCGTACTTATATGGTATCGAGGATGCTATTGCATCTGATGCGTGGGTCCAGGATACTGAGGCCATACTCGAAGTAGCTGGAGTTCCGTCTAGGGAGAGTGTAGTTGTGGTTAGACTGTAGTTGTTGATTTAGCCCGCAACTTGTGGGCAGCTCATGAGGTTTCATTGACGATACCGATCCCATGGGCGGATTTCAGTGAGAGATTTCAGACTCGATATTTCGACGCAGTATCGCGTTATGACTTGCAACAGAGGTTCAACAACCTCAGGCAGACATGAAGGACTGTCGACGGCTATGTGACGGATTTCTGTAGGCTCAGTCAATTTTTTCCAACCTTGGTGGCGAATGAGTTGGATCGAGCTAGGAGGTTCCAGCGGGGACTCCATCTAAAGATCATTCTGATGGTAGAGCAGCATAATTTTTAGACTTTTGACTCTGTGATGAGAGTGACATGTGTCACGACCGGCACCCGGAAATTCGGGCACGAGTGCGTGGGTACGTCCAGCCTACGCCGCAGAGTCGGCGGTAGTACGCTGTCTAGGTCAAATCCATATTTACTAAACTAGCTCATTCACAATTAACATAGGCAAGATAATAATGAGAACAGAAACTTAAGATTGCAACTGAAATAAATACGACAACAGATTCAAATGTTTTAGTACAGAAATTCAGAATGAAATCGGGGACAAACCCGATTACTAAGATAAGAAACAGAAATAAAAGATAGCTACTGCTAGCTACTCTGCAGTAGGGGTTTCCTGGGTGGGATCTGGCTCCTCATAAGTATCATCTGTACCCTCATAGGGACCATAATATGTAGGGGCAAGGTCCTCATCATCGCCTAAATCAACAGATCCAGTCAGGAAAGGAGCAAAGTACACAGTGCACAACAAGATTAAGCTAAATATTTATGACAATTAAAATGAATATCATGTTGAGAAACTGCATAAAAGAACATCAACATCTCAGAGTTAATGCTGTAAACTGGAATATGAGAAAACAGAAATAAATAAGACAGGAAATAAAACTACAACAGTCAGCAAGATATAACATGACCAGAAACTATCTGTGTGAACTTGTGTTTGGTTTTTAGAATACATAGTTGGCATGTAGGGGTTTATAAGGCTAATTCGGCCGTCATAAACGGCTATTAAACAGGGGAAATCGAGATCCGGCTGAGGTACAGTCGTGTACCAACAGCTATTAAACATGGCAGGGGAAAGGGTAAACTATATGCCTTCTAGTATTCTCCCACCCGACATGAAAAACAAGACATAAACTCCAATATTCAAGACATGAAATCCAGCATTTCTAACACTAGGTGTAATCATCAAGGGTACTAGTAAAGCATGGAATTAATTATCACAATATAAAGATTTAACTTGAAGTGCAGGTACTTGCCTGTTGTTTGGATTTGATTAATTGGTTCTTGGGGAAATTTTCAGAGATGAGTCCAAAAGCTAAAATAGATATTACCATCACGCTCAGAAGATGTCAAATAGCTAGAAATACCTGTCCTTGGGTCCAATTTGGAGACAAGGGCAAAAATGGCAGTTTCGGGTCAAAACGGGATCCGCCGGTGGGCCCGCTTTGCACCAAAAAATGTGTCCAGGTCAAAGGTCTCTAAATTTACCAAACTTAGTGTCAACAGGTCAGAAACGCTGATACGAACCCAACGGAACTTCCAGATTTAGATTCCGATGAGCCGAACACAAAATCGCCCGTCGAGCGGGGCCTGTGGGGCCCACGACACGTGATTTCGTCAACGTTCTCAGAATCGAACCAAACTTGACCCACAGGACCAGCGTATCGCTAAGAGTCCGATGGCACAAGTTTCGTCTCGATCTGACGAGTGTACAAGAAGTTAGGGTGAAATATCGAAAAGTCGAATACGGGGCGATGTCCGCGGATACGCGTTGATTCCGGTGTGCACGCACACCCGAATCAGCTTCCACAAAATCTCACACGTCCGTATCGACGACGCGCACGTATCTGTAAAGACCGCACGCGACCAAGTCGTCCCATTTGGCGGGGCGCACTCAGTTCCGGGGTAAAACAGGGTCTGGTTTTTCCTGTTTTTGGATCGCGGTGTGCGATCACCACAGGACGCGATGCCCCGAACGGTTTATCCGAACACCGAGAGGGTCATACAGGCTTCGCAACGCAATTTGCGGAATTGAAAACAGAGCTACGAGCAAAAAGTTACACGCACCTGAAGGAGACCCGAAAATTAGGGTCGAGCCGAGTCCGACACGTGTCCGACTCGTGTTGGACACAGGATCCTAGGGTTTCTGGAAATCAACCGACTCCGGCGGACTCGGGGCGGCGCTGAGGCGGCGCTGGGGCGGGGAGCGGCTGGCCGGGGCAATGGGCACGCGGCGAAGGCGGCGCGGTGGCGCTGGACGCGGCTGCCGGCGAGGGGCGGCTCGAGGGGAGGAGGCTGCTGCTGCTGGTGGTCGAGAGGGGGGCACCGGAGGAGGAGCAGAGGAGGAGAGGTTGGGGGCGAGGCGATGGGCGGCGGCGCTAGGCGGTGGCTGGCAGCGGCGAGGCAGGGCAGCACGGCGGAGAGGGGCAGCGCCGGGCTAGGGTTAGGGTTTCAGTGAGGGAGGAGGAAGAAGAAGAGGGGGGGGGGTTAAGTAGGAGGAGGCGGCGGTTAGGGGGGCCGGTCAAGGCGGGGAAGAGGGGGAGGTGGCACGGTGGACGCGGCGCTGCGCGCGGAGGGCGGCGCTGCGCTAGGAGGGCGGCGGTGGAGTCGGGCGACGTGGGGGCTGGGGTCGTGCGGGTCGGGCTGGCGGCGGGTCGGGTTCGGGTGAGCCCGACCCGACCCGTTAAGGCGGGCTGGGCCGCGGCCCAATGGGCCAGGGTGCGGGCTGGGCCGGGATAAAATTAATAAAAATATTATTAATAACTAGTATATATGCACGTGCTTTGCACGTATATTGGAGTGAATGATGTTGATGAGTTAGTTTACTTTAGCATGAACCCTTTGATTGTCAGTGAAATTTATTGCATCTCTTAAATGGTTGTCATTATTGCATCTCTTAAATGGTTGTCATTAAAATTTATTGTAGGTATTCTTTTTAATTATTAAATATGTTGAAGGATATTTTTGGAACGAAAATTTTTCACGGTGAAGCCTAGTTTTGGCATTATATAGTAGAGATAATAATAATTAATTAAACAGTTAATTAAATAATTAATTAAAAAATTTGTTTTTAGGCATTTAAAAATAGGTCTGAGGCCCAGAAAAATCCAGAAAAATTACCCTAAGTCCAGTTTTCCATTTTACACCCAAAAATGTTATTTTTCATAATATTTTAATATTATTTATTAACAACTAAAAATTATTTATTAATTAAAACCTTGATTTTAATTTCAAAAAATTCCCAGAAAATTCCAGAAAATTGGGAAAAATCCAAGATTTAATAATTTGAAAATTCAGGGGGTTTACAACCTACCCAACTTACAAAAATTTCGTCCTCGAAATTTAAGAATAACAAGGCACGAAAGGAAAGGTCGAGAATAAAATATACCTCAGGGTTCAAAAAGATAGGGGTAGCGTTCTCTAATCTCGTCTTCTCGCTCCCAGGTGGATTCGCCGGGAGAATGGTGCTTCCAAGCTACGCGAACCAGGGAAATAACCTGGTTCCGTAGAACTTTCTCCGATCGATCCAGTATCTCCACGGGTTGCTCTTGGTAAGTCAGACTTGGGCCTACTTCGAGCTCTGAGTGATCCAAAATGTGGCTGGGGTCTGACACGTACTTTCTCAGCTGCGACACGTGGAAGACGTTATGGACTCCATCCAGAGAGGGTGGCAATGCCAGTCGGTATGCCACTTCTTCGATTTTCTCCTGAATGCCAAAAGGTCCAATAAATATTGGGCTGAGTTTTCCACTCCTTCCGAACCTAATGGTGCCACGTGTCGGAGAAATCTTCAAGAATACCAGTTCTCCAACCTTTAACAAAGTCATAATCAAGTCTTAGTTCCATAATCAAAATGTTTAAATTGACTTGAATTTCATAAATTTAATTACCTCAAATTCCAAGGGCCTTCGGTGGCTATTTGCCCAATATCGTTACCTGTCTTGAGCCACTCGAAGTCTGTCCCTTATTTGCTTTACCTTCTCAGTTGAATCGATCACCATCTCTGGTCCCAGCAGAGCTCTTTCTCCAACGTCGTCCCATGATAGCGGGGTACGACATCTTCGTCCATACAGAGCTTCAAATGGAGTCATCTCAATACTTGCTTGGTAACTGTTATTATAAAAGAACTCCACAAGATGTAGGTAGTCTTCCCAGGATCCTCCAAAATCTAGAACACATGTACGGAGCATATCTTCAAGTGTCTGGATTGTACGTTCCGATTGTCCATCGGTTTGGGGATGATAAGCTGTGCTGAATTTGAGTTGCGTCCCCAAGCTGGCTTGTAAACTCTTCCAGAAGTGAGAGGTGAATCTTGAATCTCGGTCGGAGACAATACTTACTGGAACTCCATGCAGCCTAACAATATGTCTGATATATAAATCTGCCAGCTTTTCTGTAGATAGCCCCACTTTGAAAGGTAGAAAATGTGCAGACTTGGTCAGTCTATCTACTATCACCCAAATTGCATCCTTTCCACTATGTGTCCTTGGAAGTCCGAAAACAAAATCCATTATGATATGTTCCCACTTCCACTCTGGAATGGGCAGTGGTTGAAGCAATCCTCCAGGTTCTTTCTGCCTTGACTTGCTGGCACACTAAACAACGAGATACGAACCTGGCTACTTCTCTTTTCATGCCATGCCACCAAACATGCGTCCTCAGGTCCTTGTACATCTTGTTGGCTCCTGGATGTATAGAGTATTGCGATCTGTGCGCCTCTTGCATAATTTCTTCTCTTATGTCTCCTTGAGGTACACATAATCTATCGCCATGCCTCAGTGATCCATCTTCATGAATTCTGAAACCTTCTACTAATCCAGCTTGCACTTGTCCTCGAAGGCTTCGCAGGCCTTCGTCTTGAAACTGAGTCTCCTTGATCTTGTCTATTAAAGTAGACTGAATCTGCAAGTTCATCATTTGGCCTTCTTTTCCTGGGATAATTACTTCAATACCTAAACTTTCCAAGTCCTCTAGCAAGTGTCGGTCCATAGTCAAGTACATCGCCATAGGATATCTGCTTAGAGCATCAGCAACTACATTGGCCTTCCCAGGATGATATTGAAGGGTGATATCAAAGTCTTTCATTAGTTCCAGCCACCTTATTTGCCTCATGTTCAGCTCTTTCTGAGTGAAGATATATTTTAGACTTTTATGGTCCGTAAATATTTCCACCCTTTCTCCATAAAGATAATGCTTCCATAGCTTAAGAGCAAAAATGACAGCTGCCAATTCTAAATCATGAGTTGGATAGTTCTTTTCATGGGGTCGAAGCTGTCTAGAGGCATATGCTATTACTTTCTTGTTCTGCTCCAAAACACAACCTAGACCTTTTCCAGAAGCATCACTATAAATAGCGAAACCTCCGGTTCCAGAAGGTAAGGTCAGAATAGGGGCAGTAGTCAGCCTTTTCTTCAATTCCTCGAAAGCATGCTGACATTCATCAGTCCAGGTAAACTCTTCATCCTTCCTTGTTAATTTTGTCATAGGCTCAGCAATTCTAGCAAAATCCTTCACGAACTTCCGATAGTAGGCAGCTAGTCCCAGGAAGCTTCTAATCTCTGCTACAGAGTCTGGAGTGGGCCAGGATTCTACTGCCGCTATCTTCTTAGGATCTACTGCTATTCCATCTCCAGTCACAACATGTCCCAAGAATTCTACTTTGTTTAGGAAGAAAGCACATTTAGATAATTTTCCATAAAGTTTTTCCTTCCTCAAAGTCTCCAATGCTAACCTCAAATGTTCTTCATGTTCTTCGGGGTCTTGGAGTAGATCAAAATATCATCAATAAAGACCACTACAAATTTGTCTAGATATTTCTGAAATACTTTGTTCATCAAGTTCATAAAAACTGCTGGTGCATTCGTCAACCCGAACGGCATTACTAAGAATTCGTAGTGTCCGTTCCGGGTATTGAAAGCAGTTTTAGGGATGTCTTCCTTTCTCACCCTTACTTGGTGGTAACCAGACCTCAAATCGATCTTTGAAAATACCCGAGCTCCACTTAACTGATCAAATAAGTCATCTATCCTGGGCAGGGGATACTTATTCTTAATTGTTAAGGCATTCAAGGCCCTATAGTCAATACACATTCGGGATGTTTCGTCCTTCTTGGGCACAAATAATACTGGAGCTCCCCAGGGTGAGACACTAGACCTAATGAAATATTTGTCTTCTAGCTCTTTGATTTGCTCATTTAGTTCTATTATCTCCTTCTTGTTGATTCTGTAGGGATTTTGAGATACTGGTGCTGCTCCTGGCACTAAGTCAATAGAGAATTCAACTTCTCGGTCTGGGGGTAAGCCTGGGAGATCCTCAGGGAAGACATCAAGATATTCAAAGATGATAGGCAGTGGCAATTCTTCTGTTACTAGGGCTCCACAAATTTTGTTATTACCTATTTCTCTAGAACCTCTAGCAAATTCAAATTCTGGCTTGTCAGGGGGTCTGAAGATTACACTACCCCTGTGGCAGTCTATAGTGGCATGATGTTGACTTAACTAATCCATACCCAGAATAATATCAAAACTGGGAACTGGCATTACAAGTAGCCTAGCATACAGTTCTCTTCCACACAATATAATAGGATAATTGTTACAGGCATCACTAACCAGGATGATTCCTCCACCGGTAATGATCTTATAACAATTCCTAAGGGGTTTAGTGATTAAGCTATGCTTCATAAGAAAATCTACTGACATGAATGAATGTGAAGCTCTAGAGTCAAATAAAGTAATAGCTGGTATTGAATTTATAAGCACAGAACCTGTGATCATGTCTGCTGTGGCTTCAGCTTCTTCCAGAGTCATTGCATAAGCACGGCCTTGCTGCGGTGCACCCCTCTGTTGCTGCTGTTGGTGCTGAGCAAAGCGTTGTTGTTGTGTTGGAAGCGGGGGTTCCCTCTGTTGTGCTGCTGGGGCCCTGGCCTGGGCTGGAGCCTTTGGTGCAGCGGTGCGTCCTTGAGCAGCTGGACAGTCCCTCATTTGGTGCGCTGCTGAGCCACAGTAGAGGCAGGCACCTAGCCTCTTCCTGCAGACTTGCCAAGTATGACCTGGTTTTTGGCAAAAGTTACAAGTAGCAGCTTGTTGGTTCTGTCCTTGAGCCTGGTGTTGGGGTGCTGGAGCTCGAGAGAGAGGACGCTGAGTTTGCTACGGGGCCCTCTGCTGTTGTTGTTGTTGAAAAGGGCATTTATTGGGTCCCGCATTTCTGGTATCTCTCTCTCGTTTCAGTTTATGCCCCATATCTCTCTCAACGCCTTGTGCCACGCTCAAAATTTCCTCGTAGGTGCGAGCTCGGCTAGTGGTGACAGCAAGGCGAATATCCGGAGATAGCCCCTTCTTGAATCTACGGGCTCTGTCCTCCGGGGTACGAACCATGTACTCCGCAAAATGGCTTAACCTGCTAAATTCAGCAGTATATTCATCAACAGACAGGGTACCTTGTTCCAGTCTCTCGAATTGGCTTTTGAGAGCTTCCCGAGCCACTTCGGGGTAGAATTTCTCCTTGAATAGCCTCTTGAAGTCCTCCCAGGTGAGGTCAGGAGCAGATAGTTGGAGTTCATCTCTGAACCAGGTTCGAGCAATGTCGAACAGTTGCAGGCTTGCGGATTCTACTTTGAGATCATCAGGAACCCAAGCAGTCTTCAGAAGTCTCTCGACATTCTCTATCCACTCATCGGCATAGAGAATGCCCTCAGTTCCGTAGAATTCTAGGTGTCTAAGGTTCTTGAAGTCTTTAGCACTCCCTGGCCTCTTGAGTGACGACTCCTGGGACTTAAGAGCTTCTGAGAGGCTGGTCCACAGAAGTGCAGTCTGTTCTTTCTGGGATTCCACCAATCCCTGAAACACTCCAAGTAGCTGTGCCCCATCCAGAGTAACTGCTGGAACAGATGGAGGCGGCGGGAGTGCAAGAGTCTCGGGCACATTCTGCTCAGCTGGTTCTGATGTGCCTCCTACTGTGTTCCTTGTCTGGACTATTCTGAAAGATTAAGGGATAGGAAGATCAGAATAGAATACTTGGAAATCAAAGGTGATAGGAAAATTGAGCAGAAATGATATCAAGAATTGAAATAAGGACCCTATACTGTGAATGAGCTTTTCCTAGAATCCTCAATCTTATTCCATACCCTGTCCTAGGGTATTACCCTATTTAGGGATAGGACCTGCATGGGCCACCATAAAAATGTGTCACGACCCGCACCCGGAAATTCGAGCACGAGTGCGTGGGTACGTCCAGCCTACGCCGCAGAGTCGGCGGTAGTACGCTGTCTAGGTCAAATCCATATTTACTAAACTAGCTCATTCACAATTAACATAGGCAAGATAATAATAAGAACAGAAACTTAAGATTGCAACTGAAATAAATACGACAACAGATTCAAATATTTTAGTACAGAAATTCAGAATGAAATCGGGGACAAACCCGATTACTAAGATAAGAAACAGAAATAAAAGATAGCTACTGCTAGCTACTCTGCAGCAGGGGTTTCCTGGGTGGGATCTGGCTCCTCATAAGTATCATTTGTACCCTCATAGGGACCATAATATGTAGGGGCAAGGTCCTCATCATCGTCTAAATCAACAGATCCAGTCAGGAAAGGAGCAAAGTACACAGTGCACAACAAGATTAAACTAAATATTTATGACAATTAAAATGAATATCATGTTGAGAAACTGCATAAAAGAATATCAACATCTCACAGTTAATGCTGTAAACAGGAATATAAGAAAACAGAAATAAATAAGACAGAAAATAAAACTACAACAGTCAGCAAGATATAACATGACCAGAAACTATCTGTGTGAACTTGTGTTTGGTTTTTAGAATACATAGTTGGCATATAGGGGTTTATAAGGCTAATCCGGCCGTCATAAACAGCTATTAAACAGGGGAAATCGAGATTCTGCTGAGGTACAGTCGTGTACCAACAGCTATTAAATATGGCAGGGGAAAGGGTAAACTACATGCCTTCTAGTATTCTCCCACCCGACATGAAAAACAAGACATGAACTCCAATATTCAAGACATGAAATCCAACATTTCTAACACTAGATGTAATCATCAAGGGTACTAGTAAAGTAGGGAATTAATTATCACAATATAAAGATTTAACTTGAAGTGCAGGTACTTGCCTGTTGTTTGGATCTGATTAATTGGTTCTTGGGTAAATTTCCAGAGATGAGTCCAAAAGATGAAATAGACATTATCATCACGCTCAGAAGATGTCAAATAGCTAGAAATGCCTATCCTTGGGTCCAATTTGGAGACAAGGGCAAAAACGGCAGTTTCGGATCAAAACGGGGTCCGCCGGTGGGCCCGCTTTGCACCGAAAAACGTATTCGGGTCAAAGGTCTCCAAATTTACCAAACTTAGTGTCAACAGGTCAGGAACCATGATACGAACCCAACGGAACTTCCAGATTTGGATTCCGATGAGCCGAACACAAAATCGTCCGTCGAGCGGGGCCTGTGGGGCCCACGACACGCGATTTCGTCAACGTTCTCAGAATCGAACCAAACTTGACCCACAGGACCAGCGTATCGCTACGAGTCCGATGGCACAAGTTTCGTCTCGATCTGACAAGTGTACAAGAAGTTAGGGCAAAATACCGAAAAGTCGGATACGGGGCGATGTTCGCGGATACGCGTTGATTTCGGTGTGCACGCACACCCGAATCAGCTTCCACAAAATCTCACACGTCCGTATCGACGACGCGCACGTATCTGTGAAGACCGCACGCGACCAAGTCGTCCCATTTGGTGGGGCGTACTCAGTTCCGGGGTGAAACAGGGTCTGGTTTTTCCTATTTTTGGATCGCGGTGTGCGTTCACCACAGGACGCGATGCCCCGAACGGTTTGTTCGGGCACCGAGAGGGTCATACAGGCTTCGCAACGCAATTTGTGGAATTGAAAACAGAGCTACGAGCAAAAAGTTACACGCACCTGAAGGGGACCCGAAAATCAGGGTCGAGCCGAGTCCGACACGTGTCCGACTCGTGTCGGACACAGGATCCTAGGGTTTCTGGAAATCAACCGACTCCGACGGACTCGGGGCGGCGCTGAGGCGGCGCTGGGGCGGGGAGCCGCTGGCCGGGGCAGTGGGCACGCGGCGGAGGCGGCGCGGTGGCGCAGGACGCGGCTGCCGGCGAGGGGCGGCTCGAGGGGAGGAGGCTGCTGCTGCTGGTGGTCGAGAGGGGGGCGCCGGAGGAGGAGCAGAGGAGGAGAGGCTGGGGGCGAGGTGATGGGCGGCGGCGCTAGGCGGTGGCTGGCAGCGGCGAGGCAGGGCGGCACGGCGGAGAGGGGCGGCGCCGGGCTAGGGTTAGGGTTTCGGTGAGGGGGGAGGAAGAAGAAGAGGGGGGGTTTAAGTAGGAGGAGGCGGCGGTTAGGGGGTCCGGGCAAGGCGGGGAAGAGGGGGAGGTGGCGCGGTGGACGCGGCGCTGCGCGCGGAGGGCGGCGGTGGAGTCGGGCGACGTGGGGGCTGGGGTCGTGCGGGTCGGGCTGGCGGCGTGTCGGGTTCGGGTGAGCCCGACCCGTTAAGGCGGGCTGGGCCGCGGCCCAATGGGCCAGGGTGCGGGCTGGGCCGGGATAAAATTAATAAAAATATTAATAATAATAATAATAATTAATTAAACAGTTAATTAAATAATTAATTAAAAAATTTGTTTTTAGGCATTTAAAAATAGGTTTGAGGCCCAGAAAAATCCAGAAAAATTACCCTAAGTCCAGTTTTCCATTTTACACCCAAAAATATTATTTTCATAATATTTTAATATTATTTATTAACAATTAAAAATTATTTATTAATTAAAACCTTGATTTTAATTTCAGAAAATTTCCAAAAATTCCAGAAAATTGGGAAAAATTCAAGATTTAATAATTTGAAAATTCAGGGAGTTTACAACATGGAAGCATGATTACACCTCTCATAGGATCATCGATAGGATTGGGGACCAGAAGAAGCCTCATATTTCAAGGGGATATTCTACCCAATCTTGAGCACCATCTCTAGAAGTTCGACCATTGACGATTGGATCTCCGAGGAGAGCGGCCCTGGTGGCATCATTTCAGCAGTCTTCTCAGACTCATCCTCAATAAAAGAGGTAGACTTCTTCAGTAAGGTGTTACCACTGTGGAAAGCCAGGCCAAGTCTTTTCAGAGTGTCGTAGGGCCCAGGGTTTTTGTTTGGCATGTGGTAGAGTAGGTTACTTGGTGAGTACATGTCCCCGGAGGGCTTCAGTTGGATCATCATCAGTCCAGTCAGTAACTTCGTAGTTTAGGACACCAATGTCGGTTCAGAAGCATCAGGGACCGAGGCCTTTACCGATATTGTCCCAGACATTCTAGCAGTAGAGACTTCTGCAGTATGCTCAAGCCCAAGCTCAGGCTAGGAAGCGAGGCCAGCAGCAGAGGGGACCAGCGCCCAAAAGGCAAGGACATGCTTTTGGGATGTCATATGAGTAGGTACTAGTGGCTGGAGAGGTGGTTGCATGTACCATTCTCGTTCACTCGCATTTAGCTACAACATTGTTTGATTCTGGCACATCGCACTCATTTATCTCTGTACGATTTGTGACACGAGTTGGTTTGGAGTCTGAGTCCTTACCTGTAAGGTTGAATATACTTATTGGTAACGGTCTCGTGGAGTAGATAGAGCCTATGCCACGTATCGAGTCGTAGTATGCGGGAGGGAGTTTTTCGCTAGGATAATAGAGTTTTCTATGGGCGACTACGATATAGTCCTAAAAATAGATTGGTTGAGTGCTCGACACGCGATGATAGATTACCATAATGGAAAAGTTACCTTTAGTGTCCCCGATGATGAGGAGTTTTCATTTTCAAGAGGCGAGGTAGAGTATCTGTCAGTTATCCTGAGGATGGCAGCAGATGAGGAGTTACAATTACCTAGAGTTGTTTATGAGTTCCCAGATGTGTGTCTCGACGTGCTTCTAGGCATGTCGCCAGTTCGAGATGTTAGGTTCTACATCAATTTAATTTTGGGGGCTGAGCCAGTATCAGAGAGAGTCTACAGGATGTCACTATCAGAGTTAGAGATTTTGTACCAGATGATTGAGGAGTTAAGGACCATGGGATTCATTCGTGCTAGTGGATCACCTTGGGGAGCCCCGTTGCTTCTTGTTAAAAAAAGGGATTATTTATCGCATTTATGTGTTGATTATCGTACATTAAATGCGGTGACCATTAAGTACAAATATCATTTTCCCATGATAGATGACTTATTCGATCAGCTCAATGGGGCAGTGTGAGACTCGTCGCACAGTATTCGTATTTTATGCGGATACGTATTTTTGTCCTATTTATTGCATTTTATTGGTTCTCGAGAAAGCTCAAAAATTCTAAAAATTGAAACTTTACTACTAGACCAGTATACCGATGATATATTGTCCGACAGATATTTATTTTAATTTTTGATATATTTTTGAGAATTTTTCTATAAATAGCCGTTGATTTTGTTTTCTTTTTCTTTTTTCATTTTCTTTCTCTCTTTTCTCTTTACCATTTTTCTCTTGAGCTTGGAGCGTGGTCTTGAGACCTGGAGTGTGGTTTCTGAACCCCTTCGTGGTGGTGGACTAGAAGGTTTAGGCTGGGAGCTCGCTTTAAGCAAGTACACCTTACCGATTTTGTGAAGTTCTTTTACTTTATGTCATTTTACTTTCCTGGAGCCTTGGTTTTTTGCTTTTTAGCTTAGACATACTTTATTATTGTTGTTCATATCGTGAATTTTAGCCTTTTGACCATTTCAGTTTTAATTTCTGGTAGAATCTTGTTCCATTTCTTTTTGGTAACTCGGTAAAGGATATGGTACCGGAGTTATGACCGTGAGATTTTGTCCATATTGTGATATGAGACTTACCCTAGAATTGACTTCTTGTTAGATTTGGTTCTGGTAATTTTTAGGGGTTTGATTTGGGTCCCAAAAATTGGACTTGACTTTAACCATGTTTATCCTTGGAAACTGGCATACCGACGGTATACTACAGTATACCGATTTTGACCGACTTAGATTTCTAGATATTTTCTGTGAACCTTATCGGTATTCAGACGGTGTACTACAGTGTACCGACGGTATAAATATCCTTGTCGACATTGTTAACCGACTTCAGAATATTTGTCTTGGCCAGCATACCGACGGTATACTACAGTATACCGATGATATATCGATTTGTGAAACTTTGTTTTTTAGAAACTTTCTTGCCTACTTGGAATGGTATACCGACGGTATACTACATTATACCGAATGTATGACGATTTGTTGGAATCCAGACTTGCTGTATTTTTTCTATCTCGGGACCGGTATACCGACGGTGTACTGGACTTTATCGATGATATACCGATCATGCTCTTTCTTTCAGAATTCTTGGTTTTTCGTGATTTTATTTTGATTCTTCTGGCTTTTGCTTGGACATACGATGACTTGACCTGACTAGACATGAACTTATATGTCTTCAGAGGACTTAACATGACCTGGCTTTACTCAGTTTCAACCGGCTTTTCCCGACTACACGTGATGACATGATTGACTGGACTTGACTTGGCATGACTTTACATGGCTTCATCGAACATGACTTGACTTGGTTTCACTTGGCTTCATCTGGATGAACTTGGCTTCACATGGTTGTACATGGCTTTACCTGGCTTCACATGGCTTTACATAGTTTTACTTGGTTTCACATGGCTTGGTTGTTGTCGTGGCTTACATGAGTCCATTTGTGTAATGTATATTAAAAGTTGTTTATATTACTATTAGAACTTAATTTCTTGCATCATATCTAGGATGGATTCTGCGGAATACCACAACCGAATTCATACAAGAAAATGCTAGGGATTATTAACTAGAGATTCACTTAGTACATGGCTAGAAATTTTCCTAGATTGCATGCATTCCTAGTAATTCATATGGCTATCTTGTGGAGTATCCCGTGGTTTATTTTATGGAGTATCTTGAGTAATATCCGGTGCTAGTTTGTGCGTATGGATATTCCGAACAGACTACAGGGGCATGCGATCGGAAGAAACTCTAGTATCTCGTTGCATATAATTGTTAGTAATTAGAATTGTGATAACCCTAGTTAGTTAAAGTATCAAGCCGTACTTATATGATTTATCATGATTTATGGATGATGGTTAGTCTAGGCTTTGTATGATCATACCTTTATTTTTTGCACTTGTTATCCTATTTTGTTTATTAGTTCATAATATGTCTCATTGCAGGTTTACAGTATTTTTTTTATTATCCTGAGATCATTACATTTAGTCTTTACTTTCAGAAGTTGTATTACTTGAGTTGTTGGTTTAAGTTCTTAGATTGGCTTTCTTTGTGGTACTTGCTATTTGGGGTCTGACCCTACTAGTTTTGAATGGCCAAATCCAGTAGCAGCATTAGAGGATATTTCGTACTTTCCTGAGGATGGTGACCATCCACTACAAGAAAAATAGCTTTTCTTGACGGTTTTTTCCCGTCAAGAAAGAATTTTCTTGACGGTTTTGGATCCATTATCTAGGCCTGAGTTAAGAAAAGTCTCAATTTTTCTTGACAGTTTCTGGGTTATTTTTTTGACGATTTTTAACCGTCAAGTAAGAAAACGGTCATGACGATTTTAAAACGTCAAGAAAATATAGCTAAAAAATCGTCAAAGAAAGTGGAAACTTTTCTTGAGTGGGGCCTATATGACGGGTAATGACCGTCAAGAAATCTTTTTCTTGACTGGAAAAAACCGTCAAGAAAAACCTTTCTTGATGTTTAAAACCCGTCAAGAAATAATATTTTGTAGCAAAATTTAGATATTTCTTGACATTTTATAACTGTCAAGAGAAGCTAATTTTTGTTTAATCAAAATTTAATTTATAATTATATATTATTGCTCCCCTATGTTAGTTACCAAACACATAATATCAATATAATTTAGAACACTGCAAACATCAAAGAACTATAATACACACAATTTTTGTATTAACAAATACGCTTTTGTACACTACAAACATCCAACCACATATCCAAATAACAAAAATATATAGTCTTGTACAATATCTTAAACATCCAAAACTTATATCTACATAATACATGGCTTCTTGTCGAATTATATAACAAAATAGCTGAACCCAATGTACAGTTCAGAATCAGTCCATAAGCAGTTCAGAAGCACCAGTGCCAGCGTTAGTGTTACACTAGTATAGTTGAGAAGTAGTCGAGAAGTAGTTCGGCAGCAGTACAGTTTAGCCCAGTAACATGTTTAGAGAAGAAAAAGTGATATAAACTGTAAGGAAAACTACCAACACAAGCAATGCATAGTATTTGGAGATATCTCGACAGTTGAAACTTACTGAACACTATATAAATCTTATACTATGATTATAAGAATAGTCAACAGCCAAGTAATCCATCTTCAGTAAGAAAAAAAATGCAGAACTTGTAAGAGGTGCAATCCTAGGGTCATTTGAAGTCCTAAACTACTATGTGAGTGACCTAGATGGACCAGAAAATACCATAATAGGAAGAAATTAGAAATCATGTTTTCTAATACTAAAAGAATCAATCAAGTGGAAGAAAGTAGAAATTAAAATCATATGCTGACCTAGCTAAATCAAGCACTTTTGCTGCAACCATGTCTCTGTCAAGGTAACTGTCACAAACAGAACTGTGATTTGGATAGTGCAAAATTTCTTAAGCCCAATAACAAAAGGTTGGATAGTACAAAATTTCCTTAAATTGCATTAGAATAGTTACTACTAATTATATTCACACTATATTTTGTATATAAATTATGTTCTAGGTATTTAGTGTAGGTATGGGAATGTGTGCATTGGTGTATCATAGTGTATCATGAGTATCATATTTTGAGCACAAGGTGTTTGATAATTTGCCTACACTAGTGTGGTTGGTGTGTCATAGGGGCTTGAGGGTGTGCACATTAGTGTTGTGTGTGTTTTTTGTGTGTCTGCCTCTGTGGTAGAATGTGGTGTTATTGATTTATTGGTGTTGTGCATTAGAGAGTGCTATAGGTGAGGATATATGTGTTTAGTTCTTGCGGTACTAGAAGTGTTCAGTTTGTTGTACATATGTTGTGAACACAGCATGGTGCAGAGTGGGTTGTGCTCCAGTAGGCATTGCGGATGTACTGATACAGTAGGGATACCTGAGTATTGGCAGCAGGTAGGATAGGGTGTGTGTCAGGAATAGAAGCCTGTACAGACCAATACAGCGGTAGCAACAGTGCACTAGTGCACTGCAGTGCACTGTACACTGCAATTAGGATCCAGCAGCAATAGTATGAAGCAACTGCAATAGGCTGCATTACATGCAACAGTAGCAGAAGCATTAGCAACAATGGGGTTAGGTTCCAGGTCCAAGTATTTGTGTATCAGATTTTGTGTGAGTGTGTGTACCAGATTTATGTGTGAGTGTGTGTGTATGTATCAATAAGTGTGTCAGTGTGTTGCTTGTGTGTGTACAGGTGTATATGGGTGTTTGTAACTAAGTGTCTGTGTATTTGTAAAGGTGTGTGTGTATCCAGGTATGTGTGTGTGTGTGCAAGGTTATGTCTGTGTCCAAGTAGTGGGTTAACTAGTTAGTGTATGGGTTGAGAGGTGTATATGTGTTAGTGTGAGTATATGAGTGTGTGTATGTGTGTGTGTGTGTGTGTGTGTGTGTGTGTGTGTGTGTGTGTGTGTGTGTGTGTGTAATATTTAGTTCGAACTAAAACTTTCTCTGTAAATATCGAATGCAATGAATAAGGATTAATTTTCCATCAATATTTAGTTTGAACTGAAACCCTGAATTTTGCAGCCCTAAATCTCTTACCTACACCATCGGCCCTAGTTTTCTACACTAATATTAGAACCGTACTGTCACTACCATATTTCCAGATTAGGACATTATTGTAAATTTTCTGATTAATTTATTGTGTAATAAATATGTGTGATGGGTTTATTAAATAATTTGTAGGGTGTTCCTTCATGCATAGTTTATGGGCTTGACCTAAAAACCTATTAGGTTTAACCCTTGTGACCAAACCCTAATTTGTATTTTAGTTTTTAGTGAAACCCTAGGTGAATAACTAAACCCTAATTAATTTAAGTTCTTTATGACTAATCATGAAGGGCTAATTAAAACACTTGGCATTAGAAACCCTAACCCTAGTCCTATATATGAGGGGAAGCCTCCCTCAAGCTTCTTCATTCATGAAGAAAGCCCTAAATCTAGCCTCCGCTTAGAAAACCCTTCCTTTCCCATAAATTTCAGAAATTATAAACCCTAGCAACCCATTTCCTCCTCCATCAAGAGAAATCTAGGAGCTTGGACCAAGAAGACTTAAAGAAAGAGGACCTACATTGGGAAACCATCTCCCAATAGGTGAGAATCCAAATTTAACCCTATTTAATTCTATTTTTTTTTCATTGTTGTTTGGCCATTAGGAGCCCACCCTTTGTTTTAGATTTGGTTCTATGGATTTTCCATGAAGACCTAGGTGATTCTAGGGTTTAGGTGTTCCAACGTTGGTTTTCCCCCAAATTTCGTGAACCTTAGTTACGGGAATGTGCATTCCTACATGATTACATCTCCTACCTATAATATTGATTTTTGATTTAGGGTTTAGGTTTGGGTATTTTTGGAGTTCTTGATGTGGGATCCATTTTTGCACATCATGTGTTTGGTAAAATGCTCCATGGGAGGGAATACCTAATGTTGACCTAGTTCTTAGGAACCCTGATTTGTATACATATATATATGTGTGTGTAGTTGTATACCTACGGTTTTGTGCTGCTGTGTATGAATGTATTGGGGAGAATTTACTGTACAGTCGGGTTTTTGAGTTATACTGTGTGTGTTAGGGTTTTGTGTATCAGTGCCTATGTGAGTTTAGATTCAGTGTGTATGAGCAGTCAATTTCAGTGGTGTGCCAGGAGGAGCAAATTGATGTATTAATATATTTGTGTCAGGGAGTGTGTCTAACCAGATGTCTGTGTCGAGTGAGTTCCCTGTGTTAGTTGTGTATCAGTGTCAGTGTGGAGGGAAGGTTTTATTTCAGTGAGTCTCCAGGTGATCACTACAAGTATGTAACACAGTCTCCAGGTAACTGTGTTAAGTATTAGTGAGGTGACTGTGAGGGCACTGCGTGGTGAGCAGTTTTGATGAATGTATGAGTGTAGGGTATTTAAGGTTGGTATGTGCATTGTGAATTGGGACTGACTGTGCAGTTCAAAACTGAACTGTGCCTCAGTCGAGGGAGTGAGGATATGTGGTGTCAGTATTTAGTAGTATATCAGATATTAGGGTTTTTTAGTTAGGGTTCATGTGAGTATCAGCAAGGCTAGCTGTGCATCAGGTAGATGAGGGAGATCTGTGCAGTGAGCATCAGTGAAGCCTGTGCTTTGGTTGTGTGTAGTTGGGTTTCCAGGTTCTAGAGTATCAGTACTAGTGAGTGAGAATTGTGTGAGTGTCTCAGTGAAGTGTAGAGGTATCAGGGAGTCTGGGTGGCTATGTAGAGTCGAGTATCCACTGACTGTGCAGTGGTGTCAGCTGTTAGTACCAGGTTTTCTGATACTTAGTGTCAGCAGTGTATACCAGTGTTGGTTAGCTGCTATGAGTAGTGTTCAGTTTCAGCAAGTATCCAGTGTGTTGCCTTGGTGTCAGTTAGATTCCACCTCGGGTAGTATTAGTTAGGAAATTTACTAGTTTTAAACCATCTTTTGACTTGTATTTTTGGGTGATAACTCCTATGGTTAGAATGCCTTGGTACCACTACTATGAGCTAGTTGATGACTAGTGTTAGTTAAGGTATTAAGATATTAAGGGTGTAAGAATTAGTATATTGCATTAGTGATCAGCCAAGTTGATACTAGTATGGCTAGAGTAAAGAATTGGTTAATACTATTAGGGTGGAGTACTAGCAGGGTAAATAATATAAGTTACTTATATACTAACTAGGCTCTAGAATATAGTTATAACCTAATACCTTGTAGGTCCTTAACACTGAGGTGTTGCATAGCTAAGTAAAGACTAGTTTAGATAGATAGTGTACACTATACACTTTCATGATATAAAAACTGACTAGTGGATCTAGTATTGACCAGTAAACCTTAGATTTGACCTAGAGGCCTAGTATTCAATTAGTTAAACATGCTTATTCCTTTATTTCAGTATTTTGACATTTATATTCCATAATTAGGTCGTTGTGATCTCGCTTTGGACATTGATCCTCTCACCTTCCTCGGGACCACAGGCGAGTACATTCTCTGACAGTTTTTATTTTTGTTGATTAATTCTATAATTCCAGTTGTATACTATACTTGACTCTGACACTGTGGATACACGGGTTAGCACCCTAGATACCTGTCATGAGGAGTCATGATTGGAATCCATCGCGCTAGCTGGGGATGGGAAAATATTAGCAGATTATGTGATCATACCCCACCTTACATGCATCATAACTCACCCCACACATCACGTCGGGTGTAGCCTGACCATTTACATGCCTCATAGCCTGATATATATGATTAGCCTGACTATTGCTCACATCATAGCTAACCAGATGGTTAGTCTGACCTCACATGTATCAAAGCCAATCATATATATTAAGCCTGATCTCGTCCCAAGCCGATCACATAATAAACTGATATTTCAAATACTTAGCCAGATGTTTATTCTTGTTCTAGCATCCACTTATATTTTTGTTCGTTGCTAGATGTTCTATTGCTTATTTCATATTCTCTAGTATTCTATATTTTCAGAATTCTTCCATCTTGTATTCCTTACACTGTTTTATAGTTTTTGTCAACATAAATGAAACTGCTGTTTAGTGTCTGTGCTTCGCTCCAATTCTAACTGGATAACATTTTCAAAGGACTTGGAGAATTTTTCTCCTACCCACTAGCAGAGGAAGATTTTATACCAGAAATTCCAGAGGAGTTACCCATCTTAGAGGAGATTCTACCCATAGGCATTTAGACTGTCCTATTTATGTATTATTGTTCTAGAACTGAGATCTGGGTTGTATTATTGCAGTGACTTTTGAGGACATCTAGACTCTAGACTTGTGTTGTATTTATATTTGTGTATGACTTATGTCAGAACTCTTTATCCTTATTTCTCATCGTGCCATTTACTTTCAAATAGCCTTGTGATTGAGTATATTATAAACTGTGGATTCATGTATTATCATTGTCCTCTTTATGGAGTTGAGACCATTGACAGGATGAGTTATGTTTGAGACCTAGACATTATTCTACCGCCGATGCTGCGGCGTAGGCTGGACGTACCCACGGCTCATGCCCAATTTCCGGGTGCGGGTCGTGACACATTTTTAGTGGTGGCCCATGCAGGTCTAGATTCGCATTTAGAGCGATATCGTAGTGGTGCTCGCTTAGAGTATTGCTACGAGCCTGTTTTAGGAAATAGGATTAGGCCGAGAATATGCTCAATCACAATTAGGAAATTTCTGATCCTTATAATGTTATTCTTAATGATTACTTCCTTTAGAATTTTTACTGTCCTTCTTTGATGATATCGTGTCTATTACCTTAATTGATTCTTTCAATCTGTCTTCAGGATGCCGCTGAAGACCAGGTCCTTGAGACTCGGAGCAGCAGCTTCAGAGAGGTCTGCCACCTCTTGCCCTGTTGGACAGACATTCGCAGTACCTCCTACATCCCCTGTGCATGTGGGAGTATCTGCACTTTTCGGGGGTCCTCCTCCCCCACCTGTTCAGAGGGTTCCCACAGTTGTGACAGAGCCTCTTCCACCACCATCGACTCCATTTCCAGAAGGTATGCCAGTTGATGGGGCACAGATGTTCGCGCTGATCCAAGTCATGGTTGCTGCCCAGAGGATGTCAGCGGAGGCTCAGAGGATGCAGGCAGAGGCGCACCAGGCCCAGACCGAGATGATGAGGGTGAGAATGGAGAATGCTCATCAGGTGGCTCTCCAGGCTGTGGAGAGAGTTGCACAACAGCAGCATCCTGGCCAGCACCAACAAAGGTCGGGCACTATCGTGGACTTCAAGAGGATGATGCCTCAGGAGTTCAAGGGTATTGAGGGGATACTCTACGCCGATGATTGGCTAGAGGATATAGAGAGAAACTTGCGCTTGGCGCAGCTTCCAGAGACTCTTCAGATCGAGGCCGCCGGCAGCCAGATGTTTGACATTACGCTGACATGGTTTCATACTGAGACGAGACTCATTATTGGGGGAATTACTTGGGAGGCCTTCAGGGAGCTCTTCAAGGAGAAGTTCTTTCCTGATGTTGCCTTGGGAGCCTTGGAGAGTCAGTTCCATGACTTGGTCCAAGGGAGCATGTCCGTTGATGAGTACGCCGTAGAGTTTTGTCGCCTGAGCCATTTTGCGCCATCGATGATTAGAGACCCAGGAGACAGGGCCCAGAAGTTCAGAAAGGGGCTGGAAAGGAAGATTAAGTCTCAGACGTCGGGACGTCGTACTGCTACCTTCGAGGGCATATTAATGGATGCCCAGATAGCTAAGGGTGACTTGGACCTCAGGCCCAAGAGGGGATGCAACACTTCAGGAGGAGAAAACAGTAGTGCGGGACCGGAAAAGCGTCCACACTTCCAGCAGCAACGGCCATATCAGCAGCAGCATCAGCAGCACCAGGCACCAGCCCGAGGATACGCCCAGCAGCAGCAGCAGAGACAGACTCAGCCCGCCATCCAGTGTGCGTACTGCGGAAAGGCAGGACACACTAGAGAGATCTGCAGGAAGAGGTTGGGCACATGTTTGTCTTGCGGATCGACAGCACATCAGCTGAGGGATTGCCCTACCATACAGACTCGTCCAGGCCAGGGTGGGGCAGCCGCCCAAAGAGGACCAGCCAGGGTACCTACTGTACTAGGAGGCTAGCAAAGGGGACCTCCACTTCCACCACAGCAGCAGAGGTTTGCTCAGCACCAACAGCAGAGAGGTGCACCCCAGGGGCGAGCATACGCCATGGCAGTCGAGGAGCTCGAGCCAGCAGGAGACGTAATTACAGGTTCAGTTCTTCTCGATTGCATTCCAGCATTTACATTATTCGATTCTGGCACTTCCCATAGTTTCGTGTCTGTATCTTATGCTCTTCAACATCATTTAGAGACAGAACCATTAGATATGACTTGCAAGATCATGACTGGTGGAGGTATTATCCTAGTCCGTGATTGTTGCAAGGACCGGAGAGTATCATTGGGAGGCCGAGAGTTGAGCGTGTGCTTACTCGTCATGCCACTTCTGGGATACGATATTGTACTCGGAATGGACTGGTTGAGTAGGCACCATGCTACTATAGATTTTCATGGAGGCAGAGTGATATTTTTACCACCAGGAGAGCCGGAGTTTAAGGTTGCCAGAGGAGCAGCGGAGCAGAGCAGAAACACTTTTTGCGGAGCCAGGATGGAAGAAGAGGAGTTGCCACATCCTCTGATAGCGGAGTTCCTGGATGTATTTCCAGAGGAGTTGTCAGGCTTGTCGCCAGACAGGGATGTTGAATTCTCTATAGATTTGGTGCCAGGAGCGGAGCCTATTTCACAACATGTCTATAAAGTCAACAAAAGCGAGCTGACAGAACTGAAGAAGCAAGTTGAGGAGCTGCAGGACAAAGGCTTCATCAAATCTAGTTTATCACCATGGGGAGCTCCGGTATTGTTCGTACCGAAGAAGGATGACACTGTGCGTATGTGCATCGATTATAGAGCTCTGAACAACCTCACTATCAAGAACAAATACCCGCTGCCGAGGATAGATGATCTTTTCGATCAGTTGAGCGGGGCGAAGGTGTTTTCAAAGATAGACTTGAGGTCAAGCTATCACCAGGTGAAGGTGAAGAGAGAAGACACACCGAAGACAGCCTTTCAGACCAGATATGGCTAGTTTGAGTTCATGGTAATGCATTTGGTTTAACCAATGCACCGGCAGTATTCATGAACTTGATGAACAAGGTGTTCCACCAGTACCTTGACAAGTTCGTGGTGGTGTTCATTGACGATATTCTTGTGTATTCCAAGACCCCGGAGGAGCACGAAGAGCACCTGAGGTTGGTCTTAGAGACTCTCAGGAAGGAGGAGCTGTACGGGAAACTCTCAAAGTGCGAATTCTTCCTTGACAAGGTTGAATTTCTTGGGCATGTGGTAACGGGTGACAGAATCTCGGTTAACCCGAAGAAGATCGAGGCAGTGGAGTAGTGGGCTACCCCCAGTTCGGTAGCTGAGATAAGGAGTTTTCTCGGGCTAGCAGGATACTACAGGAGGTTTGTACAAGACTTCTCGAGGATTGCAGTGCCAATGACCAGGTTGACCAGGAAGGATGTGGATTTTGTCTGGACGGAGGATTGCCAGGCCGCATTTGATGAGCTGAAGAAGAGATTGACGACAGCTCCAGTTTTGACATTGCCAGCGGGGACAGGTGGATTCACTATCTACAGTGATGCTTCAGGGAAGGGTTTGGGTTGCGTTCTTCAGCAGCACGGGAAGGTGATTGCCTATGCTTCCAGGCATTTATGCCCTCATGAAAAGAACTACCCCACCCACGATTTGGAGTTGGCAGTGGTTATCTTCGCTCTAAAGCTGTGGAAATATTACCTTTACGGAGAGCGTGTGGAGATCTTCACGGACCATAAGAGCTTGAAGTACGTGTTCACACAGAATGAGCTGAACATGAGGCAGAGGAGGTAGTTGGAGTTGATGAAGGACTTCGATATCTCATTGCAGTACCACTCAGGAAAGGCCAACGTAGTCGCCGATGCCTTGAGCAGGTATCCGATGGCTATGTACTTGACGACAGATAGACATTTGTTGGCTGACCTGGAAAGCTTGGGAATCGAGGTGCTAGTTCCCGGTATTGAGATTCAGATATGGGGATTACAGATACAGTCAGAGCTGATGTACAGAATCAGAAATGTGCAGTATGATGATGAGGCTTTGAGGAGTATCAGGGCACAGGTTTGGACAGGATTGTCAGACGATTTTACTATTGCGGATGATGGGTCTTTACGACACGGCACGAGGATGTGTGTGCCGAGCAGGGAGCTGCACGAGGAGGTTTTGCAGGAGGCACACCGCTCTCAATACTCGATGCATCCCGGTGCCAAGAAGATGTATCGAGACTTGAGGGAGCACGTATGGTGGTATGGAATGAAGCACGAGGTAGCACGCTTCGTATCTCGGTGTCTAGTGTGCCAGTAGGTAAAGGCGAATCGGTAGAGGCCAGGTGGATTGCTTCAACCTTTACCTATTCCAGAGTGGAAGTGGGAGCACGTGACCATGGATTTCGTTTCAGGGCTTCCGCGTTCTCCAGGAGGGAAGGACACGATTTGGGTCATCGTGGATAGGTTAACCAAATCAGCCCACTTCTTACCTTTCAAGGTGGACACGTCGACAGAGAGGCTAGCAGAGATGTACGTGCGACAGATTGTCGGACTTCATGGAGTTCATGTGACCATCGTCTCGGATCGGGATAGTCATTTCACTTCCCACTTCTGGAGGAGTCTGCAGGCTAGCTTGGGCACTCAACTCAAGTTCAGTACCGCATACCACCCCCAGACAGACGGGCAGTCTGAAAGGACTATTCAGACTCTCAAGGATATGCTACGCACTTGCGTTCTAGATCTCGAAGGTTCTTGGGAGGATCATCTACACCTGGTAGAGTTTTCTTACAATAACAGCTACCAGGCCAGCATCGAGATATCACCATTCGAGGCTCTTTATGGATGAAGGTGTCGTACACCGTTATCTTGGGATAACGTCAGAGTGAGAGCCTTGCTAGGACCAGAAATGGTCGTGGATGCAGCAGAAAAAGTAAAACTCATCAGAGACAGACTGCGAGTGGCGCAGGACAGACAGCGACATTGGGCCGACAGCCACAGTAGACCTCTTGAGTTTAAGGTATAGATTATTATCTTTCTGGCTTGTAATTGTTTTGTTTTGGACTGTGTGTTGAGACTATTTTGTTCTAGGTTGGTGATCTAGTGTTCCTACGGATTTCTCCGACGTGGGGCACGATTTGTTTTGGTGGAGGCGGGAAGCTTAGTCCACGCTACATCGGACCCTTCGGTATTCTTGCGAGGGTTGGTGCAGTAGCGTATAGACTAGACTTGCCACCTGCACTAGAGGGAGTATATGACGTATTCCACGTGTCGCAGCTGAGGCGGTACGTGGAAGACCCTAGTCACGTACTAGATCACTCGGAGATAGAGGTTGGTCCGACTCTCAGCTACCCTGAGCAGCCCGAAGAGATCTTGGATCGCAGAGAGAAGGTGTTGCGGAACCAGACTATTCCTTTGGTTCGTGTTGCATGAAGACATCACTCTCCAAGCGAGTAGACCTGGGAGAGAGGACGAAATATGCGAGCAATACCCGTATCTCTTCGAGACTTGAGGTATAATTCCTTATCTGATTTCGTTCTTGTTCTAGTTCAATCCAATTTCGAGGATGAAATTTTTTTAGGAGGGTAGACTTGTCACTACTATATTTCCAGATTAGGACATTATTGTAATTTTCCTAATTAATTTATTGTGTAATAAATATGTGTGATGGATTTATTAAATAATTTGTAGGGTGTTCCTTCATACATAGTTTATGGGCTTGACCTAAAAACCCATTAGGTTTAACCCTTGTAACCAAACCCTAATTGGTATTTTAGTTTTTAGTGAAACCCTAGGCGAATGACTAAACCCTAATTAATTTAAGTTCTTCATGACTAATCATGAAGGGCTAATTAAAACACTTGGCATTAGAAACCCTAACCCTAGTCCTATATATGAGGGGAAGCCTCCCTCAAACTTCTTCATTCATGAAGAAAGCCCTAAACCTAGCCTCCACTTAGAAAACCCTTCCTTCCCAATAAATTTCAGAAATTATAAACCCTAGAAACCTATTTCCTCCTATATCAAGAGAAATCTAGGAGCTTGGACCAAGAAGACTTGAAGAAAGAGGACCTACATTGGAAAACCATCTCCCAATAGGTGAGAATCCAAATTTAACCCCATTTAATTCTATTTTTTTCATTGTTGTTTGGCCATTAGGAGCCCACCCTTTGTTTTAGATTTGGTTCTATGGGTTTTCCATGAAGACCTAGGTGATTCTAGGGTTTAGGTGTTCCAAAGTTGGTTTTCCCCCAAATTTTGTGAACCCTAGTTATGGGAATGTGCATTCCTACATGATTACATCTCCTACCTATAATATTGATTTCGATTTAGGGTTTAGGTTTGGATATTTTTGGAGTTCTTGATGTGGGATCCGTTTTTGCACATCATGTGTTTGGTGAAATGCTCCATGGAAGGGAATACCTAATTTTGACCTAGTTCTTAGTTACCTTGATTTGTATACATACATATATGTGTGTCTGTAGTTGTATACCTATGATTTTGTGATGCTATGTATGAATGTATTGGGGGGAATCCACTATACAGTCGGGTTTTTGAGTTATAATGTGTGTGTTAGGGTTCTGTGTATCAGTGCCTATGTGAGTTTAGATTCAGTGTGTATGAGCAGTCAATTTCAGTGGTGTGCCAAGAGGAGCAAATTGATGTGTTAATATATTTGTGTCAGGGAGTGTGTCTAACTAGATGTCTGTGTCGAGTGAGTTCCCTGTGTTAGTTGTGTATCAGTGTCAGTATGGAGGGAAGGTTTATTTCAGTGAGTCTCCAGGTGATTACTGCAAGTATGTAACACAGTCTCCAGGTGACTGTGTTAAGTATCAGTGAGATGACTGTGATGGCACTGTGTGGTAAGAAGTTTTGATGAATGTATGAGTGTAGGGTATTTAAGGTTGGTATGTACATTGTGAATTGGGACTGACTGTGCAGTTCAAAACTGAATTGTGCCTCAGTCGAGGGAGTGAGGATATGTGGTGTCAGTATTTAGTAGTATATCAGATATTGGGGGTTTTTAGTTAGGGTTCCTGTGAGTATCAGCAAGGCTAGCTGTGCATCAGGTAGATGGGGAGATCTGTGCAGTGAGCATCAGTGAAGCCTGTGCTTTGGTTGTGTGCAGTTGGGTTTCCAGGTTCTAGAGTATCAGTACTAGTGAGTGAGAATTGTGTGAGTGTCTCAGTGAAGTGTAGAGGTGTCAGGGAGTCTGTATGGCTATACAGAGTCGAGTATCCACTGACTGTACAGTGGTGTCAGCTGTTAGTATCAGGTTTTCTGATACTTAGTGTCAGCAGTGTATACCAGTGTTGGTTAGCTGCTATGAGTAGTGTTCAGTTTCAGCCAGTATCCAGTGTGTTGCCTTGGTGTCAGTTAGATTCCACCTCGGATTTAAGCTATCACCACCCACTTAGAGTTGGGTTAATGTCATTTATGTAGGTATCCAGGAAAAATTTAAATGTTGATGGAGATGTGGCTACTTGAGTATCTTATTCATTTGTATCTAAGTATCCTAGAAATTTTTGTGTCCCTGTTATTGCTGCCTAAGGCTATTATTGCTGCCTTATTCTGTCAGTAGCCTCATGTTGGCTCAGAATTTAGACACTGTGTGTACCTGGTTGAATTCTTCCTGTAGTCATATGATGTGTATTAGTATTTGAGCCATGCATGTGTTAGTATGAACAAGTTTAGACTATGTACCTGGTTGATTCTGCCAGTAGCCATAGCTTGGCTCAGTGTTAAACCATGTATGGGTAAGTCTGAGCAGTTTTAGACTGTGAAACTGAGTTCAGTGAGGGAAAGGTGTTAGTGAACTGTAGGGTTTTTGCATAGGTCCTGTGCACAGCAACTGTGTCAGTATCTAGTGTGTGGTAGTGGGTGGATGACACAATGAACTGCTCAGTATATGCATGAACTGTATATGTGTTTGAGAGATGTGATAGTATCAGTGAGAGTGTCAATTCATTAAAACTGGACCTTGGCTACTTGAAAAGGGTTTCACAGTGTCAGTTTTATTCAAACCATCTTTTGATACGAGTTAGTATTAGTTAGGAAATTAACCAGTTTTAAACTAGTTTTTGACTAGTATTTTTGGGTGATAACTCCTATGGTTAGAATGCCTTGGTACCACTACTATGAGCTAGTTGATGACTAGTGTTAGTTAAGGTATTAAGATATTAAGGGTGTAAGAATTAGTATATTGCATTAGTGATCAGCCAAGTTGATACTAGTATGGCTAAAGTAAAGAATTGGTTAATACTATTAGGGTGGAGTACTAGCAGGGTAAATAATATAAGTTACTTATATACTAACTAGGCTCTAGGATATAGTTATAACCTAATACCTTGTAGGTCCTTACACTGAGGTGTTGCATAGCTAAGTAAAGACTAGTTTAGATAGATAGTGTACACTATACACTTCCATGATATAAAAACTGACTAGTGGATCTAGTATTGACCAGTAAACCTTAGATTTGACCTAGAGGCCTAGTATTCAATTAGTTAAACATGCTTATTCCTTTATTTTAGTATTTTGACATTTATATTCCATAATTAGGTCGTTGTGATCTCGCTTTGGACATTGATCCTCGTACCTTCCTCAGGACCACAGGCGAGTACATTCTCTGACAATTTTCATTTTTGTTGATTAATTCTATAATTCCAGTTGTATACTATACTTGACTCTGACACTGTGGATACACGGGTTAGCACCCTAGATACCTGCCATGAGGAGTCATGATTGGAATCCATCGCGCTAGCTGGGGATGGGGAAATATTAGTATATTATGTGATCATACCCCACCTTACATGCATCATAGCTCACCCCACACATCACGTCGGGTGTAGCATGACCATTTACATGCCTCATAGCCTGATATATATGATTAGCCTGACTATTGCTTGCATCATAGCTAACCAGATGGTTAGCCTGACCTCACATGTATCATAGCCAATTATATATATCAAGCCTGATCTCATCCCAAGCCAATCACATAATAAACTGATATTTCAAACACTTAGCTAGATGTTTTTTCTTTATTTCAGATTACTTATTCTAGCATCCACTTATATTTTTATTCATTGCTAGATGTTCTATTGCTTATTTCATTTTCTCTAGTATTCTATATTTCCAGTATTCTTCCATCTTGTATTCCTTACACTGTTTTATAGTTTTTGTTAACATAAATAAAACTGCTGTTTAGTGTCTGTGCTTCTTTCCAATCCTGACTGGATAATATTTTCAGAGGACTTGGAGGATTTCTGTCCTACCCACTATGGCCCGGGAGCAGAGGGAGATTTCATACCAGAAATTCCAGAGGAGTTACCCATCTTAGAGGAGATTTTACCCACAGGCATTTAGACTGTCCTATTTATGTATTATTGTTCTAGAACTAAGATCTGGGTTGTATTATTGTTGTGACTTTTGAGGACATCTAGGCTCTAGACTTGTGATGTATTTATATTTGTGTATGACTTATGTAAGAACTCTTTATCCTTATTTCTCATCGTGCCATTTACTTTCAAATAGCCTTGTGATTGAGTATATTATAAACTGTGGATTCATGTATTATCATTGTCCTCCTTGTGGAGTTGAGACCATTGACAGGATGAGTTATGTTTGAGACCTAGACAACGTTCTACCGCCGATGCCGCGACATAGGCTGGACGTACCCACGGCTTATGCCCAATTTCCGGGTGCGGGTCGTGACACGTACTCTCAAATTGACTAAATCAATAAACTTCCATCCCCAAATCTCAATCTATCAAAAAACCCTAAGCTTAAGAATCACAAGAAATTTGTGAGGATTTTCCTATTTTTACTTCTTCCACCACTTCCAAATGACAAACTCCATTGAGAATATATTCATCAACTTCGCTCTGTAGCCGTTCCGTCCACCGGTCGTCTTCTTTCCGTGACTGAAGATTATCTTGTGACCTAAGTTTTCACTTACGAAAAAAACCCTAAGTTCACTCACAAAAATCAAACCCGAAGTTTTCACTCACGAAAAAACCCCTAGAATAAGAATAAAGGAAAGAGAAACCAGACCTAGGTCGATATCCCATCCTCGAGGTCAATTACATCATCGAGATCCTCCTCCTCCTTGTCCAAATCGAAGAATCGGAGCACGCCACTCGTCTCGTCTTCTTACTGAGACTCTGGTGATCCACCCTTCCTGAGCTCCCGACTCAACTGATCGAGTTACACCCTTCACGAGCTCCCGACGTAGTAGGGGAAGCGAAAGAGGAGGCAGAGGTCGAAGGAGGCTAGGGTTTGGAGGGGAAGGACATGAGGCAGCGGTGGTGGAAGGAGAGGAGGTCGAAGGAGGCTAGGATTTTAGTAGAGAGTTTGGGGACAAGGGAAAGGAGGTGGAGGAGGAGAGCAGCCATATGGAGAAATAGAGAGAGGAGAGGTCGGGAGAGAAATAAGAAAAATGAACTTAGTAGTAGTGATTAAATTGATCGCATAACCGTCAACATAGAATCTACAATAAAAACAATTTCATAAATTTACGAAAATGTCATCTGAAATATGCGCGACAATTTTTTCTTAAATGCATTACTTGACGGTTATCAGCAAACCGTCAAGTAATGTAATAAATTTTCTTGACGCTTCATCTAAAACCATCAAGAAATATGGTCAAATTTTAATACTTAACAGAAAAAGGATATTTTCTTAAAGTATATCTAAAATCGTCAAGATAATTGTTTTCCTTGACGGGTTTGGCCATACGTCAAGAAATCGACCATTAAGAAAGGCCTTTTTTTCTTGTAGTGACCAGGAGCACCAGACCACTTGAGTGGATTTTCTTACTTTTCCACTCTGTTATATATTTTACTTTTGATGGCGTTCAGTCATCGAGCACATGTTTAGCTCATATTTTGGTTTGATCTGTTAGCCTACGGGCAATAGCATGATTGACATATCCTAGGGTTGATCATGTATGACTTAGATTCTGGCTAGTTTATTTATTTTGTGCTCATTAGATTCATGATCATCTGTATATTATAGTTTGGGACACTTTATTATTATATTTTAGCTGATCTTATATCTTGTTATTATTTATGTTGTTCTTGTGATTGAGATACTAAGGTTTGTTGGACCTAGGCTTGATTGTTGGTTTGTAGTAGTGACCCCTCATGTCTTAAAGCTTCACCGTATATGTAGAGTACCGGTGTTATCTAAGTATATGTAGGTGGCCTTGTCAGTCCCGCTCTCCAGTATTCTGGCTCTGGGGCGTGACATAGGTTTAGTGTTGGCCCATGCAGGTCTAGTTTTTTACAGATATGTGGGGGTTATTGCTATTGCTAGATGTCTTAATCCTAAACGGTTCCCCTTGATGCAAGTCATTTTTCTCTATTCCTGATTCTTGATCTGATATCTGCTTATTCGTTGATCTATCATGTTCTTCGATTGACTCTTATGTCCTTAACTTTCAGGGGCACTATTCATGTTACTATCGGCCAGATGGATCGAGTGCAGCTCGAGGAGGGTCAGCATTCGGGAGCCGAGCATATTCTTAGAGATCGACCTCAATATTCAGGTGCAGAGTCTAGAGTAGATCTCGAGGTAGATCGGCCGACAGTACCGGACCAGCAGGCAGCACCGGTGACCCAGTTCAGCCCGAATAGCTAGAAGGTTTCGCCCGAGCCATGATGGATGTCCTTTGAGGTTTTATGATGACCCAGCAGCACTAGAGTGACGTACTCACTCAGTCGGTCCATACAGCCTTAGAGCGAGGTAGTTCTCAGATTCAAAATTCTGCCACCAGCTTCAGGCGTCTCAGTCCTCCGTACTTCTATGGCACAGAGGACGCGATTTCGTTTAATGCTTGGCTGTAGGACACTGAGGCCATCTTAGAGGCAACAGAGAATCCGGCTAGAGAGCGTGTAGCAGTAGTTATGCTACAGTTGTTGGACTTGGCTCGTGGCTGGTGGGCAGCGTAGAAGGGTTTTCTCACAGCACCGATTATATGGGTAGTTTTTAATAAGAGGTTCCAGGCGAGGTATTTTAACACGGTGGCGCATTACGATCTTCAGTAGAGGTTTAACAACCTCAGGCAGGAGGGCAGGACCATCGATGATTATACGGTAGAGTTTGCGAGGCTTAGTCGGTTTGCTCCCACTTTGGTAGCGACCGAGTTGGATAGGGCAATGAGATTCCAACAGGGACTCCATTTAGAGATTATATTGGCGGTATAGCAGTATGAGTTTTAGACCTTCGACGGTGTGATGTGGTTAGCCAGGAGGTACGAGTATACATCGCAGAGGATTACAGATCGAATTGTGAGCCAGAAGAGGCCCAACATTCTAGGAGGATTAGCATCCCAGTCATCAGCACCAGCTCCAGCAGTTCGAGACTTGAAGATTGGATCCTCGAGGAGGATAACATTATCTCAGCAGTCTTCCCAGACGCTCCCTCAGCAGAGGCAGTCATCTTATTCTTCTTTCCGTAGTTATTTTTATTGGGGAAAACCTGGGCATATAGTATCAGAGTGTCATAGGCAACATGGATTGTGCTTGGTTTGTGGGGCATCAGACCACATGGTCGGAGCATATCTTAGGAGGAACTAGAATGGATCATCATCAGCCCAGTCAGCAGTTCGGCCAGCAACGTCGAAGTACAGGGCACCAACACCGATGAAACAATAGCAGGTTCAGAGGCCTTTGCCTCCAAAGGCTCAGGCATTCCAGTAGAGGTCGTAGCAGTACGCGCAGGCCCAGGCACAGGAGAGACCTAGAGGTCAGCAACAGAGGGGAACCACATCCAGAGGGCAGGGTCGAGCCTTCTTGCTATCGATGAAGGAGGCTTTGGTAGCAGAAGAGTTGGTAGCAGGTACCATTCTTATCCACTTTTATTCAACTTTAGCTTTATTTGATTCTGGTGCATCTCATTCATTAATATCTGCACACTTTATGACACGAGTTTGATTAGAGTCTGATCCTTACCTGTAAGGTTGAATATACTTACTGGTAGTGGTCTCGCGGGAGTAGATAATGTATATCCCTCGTATAGAGTTATAGTGTGCGGGAGAGAGTTTCTTGCGAGGCTGATACAGTTTTCTATGGGAGATTATGATGTTGTCACACCCGATTCCAGATTTGGTATTTCTTGAATTTTTTAGAATTTAATTTTTTTATGATAATGTATTCATGTTATATTTTTTTTTTGTTAGTTCCTGTCTTTTTATTTATTATTATTTTTTGTTGTTGAGAGAGACTACCTGAGACAAGTAGAATACCTATTGGCATTATCATAGACCCAATTTAGGATATGTATGTAGAATGGATACCTTATTTGGTTTATTTGATCGAACCCATGACTAAACCATCTTCCTCTCCTCTTAGCATATATATGAGTATTTTCTCTCTCCTCACTCATTTCATTATTTCATTCTTCTTGCTTCCTTCTTCCCCCTCTCCCTCAAGCTCCCTCTAGCCAAAACCTAACCCTAGGAAGAAGTTGTTGTGACTTGGACCTTGAGAGGTTGAGGCTAGGAGCCACCCGAGGCAAGTACATCTTGCCCCATGATAAACCTTGATTTTCAAATTTTTTATATATATGTTGTTTTTAAAATATATTTGATAGAAACTTTCCTCCTTGAATTGCTGATCATATTTAGTTCTTGGAGTTTTTGGATTTTGATGTATATATTTTTATAGATATGAGTTTTAAGTTTAGGGTTTTTATAGGTTACATGAGATTTCCTTAGTTTTGATCTATTAAAACTAAGTGTTTTCGAAAATTAGTTATTCTTTATGATAGAGCATTTTATTTCGTGCAATTTAGCATTTGTTTCACTTGATATGGAGTTAAAATAAAGATTTTATGAAGGAAACAAATTTTCATTTTTTTGAGCTCTTGGCCATGGCTGGACTTGTTGTTGGAGAAGATGAAGTATTTATGCAGCTAGCACCTTATTCAGCAAAGAGTGCCATGCGACCTCATGCGACAAAGAGTGTCATGCGACCCCATGCGGCCTGTCATGCGGCCTGCACTCGTGCTGTATATACCTTCCAGCATGCGTCCATCTTGTTGGAAGCATGACTAATTTATACGCATGTGTTCTGGAGATATGTAATTGGCAAAGTCTTAACGATAGAATTCTTTGTGTGTCACTCGCTGAACAAATGAGAACTTCACTAAGTCCAAACGAGCATATTATACGGCCTCATATAGCAAGTTGTTATGCGACCTCATATGACAAGTTGACATGATGTCTCATATGGCAAGTTGTTATGCGGCCTCATGCAGTAAGCAGTCCATGCGGCCAATGGGCATATGTGGCCAGTAATCCTTGTGCATATTTTGTGTTTCTTTTAATTATGTCCATATAATATTTATGTGATTATTGTCGTGTGCTTCTTTATATTGATACAAGTTTATGTTACCAGACAAGTTTTGCATGTAAGTTCACGAGATAAGTTTATGTACAAGTTCACAATCCTTACGACACCGTAGAAATATTTGTGTATGAAAATCTATTGCATTTGGCAGTGGTCAATCGAGTATGAGTATTGCCCAATGCATCGCGTGTCGCGAGTACGATAACTCGTGAAAATCTCGTACTCATGACTCGTCATTCTAGGGAGTTCTCAAGTGTCCACGACTCGAGAACTTAAAATAATTTAGTAATGATTAAATAAGATAATATTTACCTAGATCATTGGAAGGGAAAAATATTGCTCTACCGGCTACCCCGATCTCTAAGGGCCCCAGCAGTATGGACCAACCCTGCTAGGCAAGGGCTCCATGATTGGCCAAGTTTACCCATGCTGCAGCACTTATAAGACAAGTTTATATACAATTTTATGTTACAAGACAAGTTTAAAAAGCAAGTTTATGATCACAAGTTTAAGTTTATACTTATAAATTTAATTTTTGTTTATGACAAGTAACAAGTTATGTTATTGTATGGTTGAATGTATATTACGGTTTACTCGACAAGCGTACCCTTGGCCATCCGGGTTAACTGTAGTGTCGGTTGTAGCAATACTTAAAACATATATTTAGTAATTAATGCCCGTGACAACCCTAGCTAGTTAATCATAGCAAGCCGTAGAACTATTTTGTCGTACGATAAATGATGTTAATTCCATTATAGCTCGCTCTTCTAGTTTTATTTTCTCCCGGCGCGTGGTTAGGATGTTAAGTTCTGATCGAGTGAAGGTCTGCAATCCCGTTCCTTGATTGGTTTAAGGGTTGTGGTCCCAATCCAGAGTAGTTTATATGCTCTCTTGCCGCTCGTCGCCTTACTTTTATTTTTGCACTTGTTATCAGTTCTTCTAGTATTATTCTCGAGACAAGTACACTGGTACTGTACAAGTCTCGATCAATATTTATTTCTTATATGTCTCTTTCTTCTTATGTTGTGATATGTTTGGTCTATCACCTTGAGCTCCTTTGTGGTACTTGTTGCTTGGGGTTTTGAACCCACTGGCTTTGCATGGCCAGGTTACCCCGTATAGAACCAGGATCTACTGTACTTCCAACAAGATGGCTCGTACTCATAGGACTGCGACCAAAGCTCGTGAATGGGTTTTCTTCTTCCATCCCTCGTCTTGATTAATTTATTTTGTGGTGTTTAGAAAGGGGTAGAGTTAGCTCCTTATATTTTTGAGACTATGGTCAACATGATGTATATATTAGACCATGGCTGATATATTTGATCATGTATAATTATACTCTGCTAGTGCAGCATTTTGTATTCACTAGCTTCATGATCATATATGGTATGTAATTTGGGATGCCTTTTTTACTTTTATACATGATATACTCTTGTACTTGTGTTGCTGGATTGAGATATTAGGATTTTTTGGCCTTAGGACTGACGTCATAGTATGCTAGAGTCCACTCATCTGTCTTCTAGACAACCTTAACATATTGTGTCTTACTTCGGTATTCTGCAAGGTGTGGTTGGCCATGTCAATTCCCGTATTTATCTAATATTCTGGGAATGGGGCATGACAGATGTCGTCCTTGGGATGGATTGGTTGAGTGCGAGACACGCGATGATAGATTTCCATAGTGCCAAGGTTATCTTTCGTGTACCTAGTGGGAAGCAGTTCTCATTCTTGAGAGGTGTAGTAGAGTCACCAGAGGGTACATTGATGATGGCAGAGGTTGAAGAGGCATATTTTCCTAGAGTAGTCTATGAGTTTCCTGACATATTTTTTGAGGAGCTACCAGGTGTTGTAAACTCCCTCACCCAAAATAGGTATTTGTGTATATTTTATATTATTATATTTATTATAGATGTTGAATTTATTTAGAGTATTATCTTAGTTAATTAGAAAATAATTTTTTTAGTATATTTAATTATATAAATATTTATTTAGAATTATTTTTTGGCTATTTTAGATTATTGGAATTTTTCCATAATTTTTAGTTAATTAAAAACTAGTAACACTAATTTTTGAGGACTTTAAAGAATTTATTTTATGTTCAAACTTAATTAAAAATATCCCAAAATTTTATTTTAGGTTCTAAATAATAAAATATATTTTCTAAAATTTTTTGGGAATTTTTTGATTAATTTTAGCATTTATTTCGAGTTAATTATGAAAAACTAAATTAAAAACTAATTTCTGAAAAAGAAAACCCAAAAAGTAATTAATTCTGCCCAGTCAGCAAACAGGGGGCCCACCTGTCAGCCTCCAGCAGTGAACAGTGTCGGGCCCGCCTGTCAGTGATCGGTGAGTGGGTGCGAGCCGAGCCGACCTCGAGCCGAGCCGAGACCAAGTTCGACTCGGACACAGCTGAGCCGAGCCGCATCGAACTGCGAATGTTCGATCTGGGCGAGGCTGCACGGATGGCTGCCACATGGCGCGCTGTGAGCCGCGGCTACACTTTCTCTCTCCTATATATATATATATATATATATATATATATATATATATATATATATATATATATATATATATATATATATAATAGTTTAGATATTAATTTCTAGGGTTTTTCTTCAGACGATTTTTGGAGAATTGTCATCTAGGGTTCCTTCATCTTCCAGAAGCCATTGCGTATAGCTCCGGACTCCAAACGAGGCCTAGTTTTTTTTGTTAGAACGATAATGAGGTTAGATTTCTGATTATATAAATTGTTTTTCTAAATTATTAGTATTAAATTCTATAAAATTCGTAGAGCACAGCATGTCCAAAAATAGACGTATTTTGATTTTTTTGCAATTTCGGGAGAATCCGGAATCAGAATCACGAACCGTTTAAAGTTTTGGAAAGCTAATGTCGAGATCATCGACATATATTTTTCCCAAAATTTAATTCGAAGTATTTACATACTGTTAATTCTGTAGAACTTTTAGGTTAGAATTTAACCATCGGTGCACAATACAAAATTTGTATGTGCCATAATTCCCAAACGAATTTGAATTCAGACGAGCCGTAAATTTCAACATATTTTTGACGCTGAATCTACAGGAAATCATGCATGAAAATTGAGTTTGTGTCGGTTTACTTTTAGGTCAACAGATTGCCTCGATTTGTGTGCCATGAGTCTCGAGTTGATAAAATTCAGTTTCTTTGGACAAAATTTAGGAATTAACATAAAAATCAGAATAATAAGATTAAAATAGGATTTTAGAGTAATTATTCCAGAATTAAATAAATTAAAATAAATTATCTTTTGACGTGATAAATTTGTAATACATAGGCTATTTGGACTGTGACTTGGACTCTGATTCATACCAGCAGCAGGACCCCAGGCAAGATACCTTGCCAAATTATTTACAGTACTTTGCATGCTATTTAGATTTCTTTTTATTTATTTCATTTCTGTATAGTTCTTGCATGTGTAGTTTTTTTCCAGTCATTACTATGTATTAGATATGTTGACACACACATGGCACCTAGTATCATGGGAGGACAATCATTAGGCGTATGGGCTTTTAACCACTCTATTAAACCATAGTATATAGTTCGCACTACGGGCGTGTGTCGCGCTGGTCGCTACCCTAGAGGTATGTCGATTTCTGTAGAGTCGCGCTGGTCGCTACCCCAGAGGTATGTCGATTTCTGATATTCTAGACGGGTATGTGAGTTGTGAGGCTTAGATCGAGTAGACTACCCTTGCCCATACGTCGAAAAGTTGTCCTCATTTGCATTCATATAGATTGTCTTGTACAACGTACTTATTTATTTTCAAATTATATGCATGTTTACTATATTCAAGTTGGCTCGTATTTTTTGTATCTTGTTACGTCCCTCTGAGAACCTGGTCCGCTGCCAGGTGTATCTGTTCTTGAGTATTTGCAGGAGCGCAGATTTGGATGGTTGTATATGCTTAGTGGATGTCTTCTCTTTGAGCCGTGATCGATAGCTGGTATACTTATATTGGGTTTGATTGTGTTGTACTTATATTGTATTTACTTTTCCTATTCGAGTTGGTAGTGGATTTGTTTCCATCCAACTATCATCCTAGATACTTCTTATTGAGATCTAGTTTCATCGATACTGTTTATTTATTTCTATATGATTTTGGTGGATAAGATTTAAATTTTACCCTGTGACTTGTATTACAGTTATACCACTTGTGGATTTGATATTCATATCACAGCGTACGTGTGGATTTGGTTTCCATATATTGGAGTTGCCATATCCATGCGGCTGGCATGCTTACGTGTCCTAGTCCTACGTATTTTTGGGACTGGGGCGTGACATGTTTTTGTGGTGGCCCATGCAGGTCGAGAGTATATTTTCTCGGTTACGTTACTGTACCAAGCAAGCCTGCACCTAGGAATAGAGTATAGGATCTCGTCCATATTTGACTATGACTCATCCTTCCTTCCAATCTGTTCTATTTGAATAGCCGCATCCTGCTCGATTTATGTACTTCCCTAATAGTTCTTTAAGTATAGCCTTCTCCTATAATATAGAAGTTCCTGTTATTAGATGATAATTAGAGTAGCACACCTATTAAGAATACAATGAGAATATAGACACACCACTAAGTTTAGAATATCTAGTGAACCCTAGAATTCCTTATCTTTAGATTGGTATACCATTACCCCTTGATGTATTAAGAAGACTTGAGAGTAGTATAGACACTACTAGAGTTAGTTAGAAGTTTTACCATAATGTTTGACACCTAGTATCATATAGTCTTTTGACCTATTAATGGAGTGTGATTGAACAACATTAATTGCATTCTAGCAAAAGACGACAATATTTATTCAGACGATAGAATTTAGAGGTCCTTGCCCCTATTTGGTCGACTAGCGACTTAGACAAGGAGGTTGTATGATAACTGTAGGGATTATAGAGTCTTTTATTATTGTTGTTTAGTTGTTTTTGTTTTTGTGAACTTGAATTAAATTGTACCTCCTTTCATCATCATCTAGCGTACTTATATTTGCTGTACTACCTTGACTTATGCTGCTATTATAGCCTAGTTTTTGCAAGCTTATTCTTTATCGAGCTTGTTCATGACATATGTATTATTGGGGAGGCCCACAATAATACAATTCAGAATCAGTGTATTACGGTCTGATCAACCATAGTGCGCTTGATTCGCCCTTTGCAATAATACTTTACGTGGATTGAGATATATAGTTGACTAGTAGACACCTGTACTTGCCCTCTAGATATGTCTAAGCATATTATATCCGTTACATAACTGTACCGATGCGAGCATGTGGATAGGCATTACCAAAATAGGACTTCAATCCACAACTGCTTTGACAATTCCTATTTGAATTCTTTAAACGCCTTGATCCCGATACTTCTATTCTATTACCTCGCCCTTGAACTCTTTATTATTGATCTCCGTCTTCCCTTATTTCGGAAAGACGAAACCTCGTGCTTGGTATAAGTTTAATACACAGAGAGTACTAGATATACCCCGTAGGCCGATCACATACTTGAGGATTATTCTTTTGTAATTAAGGACATATCATATATGATATAATCGGCGTTGAAGTTTTGAGGATTGAATGACATGAGTAAATAAATTAAGGAATATTTTTCTTAAAGTATATAGCCTTCTGTGATAGATGGATAAATTCTAAGTTGGGTAGCAGTGCATTGTCAACTTGAGAGGAATTTCTTTTAGATTGTGATCAAGTAAGATTAGATTGGGAGATTCAAGTCATTTTAATTTTAAAAAAATTTAAAAGAAGGATTAAGATAATGAGGATTTAACGAATTTTAAAATCTTGATATTGCGGACCAAATATTTATACTTTGAGCACATTATTTAAATTTTGAATATTGAAGGATGAATCATCGATTTAAATTTTTAGGATAAATATAGAATTTTAGACTTGAACAATTGGTTAATTAGATTTAAATTTTACAATTTGATGATTTGAATTAAAAGTTTAATTTTGATTGTTGGGTCACCTATTTGAAATATTGAGGATGTAAATTGAGTTTAAATATTTGAATAGTACAAAATTCTTAAGTTAAGAATAGGAATAAGATTTGATTAGAATTGTTTATTGTTCAAAGTCTAGAGGAGATTATAATAGTTGGAAATTATGATATAAATTTTGATGTGGGATGTCATATAGACTTGAGTTAGATTTGGATGGTGATTATTTAAAAATCGAGAAGAGATTACGACAGGTTGAATTTTGATTTAAACAGTGGTTATCTTAATTTTGAAGTGATCGCGATAGATTTGAATAGATTTTGTTATTTAAATTTTTGGAAGAGATTGCGATTGACGTACCTTATGTACGAATGTGAAGGATTTAACAAATTATGCCTTATTTTAATTTTGAGGACGAAATTATTTTAAGTTGGGTAGATTGTAAACTCCATCACCCAAAATAGGTATTTGTGTATATTTTATATTATTATATTTATTATAGATGTTGAATTTATTTAGAGTATTATCTTAGTTAATTAGAAAATAATTTTTTTAGTATATTTACTTATATAAATATTTATTTAGAATTATTTTTTGGCTATTTTAGATTATTGGGATTTTTCCATAATTTTTAGTTAATTAAAAACTAGTAACACTAATTTTTGAGGACTTTAAAGAATTTATTTTATGTTTAAACTTAATTAAAAATATCCCAAAATTTTATTTTAGGTTCTAAATAATAAAATATATTTTCTAGAATTGTTTGAGAATTTTTTGATTATTTTTAGCATTTATTTCGAGTTAATTATGAAAAACTGAATTAAAAACTAATTTCTGAAAAAGAAAACCCAAAAAGTAATTAATTATGCCCAGTCAGCAAACAGGGAGCCCACCTGTCAGCCTCCAGCAGTAAACAGTGCCGGGCCCGCCTGTCAGTGACCGCTGAGTGGGTGCGAGCCGAGCCGAGCCGACCTCGAGCCGAGCCGAGACCGAGTTCGACTCGGACTCAGCTGAGCCGAGCCGCATCGAACTGCGACCGTTCGATCTGGGCGGGGCTGCACGGATGGCTGCCACATGGCGCGCTGTGAGCCACGGCTGCACTTTCTCTCTCCTATATATATATATATAATAGTTTAGATATTAATTTCTAGGGTTTTTCTTCAGCCGATTTTTGGAGAATTGTCATCTAGGGTTCCTTCATCTTCCAGAAGCCATTGCGCATAGCTCCGGACTCCAAACGAGGCCTAGTTTTTTTTGTTAGAACGATAATGAGGTTATATTTCTGATTATATAAAATTTTTTTCTAAATTATTAGTATTAAATTCTGGAAAATTCATAGAGCACAGCATATCCGAAAATAGACGTATTTCGATGTTTTCACAATTTTGGGAGAACCCGGAATCAGAATCACGAACCGTTTAAAGTTTCAGAAAGATAATGTCGAGATCATCGACATATATTTTTCCCAGAATTTAATTCTAAGTATTTACATACTGTTAATTTTGTAGAACTTTTAGGTTAGAATTTAACCATCGGTGCACAATACAAAATTTGTATGTGCCATAATTCCCAAACGAATTTGAATTCGGACGAGCCGTAAATTCTAGCATGTTTTTGATGCTGAAATCTACAGGAAATCATGCATGAAAATTGAGTTTGTGTCGGTTGACTTTTCGGTCAACAGATTGCCTCGATTTGCGTGCCATGAGTCTCGAGTTGATAAAATTCAGTTTTTTTGGACAAAATTTAGGAATTAACATAAAAATTAGAATAATAAGATTAAAATAGGATTTTAGAGTAATTATTCTAGAATTAAATAAATTAAAATAAATTATCTTTTGACGTGATAAATTTGTAATACATAGGCTATTTGGACTGTGACTTGGACTCTGATTCATACCAGCAGCAGGACCCCAGGCAAGATACCTTGCCAAATTATTTACAGTACTTTGCATGCTATTTAGATTTCTTTTTATTTATTTCATTTCTGTATAGTTCTTGCATGTCTATTTTTTTCCAGTCATTACTATGTATTAGATATGTTAACACACACATGGCACCTAGTATCATGGGAGGACAATCATTAGGCGTATGGGCTTTTAACCACTCTGGTAAACCATAGTATATAGTTCGCACTACGGGCGTGTGTCGCGCTGATCGCTACCCCAGAGGTATGTCAATTTTTGTAGAGTCGCGCTGGTCGCTACCCCAGAGGTATGTCGATTTCTGATATTCTAGACGGATGTGTGAGTTGTGAGGCTTAGATCGAGTAGACTACCCTTGCCCATACGTCGAAAAGTTGTCCTCATTTGCATTCATATAGATTGTCTTGTACAGCGTACTTATTTATTTTCAAATTATATACATATTTACTGTATTCAAGTTGGCTCGTATTTTCTGTATCTTGTTACGTCCCTCTGAGGACCTGGTCCGCTGCCAGGTGTATCTGTTCTTGAGTATTTGCAGGAGCGCAGATTTGGATGGTTGTATATGCTTAGTGGATGTCTTCTCTTCGAGCCGTGATCGATAGCTGGTATACTTATATTGGATTTGATTGTGTTGTACTTATATTGTATTTACCTTTCCTATTCGAGTTGGTAGTGGATTTATTTCCATCCAACTATTTTCCTAGATACTTCTTATTGAGATCTAGTTTTATCGATACTGTTTATTTATTTCTATATGATTTTGGTGGATGAAATTTAGATTTTACCCTGTGACTTGTATTACAGTTATACCACTTGTGGATTTGATATTCATATTACAGCGTACGTGTGGATTTGGTTTCCATATATTGGAGTTGCCATATCCATGCGGCTGGCATGCTTACGTGTCCTAGTCTTACGTATTTTTGGGACTGGGGCGTGACAGGTGTACCACTAATTAGAGATATGGAATTCTATATTGATTTGATTACGAGAGAAGATCCTGTTTCAGAGAGAGTTTATAGGATGTCACCATCTGAGTTGGAGATCTTGTACCAGATGATTGAGGATTTGAGAGACAAGGGATTCAATAGACCTAGTACATCGCCTTGGGGAGCCCCGTTACTTCTTGTTAAAAAGAAGGATATTTTATTGCGTTTAGTTATTGATTATAGAACACTAAATGTGGCAATCATTAAGAACAAGTATTCCTTGCCCAGGATAGATGACTTATTTGATCAGCTCAGTGGGGCAGTTATATTTTTTAAGATCAATTTATGGTCTGGGTATTATCAGATCAGAGTCAGAGAGCAGGATATACCTTAGACGGCGTTCAGATCTAGATATGGTCATTGAAAATTTCTAGTTATGCCATTTGGAGCGACCAATGCATCAACTATATTCATGTCTCTCATAAATAGTATCTTCATGCCTTACCTAGACCAGTTTGTGATAGTGTTTATTGATGATATCTTAGTCTATAGTCAGAGTGAGGAAGAGCATGAGCAGTACCTTCGCGTAGTTCTCCAGATTCTTCGAGAGCATCAGCTGTACACGAAGTTCAGCAAGTATGCATTCTGGCTTGATCGTATCTCATTCTTGGGATATATCATTGTCACGCCCCAGTCCCAAAATACCGTGGGATCGGACGCGTGACAAAGGCCAGCAGTACGCACCGATGGACAAACCCAATTTAATGGATCCATCAGGGCATACTTAAGCTGTAAAATCAAGTCTACGATAACATGGCACAACTAATCTCATCCACACAAGATATAAAATATGATCCACAGAATAAATAAGGAATGAAAATCATCAGCTAGTCTCAACAAAATGCTTCAGGGAACAACCCGATAAATATCTAATACAATGGCTCAACAGACCAGAAAGTAAATGACTGAAATAAATAATAAATACTGAGCATGAACATGGATGCTCAGGAGAAGTCTTCTGCTACCACCTCGTCCTCGGATGGCGGTACGGCTCCTGGATCAACTCCTGCTTCGGTCCCGTATACCTCGGGATAGATCTCGTTCTCAAATCCTGGGGACATAATCCGGATCCAGGTCCTCAGGGGACATAGCAAGGTACAAGAAAGCTCATGCCAAAATAAATGCAGTGCAGCAGATAATAAAATAAATAGGGCAAATAAGTAACCATCTAAGTGAAAATGCAAGTGAGAGCAGCACGAGTACTAAGGCTGAGCTACTACAAGCTCTGTGTCGGGGAGCCGGTAGTGGTAATAACACGTAATGTGCCTAGCTCTGCTACGAGAGTCTACGACCTCACAATAGTAGTAGATATATATAAAAAATAGCCTGTAGCCTGTGTGTCTCTCCCCACCCAATGTAACCACGCATATCATGACCATAACGTCTCATGTCCATGTCAAGCGGGATCATAGCTAATGCAACAAGTCATAATATATCTATGAATATAGTATCTCTGTCAAGTCCTGTATCCTATACAGAATCACCACGAATATCTCGGGAAGATCCTGTCTCATGAGTAGTGTCAAGTGTCCTGGGTCAAAGTTTACTTGGTAAGACAAGTACGAGAATATAAAGTGTCACGAATGTCCATCTCTAGATGACAGTACCCAACACCGCGTACAGTGTTGGCACCCGACTAATAATCGGACGCTAAGTACGTCACACGGTCCTAGGTTAAGAATGCACAGCAATATAATGAAGCAAGGAAAATATATAATAATACTGCAGAGTTTGGCAAGGTACACTTGCCTGGGGTCCTGTTGCTGGTATGAATCAGAGTCCAAGTCACAGTCCAAATAGCCTATGTATTACAAATTTATCACGTCAAAAGATAATTTATTTTAATTTATTTAATTCTGGAATAATTACTCTAAAATCCTATTTTAATCTTATTATTCTGATTTTTATGTTAATTCCTAAATTTTGTCCAAAGAAACTGAATTTTATCAACTCGAGACTCATGGCACGCAAATCGAGGCAATCTGTTGACCAAAAAGTTAACCAACACAAACTTGAATTTTATGCATGATTTTCTATAGATTTCAGTATAAAAAATATACTGAAATTTATGGCTCGTCCGAATTCAAATTCGTTTGGGAATTATGGCACATACAAATTTTGTATTGTGCACCGATGGTTAAATTCTAACCTAGAAGTTCTACAGAATTAACAGTATGTAAATACTTTGAATTAAATTCTGGAAAAAATATATGTCGATGATCTCGACATTAGCTTTCCGAAACTTTAAACGGTTCATGATTCTGATTCTGGATTCTCCCGGAATTGCAAAAACATCGAAACATGTCTATTTTTGGACATGTTGTGCTCTACGAATTTTCCAGAATTTAATACTAATAATTTCGAAAAACAATTTATATAATCAGAAAGCTAACCTTAATATCTTTCTAATTCAAGAAACTAGGCCTCGTTTGGAGTCCGGAGCTATGCGCAATAGCTTCTGGAAGATGAAGAAACCCTAGATGACAATTCTCCCAAATCTCTCTCTCTCTAAAATAATGAGATAATTAGGGTTATTATATTATAAATATATATATAGATGTACCTGCGGCTGAATGGATATCTATAGGCTGACATGTGTCAGAATCTGATTGGATGGTTTTATTTATATTATTTATTTTTGATTTGCCTTTATCAAAACATTATTTAAGTCGTTTTAAATCTAAATAACTCAAAATAAACATTAAAAATAACCATAAAATTTGGAAAAATTACAGAAAATATATTTTGAACCGAAAAATCCTAGAAAAATATTTGGAATAATTTTATATTCATAGATTTTCTACTATAATTAGGAGAAGCTCTAAAAATTAGTTTTGCCATAAAACTAAAAATAAATACTAACATTATTCCAAAAATTTTGAAATAATTCCAGAAAATATATAATAATATTATAAACCTTAGAAAATAATTTAGGTCCATTCTATATTCTTGGGCTTGCACCATAAATTCTACAAGTCCTAAAAATTAGTTATTAGCCTAAATAACTCCCAATAAATACTAAAAATACTCAGAAAATTCCCAAAAACTTCTAGAAAATATATTTTATTATTTAGAACCTAAAATAAAAGTTTGGGATATTTTTAATTATATTTGAATCTAAAATAAATTCTTAAAAATCCTAGAAAATTACAGAAAATTATAAAAAATCCAAATTAAAAATTTCTGAAAAATCAGGGGGTTATAATCTACCCAACTTATAAAAATTTCGTCCTCGAAATTAAAATTAAGCCATGGTAGAAGTCAAAGATGGTCTAAGATTTACATTGTTTGAAATACAAGGCTAGGTTTAACGGAGTGGACGATGTTGCACGTTGCACATTCCGAAGATCATGGAAGAAATTCACATGAGTGAAAATAGGTTTCTTCGTGTGTCATGTCCAATAGTGTGGACACCTAAATACTCTTTTGCATAAAAGCGTCCAACAATTGAAACGTTGCACAAAGATAGAAATTGGAGGACAAGGTGTGGAATTTGTAGGAAGGCAGTGACTAGGGAAGTGCTCCAATTATCGAAGCAATGGTAAGGCGCGCCGAGGGATACCATATTGTAAAACTAAATGAAAAATGTCGTGTTCTATTCCTAAGTGGATTCGAGCTAGCCTCAGTCTCACTATCTAAGCCAAGTAGGTCTACTTCTTAGGTGAGGGGGTTTCACAATCCTGCCAACTTAAGACAATATCGTCCTCAAAATTAAAATAAGGCATAATTTGTTAATCCTTCGTGTACATAAGGCAAGTCAATCGCAATCTTCTTGCGACAATTAAAATCCTAATCATATCCATTGCAATCACTTCTAGGTTAAGATGACCACTGATCCAATCAAATTCAACCTATGGTTATCTTTTCTCGCTTTTTCAAATTATCCATATCCAAATTTAAATTAAATCCATATATCATCTTCAAGATTTAAATACGCATATCAATTTTTACCTCACGATCTCCAACTATCATAATCTCCTCTTAGAAGTAATTCGAGTCCAATATTATTCCTATTTTTACTTGTAATTTTTGTATTCTTTAACTTTTTAAATTCTATTCATATCCTCAATATTTCAAATAGGTAGTCTAACCATCAAATTTTAATTCTTAATTTAAATCATCAAATTGAAAAATAATTTAAATGCAGTCCACCAATGTTCAAGTCTAAAATTCTATATTTTTATCCTCTAAACTCCAATTGATGATTTTACTTTCATTATTCAAAATTTAAATCATGTACCTAAGGTATAAATATGGGGTCCTCAATATCAAGATTTTAAAATTCATTGATCCTCATCATCTTAGTCATTCTTCTAAAATTCTCAAAATTTAAAATGGCTTAAACCTCTCCCAATCTAATCTTACTCGATCATAATCTAAAAGTAATTTCCCTCGAGTTGACAATGCACTGCTACCCAACTTGGAATTTATCCATCTATCACATAAGGCTATATACTTTAAGAAAATATTCCTTAATTTATTTACTCATGTAATTCAATCCTCAAAACTTCAATGCCGATTATATCATAGATGATATGTCCTTAATTACGGAAGAATAATCCTCAAATATGTGATCGGCCTATGGGGTATATCCAGTACTCTCTGCGTATCAAACTTTACCAAGCACGAGGTTTCGTCTTTCCGAAATAAGGGAAGACGGTGGCCAATAATAAAGAGTTCAAGGGCAGCATAATAGAATAGAAGTATCGGGATCAAGGCGTTTAAAGAATTCAAATGGGAATTATCAAAGCTGTTGTGGATTAAAATCCTATTTTGGTAATCCTTTGTTCGACTGCTCGTATTAGTACAGTTATGTAACCGTTACGATATGTCAGACATGTCTAGGGCTAGTATATTCGTCTACTAATCACTACATATCTCAATCCACGTAGAGTAGTTATACGAAGGGCGAACCAAGCGCACTATGGTTGATCAGACCGTAGTACACTGATTCTGAAATATATTAGTGTACGCGTCCACTAATACATATGTCATGAACAAGCTTGATAAAAGAATAAGCTTGCAAAACTAGGCTATAAAATAGCAGCATAAGTCAAGGTAGTACAACAATTATACGTACGCTAGATGATGATGAAAGGAGGTACAAATTATTCAAGTTCACAAAAACAAAATAAGCAACAATAATAAAAGACTCTACAATCTCCGCAGTTATCATACAACCTCCTTGTCCAAGTCGCTAGTCGACCAAATAGGGGCAAGGTCCTCTAGATCTATTGTCTGAATCACCACTGTCGTCTTATGCTAGCATACAATTAATGTCATTCAATTACACTATCTCGATGGGTCAAGTGGACTATATGGTACTAGGTTGTGAAGCATACTACCCAACTTATAAGAATTAAACTACTACTATGACAGTCTTAAGAGGATCCTGCAAATAACCTTGCACATGTAAAATAGAATAGAAACTCTTATTAGGGTATATGAGAAAAGATCTTGGTACTGATTAGGGTCTCCTATTGCATTATATAGGTAAGGGTCACCTTAAGTCTTAATCATAGTTCTCATAGAACATGTGTCAATAGCGAGAATGGAAAGGTTATTAGTCTCAAGGGAAAGGGAATATAACTTGTATCGAGGTGGGGGTACAATTTACGTGATTTAACACTAAGGGGTAATCATCGGGTCACAATCTACAAGATTAACTCAAACTTATCGAACTTTAACTACCAAGCACAAAATTTTCAAATTCAAGACTACAGCTTTAATCCTAGCAAGCTATATATATATATCCTAGCATAGAATAAAATCACTTGGTCTATAATCAGAAGGGTTAGTTGGCACGAGTTGAAAGATGAAGAGAAGAAATGTAATCAATCGTCGCACTCTAACGAACGCTATGGTCGCAGAGGAGCAATATATGAAATTAGAATAGGGCTCTAGATAGCATCATGATTTTCTAAGGGAAAGTGGTATGCTAGTTGCTAGGTTTGAGGTATAATTAGGAAAATATTCTATACATTGCTCTTGGCTTTCTAAGGTACTGTCTGCTTATCTCAAGACAAGAACCTAAATTTGTAGTTCTCCAATACTTCTCTAACTGTGAAGGTTAGGTTCAGTCATAATATTAAATTTTGGTTTCCTATTGGTTCCTCATTACTAGGGTCAAACATTATGGTAAAAGTTCTAACTAACTCTAGTAGTGTCTATACTACTCTCAAGTCTTCATAATTCATCAGGGGGTAATGGTAAACCAATTCTAGAGATAAGGAATTCTAGAGTTCACTAGATATTCTAGACTTAGTGGGGTATCAATACTCTAGCTGTACTCTTAATAGGAATGTTACCCTACTTATCATTCTAGCAACAGGGACTTCTATATTCTAGGAGAAGGCTATACTTAAGGAATTAATGAGAAGGCACATGAATCAAGAATGATGCAATTATTCAACGGAATGGATTGGAAGGAGGATGAGTCATAGTCAGTTGTGGATGAGATCCTATACTCTAATCCGAGGTGCAGACTTGCTCGGTTCCTAAGTTAAAACCAAACGATTTAGTCGTAGACCTGCATGGGCCACCACAAAAACCATGTCACGCCCCAGTCCCAAAATACCGTGGGATCGGACGCGTGACAAAGGCCAGCAGTACGCACCGATGGACAAACCCAATTTAATGGATCCATCAGGGCATACTTAAGCTGTAAAATCAAGTCTACGATAACATGGCATAACTAATCTCATCCATACAAGATATAAAATATGATCCACAGAATAAATAAGGAATGAAAATCATCAGCTAGTCTCAACAAAATGCTTCGGGGAACAACCCGATAAATATCTAATACAATAGTTCAACAGACCAGAAAGTAAATGACTGAAATAAATAATAAATACTGAGCATGAACATGGATGCTCAGGAGAAGTCTTCTGCTACCACCTTGTCCTTGGATGGCGGTACGGCTCCTGGATCAGCTCCTGCTCCGGTCCCGTATACCTCGGGATAGATCTCGTTCTCAAATCCTGGGGACATAATCCGGATCCAGGTCCTCAGGGGACAGAGCAAGGTACAAGAAAGCTCATGCCAAAATAAATGCAGTGCAGCAGATAATGAAATAAATAGGGCAAATAAGTAACTATCTAAGTGAAAATACAAGTGAGAGCAGCACGAGTACTAAGGCTGAGCCACTACAAGCTCTGTGTCGGAGAGCCGGTAGTGGTAATAACACGTAATGTGCCTAGCTCTGCTACGAGAGTCTACGGCCTCACAATAGTAGTAGATATATATAGAAAACAGCCTGTAGCCTATGTGTCTCTCTCCACCCAATGTAACCACGCATATCATGACCATAACGTCTCATGTCCATGTCAAACGGGATCATAGCTAATGCAATAAGTCATAATATATCTATAAATATAGTATCTCTGTCAAGTCCTGTATCCTATACAGAATCACCACGAATATCTCGGAAAGATCCTGTCTCATGAGTAGTGTCAAGTGTCCTGGGTCAAAGTGTACTTGGTAAGACAAGTACGAGAATATAAAGTGTCACGAATGTCCATCTCTAGATGACAGTACCCAACACCGCGTACAGTGTTGGCACCCGACTAATAATCGGACGCTAAGTACGTCACACGGTCCTAGGTTAAGCATGCACAGCAATATAATGAAGCAAGGAAAATATATAATAATACTGCAGAGTTTGGCAAGGTACACTTGCCTGGGATCCTGTTGCTGGTATGAATCAGAGTCCAAGTCACAGTCCAAATAGCCTATGTATTACAAATTTATCACGTCAAAAAATAATTTATTTTAATTTATTTAATTCTGGAATAATTACTCTAAAATCCTATTTTAATCTTATTATTCTAATTTTTATGTTAATTCCTAAATTTTGTCCAAAGAAACTAAATTTTATCAACTCGAGACTCATGGCACGCAAATCGAGGCAATCTGTTGACCAAAAGTCAACCAACACAAACTCGAATTTCATGCATGATTTTCTGTAGATTTCAGTATAAAAAATATACTGGAATTTATGGCTCGTCCGAATTCAAATTCGTTTGGGAATTATGGCACATACAAATTTTGTATTGTGCACCGATGGTTAAATTCTAACCTAGAAGTTATACAGAATTAACAGTATATAAATACTTCGAATTAAATTCTGGGAAAAATATATGTCGATGATCTCGACATTAGCTTTCCGAAACTTTAAACGGTTCATGATTCTGATTCCGAGTTCTCCCGAAATTACAAAAACATCGAAACACGTCTATTTTTGGACATGTTGTGCTCTACGAATTTTCCAGAATTTAATACTAATAATTTCGAAAAACAATTTATATAATCAGAAATCTAACCTTAATATCTTTCTAATTCAAGAAACCAGGCCTCGTTTGGAGTCCGGAGCTATGCGCAATGGCTTCTGGAAGGTGAAGAAACCCTAGATGACAATTCTCCCAAATCTCTCTCTCTCTAAAATAATGAGATAATTAGGGTTATTATATTATAAATATATATATAGATGTACCTGCGGCTGAATGGATATCTATAGACTGACATGTGTCAGAATCTGATTGGATGGTTTTATTTATATTATTTATTTTGATTTGCCTTTATCAAAACATTATTTAAGTCGTTTTAAATCTAAATAACTCAAAATAAACATTAAAAATAATCATAAAATTTGGAAAAATTACAGAAAATATATTTTGAACCAAAAAATCCTAGAAAAATATTTGGAATAATTTTATATTCATAGATTTTCTATTATAATTAGGAGAAGCTCTAAAAATTAGTTTTGCCATAAAACTAAAAATAAATACTAACATTATTTCAAAAATTCTGAAATAATTCCAAAAAATATATAATAATATTATAAACCTTAAAAAATAATTTGGGTCCATTCTATATTCTTGGGCTTGCACCATAAATTCTACAAGTCCTAAAAATTAGTTATTAGCCTAAATAACTCCCAATAAATACTAAAAATACTCAGAAAATTCCCAAAAACTTCTAGAAAATATATTTTATTATTTAGAACCTAAAATAAAACTTTGGGATATTTTTAATTATATTTGAATCTAAAATAAATTCTTAAAAATCCTAGAAAATTACAGAAAATTATGAAAAATCCAAATTAAAATTTTCTGAAAAATCAGGGGGTTACAATCATTTCTAGTGGAGGATTCGAGGTAGATCCCAAGAAGTTAGAGGCTATTGAGAGTTGGCCAGTACCCCGTACAGCTTCAAATGTGCGTAGTTTTCTGGGTCTAGCAGGCTACTACAGACGATTTATGGCAGACTTTGCTAGGATCTCTGCACCCTTGACACGGATGACGTGTAAGAATGTGCGCTTTGAGTGGTTTGATGCTTGTCAGACTTCTTTCGAGAAGCTCAAGCAGCGTTTGATTTTGGCTCATATTCTGACACTTTCAGTGGGACCAGGTGGGTTCTCAGTGTATTGTGATGCTTCAGGGGTAGGACTAGAATGTATCCTTATGCAGTATGGCAGAGTGATAGCTTATGCGTCTGGGCAGTTTCGAGACCATGAGAAGAGTTATCCGACGCAGAATCTTGATTTGGCAGCAGTAGTATTTGCACTTAAGCTCTGGAGGTATTACCTATATGGTGATCGAGTAGAGATCTTCACAGGTCACAAGAGCTTGAGGTATGTGTTCACACAGAAGAAACTCAACATGCGTCAGAAGAGGTGGCTCAAGTTATTATCGGACTACAATTTTGACCTTCAGTATCATCCAGGAAAGGCCAATATCGCAGCAGACACTTTGAGCAGGAGATAATGAGCTTACTTCTTGACAGAGAAGCACCATATTTTGGAGGATCTATAAAAGATGGGTATTGAGGTAGTATTACCTGGTGATATCGGTTTTATGGCGAGTCTATAGGTCCAATATTCTATAGTTGAGAGGATCAGAGCAGAGCAGACTGGTGATGTCTGGCTTCAACGGCTCAGAGCAGAGTTTGAGTCAGGACCCAGACCAGATTTGAGCATTCATAAGGATGGAACTCTTTGATTTGGGAGTCGACTTTGTGTGTCGAGAGAAGATATCCGGCAGGATATTATGTCAGAGACCCACAGTTCTCAGTACTCAATGCATCCAGGAGGGACGAAGATGTATCATGATATTTGTCAGCAATTCTGGTGGAATGGTATGAAGAGGAGATGGCTCAGTTTATTTCTTGGTGTTAAGTCTGTCAGCAGTTCAAGGATGAACATCAGAGACCGGCCAGACTACTTCAACCTTTATCGATTCCGGAGTGGAAGTGGGACCATATTACTATGAACTTTGTGACCGGTCTTCTTAGATCCCCGTCTGGTTGAGATGCTATATGGTTTATAGTGGATCGACTCACGAAGGTTACTTACTTTCTTCTTTTTAGAGTGGGCCAGTCCACAGAGCAGCTAGATGAGATATACATGAGGCATATAGTTATATTGCATGGCATACCAGTTAGCATAGTCTCAGATAGAGATTCGTGGTTCACGTCTCATTTCTGGCAGAGCCTACAACAGAGTTTGGGTACTAGGTTAAAATTCAGTTCACCCTACCATCCGCAGACAGACAAACAGTCAGAGCGTACTATTCAAACTTTGGAGGATATGCTTCAAGATTGTACACTTGACTTCGGTGGATCTTGGGAGAATCAGTTGCATTTAGTAGATTTTTCTATAACAACAGCTTCCAAGCGAGCATTCAGATGGCACCTTTCGAGGCTTTGTATGATAGAAGATGCAGATCACCGTTAGCTTAGGATAAAATTGGCGAGATGCAGATGCTTGGTCCAGAGATCATCACCATCATCATCTTGAGTTCTCTGTCGGCAACCATGTATTTCTGAGGATTTTGCCTATCCGTGGAGTTATCAGATTTGGAGTACGGAGAAAGCTTATTCCCAGATATATAGGCTCGTTCGATATTCTCGAGCGAGTTAGAAACGTATCATATCGTCTAGCTCTTCCACCATCGTTTCATGAGGTACATGACATCTTTCACGTATCTTAGTTATGCCAGTATATTCCAGACTCGAGCCATATCCTGGATCATTCTGAGTTGGTCGTTGGTACCGACCTAATATATAAGGAGAGTCTCGTGTCTATTTTGGATCAGAGAAAAAAGGTTCTCAAGAACGGGACTATCAGATTAGTTCGTGTTGCTTGGGGGCATCACTCACTGGATGAGTCGATATGGGAGCACGAGAACGATATGCGTACTCGTTATCCATTTATCTTTGACTCGGGAGGTATACTTATTCGTATACACATATCCTATCTAGCTTGTGCATATGATTGATTGTTAGCTTATCTTTTATGTCTGTTATTATTTCTTTTCTGATTGCCCAGGAAATTTTATGCTCACATGAGTTTCCTGCTTGTCTTTTGGTTTTGCTCTTGGTTTCTTGGATTTGCTTGCTAGTTGATTATGGATACTTATGGAAATTTTGAGGACATAATTTTTCTAAGGAGGGGAGAGTGGTGAGAATCGTCTAACAGTATTCGTATTTTATGTAGATACATATTTTTGTGCTATTTATTATATTTTATTAGTTCTCGGGGAAGCTCAAAAATTCTCAAAATTGAAACTTTACTACCTGACCGGTATACCGACGATATACTATAGTATACCGACAGTATACTGCCCGACAGATATTTTTTTACTTTTAGAGATATTTTCGAGAATTTTTCTATAAATAGCCCTTGATTTTCTTTTCTTTTTCATTTCTCTCTCTTCTCTTCATAATTTTTCTTTTGAGCTTAGAGCGTGGTCTTGAGACCTGGAGTGTGGTTTCTGAACCCCTTCGTGGTGGTGGACTAGAAGGTTTAGGCTGGAAGCTCACTTTAGGCACGTATACCTTGCTGATTTTGTGAACTTCTTTTACTTTCTGTCATTTTACTTTCCTGGAGCCTTAGTTTTTGCTTTTTAGCTTAGACATGCTTTACTATTGTTTTTCATATCGTAATTTCTAGCCTTTTGACCATTTCGATTTTGATTTATGGTAGAATCTTATTCCGTCCCTTTTGGTAACTCGGTACCAGATACGATACCGGAGTTGTGACCGTGAGATTTAGTCCATATTGTGATATGAGACTTACCTTAGACTTGACTTCTTGTTAGACTTGGTTCTGATAATTTTTGGGGTTTAATTTGGGTCCCAAAAATTAGACTTGACTTTAACCATGTTTATCCTTGAAAATTGGCATACCGACGGTATACTACAGTATACTGATGGTATACCGATTTTGACCGACTTAGATTTCTAGATTTTTTTGTGAACTTTATCGTCATATCGACGGTGTACTATAGTGTACCGACGGTATATCGATCATTGCCGATATTGTTAACCGACTTCAGGATATTTGTCTTGGCCGGCATACCGACGGTATATAACAGTATACCAACGGTATACCGATTTGTGGAACTTTATTTTCTAGAACCTTTCTTGTCTACTTGGATCGGCATACCGGCGGTATACTACAATATACCGATGGTATATTGATTTGTTGGAATCCAGACTTGCTGTATTTTTTCTATCTCTGGACCAATATACCGACGGTGTATTGGACTGTACCGACGGTATACCGATCGTGCTATTTATTTAGGAATCTTGGTTTTTCATGCTTTTATTGTGATTCTTCTGGATTTTGCTTGGTCACACGATGACTTGACCTGACTAGACATGAACTAACATAGCTTCAGATGACTTGACTCGACTTGACTTGACTTTACTCGATTTTATCCGGCTTTGTCCGGCTACACATGATGACATCATTGACTGGACTTGACTTGGCATAACCTTACATGGCTTCATCGGACAAAGCTTGACTTGGTTTTACTTGGCTTCATCTGGATGGACTTGGCTTCACATGGTTGTACATGGCTTTACCTGGCTTCACTTGGTTTCACATGACTTGGTTGTTATCGTGTTTTACATGAGTCTGTTTTTGTAATGTATATTAAAACTTGTTTATATTACTATTAGAACTTATTTTGTTGTATCATGTTTAGGATGGATTATGTGGAATGCCACACCCGAATTCATACAAGAAACTGTTAGGGGTTATTAACTAGAGATTCACTTAGTACATGGCTAGGGATTTTCCTAGATTGCATATAGTCCCAATTATTCATATGGTTATCTTGTGGAGTATACAATAATTTATTTTTTGGAGTATCTTGAGGAGTATCCGGTGCTGGTTTGTGCATATGTATATCCCAGACAAAAAATAGGGGTATGCGATCAGAAGGAACTCTAGTATCATGTTGCATTATAATTGTTAGTAATTAGGATTGTGATAGCCCTAGTTAGTTAAAGTATTAAGCCGTACTTATATGATTTGTCGTGATTTATGGATGATGGTTAGTTTAGGCTTTGCATGATTATACCTTTATTTTTTGCACTTGTTATTCTATTTTTCTTATCAGTTCAAGATATGTCTCATTGTAGGTTTACAGTATTTCTTTTATTATCCTGAGATCATTACATTTAGTCTTTACTTTCAGTAGTTGTATTGCTTGAGTTATTGGTTTAAGTTTCTTAAGTGATTGCCTATGCATCCATGCAGTTGTGTCCTCATGAGAAGAACTATCCTACCCATGATTTGGAGTTGGCAGCAGTCATATTTGCCCTGAAGTTGTGGAAACACTATTTGTACGGAGAGCGTATGGAGATCTTCACAAACCATAAGAGCTTGAAGTATGTTTTTACGCAGAAAGAGATGAACATGAGGCAGTGTCCATGGCTAGAACTGTTGAAGGATTTTGACATCTCTTTGTAGTATCATCCTAGGAAAGCTAATATAGTTGTCGATGCCTTGAGCAGGTATCCGGTAGCTATGTTGTTGACATAGGATCGATATTTGTTGGAGAGCTTAGGCATTGAGGTGATAGTTCCTGGTTTTGCTATACAGATGTGGGGATTGCAGATACACTCAGAGTTGATAGACAGAATCAAGGCAGCCCAGTATGAGGATGTATCTCTGAGGAGCATCAGAGCTCAGGTGAGAGCAGGATTGGAGGATGATTTCACCATTGCTGAGGATAGTTCTTTACGACATGGTACTAAATTGTGTGTGCCTAGTGGGGAATTGCATGAGAAGGTATTGCACGAAGCGTATCGCTCTCAGTATTCCATACATCCAGGTGCAACAAGATATATCGGGATATACGAGAGAGTGTGTGGTAGTATGGCATGAAGAGGGAAGTGGCACAGTTTGTATCCAGATGCTTAGTGTGCCAGCAGGTGAAAGCCGAGAGGCAGAGGCCAGGAGGTTTACTTCAGTCATTACTCATTCCAGAGTGAAAGTGGGATCACATTACTATGGATTTTGTATCCAGACTTCCACGATCTCCAGGAGAAAAAGACACAATTTGGGTCATCGTTGACAGGTTGACCAAGTCGGCCCACTTTTTGCCTTTCAAGGTGGGTTCGTCTACGGAGAAGCTGGCAGAGATGTATGTGAGGCAGATTGTCAGGATACATGGAGTTAATGTCAGCATAGTCTCGAATCAGGATAGTCATTTTACTTCTCATTTCTGGAGGAGTTTGCAGGCGAGTTTGGGCACCCAGCTCAAGTTCAGTACTGCATATCATCCCCAGACAGATGGGCAGTCAGAGAGGACTATTCAGACTCTCGAGGATATGTTGCGCACTTGTGTACTAGATTTTGGAAGATCTTGGGAGGATCATCTCCATTTGGTAGAGTTTGCTTACAAAAATAGCTACCGGGCTAGTATAGAGATATCACCATTTGAGGCTCTGTACGGTCGGAGATGTCGTACTCCTTTGTCATGGGACGATGTTGGAGATAGAGCTTTGTTAGGGCCATAGATGGTTGTGGAGCAGCGGAGAAGGTTAAGTTGATCAGAGACAGACTTCGAGTGGCGCATGACAGACAGAGCATTGGGCCGATAGCCACCGTAGACCTTTGGAGTTTGAGGTATAGTTTTAGATTTTTGTTTTGTGCTTGTTATTGGTTGTTTGTTATAGATTAAGTTTTTAAGGTTGTATTTTGTTCTAGGTTGGTGGTTTGGTGTTTCTGAGGATTTCTCCAACACGAGGCACGATTTATTTCGGTGGAGGCAGGAAGCTTAGTCCGCGATTCATTGGACCTTTTACTATTCTAGAGAGGATCGGTGCAGTTGCTTATAGACTAGATTTGCCACCTGCACTGGAGGGAGTGCACAATGTGTTTTACGTATCGTAGTTGAGACGGTATGTGGCAGATCATAGTCATGTATTGGATCACTCGGAGATAGAGGTGGGCCATACTCTTAGCTATCCAGAGCAGCCAGTTGAGATTTTGGATCGGAGAGAGAAGGTGCTGAGGAACCAGACTATTCCCTTGGTACGCGTCGCATGGAGGCATCACTCTCCGGGGGAGTCTACCTGGGAGAGATATGATAAAATACGAGAGCGTTACCCAAATTTGTTTATGGTTTGAGGTATGTACTTTCCTAGTTATGTTCTGTTCTTTCTATTTTATTCTGTTATTTTTTAGGGGTAGTTTTTCTCTTTGAATTTTGAGGACAAAATTATTTTAAGGGAGGTAGACTTGTCACTACCACATTTTCTAGAAAAGAATATTTTGATAATTTTATAATTAATTAAATATTATGTATGTGAATAATTATTTATTATATTATTTAATTATTTTTAGATGTTATTTTATTGTTTTAGACTTGTGTTAGTGGACCTAACTAGTTTAGATTAGATCCATGGATCAATATTTACAATTAGTTAGAATTTAGTCCAATTAAAAGCCCATTCATTAGGAGGATGATTAATTTAATTAAACTCATTAGACTAGAAACTTCCCTCCTTAATTATTTCTTCATGAGAGGCCCCAAGGGGTATAATGGATATTACATAGTAGCTTAAGGGAGGGGCCAAAGGGGTCGGCCTATATAAAAGAGGGGGAAAGTTTCTCTCTCATCTTTTCATTTCAAAACTAGATCTAGAATTTTTCTCAACCAAATTTCTTCATTCCCATATCATTTTTCTACCAAATTTATTCCTAATTCCTTCCTAAATTATCATTGGAGGCTAGTAGAGTAAGGATCTAGAAGGAAGAAGCAAGGATCTACAAAGAGGAGCAAGGATCTACAAGTTGGAGGCTCATTTCATCAAATTTAGAGGTTGCATTGGGAATTTATCTCCCAATAGGTACAATTTAGTTTTCCCCCCCTTTAATTAGATTCTAAATCTGAGATTTAACCATGAAAAACCATCCCATATGCACAAGCTACCCATAGGAATTGGAATTAGGTTCATAGGAGGCCTATGGAGAAAGTTATGGTACTTTTTGTGTCAATTTTGGGGGAATTTCGAGATTAACACTTGTTGTGTTTGTCAATTGGTCATATAAACTAAATTGACATGTGTTTTTTTGTTTGTGGCTATTATCGTGTCCATAATTTGATACGTGTAGGTCGTATCCTAATAATTTGGTGATACGTATTAATTTGGGGATTTTTTTTCTCTGACATGGGGCTTTGTGCATGTCATATTTTGACACGGACACGTAGATGTAAATTTTACTCTTCGTATTGTTCATAAATAGTAATTTAGACTTGCTCGTATCCTTCGGGGTACATTTGATTGTCTGGTGGACTCGTATCGCAAGCGTATCATAGATCTAGTGTGATACAGGTGCGATGCACTCCACATGTTTGTTGTATTACATTTCTAGATTCAATTCCCATAGTTCTTAGCCATTTGTAACATATGTATTCATATGTACATGTATATATTGTTATGTATATGTATATAGATGGCTATGTATATATGTATGGATATATGTATGTAGATGTGGATGTACTAGTGTATCAAGTATCTATATGCACATGTGTTTATAAATATGTGTATATATATATATATATATATATATATATATATATATATATATATATATATATATATATATATATATATATATATATATATATATATATAGCTATTTGAATAGTTATGTTATAGGTATACATGTATGTTATATATATGTAATTATGTGTATGATGCTACTATATCTATATATATATATGAGAGGGAGTGATATACCTACCTATATGTATAGGTGTATCTATATGTATAGTGTAAGAGTGTATGTTGGATATATATATGTAAATAGGTATGGGTAATATATCTTGGGTAATATATCTACATATGCATGTATGGTTGTGTATATATATATATATATATATATATATATATATATATATATATATATATATATATATATATATATATATATATATGAGAGGAGTGTTATATATTTATGATACTAGTGAGAGTGTGTGTGCGTGGCATGTTGTGTGTTTGTGTATGTATCGGGCAGTGTTTTAGCAAGGGGGAGTCGGGGACTTCCAGCAGCAGCAGCATGGCAGCTACAGTAGCACCAGTACAGAGCTAGCAGCAGCAACACCAGTACAGAGCTAGCAGCAGCAGCAGCTATACCAGCATAGCTGAGCAACAGCAGCAACTATGCAGAGCTAGTAGCAGCAGCAACTATACCAGCATAGCCCGAGCAGCAGTAGCACCAGTGAAGAGCCGAGCAGCAACAGTCTCCAAGAGGAGCAGTGGAAGAGGGGAATCAGCTAGCTAGGTGGGTTAGTTCAGTTAGTTTTAGTTAGTAGTTAGCTAGTTTATTATGGTTAGTTAACTAGTTAATTAGCTATCTAGTTATTAGTATTAATTAGTTATCTTTACATACCTACTTATGTATCTCTAGTTATATATATATATATATATATATATATATATATATATATATATATAGATAGATAGATAGATAGATATGTGGGCATGCATATAAGTATTAGTAGTTAGTGATTAATATAGTAGGTGGTATTGTATTAGATAAATACGTATTAGCATATGATGTAGAGTTGGGTAGCTAATATATTCTAGAGTCACATTTACCTTGAGATACCAAGGTAAATGTCAAGGTATTGAGGATACTCGTGGTATTTGATTTTGGGTATCAAGATGAGTATTTAGTGGTGCGATACCGAGTTTGTTCAAAGCCAAGGTATCCACTTAGCATTTGTAATTAGGATTAGTGTATTTAATATTGATTGAATATGCATATATGCTATTCCATATCTCTTGTTTGCGTATCTTGCGATACGGTATTTTAGTATCCTAAGTTTAGTTAGTGTGGCCTAGATTCTAGTGTATGGACCCAATATCCTTGAGATGGACTCATACAACCTAGAAATAGATAGTTTGACCATGTTTGACCAGTTTGACTTAGAATTGACCTAGTTTGACAATTTTGACTTAGAAATGGCTCTTTGACCTAGATGTTGACTAGTTTAACTTATTTTTATTCTGAAACCTTGTATTGATATTATATTCCCTATCTAGGTCTTCGTAGCACCATACCGGACATCTGTGATACCGTGCACCAGGTTTCAAGCGAGTACATTCTCTGATAGTTTCTCATTTATGATATCATCTATGTTCATTGTATCTAGTGTAGATATCCTTGATTTCTTGATACGATGGTTACACAGATTGGTATATCTGGATCTCGTCATGAGATATTAATCCTTGGTATACATGGTGTATCTTGTGCATGCCTTGTTTCCTTATTTCTTGTACATGTACAGACACTGATTCTCGGGGAGACTTGCTACCTTCCTAGATAATCCCGTGCCATAACGTACCATGGATGGATCCACTATACCAGTCGAGGTGGGGAGTATTTTAGTATAGATATGTGATCATACCCTCTTTGTGCATGTCTTGTTCCTTGTGAGTGTTGGTCATACACCGCATGTATACTAGCCAGGCCCTTATCCTTGTCTAAGTTCCTTGTGCAAGTTCCCAAGCCGATCACATGTTAAAGCTAGTACTCACACACTTAGTCATTAGTATTCTTGTTCATTGCTATATTATTTATTCCAATATTTCCTTTATTGTATATCTCTTGTATCTATTATTGCATCTTGTATATTTATATCTATTTACTGTTACATAGTTTATATCATTGATTAGAACTGCTGTTAGAGATGTACTATCACTACCAAAAAAAGTCAAATTAGCGACGCCCAAAAACGTCGCTAAATGACCAAAAAACGTCGCTAAAATAGTTTAGCGACGTCATTAGCGACGTTTTAAAGTAGTCGGAAGAAACCAAGTCGCTGAAACGAAATACGTCGCTAAACGTCGCTATACCGACGTTTTTTAGCGACTTCCATGAGTCGCTAAAAGTAGCGACGTTTAGCGACGCCGCGTCACTAAATGGCGACGTTCTATAAAGTCGCTAAACGTCGCTAATTAGCGACTTATATAGCGACGTAACAGCGACGTATTTAATGACCTGGCAGTACTGCCATGTCACCAATTTGCGACGTACAGCGACATATTTAGCGACGTTTGGCGACGTCGTTAGCGACGTCTAATGACACGTCGCTAAGTAGCGACTTTTTTAGCGACTTATTAAAACGTCGCTAGACGTCGCTAAACGTCGCTAAATACGTCGCTAAATTTACAAAAAAAGTAAAAAAAAAACCTTAATTGTTCCAAGCTATTTTTCCTGTAATTTTAAAATTTCTAATTAAAAATAGACCCGGAGCAACCCTCCGTTGAATTCAATGGGTTCGCCGACCCCTTCGGTGGAATACTCAACACCGGATTAACAATATTTAATATGAATAAAAGTATACAGTCATACAATTAATACACACAAATATTATAGACAGACAATAAAAGTATCACAGTCATAAAAGTATCACAGTATCACAGTCACACAAAATGGGCATAAACAACATCACAAAATACATAATATATAAGTATCAGAGTATCACAGTAACACAAAATTCATAATATATAAGTATATGAAACATCATAGTATCAATCTCGAGGATTTCCAAAACGGGGCAGATACCAGTCCCTCAAATACTGCGCATAAACAGCGTTTATGTTATCAAGCTCCGCTATGGGTGCTGGGTGACTGGAACTCCCTGTCTGAGATACAGCCGCGATAGGTGCTGGGTGACTGGAACTCCCCGCAGGTGGTATCTCTTCCTCCTTAACAGTAGGAGGCATCACTTCCTCCTTAACAGTAGGTGTCGCTCTCTTGGGTGCCATCTGGTAAGATAGATGAAAACAAAGAATTAGCAAAGAATTAGCTATTGGACCAGAACGGAATAATTAGATGACTCACAAAGAATTAGCTGTTTGTTGCAGTATAATAATGATACCATAATATCTTATTTATATCCTACGTGTCACAAAATAAAATGATCGATACTTTAATCCTCGTATGTACCGTTCTTTCTTTTTCTTTTCTCTCCCTTTTTTATTCTCCCACTACTTCTTTTATATATATCAATAATACTAAGTTTACTATCAAATGCTTACAACCTTCTTGTAACCCTTTCACCTCCACCTCTCTCCCAATAAACGATCGTCACGTAGCGTTTCGACCATGTTGCGACCACCCTGACAGGCTTTCATCTTTAGATTTTTCAAACATCAAGTTTAGAATAATAGAGTGAATTACTTTTGTATTACTTAACTCCACCCTTAACATATTTAGAATATAACAATGAGGTTCCAAACTCATATTCATATCATTAACTAGCAGGTTGTGTGCATATCATTAATTAGCAGGTTGCAAGCCAAAATAACACTAACTTTCTCTAAATTCCACGTTGAGTCAAACGAAGGAATATAAGGCACAGTAGGATTGAGAAAGAAAAGGAATGCTACTCTCTGATTCATAACATTAACAATATATTTTTAGAAAATATATGTTCTCTCTTGAGAAAGAAAAGGAATGCTACTCTCTGATTGTGTCTGTGTGTGTGTGTGTGTGTGTGTGTGTGTGTGTCTCTTTAGAAAATATATGTTCTCTCTTGACCAGGTCTAACCCTAACCCTAACCCTAACCCTAAACCTAACCCTAAACCTAAACCTAACCCTAACCCTAATATGCGTCTGTGTGTGTGTATGTCTGCGTGTGTGTGTGTGTGTCGTGTGTGTGTCTGCGTCTGTGTGTCTGTGTGTGTGTCGTGTATGTGTGTCGTGTGTCTGCGTCTGTGTGTGTGTGTCGTGTGTCTTGTGTACCACTTGCTTTTGAGAAGATGAATCTGACCCTAACCCTAAACCTAACCCTAACCCTAACACCAGGTCAAAAAACCTAACCCTAACCCTAACCCTAACCATAAATCTAACCCTAACCCTAACCCGGGTCAAAAAACCTAACCCTAACCCTAACCCTAACCCTAAACCTAACCCTAACCCTAATATGCGTCTGTGTGTGTGTGTGTCTGCGTGTGTGTGTGTGTGTGTCGTGTGTGTGTCTGCGTCTGTGTGTCTGTGTGTGTGTTGTGTATGTGTGTCGTGTGTGTGTGTCTGCGTCTGTGTGTGTGTGTCGTGTGTCTCGTGTACCACTCCTCAGTGTCTGTGTGCGTGTGTCGTGTCTGTGTGCGTGTGTCTTGTGTCAGTGTCACATGAGAGAGAGAGAGAGAGAGAGAGATTACCTAGAGCTCGAGGAGGAGGAGGGAGATGCCGGAGTAGCCGCAGCGGTCGGAGACCCGGTCGCCGGAGAGGGGGGGGGCGGGGGAAATCGAAGCGTTTCAAAATTTTTGACAGATGGAGAAAAGAAAACTGAGCCCTAATTAATCAAAATTTAGCGACGTTTAGCGACGTCAAGGTAAAAACGTCGCTAAAATAAAAAAATAGCGACTCCAAAGTCGTCGCTAAATACGTTACTAAATATTTTTGAAAGATACGTCGCTAATTACGACGCTAAACGTCGCTAAATAAGATATATTAGCGACGTTTAGCGACCTTAATTGAACTTATAGCGACGATTAATTTAAAATCTTAATAAAAGTCGTTAAACGTCGCTAAATGTCGCCATTTAGCGACGTCTAGCGACGATATATACGGAGTCGCTAATTTAGCGACATTTTTACTTGGAGTCGCTAAAATACATCGCTAATCCCGCTTATTCTAGTAGTGTATGCTCCTTTCCTGACTGGATATATTTTTCCTAGATGATACTGAGAAGTGGTACCCTACTCATTACGGACCTCAGGATATTGTGGGCTTAGAGTCAGAGATCCTGGCTCAGGAGGGACTCATCCCGACTGAGACAGACGACCCAGGACTTATAGTTTCTTAGTTATTCTCTTATACTGGATTTGTCTCCAGCTTACTGTTTAGTATTTTTTCTCAGACTCCTTGATGTTATTATTTTGACTCATGAGTTGTATTGTGACTATTATTTTCTTTTATCATATCCGTGCATATTTTTATCTTAGATCTGTGATTGAGTATATCAATATTGTTGGTGGCTTATTATATTGTTAGATAGATTACCCAAACAGCGTTCTACCGCCTATTCTGCGGCGTAGGCTTGGCATTGTTTCTGATTTGTATTCCTACACCGGGTGTGGGTCATGACACATTTTTAGTGGTGTCCCATGCAGGTCTTCGAGGTCGCAATTAGTGCGATTCATAGTGGTGCTCTGAATTGAGTGCTATTATGAGCCTGTTTCAGGATATAGGATATAGGCTGAGAATACTAAATCACATCTAGGAAAAATTCTTTTAATTTATTCAAATGTTCTTTCTAGATATTGATAATTGATCTTTAATTGTCCTTCCTTTGAGTGTCTTATATCATGTGCCATATTGATTCTTTCTTTTGCTTGTCTCAGGATGCCGCCTAAGACTAGGTCACAACAGAGGAGAGCAACTTCTGAGAGGTCTGCGACTTCCTGAGGGCCTGCACCAGTCACTTCTCCAGTGATTGGAGTGTTAGCTGCATTCGGGGGTCCACCTCCTACTCAGAGGACTGTGTCGGCTGTATCTGAGGGATTTTCACCTCCACCTTCCGTGCCAACAGATGCGACGCATATGTTTACACTGTTTTACGAGATATTGAAGGTGTAGAGGGCTCAGTCTGAGGCACACCAGAGACAGACCGATGTCTTGCGGCAGGGCATCGAGAGTGCTCATCATCTTGCTCGTGTCGCAGTAGAGAGAGGAGTTCCGGTCTATTAGCAGGTTTCAGGTTCAGCTTCGGCCAGGCAACATTCAGGACTTCAAGAAGCTGGAGCCTAGGGTCTTCAAGGGGACAGAGGGCATCATCTCTGTTGATGATTGGCTCGAGGACAATGAGCATCTCATGAGGGTATTCCATCTTTTTGAGGATCTGAAGGTTGAGGCGGTAGGACTTTAGTTGTTCGACGTTGCCCGCACTTGGTTCAGGAATGAGCCAATTCTTGTTGACATAGGACAGTCTTAGAAGGTGTTCAAAGACCTCTTCAAGAAGAAGTTCTTCGCTAGGGCAGATATGTTAGACTTGGGGAGGCAGTTTGAGAGCCTCATTCAGGGGAGCATGTCTGTGGAGGAATACGCTACAAAGTTCGGCAGGTTGAGCCAATTTGCGGAGTATTTGGTGAGAGAGCCGGAAGTTTGAGCTATTCATTTTTGCGAGGGTCTAAACTGGGAAGTGAAGATCCTCATTCCGTCTTTTTATGAGACCTACTTAGAGATACTTGCGGAGGCACGCAAGGTTGAGCGGGAGTTGGGTTTGAAGCCCAAGAGAGATTGCGATTATTTTCTGGGGGAAAAAGCAGTACAGTATCTTCCAAGCATCCTTATTTCTAGTCCAGGCCTTTTCAGCAGCCGCAGCAGCACCAGACTCTAGCTAGGGCACCATTTTACCAGGCACCGCAGCAACAGAGTTAGTTACTTACAATATTCCATATCTTGTATATTTTTTGCTCCTATTATATTTATCTTGTATTTTTCTCTATTTACTGTTGCATAGTCTTTATCATTTATTGGAACTGGTATTAGAGGCGTGCTTTGCTCCAATCCTGACTGGATAATATTTTTCAGTGATTGTTGTGCTCTACATTCTTGTATTTCAGAGTGATGCTATAGACATGACTGTTATTATACTGTGGACCTTGAGGTGCCAATTGTAGAGATCTAGGCTACTATTTTTTATTCCATATTATATCTAGTTTCTTTCCTTTGGTTTATCTTTCTTATTTATTCTGCCTTTAGATTATGGTGATTGAGTATATAATAGAACTAGTTGTATTAGTAAGATTGATAGCTAGATATTGATGACCTAGATAGCGTTCTACTACCGATGCTGCGGCATAGGATGGACGTACCCACGTACTCGTGTCTGATATGCAGGTGGGGGTCGTGACACATTTTTATGGTGGCCCATGCAGGTCAGGCTTCGCAACTAGTGTGATATCGTGGTAGTTCAATGACTTAGTTGTACTACTGCGAGCCTACGATATGATAGAGGATATAGAAAGAGAGAATACTCAATCACTAATTAGGATTCCCTGAGAGATTCCTGGGACGACCCTTGAGAATCTTACTATAAACTCTACTTCAAAATCTGTTTTCCCTTATTTTCGTTCACTTTCACTTGTTGTTGTTGAATTTGATTCTTGAAGTTCGTTCTTGACTTTAATTCTTATATTAAGATAAATTATAGGGACTGCATTAGGGTATATTTTGATGAGGATAGTGAAAAAGGTAAACGTCTGCTTTAGTTATGGAGTCTAGAGTTTATCGTAATCATATTAGCTGGCGTGGCAAAAATATATAGATGATTTTGAGTTATACTTATCTTGGTTATGGAATCTAGAGATCTCGCAGCCATGCTAGTTGGCAATGCAAGAATTTAGATAACATGATTTGAGAGGTATGTACCTTCGTTATGGACTCTATAGTTTATCGCAGCTATGCTTACTAGCGTGGCGAGAATTCGGGATAACATAATTTCATATAGACGTATATGATTATCAGATTATATTTTAAATTGGTTCTTAACATATCATCTCTATCGTTCCACTCTTATCATTGAATTCTGTTCCATCACCCTTATTAGCTCAGGAATATAGATATCCTTAGTTCCTTTAGTTTAGTTCTTTATAGAGCTTCATTTCATTAGTTTTCGAGGTTCCTTGGATAGTGTAGTAGTTTGGGTAACCTGCAGATAGGTCTGTGTCTTTGAGTATCAGTGTTAATTATTAGGAATATAGCTTGTGTAAACACCCTAAATTTTCAGATTTTTTTAAAAGCAATTTTGGGAATTTTCTACAATTTTCTGGAATTTACATAGGTTCTGTGCTAATTTTATAATTTTTAATCACTAATAAATAATATTAAAATGTGATGAAAATATGATTTTATGGTGTAAAATAGAAAACCGGACTTAGGGTAATTTTCTGGAATTTTATTGGGTCTCAGAACTATTTTTAAAAGCCCAAACACTATTTTTATTAATTAATTATTAGTTATTATTATTATTATTATTGTCTTTATTATTATTTTAGAGTCTGGCCCGGCCCAGTGGGCCGAGCCCATTATTGCAAACCCAGCCCGGTCACCCTAGCGGGTCGGGCGGGTCCGCTCACCCGGAGCCCGCCGCCCGACCCGACCCGCATGCCCCATCTCCCCTGTCCCCCACGCCTGCCCCGCGTTTTTCGGCCGAATTCACCGGCCACGTCGCCGGAGAACAGCCCCTCTACCCCACGACCTCCTCGGCTCCGCGTTCCCCGACCACCCCCTTGGCCACGACCACCTCCCCGAGCCCTATAAAACCCTACCCCTCCGGCCTCTTTCTCCCCCAAATTAAACCCTCGCCGCCGGCCTCCGCCCACAATCCCCTCCCCTAGCTGCTGCCCTCCGCCGGACCACCGCCCCTGCGCTGACCTCCTCCCGCCGTGAGCCACCCCGAGCCCACAACCAGCCCCTCCCCTCTCCTCCTTCCTCCTTCTCCACCGCTGCCCGAGCCTCCTTCGGCGACCCTCAGCCGGCACCGCCCTCAGCCGAGCCGGCGATGCCGTCCCCGGCTCTCTCCTCCACCAACGCCGCCTCTGCTGTGTCCGCCAGCAGTAGACACGGACACAGACCCGGACACAGTGAACCCTAGCCCTAGCAGTGGACACGTGTCCAGGACACGATTCGGACACGGCGAACCCCGTTTCAAGAAGCCTCGTTCAGGTACTCGTATCTTGCATCCTGCATCTCCGATTTCGATTCTGTAAATTGGAACGCGTAGCCTGTATGACCCTCTCGGTGTCCGGACAAACCGCTCGGGGCATCGCGTCCTGTGGTGATCGCACACCGCGATCCAAAAATAGGAAAAACCAGACCCTGTTTCACCCCGGAACTGAGTACGCCCCGCCAAACGGGATGACTTGGTTGCGTGCGGTCTTCACAGATACGTGCGCCTCGTCGATACGGACATATAGGATTTTGCGGAAGCTGATTCGGGTGTGCGTGCACACCGGAATCAACGCGTATCCGCGGACATCGCCCCGTATCCGCCTTTTCTGCAATTCACCCTAACTTCGTGCATACACGTCAGATCGAGACGAAACTTGCGCCATCGGACTCGTAGTGATACGCTGGTCCTGTGGGTCAAGTTTGGTTCGATTCTGAGAACGTTGACGAAATCGCGTGTCGTGGGCCCCGCAGGCCCCACTCGACGGGCGATTTCGTGATCGGCTCATCGGAATTCAAATCTGAAAGTTCCGTTGGGTTCGTATCAGCGTTCCTGACCTGTTGACACTAAGTTTGGTGAATTTAGAGACCGTTGACCCTGGCACATTTTCTGTGCAAAGCGGGCCCACCGGTGGACCCCGTTTTGACCCGAAATTGTCGTTTTTGCTCTTGTCTCCAAATTGGACCCAAGGACAGGCGTTCCTAGCTATTTGACACCTTCTGAGCATGATGGTACTATTTATTTCAGCTTTCGGAGATATCTCTAGAAATTTCTGAAACCAGGACCTTAGTGGAATTCAAACATCAGGCAAGTGCACCTTGCCAAACTTGCAGTCTTTATTTTCATATTTCCTGTAATAATACTTTGTTGGATGTCTTGTGAAAATTCATATAAACTTGTTTAAACTGTTTAACCTAGAAAACGTATGACGTACCTAGTGTCCGATCATAATCGGGTGCCAACACCGTACGCGGTGTTGGGTTCGTCATTTAGAGATGGATTTACGATCCCCTTACTTTTGTACTTGACCTATCAAGTACCCTACAACCCAGGACACTTGACACTATCATGGACAGAATCCTCCTGAGATATTCATGGTGATTCTGTATAGGATACAGGACTTGACAGAGTTATTTTATTTATAGACAGTATGACTTGTTGCATTAGCTATAATCCCGCTGACATGGGCATGAGACGTTATGGTCATGACTTGTGTGATTATATTGGGTGGGGAGAGACACACAGGCAACAGGCTGTTTTATATATATATCTACTATTATTGTGAGGTTGTAGACTCTCCAGCAGAGCTAGACCCTTTACGTGTTATTACTGCTACCCGGCTCCCCGACACAGAGCTTGTAGCGGTCTCAGCCTGAGTACTAGTGTTGCTCTCATTTGCATATCACATAGATGGTTACATAGTTTACCCTGCTGTTTTATTTATTTAATTGCACTGCATTTATTTGGCTTGTTTTATTTTGTGCCTTGCTATGTCCACTGAGGACCTGGAATGGATTATGTCCCCAGGTTTAGCTGAGGAGCAGTACCCCGAGATATACGGGACCGGAGCTGAAGCCATTGCTGGAGCAGGACTAAACCCTGAAGACGAGGTGACTGCCGAAGACTTCTCCTGAGTACCCGTTCCCGTACTCAGTATTTACTTATGTTTATCTCTTTTGTTCCTGGCCTATTGAGCTAGTGTATTCAGACCTAAGTCGGATTATTTTCCTGACTAACTTGTTGTTGCTACTTATTTCCATTTCATTATGCAGTTTATTTCTTTATCTTTATGGATGAGATTAGTGTGATTTGTTGTAGTAGACCTTCGATACAGCTTAAGTACGCCCTGATGGCTCCATTAAATTGGGTTATCCATCGGTGCGTGCTGCTGGCCATTGCCACGCATCTCCAGTCCCTCGGCACTTTGGGACTGGGGCGTGACATGGTTTTTGTGGTGGCCCATGCAGGTCTTAACTAAATTGTTCGGTTTCAACTTAGGGACCGAACAGGCCTGCAATAAGATAGGATAAGTTATAGGATCTCATCCATTGATTGAATCATTTTTGAACTCTATGTCGAATTCAATTAAATTGCTTGAACTGCGTCCTGTTTTGATTCCTCTGTGCATTCTCATTGTTTTCTTTTGATGTAGAGAAATGGATTCCAGAAGTGGTGACGAGACCCCCTTGGGTACACCGCTTGAAGCAGGGGTTACCTGCGAAGCTGGAACGACGCCAGATACCAGAGGACAGTCCTCTCAGAACAATCAAACTAGCCAGCCAAGTTCCAGGTTCAGGCGTGATGACATTCCGCCTCCTCCCCAGTTCCCTCCTACGATGCCTGTCTTTCCCCCAGGACAGGCAATGGACGGACAGCAAATATTCCAGATGTTCTACGCCATGATGCAGGCACAACAACAGATCCAACAGGAGACCCAACGTCATGAGGCCGAGAACCTAAGGAACAGCCTAGTCGCAGCATTGGAATATGGAAATCCACCAAATAGGCGGCTAGCGACGGGATCTATCACAGATTTTCGTCAACTCAAGCCCCGTACCTTCTCGGGAAAGGAAGGACCAACTGAAGTGCATGAATGGCTTACAAACACGCAGCATCAGTTGGAGGCCGCTGAACTACCAAGGGACAAATGGATGACTGCCGTCAGGATGCAACTGACGGACAACGCGCATCATTGGTGGCTGTTCGAAGAAAGAAGGCTCGGACATGATCAGGTTACCTGGGAGGAGTTCTCCAGACTCTTCCAGGAAATGTACATCCCTGCTGTGGCTCGGTCAGAGCTCCGAGACAGATTCAACCGCCTGATCCAGGGCAACATGACGGTGGAGGAATATAACGCCGAATTCATTCGCCTGAGCCGCTTCGCCCCTTCCCTAATTCCTACTGAAGAAGAGAAGGCAGAGAAGTTCTTTGATGGCCTCAGGTTCGAGCTTCAGAAGTTAATCGGATCAGTCGCGCCCACATCTTACTCCGACGTCCTAGCTACAGCACGTCGGCTGGAACACGTTACTCGGAGGGAATCAAGCCTGAAACGTCCATTCTCCTCTGCACCGTCCAAGTCATCACCGGGGGAATCTGCTAAACGGTCCCAGAAGAGTCCGCCTCCAAGAGCAGCAACTAAGAACCTGCCTACTTGCCATTACTGTGGCAAAGTAGGACATATTAAAAAGGAATGTAGACGCAAGCTGGGACTCTGCCTGGTTTGCGGATCTGGACAACACTTCTCAAAGGACTGCTCGGAACATCGAGAGGGAGTTTCGAATCGACCAGCTCCACCTGCAGCTCTTCCAGCTGGGTGAGCAATACAGACAGGGCCTGGAGGAGCCAGGCCACCTCTACCACCTCAGGCAGTAATGTTCCAGCAAGCTCGTCAGCAAAGGGGTCCCGCTCAGGGACGAGGTCAGGCATATGCACTGGCAGTCACTGAGGAAGCTACTGCAGGCGAAGTGATAGCAGGTACCATATTAGTAGCTTCAATTCCTGCTGTAGCATTATTTGATTATGGAGCCTCGCATTCATTTATTGCTGCTAGCTTCGTAGCTACCCATAGAATAGCTACCGCACCTCTCTCGAAGATGAAGAGAATTCTAACGGAAGGTAGAATTATTCCGGTTAGTGATACTTGTAGATCATGTTCAGTGGTAGTCTGTGGCCGAGAGATGCGAGCCCAATTCCTGATCTTTTCTATGCCTGATTACGATGTTGTACTTGGTATGGACTGGTTAAGTCAGTACCATGCGACACTGGATTGCCGGCTTGGAAAAGTGATATTTAGACCCCCTAGCCTTCTTGAGTTTGAATTTCTTCGAGGAGCTGTAGAACAAGGGGTCCAGCCAACTCCTAGGGTATTAACTGTAGAAGAGGATTCAGGTTACCCAAGAGTCATAACAGAATTTGTGGATGTATTTCCCGACGATCTTCCAGGTTTACCACCTGATCGGGAGATAGAATTCACAATAGACCTAACTCCAGGAGCCGAACCTATCACTTCATCGGTATATCGGCTAGCACCTAAGGAGTTAGTGGAGTTGAAAGCACAAGTTGACGACCTTCTGGAGAAAGGATTTATCCGGCCCAGTGTTTCACCTTGGGGAGCACCTATACTTTTTGTACCCAAGAAGGACGGAACTGTGCGATTGTGTATTGATTACAGAGCCCTTAATGCTGTAACTATTAAGAACCGGTACCCATTACCACGCATTGATGACTTGTTTGACCAATTGAGTGGTGCTAGGGTATTCTCAAAGATTGACCTTAGATCCGGTTATCACCAGATTAGGGTGAAGAAGGAAGATATCCCAAAGACGGCCTTCAGAACTAAATATGGACATTATGAGTTCCTAGTAATGTCGTTTGGTTTAACCAACGCACCTGCTGTATTTATGAGTTTGATGAACGGAGTCTTCCATCAGTACTTGGATAAGTTCGTGGTGGTATTCATTGATGATATCCTAGTCTACTCCAAGAACCACGAAGAGCACGAGGAACACCTCAGAATTGTGCTGGAAACTTTGAGAAGGGAGAAGCTGTATGCCAAACTCAGCAAATGTGAGTTCTGAATGGACAAGGTGCCATTCTTAGGGCATATTATCTTGGGTGAAGGACTGTCTGTGGACCCAGAGAAGGTCACTGCCATAGAAACCTGGCCTACCCCTACCTCGGTTGCGGAAGTGAGAAGTTTTCTTGGACTTGCTGGGTATTACCGACGGTTCGTAGAAAAATTTTCAAGGATCGCAGAACCTATGACTAAGCTGACATGGAAGGATCAGGAGTTCATATGGACGGAAGAATGCCATAATGCCTTTGAAGAATTGAAGAGGCGTCTAACAACAGCACCAGTCTTGACTCTTCCCTCAGGGTCAGGAGGTTTTATTGTTTATAGTGATGCGTCTGGTAGTGGACTAGGTTGTGTCTTGATGCAGCATGGCAAGGTTATCGCTTATGCATCGAGGCAGCTGAAGGTCCACGAGAAGAACTACCCAACACACGACCTGGAGCTAGCTGCAGTGATTTTTGCATTGAAGATCTGGAGACATTATCTGTATGGAGAGAAGGTCGAAATATTCACTGATCATAAGAGCTTGAAGTATGTTTATACACAGAAGGAGCTCAACATGAGGCAAAGGCGTTGGCTTGAGTTGATGGTGGACTTTGACATCGATCTGCAGTACCACTCGGGGAAAGCAAATGTTGTAGCCGACGCCCTCAGCAGAAAACCCTCGGCTTATTTCTTAACGGAGCAGCCTCAGCTATTACAAGACTTGCAAGATCTTCAGATAGAGGTTGTTCTACCTGGACAAAATGGTTTGCTGGCTAACCTCGAATTGAAGTCATCACTGGTGGAGAGAATCAAAGAAGCTTTGCCTAATGATGCCAGATTCTAAAGGCTGAAAGAGAGAACCGAAGCAGGCATGCAAACGGGACTTCGCATCCATGAGGACGGAACATCAAGGTACGGAAATTGCCTATATGTTCCAAATGGAGAATTAAGGCAGAAGTTGATGACAGAAGCACATAGCTCCATATACTATGTTCATCCAGGAGGGACCAAGATGTACCGGGACTTAAGACAATATTACTGGTGGCATGGAATGAAAAGGGAGATTGCCCAATTTGTGGCAAAATGCTTAGTCTGCCAGCAGGTGAAGGCCGAGCACCAAAGGACTGCAGGTATGTTGCAGCCACTTTCCATCCCTGAATGGAAGTGGGAGCATATTACCATGGACTTCGTCACTGGATTTCCAAGAAGCCCTAGTGGAAAGGATGTAGTATGGGTCATCGTGGATCGGCTCACTAAGTTGGCTCACTTCTTGCCGTTCAGAGTCGGACAATCCACGGAAGTAATAGCCGACATGTATATGCGACAGATCGTAAAATTACATGGAGTGCCGGTTAGTATTGTATCAGATCGAGACTCGAGATTTATATATCACTTCTGGCGAAGCATGCAAGAGAGTCTCGGCACCAGGCTCAAGTTCAGTACTGCCTATCATCCCCAGACAGATGGCCAATCAGAGCGCACAATTCAGATCCTGGAAGATATGCTGCGATCATGTATACTGGACTTTGGAGGATCTTGGGAAGATCATCTGCACTTAGTAGAGTTCTCCTACAACAACAGCTATCAGGCAAGCATTCAGATGGCACCTTTTGAGGCATTGTATGGAAGGAAGTGCATATCGCCGATATGCTGGAGTGACGTTGGCGAACGTCAAATGCTGGATCCAGAGTTGGTAACGGAGACAGTGGAGAAAGTAAAGCAGATTCAGAACCATCTCCGTGCAGCCCAGGATAGACAGAAGCATTGGGCCAATGCGCACAGACGTCCCCTGGAGTTCAAGGAAGGAGAGCATGTATTTTTGAGGATCTCGCCCACTAGAGGTACTATCAGATTTGGCAGCAGAGGCAAGTTAAGCCCAAGGTACATTGGGCCATTTGATATCTTGGAGCGCATTGGTGAGGTGGCTTACCGTCTTGCATTACCTCCATCCTTAGAGGGAGTGCATGATGTATTCCATGTCTCACAACTGAGGAGATACGTGACGGACCCAAGTCATATAGTGGATCATTCTGAGATTTCGATGGGACCTAGCCTGAGATACGAGGAGCAGCCAGTGGGTATACTCGACAGCAGTGAGAAGACACTGCGAGGGCAGACAATCAGACTGGTTCGGGTAGCTTGGAAATAACACTCTCCTGGCGAATCAACCTGGGAGCGAGAGGATGTTATGCGCCAGCGTTATCCACACTTATTTGCTGATGCAGGTAAAACCTGAGCATTCTTTGATTCTGTAAAATCTTGCCTTATAGTTTACCCTTCGATTGCGAGGACGCAATCCTCTTAAGGGGGGTAGATTTTAAATACCCTAAATTTTCAGATTTTTTTAAAAGCAATTTTGGGAATTTTCTACAATTTTCTGGAATTTACATAGGTTCTGTGCTGATTTTATAATTTTTAATCACTAATAAATAATATTAAAATGTGATGAAAATATGATTTTATGGTGTAAAATAGAAAACCGGACTTAGGGTAATTTTCTGGAATTTTATTGGGCCTCAGACCTATTTTTAAAAGCCCAAGCATTATTTTTATTAATTAATTATTAGTTATTATTATTATTATTATTGTCTTTATTATTATTTTAGAGCCTGGCCCGGCCCAGTGGGCCGAGCCCATTATTGCAAACCCAGCCCGGTCACCCTAGCGGGTCGGGCGGGTCCGCTCATCCGGAGCCCGCCGCCCGACCCGACCCGCATGCCCCATCTCCCCTGTCCCCCACGACTGCCCCACATTTTTTGGCCGAATTCTCCGGCCACGTCGTCGGAGAACAGCCCCTCTACCCCACGACCTCTTCGGCTCCGCGTTCCCCGGCCACCCCCTTGGCCACGACCACCTCCCCGAGCCCTATAAAACCCTACCCTTCCGGCCTCTTTCTCCTCCAAATCAAACCCTCGCCGCCGGCCTCCGCCCACAATCCCCTCCCCTAGCTGCTGCCCTTCGCCGGACCACCGCCCCTGCGCCGACCTCCTCCCGCCGTGAGCCACCCCGAGCCCACAACCAGCCCCTCCCCTCTCCTCCTTCCTCCTTCTCCACCGCTGCCCGAGCCTCCTCCGGCGACCCTCGGCCGGCACCGCCCTCACCCGAGCCCGGCGACGCCGTCCCCGGCTCTCTCCGCCACCAATGCCGCCTCTGCTGTGTCCGCCAGCAGTAGACACGGACACAGACCCGGACACAGTGAACCCTAGCCCTAGCAGTGGACACGTGTCCAGGACACGATTCGGACACGGCGAACCCCGTTTCAAGAAGCCTCGTTCAGGTACTCGTATCTTGCACCCTGCATCTTCGATTTCGATTCTGTAAATTGCAACGCGTAGCCTGTATGACCCTCTCGGTGCCCGGACAAACCGCTCGGGGCATCGCGTCCTGTGGTGATCGCACACCGCGATCCAAAAACAGAAAAAACCAGACCCTGTTTCACCCCGGAACTGAGTACGCCCCGCCAAACGGGACGACTTGGTCGCGTGCGGTCTTCACAGATACGTGCGCCTCGTCGATACGGACGTGTGGGATTTCGCGGAAGCTGATTCGGGTGTGCGTGCACACCGGAATCAACGCGTATCCGCGGACATCGCCCCGTATCTGCCTTTTCTGTAATTCACCCTAACTTCGTACACACACGTCAGATCAAGGCGAAACTTGCGCCATCGGACTCGTAGCGATACGCTGGTCCTGTGGGTCAAGTTTGGTTCGATTCTGAGAACGTTGACGAAATCGCGTGTCGTGGGCCCCACAGGCCCCACTCGACGGGCGATTTCGTGATCGGCTCATCGGAATTCAAATCTGAAAGTTCCGTTGGGTTCGTATCAGTGTTCCTGACCTGTTGACACTAAGTTTGGTGAATTTAGAGACCGTTGACCCTGGCACGTTTTCGGTGCAAAACGGGCCTACCGGTGGACCCCGTTTTGACCCCAAATTGGACCCAAAGACAGGCGTTCCTAGATATTTGACACCTTCTGAGCGTGATGGTACTGTTTATTTTAGCTTTCGGAGACATCTCTGGAAATTTCTGAAACCAGGACCTTAGTGGAATTCAAACATCAGGCAAGTGCACCTTGCCAAACTTGCAGTCTTTATTTTCATATTTCCTGTAATATTACTTTGTAGGATGTCTTGTGAAAATTCATATAAACTTGTTTAAACTGCTTAACCTAGGAAATACGTGACGTACCTAGTGTCCGATCATAATCGGGTGCCAACACCGTACGCGGTGTTGGGTTCGTCATTTAGAGATGGATTTACGATCCCCTTACTTTTGTACTTGACCTATCAAGTACCCTACAAACCAGGACACTTGACACTATCATGGACAGAATCCTCCTGAGATATTCATGGTGATTCTGTATAGGATACAGGACTTGACAGGGTTATTTTATTTATAGACAGTATGACTTGTTGCATTAGCTATAATCCCGCTGACATGGGCATGAGACGTTATGGTCATGACTTGCGTGATTACATTGGGTGGGGAGAGACACACAGGCTACAGGCTGTTCTATATATATATCTACTATTATTGTGAGGTTGTAGACTCTCCAGCAGAGCTAGACCCTTTACGTGTTATTACTGCTACCGGCTCCCCGACACAGAGCTTGTAGCGGTCTCAGCCTGAGTACTAGTTTTGCTCTCATTTGCATATCATATAGATGGTTACATAGTTTACCCTGCTGTTTTATTTATTTAATTGCACTGTATTTATTTGGCTTGTTTTATTTTGTGCCTTGCTATGTCCACTGAGGACCTGGAATGGATTATGTCCCCAGGTTTAGCTGAGGAGCAGTACCCCGAGATATACGGGACCGGAGCTGAAGCCATCGCTGGAGCAGGACTAAACCCTGAAGATGAGGTGACTGCCGAAGACTTCTCCTGAGTACCTGTTCCTGTACTCAGTATTTACTTATGTTTATCTCTTTTGTTCCTAGCCTATTGAGCTAGTGTATTCAGACCTAAGTCGGATTGTTTTCCCGACTAACTTGTTGTTGCTACTTATTTCCATTTCATTATGCAGTTTATTTCTTTATCTTTATGGATGAGATTAGTGTGATTTGTTGTAGTAGACCTTCGATACAGCTTAAGTACGCCCTGATGGCTCCATTAAATTGGGTTATCCATCGGTACGTGCTGCTGGTCATTGCCACGCATCTCCAGTCCCTCGGCACTTTGGGACTGGGGCGTGACAGCTTGTGAGTTTGTGAGTGGTTCATGGTTGGGAATTTGAGCTATAGGCATCAGTTAAGAGGTAACTAGTAGTGCATTATCTTTGTAGCAATAGATCTATGGTAGGTGTCAGTATAGTTAGTTATTGGTACCTTGGTATTAGAAATAAGAGAGTTGTGAGAGGGAGTAGCATACCCATTTATGATTCTAGATATTGGTATCATGTTACCATACATGTTTTAGATGGATATAGGATCATATAGTTGAGTGATCCAAGTAGCAATTGAATATCATAAAATTATTTTGGAAATTAATAGAGCCTCACTATTTTATTGGTGCTTGATACTTGGTTGTGTAGAGATGTGTATCCATGAAATGTATTAGAGAGTGAGCTATGATAGAGTGATACCCATAAGTGTATAGGTGAGTGCGATAGTATTAGAATATATTGTGCTAAGAAGTAGGACTTGAGCTACATGTGAAAGTTGTGCATTAGTATGGGTACTAGTATGTGTGATGAGTTATAGTGAGTGTTAAGAAGTTAGTGTCTGTGTACCAAGAGTGCTTAGAGAGTAAAAGTATTCAAGGTGTACCAAGATTTGGATAAGTAATATGTGATATATATCAATCTGATTTCAGTAAATATTATTGTGGGTGATAATATTAGCTAGGTGTACCAGTGCGATATTGAGGTAGGACATACAAGGGATGAGTCATGGAGCGTAAAGTACAGGTGTATTGGAAAATTGGAAGAGAAGTAACATGTATAAAAGTATGTATTTCAGTAGTGTGAGTACCTTGCTAGTGTATTGGAAGTGAGGGAGTAGTTATGCATCAGTGAATCGTATGATGGGTATAATGGTACAAGTGAGATATCATAGTGTCATAGTGGGTAGGAGGTATTTATGTACATACATTGATAACAGATACAGGTAAATAACCTAGGGTGATTGTTAGGTCTAAGATATGAGTTTGCACCAGATGCCAAGATAGGTGTCACGCCCCGATCTCCCGCAGGCAAATCGGTCGTTCCCGCTAGGCGGAAATCACCCACGCCAGCGCTCCCGCGGAACGATCGCTTGACCCATCCGGGCGTGATACCGTACGAGCGTGAGCCACGCCCGTTCAAGGTCGTGGTTCATTGGCTAGCGGTAAGAGTTCTAAGCCACAGAGTCGCACAGATTGTCCGAGTGCAGCGGAGTCATGAACGCATAGGCGATTGGTAACAAGTTCACTGAGTTGACAATATAGCGGAAGCATTGAAACACAAGTTAAAGTAAAGCAAGCTCTTTTATTGATATAAATAAGTGTTACAGGCGGCGTATAGCCGAGATTACAAGTCTCTCAAGCCTCTCTCTCCGAAACAGTAAAAGCGTGCCAAGTGGCTACAATTGTGGAATGATTGTACCGGCGATGATCAGGCGACGTTCACAATATTATATCTTGTATATGTGTTTCTGCTCCGGATGCACCGGTGCTTCGGAGTGATGTCCACGCCTTAGCACGCACGAAGGAGCATCCGCACCGAACGAGGTTCTCCCGCACCCTGCATACAAACTGGTGGATTATCAGTACATTGAATGCATTGGTGGGGAAGCTACTCGCCCGCTCGACAAATCCAAACACGTAATATAAGTTCCATGCACCAACTATTAAGTTGTCTTTCTAGTTGCCTTAGGATCATTTTCATGCAAACATTGAATAGCCTAATCCGTGTGGCAGTACGCCGTACAACATGAGAGGAAACACGGCGAGACTTACCCACTTACCAATTGTCCTTCCCTGTCCAAGGCAAACATTATTAATTTAAGCACGGCAAGTATAAACATTCATGAGACATAGCATATGCAAACACGAGGGTCATAATCGTTCAGGTGTTCAGTTGTTTCTTGATGCGATGCAATGACTCGCACGCGGATAGCCGCAAAGCGAGGATGACTTATCTATATGAACGTTTGTCGCTGGCATAGCCATAAAGGACCGTTTAGTCTTGAACAAGGATGGTATGCAACGAAGCACGTGAGGTGCTACACGCCATCCTGTCTGCACGTGAGACTATCGTGAAGTTCCATCCGGATCGGATCGGTTCCAGTGCCCCGGAGACCGCCCGTGGAACAAGATCCCAAGATCACCTTTTTACAAGTTGTCCGCGACATGCAGGTCAGGGTCGTTCCAAATCCATAACTTGATATGATAATCCATGATTCATGATCTGAACTGAGTATTTGCTCCAAGAGCTGAGATTCATGGATTCGTTAACATGATTCTCAGTTCAGATTGATGTGATTATCATTCAGTTGAAACGTGACAAGATTCTCGTTCAATATTCATTGCCCTAATGCGTGCCCCTGGTTCGGGGATTGTCTTGGCGACCCAATGGTCCCGGATACTTGCAGGTTCATTCAGGCACGGAACGACTACTTAATAGTCTCCCGGGGTTTGGATGAAAACAAGGCAACATACAAGCAGAAAAGCATGCATTTATATAAACATTCATGTTAGCTCGGGCCTGAAGGTAAGCCGAGAGTTAGATCGTTAGGGGACTTCCCGAGCAACACGTTCTAGGGTAGCATGCGAGGATCTGAACATATATAAACAATATTTCATTTCCATGTTCTAGCATAAGCAATACAAGTTGGGATTATTCCCTTAGCTAGGTGCGTTGGATTCTTATTAGCATACAGGGGTGATTCACCTAGCGACTAGCATGTATCATTCCAGATTTTATGTATACTGGCTAAGCAAAGACAAGTTCACCGTAGCCACCCACCTTAGCGATGATTCACCTCGGTAGAGCGATACGTCAAGCGAGCCTCTGAAAGTCTAAACTGGATTTCTGTAGGGACAAGTCTGGATATCCTTTGTTACTCATTTGAGGCAAAGCGGGTCTGGACAGTTGCACTTTTGCCGTTTGAATCGGCAGTCCGCTAGAACGGAACGGGGTAGGAAGAGTACCTTAGTGTTAAGATCCAGAATACCTCAAGTATTAAGAAGGTTTAGGGTACAAACATTCTAGTGGCTAGTGTACTAAGTATATATTAGAGATATGAGTAACCTGGTATGAGAGTATCATCTAAGTGTCATATATAGGAGCTAGTGCCTTATGTAGATGGTGTCAAGACTGGGGTAGGCACCCTATAGAGAGTATTCTAGATTGCTAAGGGTGTACCAATAGGTTACGCGAGCGTGAGTGTATACAAGTGTTCATTTGTAAGAATAATGGTTAAGCAGTGTGCAGGTGACGGCAAGAAACTGAGATAGATAGAAGATTGTATGTGTGTTAGAGGGGGAGCTAGAATAAGAATCAACATACTAGTGAATGCGTTCATGTGTCCCACAAGGACGTAGAAAATTTGAGTGTTGGTAGAGTACCCTTCTAGTACCAAAATATAGTATCCTAGAAGTGTTAGTATAATATCCTGGGTAGTGTGTGCCAGTGTGTCCATGGACTAGAACCATAGTGTATCATTAATATTAGAAGTGGTATCCCTTGATATTAAGTATTATAACTAGATTGATGCTTAGTAAATAATTAGTATAGGTATTAGATATAAGTAAAGGTCCAGCAAGGCCACATGTGGCACAGTAAATTATCCTGCACCTGTAGAGGGAGACACCCCAGCAGGGCAGGGTTTTTGTGACGATGGTTGAGAGACCGATGCTACATGTGTTGAGTTAGCAGGTTCTGTTCTAATCTTGACTTTCCTTTTTATCTATTGATCTTCTTGATTCCCTGGTATCTTATAGCTTACATTAGTAAACCCTTGATAGAGACTACAATATCATGACAGATAGAGACCATAACCGTGCTTTTAGAAATGTATAGTATGGCTATCAGAATTGTATGCTGGTATAATTTTTAGATAGGATTTTCTTAGACCAATACTAGATGGAGGCTTGACTATAGTGAGATTTATGAGTATGTTATGACCGTAGAAGAAAGGAGACGAGATTATCTTCTGGACCATGAGTTATCCTTTCAGTTCGTGTCTACTTCCATCCTTAAATTTTGAGGACGAAATTTTTCTAGGGGGTAGGATTGTAACTACCACTTTTCACCATAGGGGTATTTTAATAATTTGGCATGTTGTTAAATTTTATTTATATTAGTGATTGCCTAGAATTATATTAGTGTTAGTTAGTATATAGTCAAATAGAATTTGCAAGTGTTAGTTAGTATTAATTATTATTAGTCATGACTTTAGTAATTAGAATTAATTATGTTATGTTGTTATGAAGAGAATATTCCTCTTAGTTATAGAGATTTCTTTCTTTATTTAATTAGATTCCATTTATGACAAATGGAGAGGGGAAATTTTGATATTTTGGCATGACCAAACCTTACTATAAGAGAGAAGTTTAGTTTAGGGCTCATCCATTCATTTTATTTCACTCATTAGTCTCATTTTTCCTAAAGCTTCTTCGTCCCCAAGCAAACCCAATTCCCTACCAATTTCACTCAATCCACTTTCAATTCCACTCATTCTTACCATCAGAAAGGCCTAGAGCATTGAGAGCATAAGAAGATCCATAGGAGAGGACATTGCTAAGAGATCGTGTTTGACTCATCCCTTCCGTGTCTAAATTCGAAATTCTCCAAAGAGGCTACCAAAATACTAGATAATTCTCTCAATTTTATCAAATTCATGATTAAAAATACCCCTTAATCATGTAAGAACCTTCACATGGTTAGATTTGATTTCACAATGGTAGACCTAGGCACTAGAATCCCTCAATTTGGTAGATTTAAGTTGGTGTCATGATTTTGGGGCTTAATTTAGAAAAAACCTCAATTATGTCCATTCAGTGTGTGTATTATGTTTTGATGGTGTGAAGGTGTTCTTGTGTCCAAAATTGGACACGTAGAGTTCGTATCATGATACACCATGATATATATAGGTGAAATTGGTAAATTGGGTGTATACATGTGTTCTTTTGTACAAAATAACCCAAATTCGTCATAGTATTCAGCCTCATTTTTAGCAGTCATAACAACTTAGAAATATCATAACTCCAAACCCAGGACTCTGATTAAACTTTTGTTTCTTTTAAAAGAGTTGTATCGAAGTTAGATTTCCAAATATATAAATTAATAGGCCAAATTCATTCTGAACCTTTCTATAAAACTGTTTGACTGTCAAGTGTCCGAAAGACGAACATGTTTTGATGTTTTTGATATTTCGGGAGCTTTCAGACACAAAAATGTGATCCGTCTGAAGTTTCAAAAAGCTAATACGAAGGGTTACGACATACTTTAACTCTAAAATTTATTGAATATGTCTAATAGATGTAGTATTGGTTACAAGTAGAGAAGTGACTATACGACATAGGCATTTTGTGTATCCTATGAGCCTAGGTAGTATGGATATCAAGTGAGTATCGGTAGCATAGGTTGACAAGCATATATATATATATATATATATATATATATATATATATATATATATATATGTGTGTGTGTGTGTGTGTGTGTGTGTGTGTGTGTGTGTGTGTGTGTTAGGTAATAGATATTAGTTAGTGTGCGTGTTAGTGTTGATACAAGTGGTTATCAAGTGAGCCAAGTATAGGTAAGTTATGTGTCAAGGTATTAGAGTTTGGGGCAAGGTACTAGTGTGATACTTGGGTACCATGGAGATATTGGTATCATGACATTCAAGTATCATGAGTGAGGGTAAGTGAGTATTGGGGCTTGAGTAAGGTATCATATTTGGTATCAAGTATTAGTATTAGAGTTAGTTGGATAATTATCTAGGAGGATAAAGTATTTGTCAATATACTAAGATATTAGATATTAGAACTAAATAATGGGTAATATTAAGATGTCAAGTGCCAAGAGTAGGGTGAGTATCTTGGATGTAAGGTAAGTGTAGTTTATGGTCATGGGTTAGTATCTTGGGGGTTAATATCATATAATACCTAATGTGGTACCATGGTACCATATACAAATAAGTGAGATATGTGTGGGGTAAATTAGAGTGTGGTATCCTATAATGTATCAAGGTATTTAGAATACCAAAATATTAGAACTAGTATGAGGTAATACTATGATACTAAGGTAAGGTTGTGATATTAGGTATTGGATTAAGATACCATGGTAATGGTAGTGTCTAGCTTGAGTAATGGATTAGGTACTAAGGTATGAGTTAAGGTATTGGGTATTGGTCAAGGTAATAGAATTAGCTAAGGTATTAGTCTAGAAACTAGGATACGGGATAATATGTTAAGGTATTGGTTAAGATGATGAGGTAATACTAAGGTAATAGCTAGGTAATGAGGTAATACTAAGGTATTAGCTAGGTATTAAGTATTAGACTAAGTTATTATATAAATTAGTATATCTATATAGTATATATGATATTATTATATCATAGCTAACTAGTATGACTTTAAAACCAAGTTTAGCCAAGGTATTGACTCTAGAACTAAGGTATTGACTAATAGTTAAGGTATTTGAGATACGGGCTAAGGTATTAGGTAAATGTGTGATACGGATTAAGTTACCATGATACGAGATGATGTAAATAGTTATAGGCTAAGGTATTGCTAGAAATTATAGGAAGAAGTATATATTAGGTTAATATATGCTAGTAACTTATTAGTATAGCCTAAAAATCTAGTAGTGGTCTAGTATTAACTAGTATTGACTAGTTTGACCTAGTTAGCACCTAAAAACCAAATAGTGACTTGTTAAGACCTAGTATAACTTTATAAACCTTATAAACAGGTAAAATCAACCTAGAAACTAGAAAATAATCTAGTTTGATTGTGTTAACCTAGATTTGACCTAGTTTGACCAAATTTGACATAGTTTGACCTAGTATTGATTTAGAGACCTAGTTTCAAGCTAGTATAGCATGTTTATGATTCTAAAATACTGTAATGACATAGAATTTCATATATAGGACTGTGAGGCATCGATACGGACAAAGTTTGACATTTATTACTCTGGATCACAGGCGTGTACATTCTTTGACAGTTTCTCATTTATGATATCTTCGATGTTTCTTTTATCTAGTGTAGATATCCTTGATTTCTTGACACATGGTTATACAGATTGGCATTTATGGATTCTGTCATGAGATGTTATTCCTTGTGTATCTTGGTATATCTTGTGCAAGTCTTGTGACTCTTGTGCATGCCTTATAATTCTTGTACATGTATAGACGATGATTCATGAGAAGATTAGCTCCCTTCTCATAGAATCTCGTGTCGTAGCATCTCATGGTTGGATCCACTATACCATTCGGGGGCGGAGAGTGTTAGTGTAGATATGTGATCATATCCCTCCTTGTGCATGTCCTTGTGAGTGTTGATCATACACCGCACGTATGATTAACCAGGCCCTAATCTCTTGTGCATGCCTTAAAATTTATAGGTTTTTTGTTATTAAGTTATTTTTGTATAATTTGAAATTTATAAGTTATTTGTTAGAAAGTTTTTTATATAACTTTAAGTATAACTTTAAGTATAAATTTATTTGAAATTTATAAGTTATTTGTTACAAAGTTTTTTATTTAACTTTAAGTATATAACTTTAAGTATATATTTATTTAAAATTTATAAGTTATGTTAAGTATAATTTAAAATTTATAAGTTATATGTTAAGTATAATTTAAATTTACAAATTTATTTGTTAGGAAATTTATTTAATTTCTTTATATCAATATTTATATAACTTTAAGTATAAATTAAAATCTAAATATTTATAAGTTGAATATTTAAAAAATAAATTTAATAACTTATAAAAAATGTATAAATCTATTTTTTGAATTTAAGTATAAATCTATATGTATATAAAGAAGTGATTTATATAGACATAAAGAAGTTAAATGTAAACAACTAACAACATTAAGTAAGAAAAAGCTGAATTTCTTTTAATAATAGCAATTAAATTATAAATGTATAGTACATATGCACGTGCTTTGCACGTATATTGGAGTGAATGATGTTGATGAGTTAGTTTATTTCTACTGCTTTTAATTATATAGGTTAATGGTTCAACCCCTTCGAATTCTTTGGTAACAATTTAAAAAACTTAGCAAGTAGAATGAACTCTTTGATTTCCTTAAATGATTGTCATTATTGCATCTCTTAAATGGTTGTCATTATTGTATCTCTTAAATGGTTGTTAGTGAAATTTATTGTAGGTATTCTTTTAATTACTAAATATGTTGAAGGGTATTTTTGGAACGAAAATTTTTTACGGTGAAGCCTAGTTTTGGCTTTATATAGAGGAGATTATAACATTAAGTAACAAAAAAATAGAAACTTGTAAATGATATTTTATTTGCATAAAGCTTGTAAAAAAATTTACAAGTCTTTTAAAATAATTTTGTCGTCCGCCGTCCGTCTTTCGTTGAAGTTTATTGCTCAGCTCCTCCTTTAGTAGCGTCATCTATAGTAAGAGATTCAAAGTCTAGCCATGCGATATCGGCACTTTTATCTCTTGGGTCTTGAGTTCTTTCTTCAGCACGGGTCCAATCTTGAATGCAGACACAAGCTTCCAAAATATCTGGCAGCAACCGACTCCTTTTTTTGCTTAGCATCCTTGAACCTGCACTAAAACAAGATTTCGATGCTACTGTGGACACCGGGACCATTAGAATATCACGTGCTATAGAAGAAAGTAAAGGATACACTTTGTTGTGTCTCTTCCACCATTCTAAAATTGAATAATGAGATGAAGAGTCATCTTCATCTGCTTCATAAGAATTTAGATATAAGGGCAATTATTGCGTAGATTGGGAAGATTATTTTTGTTTCTTCCTTTGTAGTACACCTTTAGCATATGATAATTTAGATGAAAAACTAGAGCTACTACCTTGAACGGTTGTACCGTGTCGGATGGATACAACTCTTTCTTCATATGCAGCAATTAAACTATCTAAAACATCTTTAACTTCTACTTTCAAACTACCTACGTCAGCTCTCATATTATCTTCAAAATCGTCTAATAAAATATATACACCATCTAATTTAATCTTAGGATCAAAAACTGAAGACAAACAATATAGAAGAGGTATATCACCCCAATATTTTTAAAATTTGGCTTCCATTTTGGCAACATAATCAAAACCATAAAATATATCAGATGTTAAATCTAATTTACTAACATGCATAAAACTTTCTTTCAAAGAATCCTTATCTTTTTGAAAAAAAATTCAGAGACTTTGCTCTAGCAGTAGATCTAGAAACTTTACTAAAACAAGGATTAAGAGTATTACTTGCATATTTATAATAGTAATTACTCTCACCAAATCTAAATGGTTGTTCCTCACAAATCATAAATCTTGCTAACTTAGTCTTGTTACGAGCATCTGAATAAGTAAATATACCTAAAGAAGATCCTTGACCACCAGTACATAGTTGTGTTTGTGTAACCTGCAGTGTGTCTTTACCATAGCAACTTTCGTAGTATCTTTTTAAAGAGCCCGTGCCATCATTTTTTTCCACTTGTAAACCCGCTTACATCTCTTATATTTCGCAGACTTAGGTATTGGTTTTTGATCTTTTGGTACTAAAATCGGATTTCCCTCACTATCAGTGACAAATATTTTTGTAAAATAATTCCATAAAATAGATTTTTTTTCCTATTGCCAACATTTGTAGCCGTGGTCATACTCCTAACTTCAGGAGGTGACATTTGTGTCGGTGGCACAAATTCAGGAATAGGATTATTTTCAAACATATTATTATAATAATCATAGTTTTTAAAAGGTTGGTTTGAACCTTGTACATCCATATTTTAAATAAAAATTAATTAGAGCAAAATTAATTAATTCTCTACCAAAAGAGAGAGAGAGAGAGAGAGAGGAAAGAAAAATCTCAAATCAGAAAAAAAACTATTCTATAATATTAAAGTTACTTGTAACGTCTGCTAGAAGCCTCCAAAAGAAATCGAAAATAAATGTGCTAAGAGGGAAGAAGTTGGACTCAAGTAATTGCTTTGCTTCTAAACTTTGTAATTGCCTTGCTTGCTTCTAAACTTTGTAAGAGAGAAAAATTTTTGTAGAATGAAAGAAATTTTGTTGTGTTTATTTTTCATGAATTATGGACTATTTATAGGGATTTTTTGGGTCCAAATGACCCCAAATACCCTAAAAATAGTTGTTATAATAGATATTTTGGTCATTTTACAAAAAATGACCAAAATACCCCAAAACAGGCAAAAACCTGCCACTAAAACGAGGGTATTTTGATAAAAATACCCCCTAACGGATATAGTCTAAAAAAAATTAAAAATCGGCCGAACCAGGCCGACCGGGCCTGAACTGGGCTGGTTCGGGCCAGGCCAACCGGGTCGACCGAATCCAAACCGGCCCGAACGGCACAAAAATTAGGCCGGGCCAGGCCAGGCTAGCGGGTCGGCTCCACCGATCTAGCCCGGACCCTTGGGGGCTAATGGGCCTGGGCGGGTCGGGCCGGGCCGGCCCCAACCGAGTTTGACCGGGTCGGGCCCGGGCCAGGTTTTGGACCGCCCGCCCATTTATACACCTTGAAGTAACCTGTATAGGAGTAAGTTTCAGTAGTGTGAGAACCTTTCTAGCGTATTGGAAGTGAGGGAGTAGTTATGCATCAGTGAACCGTATGATGGGTATAATGGTACCAGTGAGATATCATAGTGTCATAGTGGGTATGAGGTATTTATGTATGTACATTGATAACAGATATAGGTAAATAACCTAGGGTGATTGTTAGGTGTAAGATATAAGTTTGCACTAGATGCCAAGATAGGAAGAGTACCTTAGTGTTAAGATCCAGAGTACCTCAAGTATTAATAAGGTTTATGGTAAAAATATTCTAGTGGCTAGTGTACTAAGTATAGATGAGAGACATGAGTAACCTAGTATGAGAGTATCATATAAGTGCCATATATAGGAGCTAGTGCCTTATGTGGATGGTGTCAAGACTGGGGTAGGTACCCTATAGAGCGTATTCTAGATTGGTAAGGGTATACCAATAGGGTACATGAGTGTGAGTGTATGTGGTGCCCCGTACCACCTTTTCAGGGAGCGCGGCTAAGAAATACTTTCGGTATCGTTTGATCGAAATAAATTGAATCAAGATATTTTTCTCGTTATGGATTGGCTTCTTCGGAATCGATTCTCATATTCAGTGGACCGTGCCCCAAGGACGGACTTAGCGGCAGAGTCAAGAGGGACCTCTCTGCTGCAAGTTTTCTTTCCTAGTTTTCGTTGTCGCCTTGTTGCTTTCGTACGTTTGAGTTGGTTCTCGGATTTGCATTTTCTTGAACGATTTTAATGGATTTCATCGCTTTGGTTCGTTGAATTGTATTTTCTTTTCAATCTTGGAAAGAGCAGAAGAGGTATTGATCATTTGTTTGTGGCAGTGCAGGTGATCGTACAGTAGACGTTGCACGAGCAGAGTCTTGAAGCACCTACTTCCTTTCCTCTCCCCACCAACATGTAAGTGGCTATAATTCGATTAGTTGATCCTTCTTCCAAGTTTTCACATCTAAAATCTTGCCTTCTTGATTGCTCCGATCAAACAATGCCATAATAACTAAAAGATGTCAAAATAAAAAGGAATAGACTTGGATTGATTTATGTTTGTCAATCAACTTGCGAACGATTACCTTGTTGCATGCTAGTTCACTTAGAATGTTCTTTCATCATGTTTCAATTCCAGTTAGAATATATATATATATATATATATATATATATATATATATATATATATATATATATATATATATATATATATACTTCTTCTATTATTGTGCTACGTATAGAACACTCCTTACTATGCAACAAACTGAACAAGGAGACTATGCAAAACAGATTATGCCATGTTACTTGTCTCGTGCTTGTGTTGCCTTAAACTGCATCGTTTGATAACTTAGTATTAGACGCCGGTTGGTCACGGATAACTTGTGCACAAGGTTTCTAGTTCCTACGGACAGTCGTCGGGGCACTAGGACCGATCTGATCCAGACGTAACATTCTGAATAGTCGTCTGTATTGGCGGAATAGCGTGTAGTGGGGGCTCACCACTTGTATTGCATACCATTTCTGTCTTGAGACTATAACACATCCATTATGGCATCATGCCCGTGATCCCCTCGTATATTTAAACTGTGCAAGCTAACTATGTCTTTATGGCAGAGAAGGTCATGGTAAGTGTTGTGCAGGTGGTTCAGATGGGCAGGTAAAAGTTATCGAACGGTGGCATGTTTATTTCAGTAAATTTCCATATCCATTGATTGCTTGTAACTTGAACTAAGGCAAGATAGAAAGACCACATAATAACTTGCATGCTTCACATAAGTAACATATTGATTGGTATAGTTAGGTTAGCTCGCCTTCACCAGTGCATTATAATGTACTAACCCTCGTTGCAATAGGTTCCCTGCGCCAAGGAGATCCTACAAGAAGCTAGAGAAATTTTCCAATCCATTCCACCAACCGACACGTCCTGATCGTGCCCTTGAAGAAGCATTTTGAAGTTCCAGAGGCTCGTGCACATACCTTATGCAGTTTCGTGGAAAGACGAAAGCTTTGCCCAAATGTGTCTATAGATTTTAAAGTTTTAGTAAAAGAATGTAATATACCATACAGCTATCTCATTTTTCGTTCACTTTTGTAAGCCCGTACGGCAATATTTTGTACTTGTTCATGAGTTTGTAAAAGATTTTCATTATCAATAAAGATAACTTTTTCTTGTTTCAATATAGTGTTTCAATTATCTGCGTACTCTGAATATGTGCTCGTTATATAAAATACCTTGGCCTTGTGTGTTGCGCAACCTAGGCACACATGGCATCACGTCTGGGGGACGACTATTGATTCCACTGAATCGGGACATGACATATTGGTATCAGAGCAGAGCTTCAAGCTCCTTTGACCCTCGTGTCGAAAAAGTTCCTTTAACGATCTATTCCCTATGCGAACACTTGAACTCGTTCGGCCAAAATGAGATGTGTTCCATATAATGAGTCCATAATATATTATGAGCCTGACCCAAGTTACCTTCTTTTGAAGGAATGACTCAAGCGCAAGCACAAGGAGAGGTACAAGCCCAGGAAAGTAGTTTTGGCACCTCGGGAAGTTCCGAAAGCCAGCGAGTTATGCCCCATGTCGATCCAATTGAGCGAATAATGCGGATGCTTGAAGAGAGCCAACAGAGGGATGAGGCTCGCTATTAGCGAGCCGAGAAGCGGGCGAAAGATTTTCAGAGCAAGTTCGAAAGCAATATTGAAGCCCGATTTGTAGTCCAACAGAAGCAGGTAGATGTCCTACAATAGATCGTTCAGACCTTAGCCTCCAACCATTCTACAATGACAGCAGCGGCACCTGTAGAGCGACACATGGATGAAGTCGAAATGCCTCAAACTCTAAAGAAGAAGGATATGACTACCTTCGACTTTGCTGACTTCAAGAAGGTTTGCAATACGTCTTTTCGGGGGACAGAAGATCCGGTCATGGCTCTAGATTGGATGGCAGAGCTTAATATGGCAGAGCTTAAAGATTATTTCAAACTTCTTGAGGTACATGAGGAGAAGTGAGTTGTGTGTGCCCAACTATAGCTCCGTTTGAACGTGCACGATTGGTGGAACGTGCATCGAAGATCTCTCTTCGCAGACGATGAAGAGGAGAGGATCGCGTGGGCTACTTTCTGTAGTGCATTTTAAGAGGAGTTCATACCCCCTCCCGTACGTCGACAAAAGGAGAACGAGTTCATACAACATAGGCAAGGCAATATGACAGTGAAGCAATACTCTGTTGAATTAAATCGGCTCGCCCAATTTTCAACCTCATACCTACCTAATGTGGCGAGTCGTGCAAGAATTTTTGAAGGCGGCATGCGACCTGCTATCCATGTGCACGTGGTCGTTCCCCAATACCTAACTATGCGGGAAGTTCTCAATCATGCCCTTTCCCTTGAACCGCAGTATCCTTCAGTTGCTTCCGGCGCTGATAATACTTTCAATCACAAGCGCCCTAGCAACACATGAGAAAACACCGTTCCAAAGTGTCCAAATAACGGCGGTCAACAGAGAGGGAACACAGGGCCATACTGTAATTTCTGTAACAAACCAAGGTACTCCATCAACGAATGATACTTCAAGAATGAGTTATGCTTCAACTGTTGTGGTCAAGGCCACCAATCAAAGAACTGTCTGCATCCCTCTAAGCTCTGCCCTCAATATCTAAATCCTGCTTCGGCGCATCAAGCCAACCGAGCCGTGCAGCAACAAGAGCGTTGTCAATCTCAAGGCCACGTGTACACTTTGACACGGGAAGAGGCCCTCGCTTCGGACACCGTTGTGTCAGGTATATTTGTCACGACCCGCACCCAAAATTTGGGGCACGAGTACGTGGGTACGTCCAGCCTACGTCGCAGCATCGGCGGTAGAACACTGTCTAGGTCAATACACTATCTAAATAATCTCACACGAGTATCCAACTCCATAAGGAGACACAAATATCACACTATAATATAGAATACTCAATCACATAAACTAAGGCACGATGAGATATCGAATATATGAAATACAAGACAAGTCTAACAATAAAATAATCTAACCTGCAATCAATAACATCCAAGTCTCCAAGTATGCCGGAAACAAGTCATCTATGTCACAGTCTGGAAAAATATTTCCAGTCAGGATAGAGCGAAGTACAACCCAAATAACAGTTCCAGTTAATTGATAAGGACTATAAAACAATAAATAGATGATGCTATATACTGAGAGAAGACAATAAATAAATGCAATGGAAAAATAAAGAGAACAGGCAATATAGATAATATGGTACAGTCAGTGTATATATGAAATGAAGAGAACGAGGTATAATATCATATATGGGTGATGTAGTATATATGAACTAAAACAGAGAACTGTAACTATTCTAAGTGTTTGAAATCGTAGTTTCAAAATATGATCGGCTTGGGAACTTGTTCGATAGCTACATAGCCTGGCTAATCATACGTGAGGTATATGATTAACACCATCAATGTCTACACTTGTACGATAGGGATTTGATCACATCTCTCACTAGCAATTTTCTTGCCCCCAACTAGTACTGTGGATCCAACCATGACACGTCACGATACACGATCAGTCCAATATATCATGTACAATGTCTAATATCAATATCTAATATCAATATCGTGTAAAATGTCAATACGATAACCAATGTAACATCTCATGACCGCAGATCCAATCTATATACTAGTCCGTATAGCACAGTGTCAAGAATCAGATGTAACATTTCTAAATACTTGAATTATAGAAATTATCAAATAACGGAAATTATCAGAGAATGTACTCGCTTGGGTCCTTAGCTGGCAATACCCATGTCCTGCTCCTGAAGTCTCGCAAAACAATCCAATGGTCCTAAATACATATAATGCAATATAATACAACATCAGCCAAAACACTAGCACATACATAACCATAATTACACTGAACTCAGGGGCTACGCTAGGTATGACACTGGTCAACTAGGGTCAAGTGTGCGTCTAGTTGCACGGGTGTCGCGTCTGCAAATGCTGTGCATAACAAATAGTCAATAACACGGGTCTTGCCAGTATGTCAGTGTACATATGGCAGTCTTCTTAACATATCGCATGGTCACAGGTCAATGGTAAATACGGAATATCCGTCATTACACTCGGGTCACCTAGTACATATATAATTATACATATTATTATCTAGCATATAACATTAATACTTAATATATATATATATATATGTATACCAATTAATTACATATATAATATATATATATATACACTAATTGAATTTAAACTATATATATATATATATATATATATATATATATATATATATATATATATATATATATATATATATATATATATATATATATATATATATTAAACGTATACTAGGGAATACATATACTATACATATATACCAATTATATATTAAACACATATTAAATACATATACTAATACATACACTAAGTGCATACACCCATATACCAAACTTACAATATGCGTATATCAACATAGCTAAAATACGTAGGCATACTAAAAGAGAATACTCGTCTGCGTGTACGTGTACATGTACGCAAGAGAGAACTCGAACCTGTGTACGCAGGACGAGACGTTCGTGTCGAGGTCGTCGACGGGGTGCTCGGTTCAGTCGAGCAGGTCAAACTCCGGCGATCAGTGGGATGCAGGCGATCGTGGCAAGGTTTCCGGCGGGTTATAGGCGGGATGGTCGACGCAGGTGATCTGAGAAGACGATGGTTATAAAGGTGGTGGCTGGGAGCAGTGGTGGGAAGTCCGGTGGGATGATCCGGTCGTGCAGCGTTCGGCGGGTCAGCTCCGGCGCACGCAGTCAGGTACGAGGTGGCCGGGTCAGGCGGGGTGCAGCGGCTCGGCGGGGTCGGGGTGTTCTCAAGCGTGTTTGGCGTCGCGTGGAGGGTCGGCAGGGATCAGTCGACTCTGGGCGTCGGCTCCGATGAGTTCAGACATTGATGTGGGCTTCAGCCTTCTTCGGTCGAGTACAGGCTGCAGCGACGTTCACGGCGGGTTGGGCGAGTGAGCGGTGCTCGGGGTCGTGATCCGGTCAACGAGGAGAGGCGGCTTGTAGCGTCGTGTAGAGGCGGGTCTCCTCCGGTCCAGGCGGAGATGGCGAGGCGGTGGGTTGGTCGTCGTGTGGAGGAGTCTTCGACCGAGGGGGTTCTGGACTCCGGCGGGTGAAGTGGGCCAGGGAAAGGGATGGTGAACAGGGAGAAACGGCTGTGTATAAGTTTGGTTAAAGGGAATAAAAGAAAAGGGGAAAAGATTATTTATATATGTGTATGGTATATTGGATTGACCTAGAATTAGGGCTTGGTCAAATCCTTGGGAAAAGGGCTTGACATGGAGATATTTTAAGGGCTAGGATTCAAATGGATTTAAAATGAATGGCTAGGATTGCTTTTGGTTCAAAGTTTGGAGGGCCATGGTTTAAGGAGGTTGATGTTGAATTACACACTCCAAAAATTATGGAAAAATTTACATGAAAGAGAAATGGGTTTCTTCACGTGTCGTGTCCAACGGGGTGGACACCTTAATGCACTTTTGCATAAAAGTGCCCAACAATTGGAAAATTGCACAAAGTTGGGTCTTGGTTTTATTTATTTAAAATTAATATAATTGGTTGTTCTAAAATTAATTAGAAGTACATGGGGATAAAATTAAGTGGGACACAAGTGTCATGAATGAAGAAAACTCAGAATAGAATATTATCATAATTTAGGTTGCTCAAAATGGGTCAAGATTGTGTCTCCAATTTCGATTGGAACGCACAAAGATGCAAAAGTCAAATTTATTTGAAAGTAAATAATAACGTCTGCGACGAATATTGTGCGACTATAATAAAGCACAAGAGAGCATAATTATGAGTTACACAAAGGTCAGAATAGAAGGCAGGCATGACTAGGACAAGGGTATAAAATTTGTTGGAAGGCAAAAGCTGGGGGTAGCGCTCCAAATATCGAAGCAACGGTAAGGCGCAATAATAAATTAAAAAATCATGGTAAGTAATTATAACCTTAATATTTAATTCTGAATAATTACTAATTAAATCCATAATCGTATAATTTGGTCAGGGGTTCATCTAGTGGGCTTCTAGGTCTAGTCTACTAAATCAAACATTAATGAACACTATGCAATATAATATATATCTATACACACATCATGCAATTATTTTAAAATAAATACACACAATACCTATAATATATAAAATGACAAAAATATTCCTATTTTCAGGATGTGGTAGTGACAAGTCTACCCTCCTTAAAAGAATTTCGTCCTCAAAATTTAAAATCCTCAATAATCGTATTTATTTATTTATTTATTTTACCATCAAAAATTTAAATTCATCAAGCCGTATAATCATGAAGTAAATCCATATTGTTATTTCACAAAAATTCAAAATTCTATAAATATTATATTTCTTAAAATCTTTAAAATCAAATTCCATTCTTATCACAATCTCCTCCAAAAATTTAAGTTAATAACTAAATACAAAAAATTAATATTCAATCCTCTAATTGAAATCCAATCAATGCATATTTATAAAATTTAAATCCACATATATCTAAGTATACCTATATATTCACAGTCTCTAACACACAAGATACACACAAATACATGTCTACAACCCTCAATTGTGTACTGAAATTTGCACTGCCCGGATTACTTGCACTATTACTTCCAATAATTTCTATCCATATTAACTGATACACCAATATAATATCATCACACAAGGTACTTACTGTTACTAGCACCTTGCTCAACTAATCCTTGATATAGAAATATCAACACTATTGGTATGGTAACACTAGCTTCATCATTAGATCACCTCATCACATTCACTAGAACTCATGATCACTTGCACCTTTTGTAATACACATGTTTCACTTCACTCTCAAAGGTAGGCATATGGTTCCATATCTCGATTGATGTATACGTATCTTCTCTTAAATCTTTTACATGCTGATACACTAATATGTGATACACTTCATTCCTTCCATGACCAATCTTGATATTTCTCAACCCATGGCATCTCATTAATACCCTTTCTGCATATACATTTCTTACTCTTGACACACCCAAGTAATCAACCATCAAATTGAATATCATGCTCCATTAATTTTTAACACAAGTCCTTGATACTTAATTGTTTACATAGATCATCCAATTACATAAATTTATGACTAACCAGGACTGGCATGCTGACTCTGATACTTACTCTTGGAACCATCACTGATACTCTTTACTCCTCCTTCTACCTATAGTACCAATATTAACTATAATAATGACACCTTATCATAGAACCATTGCTACAAGGTACTACGCTATGGGTTAACTCTAGATTGATGCCTACTGCTCACATGTCCAACCAAGAAACACTTACAAACTCACAAGTCATATTCTCAGCAGTCAACACTGACACAGACCTAATTTCAAGTCACCCATTATCACACTAACAAAGAACCCTAATAGAAAGAAGCTCAAGAAGGAACTGGACTGAGGAACTGAAGGTCTCTCTACGGCTATCAAAAGGAAATGATGGAACAAAGTCCTAGAATAACAGAAGTGGATAAGTATTGAGATGATACTTTAAGAACAAATTTAAGGTACAACCTGATAATCATACACGTATGTCCAAAATTATGACACTCAGAATCCTCGCCACGCCAGTAAGCATAACTGCGATGAACGATAAATTCCATAACTTAGGTATGCAACTCTATAATCATGTCGTCTAGAATCCTCGCTGTGTCGACTAGTATAGCTGCGAGAAATTCTAAATTTCATAACTAAGATATATACATCTGAAGTCAGGTACCTACGTTTTCGATACGCCAGCTAATATGGCTGCGATAAAGTCTAGGATCCATAACCAAAGTAGACGTTTTACCTTTCTCACTGTCCTCATCAACATATATCATCAGATGATACCATAAATTTTAGTCCGTAAAATTTATCTCGATAAGAAATCAAACTCAACAATGACACCAAGATTTTAATTTAATAACTGATCAACAAGAATCAAATTCAATATCAACAAGTGAGAACGGACGAAAATAAGGGAAAGGATTTGAATTGGAAATTATAATGAGATTCTCAAGGGTCATCCCAAAAATCTCTCAAGGAATTTGTGATTGAGTATTCGCTCTTATCCTAGTATCCTATATCCTATCGCAGGCACGTAGTAGTACAACTAAGACGTCGCACTACCACGATATCGCAAAACTTGCAAAGTCTGACCTGCATGGGCCGCCACTAAAAATGTGTCACGACCCGCACCCAAAATTTGGGGCACGAGTATGTGGGTACGTCCAGGCTAGGTCAATACACTATCTAAACAATCTCACACGAGTATCCAACTCCATAAGGAGACACATATATCACACTATAATATGGAATACTCAATCACATAAACTAAGGCACGATGAGATATCGAATATATAAAATACAAGACAAGTCTAACAATAAAATAATCTAACCTACAATCAATAACATCCAAGTCTCCAAGTATGCCGAAAATAATTCCTCTATGTCACAGTATGAAAAAATATTTTCAGTCAGGATGGAGCGAAGTACAACCCAAATAACAATTTCAGTTTATTGATAAGGACTATAAAACAATAAATAGATGATGTTATATACTGAGAGAAGACAATAAATAAATGCAATGGAAAAATAAAGAGAACATACAATATAGACAATATGGTACAGTCAGTGTATATATGAAATAAAGAGAACGAGGTACAATATCATATACGGGTGATGTAGTATATGAACTAAAATAGAGAACTGTAACTATTCTAAGTGTTTGAAATCATAGTTTTAAAATATGATCGGCTTGGAAACTTGTTCGATAGCTACATGGCCTGGCTAATCATACGTGAGGTGTATGATTAACACCATCAATGTCTACACTTGTATGATAGGGATTTGATCACATCTCCCACTAGCAATTTCCCCGCCCCCAACTAGTACTGTGGATCCAACCATGACATATCACGATACACGATCGATGTCCAATATATCATGTACAATGTCTAATACTAATGTCTAATATCAATGTCGTATACAATATCAATACGATAACCAATGTAATATCTCATGACTGCAGATCCAATCTATATACTAGTCCGTATAGCACAGTGTCAAGAATCAGATATAATATTTCTAAATACTTGAATTATAGAAATTATCAAATAACGAAAATTATCAAAGAATGTACTCGCCTGGGGTCCTTAGCTGGCAATACCAATGTCCTGCTCCTGAAGTCTCGCAGAACAATCCAATGGCCCTAAATACATATAATATAATACAATACAACATTAGCCAAAATACTAGCACATACATAACCATAATTACACTGAACTCAGGGGCTACGCTAGGTATGACACTGGTCAACTAGGGTCAAGTGTGCGTCTAGTTGCACGGGTGTCGCGTCTACAAATGTTGTGCATAACATACAGTCAATAACACGGGTCTTGCCAGTACGTCAGTGTACATATGGCAGTCTGCTTAACATATCGCATGGTCACAGGTCAATGGTAAATACGGAATATCCGTCATTACACTCGGGTCACCTAGTACATATATAATTATACATATTATTATCTAGCATATAACATTAATACTTAATATATATATATATATATGTATACCAATTAATTATATATATATATATATATATATATATATATATATATATATATATATATATATATATAACGTATACTAGGGAATACATATACTATACATATATACCAATTATATATTAAATATATACTAAATACATATACTAATACATACACTAAGTGCATACACCCATATACCAAACTTATAATACGCGTATATCAACATAGCTAAAATATGTAGGCATACTAAAAGAGAATATGCGTCTGTGTGTACATGTACATGTACGAAAGAGAGAACTCAAACCTGTGTACGTGGGACGAGACGTTCGTGTCGAGGTCGTCGACGGGGTGCTCGGTTCAATCGAGCGGATCAAACTCCGGCGATCAGCGAGTTGCAGGCGGTCGTGGCAAGGTTTTCGGTGGGTTGCAGGCAGGATGGTCGGCGCAGGTGATCGGAGAAGACGAGGGTGATAAAGGTGGTGGCTGGGAGCCGTGGTGGGAAGTCCGGCGGGATGATCCGATCGTGCAGCATTCGGCGGGATGATCCAGTTGTGCAGCATTCGGTGGGTCAGCTCCGACGCACACAGTCAGGCGCGGGGTGGCCGTGTCAAGCTGTAAACCCCCTGATTTTTCAAGGATTTTTTAAAAACAATTTTTACACATTTTTTTGTAATTTTCTGGAATTAAAATTAAGGTATTTATGATTAAATAATTTTTAAATAATGTTAAATAATATTAAAATATTATGAAAATAATATTTTCTGGTGTAAAATGGAAAACTGGACATAGGGTAATTTTCCGGAAATTTATTGGACCCCAGAAGCATTTTAAAGCCCTAAAAACTAATGTACATTTAAACCGAATTAAATCCTAAACTGAACCCGGTTTATTTCCAAAATAAACCAAACCAACCCAGACCCGGTTCAACTAAACCGAACCCAACCTTAGCGGGTCGGGTCGGATCTAAACCCGACCCGAAACCCAAATTCGAAACCCGCACCCTAGCCTTAGCGGATCGGGCCGGATCCGTCGCCCGACGCGCTGACCCGACCCGGATCCGAAACCCTCATCGAAACCCTAATCCTAAACGGATTCACTGTTCCGATGTATTTAAATCCCCCTTCGCCCGTATGCCGGAAACCTATCTCCGTCTCCCTCTCCGCCCTCTCTCCGAGCCCCCGCTCCGACCACCTCCTCGAACCCCCAGCGCCGCCCTGAGCCCCGCACCATCGTCTCCTCGAGCAGACCAGACTGCCTTCCCTCCTTCTTCCTCCACCATCGTCTCGACAACCCGCTGCCCTGCGCCGCTGTCTCTTTCGCCCAGCCCTCGATCACCTCTCCGCCTTCCCTGAGCTACCACCTCTCGACGACGAACCTTCCCACAGCCACCGCCTACCCTAATCTTCTCCACAACCTTCCTCCACCTCAGCCATCCGACAACCCCCTCCAGCAGCCCCCGACCACGGCAACCCCTCCACCTCGATGCCCTAGTTGCCCCGACGAGCAGCTGCCTTCCTCCAGCGAGTCTTCCACAGCAGCAATCGGACACGACACAACAGTAACCGGACACTGTGTCCCCCTGTGTCGTGTTGACCCGGACACGAGAAAACCCCGTTCCACGGAGCCTTGTTCAGGTAACCCATTCTCTCTCCTCGTTGACCCATTTTTGGTTCCGTCAGTTATGATGCGTAGGCTGTGACCCCCTCGATGCCCGTGCAACCCGCTCGGTGCGTCGCATCCTGTGGCGATCGCGAACCACGATCCAAAAATAGGAAAATATTTAACCCATTTTCCCCCGGAATTGAGTACGCCAAACGGACGAATTGGTCGCGTGCGATCTTCACCAAAAGGTGCGCGCTGTTGATACGGACGTGCGAGATTTCACAGAAGTTTATTTGGATGTGCGTGCACACCGGAATCAACGCGTATCCGCCGACAACGCCCCGTATCCGCATGTTCTAGAATACATCGTAACTTCGTGTACACACGTCGGATCAAAACGAAACTTATGACATCGGACTCGTAGCAATACGCTGGTCCTGTGACCCAAGTTTGGTTCGTTTCTGAGAACGTTGACCAAAATCGTGTATCGTGGGCCCCACGGCTCCACTTGACGGGCGATTTTGTGATCGGCTCATCGGAATCCAATTCTGGAAGTTTTATTGAGTTCGTATCATCGTTCTGGACTTGTTAACACTAAGTTGGACGAATTTGGAGACTATTGATTCTGACATGCTTTTCGGTACAAAGTGGGCCACACATGGACCCCACTTTGACCCAAAATTATGGTTTTGCCCCTGTGTCCAAATTGGATGAAAGGGAAGTGCTTTCTAGCTATTTTGCTTATTCTGGGAACGTTGGTGATATCAATTTCATCATCCGGAGACATTTGTTCTGAGGCCATAGCTTCTGGTCCTGTGTGTTTGACATCTGGACGTTATATTTTGCAGCTTCTTGTCAGGTAAGTATACCTTGCCATTGTACTGTTATTCATATTCCATATGTTGCATGCATCTTTATTTTCTGTCTTTAGTTCATATATTTTAACTGTTATATAAAATACGCGCGACGGTGTGGTCGCGATATGTTTTTATTTATATATTATTATTGACCTTATTTATGAGACTACCCTATTTTCATGTAGCATCATTAGGTTCATTGGCCTTGACACAGTTGTTACACGAGTGTGAGTCTCATATAGATCATCGACTGCGTGACAGGTCTGGCCTTCTATACGTATGGGCCGTACGTTAGGAATAACTGCTGTTAGAAACTTTGCATGCTAGTAGACTTGGCAGTTATTAGAGGTATTATCGTGTCATGGATGTGACATGCTTAGAGCATGGGATGGGAAGAACAACAAGTAAGGCGTGTGGGCTCCGTTGCACTTTTCTTGTGTAACCCGTACGCTTCGCCGGAGATGCGCGGTCATGATGACCCCTATATATTATATATTATCAGGCGGGCCTCCGTCGTTCAAAAGACGACGTGCCTTTGTAGGCCCCTGGATCTCCAAGAGAACCATGCCAATCCCATTTTAGCCAGATAGCCCACGCGTTGGGAAAGTTGTTCTTAACTGCATTCACTTAGACGGTTAGGCGACCTCATTGGATATTTATTTCAGTACTTTATTGGCATGTATTTAAGTATCTTGTTATGTCCCTCTGAGGACCTGGTCCCCTGCCAGGTGTATCTGTTCTTGAGTATTTGCAGGAGCGCAGATTTGGATGGCTATATGCTTCGTGGATGTCTTCTCTTCGAGTCGTGATTGATAGCTGGTATTCTTCTATTGTGTTTGTTGTGGTGTACTTATATTGTATTTGTCCTTATATTCGAGTTGGTAGTGGATTTGTTTCCATCCAACTATCATCCTTAGATACTTATATTGAGATCTAGTTCCATAGATATTGGTTATTTAATTATATTAGATTTTGGTGGATGAGATTTAGATTATACCCTGTGACTTGTGACAAATGTTATACTACTGTGGATTTGATGTTCATATTACAGCGTACGTATGGGTTTGGTTTCCATATATTGGAGTTACCATATCTATGCGGCTGGCATGCTTACGTGTCCGAGTTCTACGTATTTTTGGGACTGGGGCATGACATGTTTTTGTGGTGGCCCATGCAGGTCGAGAGCATATTGTTTCGGTTACGTTACTGTACCGAGCAAGCCTGCAAATAGGATTAGAGTATAGGATCTCATCCACAAGCTGACTATGACTCATCCTCCTTCCAATCTATTTCGTTGGAAAATTGCATCCTGCTTGATTCATGTGCATTCTCATTAGTTCTTTAAGTATAACCTTCTGCTAGGATATAGGAACCCCTGTTATTAGGATGATAATTAGGGTAGTACACCTATTAAGAATACAACGAGAATATAGACACACCACTAAGTTTAGAATATCTAGTGAACCTAGAATTGCTTATCTTTAGATTGGTATACCATTACCCCTTGTTGTATTAAGAAGACTTGAGAGTAGTATAGACACTACTAGAGATAGTTAGAAGTTTTACCATAATGTTTGACCCTAGTATTGAGGAACCAATGGAGAACCAATATTGAACATTAGGACTAAACCTAACCCTCATAATTGGATAGTATTGGAGAACTATAAAACTTATATCATTGTCTTGTTATTAGTAGACAGTACCCTAGGAAGCCTAGAGGAATGTAATCAACACTTTCCCTTGATCATACCCCGAATATGGCAACTAGCATACCACTCCCCTTGGAAAACCATGATGCTATCTAGAGCCCTCTATCTTAATTTTATATATTGTTCTCCTGCGACCATAGCGCTCGCTATTTTGCGATGACTGATTACGTTTATTCTCTTCATCTTTTAACTCGTGCCATCTGATACTTCTGATTGTAAGCCAGGTGATTTTATTCTGTGTTAAGGACATATAGTTGCTAGGATTATAGTTTTTAATGTTAAATTTCGAAAATTTGTGCCTGGTAGTTAGAGTTTGATAAGTTTGAGTTATTCTTGCAGACTGTGACCTGATAATTATCCTCTAGTTGTAGACCACGTAATTTGTACCTCCACCTCGATACAAGTTAGATCCCTTTCCCCTTAACGGCCAGTAACTCTTCTATTCTTACTATTGATACTTGTTCTATAAGCACTAAGACTAAGGCTAAAGATGACCATGACCTATGTAATATAGGAGGATACCCTAATAGGTACTAAGACCCTTTCTCGTAGACCTTAACAGGAGCTTCTACGGTATCCTTAAGACAATTACAATAGTAGTTCAATAAGTTAGGAAGTATACCTCACAGCCTAGAATCACACAGCCTTTTGACCTATTATTGAAGTGTAACTGCATGACATTAATTGTATGCTAGCAAAGACGACAGTATTTATTCAGACAATAGAATTTAGAGGTCCTTGCCCCTATTTGGTCGACTAGCGACTTAGACAAGGAGGTTGTATGATAACTGTAGAGATTGGAGAGTCTTTTGTTATTATTGCTTATGTTGTTTTTGTTTTTGCAAACTTGAATTATTTTGTAACTTCTCTCATCATAATCCAGCGTTATATTTTCTGTGCTACCTCGAATTATGCTGCTATTATAGCCTAGTTTTTGCAAGCTTATTCTTTATCGAGCTTGTTTATGACATATGTATTATTGGGTATACACACTAATATATTTCGGAATCAGTGTACTACGGTCTGATCAACCATAGTGCACTTGGTTCGCCCTTCGTATACCTACTTTACGTGGATCGAGATATATAATGATTAGCAGACAAATGTACTTGCCCCCTAGATATGTCTGAGCATATCGTATCCGTTACATAACTGTACTGATACGAGCATGTGAATAGGAATTACCAAAATAGGACTTCAATCCACAACTGCCTTGACAATTCCCATTTGAATTCTTTAAACGCCTTGATCCCGATACTTCTATTCTATTACCTCGCCCTTGAACTCTTTATTTATTGATTTCTGTCTTCCCTTATTTCGGAAAGACGAAACCTCGTGCTTGGTATAAGTTTGATACACAGAGAGTACTAGATAAACCCCATAGGCCGATCACATACTTGAGGATTATTCTTTCGTAATTAAGGACATATCATATATGATACAATCGACGTTGAAGTTTTAAGGATTGAATGACATGAGTAAACAAATTAAGGAATATTTTCTTAAGGTATATAGCCTTATGTGATAGATGGATAAATTCTAAGTTGGGTAGCAGTGCATTGTCAACTCGAGAGGAATTTCTTTTAGATTGTGATCGAGTAAGATAAGATTGGAAGAGGTTCAAGCCATTTTAATTCGGAGAATTTTAGAAGAATGACTAAGATGATGAGGATTAATGAATTTTAAAATCTTGATATTGAGGACCCAATATTTATACCTTAAGTGCATGATTTAAATTTTTGAATATTAAAGGTAAAATCATTAATTTGAAATTTGAGGATAAATATAGAATTTTAGACTTGAACATTGGTGGACTGCATTTAAATTATTTTTTTAATTTGATGATTTGAATTAAGAATTAAAATTTTGGTTGGACTACCTATTGGAAATATTGAGGTTGTAAATGGAATATAAAAGTTGAAGCATACAAAAATTTATAAGTGAAAAATAGGAATGATAATGGACTCGAATTACTTCTAGAGGAGATTATGATAATTGGAGATCGTGTCATAAATTTTATATGCGTATTTAAATCTGGAAGATGTTATATGGATTTAATTTAAATTTGGATATGGATAATTTAAAAAAGCGAGAAGAGATAACCATAGGTTGAATTTTGATTGGAGCAGCGATCATCTTAACCTTAAAGTGATTGCGATGGATATGATTAGAATTTTAATTATCGCAAGGAGATTGCGATTGACTTACCTTATGTACATGAAGGATTAATAAATTATGCCTTATTTTTAGGACAAGATTGTTCTAAGTTGGCTGGATTGTGAAACCCCCTCACCTAAGAATTAGACCTACTTGGCTTAGATAGTGAGACTGAGGCTAGCTCGAATCCACTTAGAAATAGAACACGGTATTTTTATTTAGTTTTACAATATGGTATCACTTGGCGCACCTTACCATTGCTTCGATAATTGGAGCACTTCACTAGTCACTGCCTTCCTACAAATTCTACATCCTTGTCCTAGACGTGCCCATCATCCAATCCTCATCTTTGTGCAATTTTCTAATTATTGGGCGCTTTTATGCAAAAGAGCATTTAGGTGTCCATACTATTGGACAAGACACCGGAAGAAACCTATTTTTCGCTCATGTGGATTTTTTCCATGATTTTTAGAATGTGCAACGTGCAACATCGCCCACTCCGTTAAACCTAGCCTTGCATTTTAACCAATGCAAATCTTAGACCACCCTTGACTTTCTACCATGACTTAATTTTAATTTCGAGAAAGAAATTTTTATAAGTTGGGTAGATTATAAACCCCCCAATTTTTCAAGGATTTTTAAAAATAATTTTTACACAATTTTCTGTAATTTTCTGGAATTAAAACTAAGGTATTTTATGATTAAATAATTTTAAAATAATATTAAATAATATTAAATATTATGAAAATAATATTTTTCTGGTGTAAAATAGAAAACTGGACATAGGGTAATTTTCCGGGAATTTATTGGACCCCAGAAGCATTTTTAAAGCCCTAAAAACTAATGTACATTTAAACCGAATTAAATCCTAAACTGAACCCGGTTTATTTCCAAAATAAACCAAACCAACCCAGACTCGTTTCAACTGAACCGAACCCAACCTTAGTGGGCCGGGTCAGATCTAAACCCGACCCGAAACCCGAATCCAAACCCCGCACCCTAGCCTTAGCGGATCGGGCCGGATCCGTCGCCCGACGCGCTGACCCGACCCGGATCCGAAACCCTCACCGAAACCCTAATCCTAAACGGATTCACTGTTCTGACGTATTTAAATCCCCCTCCGCCCGTATGCCAGAACCCTATCTCCGTCTCCCTCTCCGCCCTCTCTCCGAGCCCCCGCTCCGACCACCTCCTCGAACCCCCAGCGCCGCCCTGAGACCTGCACCATCGTCTCCTCGAGCAGACCCGACCGCCTTCCCTCCTCCTTCCTCCACCGTCGTCTTGACAACCCGCTGCCCTGTGCCGCAGTCTCCTTCGCCCAGCCCTCGATCACCTCTCGCCTTCCCTGAGCCACCACCTCTCGACGACGAACCTCCCCACAGCCACCGCCTACCCTAATCTTCTCCACCACCTTCCTCCGCCTCAGCCATCCGACAACCCCCTCCAGCAGCCCCCGACCTCGGCAACCCCTCTGCCTCGATGCCCTAGACGCCCCGACGAGCAGCTGCCTTCCTCCGACGAGTCTCCCACAGCAGCACTCGGACATGACACAACAGTAACCGGATACCGTGTCCCCCTGTGTCGTGTCGACCCGGACATGAGAAAACCCCGTTCCACGGAGCCCTGTTCAGGTAACCCGTTCTTTCTCCTCGTTGACCCATTTTTGGTTCTGTCAGTTGTGACGCGTAGGCTGTCTGACCCCCTCGATGCCCGTGCAACCCGCTCGGTGTGTCGCGTCATGTGGCGATCGCGAATCGCGATCCAAAAATAGGAAAATATTCAACCCATTTTCCCCCGGAACTGAGTACGCCCCGCCAAACGGGATGACTTGGTCGCGCGCGGTCTTCACCAAAATGTGCGCGCCGTTGATATGGACGTGCGGAATTTTGCAGAAGTTGATTTGGATGTGCGTGCACACCGGAATCAACGCGTATCCGCCGACAACGTCCCGTATCCGCCTATTCTAAAATACATCGTAACTTCGTGTACACACGTCAGATCTAAACGAAACTTGTGTCATCGGACTCGTAGCAATACGCTGGTCTTGTGACCCAAGTTTAGTTCGATTCTGAGAACGTTGACCAAAATCGCGTATCGTGGGCCCCACGGCTCTACTTGACGGGCAATTTTGTGATCGGCTCATCGGAATCCAATTCTGAAAGTTTCGTTGGGTTTGTATCATCGTTCTGGACTTGTTGACACTAAGTTGGACAAATTTGGAGACCATTGGTTCTGACACACTTTTCGGTGCAAAGTGGGCCACACATGGACCCCACTTTGACCCAAAATTACGGTTTTGCCCCGTGTCCAAATTGGACGAAAGGGAAGTGCTTTCTAGCTATTTGCTTATTCTGGGAACGTTGGTGATATCTATTTCAGTATCCGAAGATATTTGTTCTGAGGCCATAGCTTCTGGTCCTGTGTGTTGGACTTCTGGATGTTACATTTTGTAGCTTCTTGTCAGGCAAGTATACCTTGCCATTGTACTGTTATTCATATTCCATATGTTGCATGCATCTTTATTTTCTGTCTTTAGTTCATATATTTTAACTGTTATATAAAATGCGCGCGACGGTGTCATCGCGATATATTTTTATTTATATATTTGCATTGACCTTGTTTATGAGACTACCCCATTATCATGTAGCATCATTAGGTTCATTGGCCTTGACACAGTTGTTACACGAGTGTGAGTCTCATATAGATCACGGACTGCGTGACAGGTTTGGCCTCCTGTACATATGGGCCGTGCGTTAGGAATAACTGCTGTTAGAAACTTTGCATGCTAGTAGACTTGGCAGTTATTAGAGGTATTATCGTGTCATGGATGTGACATGCTTAGAGCATGGGATGGGGAGAAGAACAAGTAAGGCGTGTGGGCTCCGTTGTACTTTTCTTGTGTAACCCGTACACTCCGCCGGAGATGCGCGGTCATGATGACCCCTATATATTATATATTATCAGGCGGGTCTCCGCCGTTGAAAAGACGACGTGCCTTTGTAGGCCCCTGGATCTCCAAGAGAACCATGCCAATCCCATTTTAGCCAGATAGCCCACGCGTTGGAAAAGTTGTTCTTAACTGCATTTACTTAGACGGTTAGGCGACCCCATTGGATATTTATTTCAGTACTTTATTGGCATGTGTTTAAGTATCTTGTTATGTCCCTCTGAGGACTGGTCCCCTGCCAGGTGTATCTGTTCTTGAGTATTTGCAGGAGCACAGATTTGGATGGCTATATGCTTCGTGGATGTCTTCTCTTCGAGCCGTGATTGATAGCTGGTATTCTTCTATTGTGTTTGTTGTGGTGTACTTATATTGTATTTGTCCTTATATTCGAGTTGGTAGTGGATTTGTTTCCATCCAACTATCATCCTTAGATACTTATATTGAGATCTAGTTCCATAGATATTGGTTATTTAATTATATTTGATTTTGGTGGATGAGATTTAGATTATACCCTGTGACTTGTGACATGTTATACCACTGTGGATTTGATGTTCATATTACAGTGTACGTATGGGTTTGGTTTCCATATATTGGAGTTGCCATATCCATGCGGCTGGCATGCTTACGTGTCCTAGTTCTACGTATTTTTGGGACTGGGGCGTGACACAAGCGGAGTGCAGCGGCTCGGCGCGGTCGGGGTGTTCTCAGGCGTGTTTGGCATCGCGTGGAGGGTCGGCAGGGATCAGTCGACTCTGGGTGTCGGCTCCGGCGAGTTCAGACGTCGACGTGGGCTTCAGCCTTCTCCGGTCGAGTACAGGCTGCAGTGACGTTCACGGCGGGTTGGGCGAGTGAGCGGTGCTCGAGGTCGTGATCCGGTCGACGAGGAGAGGCGGGTTGCAACATCGTGTAGAGGCGGGTCTCCTCCGGTCCAGGCGGAGATGGCGAGGTGGTGGATTGGTCGTCGTGTGGAGGAGTCTCCGGCCGAGGGGTTCGGGACTCTGGCGGGAAAGGGATGGTGAACAGGGAGAAACGGCTGTGTATAGGTTTGGTTGAAGGGAATAAAAGAAAAGGGAAAAAGATTATTTATATATGTGTATGGTGTATTAGGTTGACCTAGAATTAGGGCTTGGTCAAATCCTTGGGAAAATAGCTTAACATGGAGATATTTCAAGGGCTAGGATTCAAATGGATTTAAAATGAATGGCTAGGATTGCATTTGGTTCAAAATTTGGAGGGCTATTTTTTAAGGAGGTTGATGTTGAATTACACACTCCAAAAATTATGGAAAAATTTACATGAAGGAGAAATGGGTTTCTTCACGTGTCGTGTCCAACAGAGTAGACACCTTAATGCACTTTTGCATAAAAGTGTCCAACAATTAGAAAATTGCACAAAGTTGGGTAATGGTTTTATTTAATTAAAATTAATATAATTGGTTGTTCTAAAATTAATTAGAAGTACATGGGGCTAAAATTAAGTGGGACACAAGTGTCATGGATGAAGAAGACTCATAATAGAATATTATCCTAATTTGGGTTGCTCAAAATGGGTCGAGATTGTGTCTCCAATTTTGATTGGAATGCACAAAGATGCAAAAGTCAAATTTATTTGGAATTAAATAATAACGTCTGCGAAAAATATTGTGTGACTAAAATGAAGCACAAGAGAGCATAATTATGTATCACGCCCCTGTCCCAAAATACGTAGGACCAGGAATACGTGACACGCCAGCTACACATTCGACCAGACTCTGGTCTGACTCGAATACGTATAAGCTGTATAAAATAAAGGGCACTATCTAGATATCTCATAAATGTAAACCTCTATGTCTCAATCCATAATGTACATCAGTATACAAGAAAGAGCTATATGTGCTAGAGTCGGCCGTCCAATAACACACAAACTCGAATAGACTCGAGAAGGGATGAGTCTACAAAAACTAGGCTACAACAGCAGATGAATAATCAATATAAATAACCATAATGCCGGTAGAAGTGATGTGAGTACCTGGTACAATGCCCGCAAGACATGCAACTCCCTCAGTAACTCCAAGTGCTCCGTAATCGTCTATGCTGCAAAACTGGCAGGGAACCAGGTCCTTAGAGGGACGTAACAAGATACAAAAATATAGCAAGCCAAGTAAACAGAAAGTACAAGTGCAACGACAGGGTACTCTATCATAACCCAACAAGTGTGACACAGTTTAAAGACAATGTTCGACGCGTGGGCTATCTAAAATAAAACCGTAGCTCCGGACACGGAAACACACGGGTCGTACCGCAGCTCCGGGCAAAGAGTCACACGGGTGATACCACTATACTAGATACAGGATCACTACATAGATACTACATATATATATAAGCGCGTGCAGAGGAGCCCAAACGTCTAGTAACTGTCTTCCCCTTCCCAAGCGGTCAACGATTGTGCGCTGAACCTGAACCTCTATCTACAGTCTCGACACACAGAAATAACTCAACAAACGCGACCCTAAGGTCGTCCCAGTCTCTGGTCATGATGTCAGCATCAGGATGCAGGAATCTGGCACGATCACAGTGTATGAGTGTGTCCTGGGGTGTCGATGTACTCAGGTACGTGCATCGAGGTACTACGAAGCGTCTAACAATTATTCGAAGACGTTACGACGAACGTCAGCACCCGGTTGTGATCCGGACACGAAGTATCGAACGTCAACATAAATACGTGCACAATGTACATAAAGAACAACAAGTATCTGTAATCTAAAATACAGGATGGCAAGGTACACTTGCCTGCGCGAGGCTGCTGATGACGGGGTCCCGGTACCGCGTCCAAGTCCTCAGGTCCCGCAGTACCTAGAGGTGAGATACAAACCAATAATCAATAATCTATTCTACGTCAAACAGGGATGCGATACACATCCACACCTAAACTCAGTCTCAGTCTTTACTCCCAGGGACAATACACTAGGAGGTTGACCATAGTTGACTATCGGTACGATACGTCAAATCATCTAGTCATCAGTACCACATCATCAAACCATCCTCAAAATACAGTTAATGATTTTAATTCCTTCGCTTAATATCATTGTTACCAATCACCATGTACTACCCTAATTTAATCACCTTTAGTTTCCAGTCCCCAAATACCAAGTAGGGGTTTTATACTACACATTAGTCCTTAATTAATCACGTGCTCCTTGGTGTTCGTCTACGTTCAATAAATCAGAATCTTATTCCTCCTCAATTTAATTCTCATTAAATAAATTAGCATTTTTCCACCACGTAATATATCCCGATCCTTTATTTAAAGATCAAAACCTAAATCTCCATAAACCAATATCTAAAATAAATTGTTTTAATTCATGTCGAAGACAAACCCTAACCTACATTCATCCTATCACATTATACCTCTACAACCTACCACAAGTCATATTCCCATGTCCTTTATCAACCTTAATCCTTCATTAACATGCTCTATAAATAAAACCTTAATACTATGCTCACATGAATAGTATACACATAGTTGAAACCCTAGCTAACATTAACACATGAATATATCTAAATAAAATCCTATTAAAACAATATCGAAATCTGGAATATACACAAAGAGAGGGGGAGAAAGTCGACCTCTACGCTGCGAGGTTGCTGCTGGATAACGGAGTGTGGCCGACGGAGGGTGGCCGTGGGGTGGTGCCAAGTGGTGGTAGTGATGAAGGTGTAATGGTGGTGGTGATGGTGAAAGTGTAATGGTGGTGGTGATGGTGAAAGTGTAATGGTGGTGGTGATGATGGTGGTAGTGGTGGTGATGGTGGTGGTAGTGTGATAACAGGGAGGAGACGGGGAAGTCGGGAGGGGTGAAGTCGGCCGGACGAGGGTTCACCGACCGGATGGGGAAGCGCTGGACAGGGGCTGCACTTGTCGCCGGACTGAACGCGGGGGGGGGGGGGGGGAAGTTGCAGACCGAAAGGGGGAAAGTGTACTATGGGTCGGCGGGGGAGGAACTAGATCGGAGCGGGGGAGCACTGCTCTGCCGGCGGGGGAGAAGCGTACAGTCGGGCGGGGGAGCACGGCACTGCCGGGCGGGGGAGCACTGCACTGCCGGCGAGGGAAAGTGTACAGCACAGTGGGTCGGCGGGGGAGAAGTGTACAGCCGGGCGGGGGAGCATGGCACTGCCGGGCGGGGGAGCACTGCACTGCCGGCGGGGGGAAGTGTACAGCACAGTGGGTCGACGGGGAGAAGTGCAGGCCGGAGCGGTCGACGTCGGGTGCACAGGCCGGGCGGTCAGCAGCGGCCGGATGGGGGGGCTGCACTGCCGAGCAGCGTTGTGCGGGGTGCACCGCCGGAGTCGGGCCGGAGGGAAGTCAGTCGGCCGGGGGGTTGAGTTCTTCAGGAAGAAGAAAGGAAGAAGAAGAATAAAGGAAGAAGAAGAAGTTTTTGTACAGAAAAATATGGAGGAGGGAGGAGAGAGAGAGGGGGGGTTTCCACACCTAGGGATTAGGGCCTGCTTGGTTTGTGGTGAGGGTGAGGGTGATGTTGATGTTTTATAGGGGAGTGTGGGTAGATTGGATGGTGGTGATTTGCCCAATCCAATTGGAGGGCTAGGATTTCACATGAGTAAATTTATTTCTTCATGCAAAGGAAGGGGGGAGGGAATTGTTGACTAAGTCAAAGGTTTGTAGGCTCTCCATTTAATCATGGCCAATAAGGTGAGGACACCTAAATTAATAAATTGCAACCAAGCCCCTTAAATTCGGAAAATTGTACGAACACATAAAATGATGCAAAAATTGCAGGGAAAATGGAGTTTGGTGATTTGCCTGGTGAGGGGGTATTGTGTGGGTGGCATGGGTTTAATTTAATGGCCATCGGGATTAATTGGGGATTAAAAATAGGATTAGGCAAAATCGGTATCCTCGATTTAAATAGATTTAAAGTGTCCCGCGCTTTTAAATTAAATGGGGGCACTTGGGATCAAAATTCGGAAATGGTGGGGGCTTAGAGTCAGTCTTGGACCCTTTAGTTGGTCCGGCTCAACGGGTTAAGTTGGCATCTCAAAATTGAGGGTAACGACACAGGTGTCCGACACGGAATTAAATATGGATTTTAGGGTACGGAAAGTTGTGCAATTAATTTAGGGCACAACGGATTTGATTTTGAGTGACAGAAAAGTTCAGTGCCTAAATTGGTGAGTCAAGTCAGAAGTACAATAGTCCGATAGAATTTATGGGCTGATATTGGGCATCCGAATAATTTGAAATGATAGGGCGCGCCAAGGGTTTAATTAAATAAAAAAACATACACTCTATTCTAAACCTCAACATCCGCTGAAAAATCCAAAATTTTCCCAATCCATAGCTGACTTTCTATAGAAATAATCGAGGGAGTTTACATTATGAGTTACACAAAGGTCAGAATAGAAGGCATGCATGACTAGGATAAGGGTGTAAAATTTGTTGGAAGGCAAAAGCTGGGGTAGCGCTCCAAATATCGAAGCAACGGTAAGGTGCAACAATGAATTAAAAAATCACGGTAAGTAATTATAACCTTAATATTTAATTCTGAATAATTACTAATTAAATCCATAACTGTATACTTTGGTCAGGGGTTCATCTAGTGGGCTTCTAGGTCTAGTCTACTAAATCAAACATTAATGAATACTATGCAATATAATATATATCTATACACACATCATGCAATTATTTTAAATAAATACACACAATACCTATAATATATAAAATGATAAAAATATCCCTATTTTCAAGATGTGGTAGTAACAATATTGCTTTTCAATAACATACCTGCTCGCGTGCTATTTGATTCTGGTGCTACGCATAGTTTTATATCTACGATTTTTACCGTGAAAAATAAGATAAGAATGACACCATTATATCTAGACCTTAGTGTTAGCACCCCCTCGAGCAAGGAGATACATGTTCGATCAGTATGTCAGGGCGATCATGTCTGTATTAGAGGAAGAAAACTGTAACTCGATGTGTTAGTCCTAGATGTTCGGGATTACGACATCATCTTAGGGATGGATTGCCTCGGCGCTTGCTTCACAACTATCGAATGTACAGAGAAATGGTTCATCTTTCGTCTACCTGGAGAGGCCTAATTCTGCTACATGAGTGGTTCATCAGCAGAAGCGTCAAAAACCTGCATGGTAATTGCGGCGATGTCAGCTCGGTAGATGCTACACTCTGGATGCGAGGGATTCTTAACTTTGGTTCAAGACACGCAGTGTGATTGTGCAAACGTTGAGTCCTCTTTTGTTATGGCAGAATTCCCTGATGTGTTTCCAAATGAACTACCTGGCATGTCACCCGACCGAGAAATCGAGTTCACCATCGATACCTTCCCAAATACCCAACCGATTTCCAAAGCTCCATACCGAATGGCCCCTGCAGAACTAAAGGACTTAAAGTGTCAAGTACAAGAACTACTTAACCGTGAGTATATTCGTCCGAGCGTGTCTCCTTGGGGTGCGCCGGTGCTGTTTGTGAAGAAGAAAGATGGGACGTTACGGTTGTGCATAAACTACCAGGAACTAAATAAGGTCACTATCTGAAAGAAGTATCCCCTGCCCAAGATCGACGACCTCTTTGATCAGCTGCAAGGGGCATCAATATTTTTAAAGATAGACCTTCGCTCTGGCTACCACCAATTAAAGATCAAGCCATAGGACATGCCAAAGTCAGCATTTCGTACTCGTTATGGCCACTATAAGTTTTTTGTCATGCCGTTCGGACTGATGAATGCTCCTGCCACATTTATGGATTTGATGAACCATGTGTTCCGACCATTCCTTGATAAGTTTTTGGTGGAATTCATAGACGACATCTTAGTGTACTCGAAGAATGAGGAAGAAACCACAGGACACCTACGGATGGTGCTTCAAACTCTTTGAGACAATAAGGTGTTCGCGAAGCTGAGTAAGTGCAAATTCTGGTTGGACAACATATCTTTCCTCGGGCACTTCATTTCTGCAGAGGGCGTCTCAGTCGATCCAAAAAAAGTTGAAGCCATTGTGGAGTGGAAGAGGCCTGAGTCATCCAGCGACATTCAAAGCTTTCTTGGTCTAGCGGGCTACTACAAGAGATTCGTCAAATATTTTTCAAGGACCGCTTCGCCTCTGACTCATCTCACTCGGAAAGGAGTAATGTTCACTTGGTCCAACGACTGTGAAGCTTCATTTGTAGAATTAAAGAAATAACTCGTCTTAGCACCGATTCTTACTCTTCCGGAAGGGCCCAATGATTTTAAGAATTATAGCGACGCTTCAGGCATAGGTTTGGGATGTGTAATTATGCAGAGGGACAATGTGATAGCCTTTGCATTGAGGAAGTTAAAGCCCCACGAAAGGAACTATCCAACGCAGGATCTGGAACTGGAAGCGGTAGTGTTCGCGTTGAAGTTATGGCAGCATTACCTTTATGGCGTACCGTGCAAAATTTTTACGGATCACAAAAGCCTCAAGTACCTCTATACTCAAAAAGATCTGAATTTACGACAACGACGTTGGCTCAAACTCCTTAGCGACTTTGACTTGATGATCATATATACACCGGACAAGGGCAATATTGTAGCTTATGCACTGAGTCGAGTGTTTATAGGGATCTTAGCTATCAATGATGGGCTGCGAAGGGCTGCGAAGGGATCTGGAAAGTTTGGGCATTATACTCCGAATCAGATATAAGGGGCACAATCGGCTGAGTTGCACCTTGAACCAGACATATTGGAGAAGGTCAAGTCCACTCAGAAGGACGACATATTGTTAGAGAAGATGTGTAAGCTTATCTCAGCATGAAGGGCCACCGACTTTGCGGTAAGCGTGGATAGAATAATGTGGGTGAAGGAAAGATTATGTATTCCTAACAATGCAAACCTCAGAAAAGAGATACTCACTGAAGCCCACTATGCGAGTTACACTTCACATCTAGAAAGCACGAAGATGTATCGAGACCTCCGTATGGCATTTTGGTAGCACGGCATGAAGAGGAATGGGGCATTATTTGTGTCACAATGCTTGGCCTGTCAGCGAGTAAAGGCCGAGCACCAGAAGCCGGGCGGGGAGTTACAGAACCCTTTTATACCGGAACGAAAATGGGAATACATAATGATGGATTTTATTGTTGGTTTACCAAAGACGCAACGGGAAAATGATATCGTCTGGGTCATCGTCGATCGACTCACCAAGTCAGCCCACTTTCTTTCTATCAAAGTTGCTTGGAGTGCCAGCCGTCTGGCCCAGATCTACCTCAATGAGATCGTTCGACTCCACGGTGTGCTCGTATCTATTGTCTCCGACCGAGTTAGACAATTTTTATCACGCTTTTGGGAGAGTCTTCAGTCAGCAATGGGGACAAAGTTGAAGTTCAGCTCTGCCAACCATCCTCAGACAGATGACCAGACCGAGCAGGTAAACCAGGTCCTCGAAGATATGCTACGAATCTGCGCCTTGAACTTGAAGTCAAGTTGGGACATGCATCTACCGTTAGCCAAATTTGCATACAATAATAGCTATCAATCCAGCATTGAAATGGTATGTATGAGGCATTATATGGGCAAAAGTGTAGATCCCCTATCTACTGGGATGAAGTTGGTGAACGACAAATTCTTGGCCCGAAACTCGTTGAAAAAATCGTCCAAAAGATCTGTTTGATCCGCGAACGGCTGAAGGTAGCATAAAGCCGTCAGAAGAGTTACTCAGATGCACACCGTCGACTTCTTGAGTTCTTATAAGGCGATCATAGATTTCTCAAAGTCTCGCTCATGCGAGGAGTTACCAGATTTGGAGCAAAAGGGAATTTAAGCCCAAGATTCGTCGGCCCGTTCGAAATACTTAAGCGAGTCGTCCCAGTCGCATATCAGATTGTCCTGCCAATGTCATTATCTGAAGTGCACGATATCTTCCACGTTTTACAGCTTAGGAAGTACGTATATGATCTGAGTCATGTGGTGGATCTTGATCAAATAGACTTGAAGGCAGACTTGATGTATGTTGAACACCCTGTGCGGATCTTGGATCGAAAGGAGAAGCTGCTTCGAAGTCGTTCGGTTCCTCTCATTAGCGTGCTTTGCATAAATCATTTGGTCGAATAGTCGACGTGGGAGCTTGAGTCTGAGATGAAGAAAAAAAATTCTTCATTGTTTCATAGTGGCAGGTTCTATTTTTAAGTTTCATGGACAAAACTTTATTTTAGTTAGTTAGAATATGTTGCCCCGTTCCCCCTTTTTGGAGAGCGCGGCTAAGAAATACTTTCAGTATCGTTTGATCAGGATAGATTGAATCAAGTTCTTTTTCTCGTTATGGATTGGCTTCTTCGGAATTGATTTTCATATTCAGTGGACCGTGTCCCAAGGACGGACTTAGCGGCAGAGTCAAGAGGGACCTCTCCACTGCAAGTTTTCTTGCCTAGTTTTCATTGTCGCCTTGTTGCTTTTGTGATTTTGAGTTGGTTTTCATATTTATGTTTTCTTGAATGGTTTTGATGGATTTTATTGCTTTCGTTCATTGAACCGTATTTTCGTTCAATCTTGAAGAGGAGAAGAGGTATTGATCATCTGTTTGTGGCAATGTAGGTGATCGTGTAGTAGACGTCACACGAGCGGAGTCTTGAAGCACCTCCTTCCTTTACTCGCCCCACCAACTTGTGAGCAGCTATAATTCGATTAGTTGATCCTTCTTCCAAGTCTTTATATCTAAAATCTTACCTTCTTGATTGTTCCGATCAGACGATACCATAATAACTAAAAGATGTCAAGATAAAATTAGGAATAGACTTGGATTGCTTTATGCTTGTCAATCAACTTGTGAACGGTTACCTTGCTGCATGCTAGTTCGCTTAGAATATTCTTTCATCATATTTCAATTCCAGTTAGAATATATATATATATATATATATATATATATATATATATATATATATATATATATATATATACTTCTATTATTGTGCTATTTACAGAACACACCTTACTATGCAACAGACTGAACAGGGAGACTATGCAAAACAGATCATGCCATGTTACTTGTCTCGTGCTTGTGTTGCCTTAAACTGCATTATTTGATAACTTAGTATTAGACGGCGCTTGGTCACGGATAACTTGTGCACAAGATTTCTGGTTCTTGCAGACGGTCGCCGGGGCACTAGGATCGATCCGATCCGGATGTAACATTCTGAATAGTCGTCTGTATCGACAGAATGGCGTTTAGCGGGGGCTCGCTACTTGCGTTGCATACCATTTCTGTATCGAGACTATAACTCATCCATTATGGCATCATGCAAGTGATCCCCTCGTATATTTAAACTGTGCAAGCTAACTATGTCTTCGTGGCAGGGAAGGTCATGGTAAGTGTTGTGCAGGTGGTTCAGACGGGCAGATAAAAGTCACCGAACGGTAGCATGTTTATTTTAGTAAATTTTTATATCCATTGCTTGCTTGTAACTTAAACTAAGGAAAGATAGAAAGACCACATAATAACTTGCATGCTTCACATAAACAACGTGTTGATTGGTATAGTTGGGTTAGCTCACCTTCACCAGTGTATTTTAATGTACTGACCCTCATTGCAACAGGTTCCCCGCTCCAAGGAGATCCTCAAAGAAGCTAGAGAAACTTCCCAATCCAGTCCACCTACTGGCACGCCCTGATCGTGCCCTTGAAGAAGCATTTTGAAGTTCCAAGAGCTAGTGCACATACCTTATGCAGCTATGTGGAAAGGCGATAGCTTCGTCCGAAGGTGTCTATAGCTTTTAAAGTTTTAGTAAAAGTATGTAATGTACTGGACGGCTATCTCATTTTGCGTTCACTTTTGTAAGCCCATGCGGCAACCTTTTATACTTGTTAAAGAGTTTATAAAAGATGTTCATTATCAATAAAGAGAAAATTTTCTTGTTTCAATATAGTATTTCAATTATCTGCGTACTCTGAATATGTGCTCGTTATATAAAATATCTTGGCCTTGTGCGTTGCGCAACCTAGGCACGCACGGCATCACGCCCGAAGGACGACTATCGATTCCACGAAATTAGGCCATGACAGTGTATACAAGCATTCATTTGTAAGAAGAATGGTTAAGCAGTGTGCAGGTGATGGCAAGAAACTGAGACAGATAGAAGATTATATGTGTGTTAGAGGGTGAGCTAGAATAAGAATCAACATACTAGTGAATGCGTTCATGTGTCTCACAAGGACGTAGAAAATTTGAGTGTTGGTAGAGTACCCTTCTAGTACCAAAATATAGTATCCTAGAAGTGTTAGTATAGTATCATGGGTAGTGTATTCCAATGTGTCCAAGGCCTAGAACCATAGTATATCATTAATATTGAAGTGGTATCCCTTGATATTAAGTATTATGGCTAGATTGATGCTTAGTAAATAATTAGTGTAAGTATTAGATATAGGTAAAGTCCAGCTATGCCACCTGTGACACAACAAATTGTCCTGCACCGGCAGAGGGAGACAACCTAGCAGGGCAGGGTTTTGCGATGATGGTTGAGAGACCGATGCTACAGGTGTTGAGTTAGCAGGTTATGTTCTATTCTTGACCTTCCTTTCCTTTTCATCTATTGATCTGCTTCATTCCCTAGTATCTTATAGCTTATATTAGTAAACCCTCGATAAAGACTACAATATCATGACAAATAGAGACCATAATCGTACTTTTAGAAATGTATAGTGTGGTTATCAGAATTGTATGCTGGTATAATTTTTAGATGAGATTTTCTTAGACCATGACTAGATGGAGGCTTGACTATAGTGAGGTTTATGAGTATGTTTTGACCGTAGAAGAACGGAGACGAGATTATCTTCTGGACCATGAGTTATCCTTTCAGTTCGTGTCTACTTCCATCCTTAAATTTCGAGGACGAAATTTTTCTAAGGGGGGTAGGATTGTAACTACAACTTTCCACCATAGGGATATTTTGATAATTTTGTATATTGCTAAAAAATTTTAATATTATTTTATATTAGTGATTGCCTAGAATTATATTAGTGTTAGTTAGTAGCTAGCCAATTAGAATTTGCAAGTGTTAGTTAGTGCTAATTATTGTTAGTCATGACTTTAGTAATTAGAATTAATTAATTTTAGTTGTCATAAAGAGAATATTCCTCTTAGTTTTAGAGATTTCTTCCTTTAGTTAATTAGATTTCATTCATGACAAATAAAGAGGGGCAAATATGATATTTTGACATGACCAAACCTTACTATAAGAGATAAGTTTAATTTAGGGCTCATACATTCATTTTATTTTACTCATTAGGCTCATTTTTTTCCAAAGCTTCTTCGTCCCCAAGCAAACCCAATTTCCTACCAATTTCACTCAATCAACTTTCAATTCCACTCATTCTCACCATCATGAAGGCCTAGAGCATTGGAGAGCACAAAGAGATCCATAGGAGAGGAGCTTGCTAGGAGATTATGTCCAACTCATCCCTTCCGTGTCCAAATTTAGAATTCTCCAAAGATGCTACCAAAACGCTAGGTAATTCTCTCAATTTCATCAAATTCATGGTTAGAAATACTCCTTGGTCATGTAGGAACATTCTCATAATTAGATTTGACTTTTCAATGGTAGATCTAGGCACTAGAATCCCTCAATTTGGTAGATCTAAGTCGGTGTCGTGATTTTGGGGCTCAATTTGAAAAAAAAACCCTAATTGTGTCCATTGAGTGTTTGAATTGTGTCCTAATGAGGACTAATGATATTTATTTGATAGTGTGAAGGTGTTCTTGTATCCAAAATTGGACACGTAGAGTCCGTATCATGATACACCATGATACGTATAGGTAAAATTGGTAAATTGGGTATATACATGTGTTCTTTTGTCCAAAATAACCCAAATTCGTCATAGTATTTAGCCTCATTTTTAGTAGCCATAGAAAATTAGAAATGCCATAACTCCTAACTCATGACTCCGATTAATATATTTTTAAAAGAACCATATCGAAGTTAGCTTTCCAAATATATAAATTAATAGGCCAAATTCGTTCTGGAACTTTCTGTAAAATTGTTCGAGTATCAGGTGTCCGAAAGACGAACGTGTTTTGATGTTTTTGCGATTTTGGGAGCTTTCAGATACAAAAATGCGATCCGTTTGAAGTTTTAAAAAGCTAATACGAAGGGCTACGACATACTTTAAGTATAATTTATTGAATATGTCTAATAGGTGCAGTATTGGTTACAAGTAGAGAACTGACTATACGACATAGGCATTTTGTGTATCCTATGAGCTTAGGTAGTATGGATATCAAGTGAGTGTAGGTATCATAGGTTGCCAAGCATATATATATATATATATATATATATATATATATATATATATATATATATATATAAGTGTTAGGTAATAGGTGTTAGTTAGTGTGCGTGTTAGTGTTGCTACAAGTGGTTATCAAGTGAGCCAAGTATAGGTAAGTTATGTGTCAAGGTATTAGAGTTTGGGGTAAGGTACTAGTATGATACTTGGTACCATGAGGATATTGGTATCATAACATTCAAGTATTATGAGTGAGGGTAAATGAGTATTGGAGCTTGAGTAAGGTATCATATTTGGTATCAAGTATTAGTATTAGAGTTAGTTGGGTAAGTATCTAGGAGGATAAGGTATTGGTCAAGATACTAAGATATTGGGTATTAGAACTAGATAATGGATAATATTAAGATATCAAGTACCAAGAGTAGGATGAGTATCTTGGATGTAAGGTAAGTGTAGGTTATGGTCATGGGTTAGTATCTTGGGTTTGGTATCATATAATACATAATATGGTACCACGGTACCATATACAAACAAGTGGGATATGTGTGGGATAAATTAAAGTGTGGTATCCTAGGATGTATCAAGGTATTTAGAATATCATATACCAAAATATTAGAACTAGTATGAGGTAATACTAGGATACTAATGTAAGATTGTGATATTAGGTATTGGATTAAGATACAATGGTAAGGGTAGTATCTAGCTTGATTAATGGATTAGGTACCAAGGTATAAGTTAAGGTATTGGGTATTGGTCAAGGTAATGGTATTAGCTAAGGTATTAGTCTAGAAATAGGATACGGAATAATATGTTTAGGTATTGGTTAAGATGATGAGGTAATACTAAGATATTAGCTAGGTATTAAGTGTTAGACTAAGTTATGGTATATATTAGTATATCTATATAGTATATATGATATTATTATAGCATAGCTAACTAGTATAACTTTAAACCTAGTTTAGCCAATGTATTGACCCTAGAACTAAGGTATTGACTAATAGTTAAGGTATTTGAGATATGGGCTAAGGCATTAGGTAAATGTGTAATACGGGTTAAGATACCGTGATATGGGGTAAGATAAATAGCTATAGGCCAAGGTATTGCTAGAAATTATAGGTAGAAGTATATATTAGGGTAATATATGCTAGTAACTTATTAGTATAGCCTAGAAACCTAGTAATGGCCTAGCATTAACTAGTATTGACTAGTTTGACCTTGTTAGCACCTAAAAACTAAATAGTGACTTGTTAAGACCTAGTATAACTTTATAAACCTTGTAAATAGATAAAATTAACCTAGAAACTAGGAAATGATCTAGTTTGACTGTGTTGACCTAGATTTGACCTAGTTTGACCAAGTTTGACCTAGTTTAACCTAGTTTGACTTAGTTGGACCTAGTGTTGATTTAGATACCTAGTTTCAAGCTAGTATAGCATATTTATGATTCCAAAATACTGTAATGGCATAGAATTTCATATATAGGTCTGTGAGGCATCGATACGAACACAGTTTGACATTCATTACTCTGGATCACAGGCGAGTATATTCTATGACAGTTTCTCATTTATGATATCTTCTATGTTTCTTGTATCTAGTGTAGATATCCTTGATTTTTTGACACATTGTTACAAGGATTGGTATTTCTGGATCCCGTCATGAGATATTATTCCTTGTGTATCTTGGTATATCTTGTGCAAGCCTTGTGACTCTTGTGAATGCCTTGTGATTCTTGTACATGTATAGATGCTGATTCATGAGAAGATTAGCTCCCTTCTCAAAGAATCCTATGTCGTAGCGTATCATGGTTGGATCCACTATACCAGTCGGGGGCGGAGAGTGTTAGTGTAGATATATGATCATACCCTTCCTTGTGCATGTTCTTGTGAATGTTGATCATATACCGCACGTATGATTAACCAGGCCCAATCCTTATGCAGGTTCCCTAACCGATCACATGTTGAAGCTAGTACTCACTCACTTAGCTAGTTGTGTTCTTGATTCTTGTATATGATACTCATTGCTCTTGTAGTTACTTATAGTATTTCATATCTTGTATATTTTTTGCTCTTGTTCTATTTATCTTGTATTTCTCTCTATTTACTGTTGCATAGTTTTTTTATTTATTGGAACTACTGTTAGAGGTGTGCTTCGCTCCAATTCTGACTGGATAACATTTTTCATTGATTGTTGTGCTCTACATTTCAGGATTTCAGAGTGATGTTATAGATAGGACTGCTATTACACTATGGACCATAAGGTGACAATTATAGAGATCTAGGCTAGTGTTTTTTATTTCAATATTATGTCTAATTTTTTTTCTTTGGTTTATCTTTCTTATTTATTCTGCCTTTAGATTGTGGTAATTGAGTATATGATAGAACTAGTTGTATTAGTAAGATTGATAGCTAGATATTGATGACCTAGACAGCATTCTACCGTTGATGCTGCAGCATATGCTGGATGTACCCATGTACTCATGTCCGATCATGCGGGTGCGGGTCTTGATATTCTGACCTGTGTGACGAGTTGTTACGGAGGATTATGGAGCAGCCCTAGCCAGTCTCAGCCGCAGACCAATGATGCAACGATCACCGCACATTTTGATGCGCTCGAACGTAGCCTTATGGAGATCAGAACTCTGAGCCAGACGACGGAGCACAACCTTACAGAGCTCGGTACTTTGAGCCAAATGACAGAGCACAACTTAACGACTCTGGCCGCGTCTACGAAACGTAGACAGACGTAACTAGAGGAGTCGCATACGGACATCAGCGACCCACTTGCGATGATACATGCGGCGCAGGATGTGATGAGTCGGTCTGTGGCGGAGAGCACTTCGAGGATGGTATCTTCCATGGATTCATATAATGATCGACTGCTATCATTGGAGCAGATACGTCCTCCTGTTCGTCGGTATCGACACCGCCTCCATCACTGCCTCCTCCATCGGCATCGGTGACGCTTTCACAGGAGAAGTATACGTTCCTTCTATCCCAGATGCGCGACAGTGATCCTCTTGATCAGTAGTAGTCCTTGTTTTGACAGGTTTTAGTATGTTTGTGTGTATTGGCCCATTCTTGGATCTTTGATGTATTTATTTTATACTTTTGATTATATTCTGAGACGCATGTGACACTTATTTTAAATTTATTTATCTACTTCTTGGGACATATTTAGTGTAATATAACTTTGTAGATTTATTTCTATGTGAGTTTAGTTTATTATTCATATTAAATGTATATGGATTTACAGGTGTTGAGTGTTCCACCGAAGGGTCAGCGAACCCAGGGAATTCAACAGAGGGTTGTTCCGGGTCTTTATAACTACATGTACAATTTTGTTGAGAAATGTTTTACAAACTGCATCCTATTTTTTATTTTTATTTTCAGTTAGCGACATTTTGTGATGTTCTGCGAAGTACAGTTACGTCGCTAACAAGTATCAGAACGTCGCTACATGGTACTATGGACGTCGCTAGTACGTCGCTAACTTGCCATGTCAGCATTATTGTAGCAAAACGTCGCTCATAAAGTCACTAATATAGCGACATGTTGCGACCATAGCTTACGTCGCCAATTTAACGACGATACGTCGCTAATTGTCGCATATTTTGCGACGTCTTCTCGTCCCAAATATACTTCGCTACAGTGACGACTAGCGACGTTTTTGTTGTCAGTGGCCATGTAATACGCGACAATGTAAAAAAGTCGCTAATTACGTCGCCAAATTGTTTTAGCGACGTTAGTTTACATATTAGCGACGTTTTTGGACGTCGCTAATATGTGTTATTTTGGTAGTGTTTCTTGTACGAAACATTTCTCATTTTGCCATGAATACTCCCCCTTTTTTATTAATCAAAAAACAAAGGGGAGAAATATATCTGAAAGAAAAACTTTATATCATACTTACTTATTCTTCTTTCTGAGCGTGGTAGAACTTGTTGATAATGTGTTGTAGTGTATACTATTATGGTGTTCTTCGGATGGGAGATGAAAAGAGATGGAGAAGAGAGAAGTTATGTTATTTAGAAGGGCAAACAACCCTCAAACGGGTATGTAGTCAGGTTTATATATATAAAGTCAAGGTTGTTACAAAAGATAACAACAATATCTCTAGGAGATGGACATAATCATAGTTGGTTGGCACAATCACATATAATAGTTATAGAAAAGTTTATACCAAAAAAGAAACTTTAGAGAAATGGGGACATGAGAAAGCAGTTTCAAAAAATTACATCTATGAAACATTCTGCCAGACGGTTTGGCGGAATCTATTTATGCAAAAATTCTGCCAAACTGATACTTAACTTATATTATTTACTGATACTAATACTAGTACTTATTTTATATTATTTAATAATAATAATAATAATAATAATAATAATAATAATAATAATAATGTGGGTTTACAAATTGATACTTAACTTATATTATTTACTGATACTAATACTAGTACTTAAATTTTTAATTCATACAAAAAAGAGAATGATACTAATTTGGGAGTAATCTTATCATATTCAAAAGTGGAAAACCATATCACTTCTAACCTACCACTTTATTACAAATCAGACATAGAAACTACAAAAAAGTTACATTTTCCAACTCACTTCAAAAATCATCCAAACGAAGGAACTCATAAAATATGCGTACGCATGATGCACATACGCAATGCGTATGCAAACTCTCTATTTTCACATTTTTTATTCCGTTCCACTTCGTCGAACCAAACAGTCAATTTGTAGAACTTTGAATATATATTTAGATAATACCAAATTTTCAGTTTAAATATAATTTAAATATTAAATATTAATTTAGATTTGTTAATATATATATTTATAGAAATTTGAATATATACTAAAGTAATTATAAGAATTTTTTTTGATACGTGAGAATATACTTAAGTGATAGTAAGTAAGAAGAATTCTAGAATTATTTTGTTCCCCTTTTGACATTCTGGTTAAAATTTGGGACAGATATTAGTAGTTGGAAGTTCAAAGCTGCTTGAGCAATCCCAAGCCTGATCGAAACCAGGTAGGAACTGTTGGATTTACGTGGATCCGAACCCCACACAAAAAGATCCCTCGAATAGCAGTTTGGGAACAAATATGGAGATGGAGACCCACATGTCATAGATTGAAAACATGATAAAAAAATACTTTTGGAACCGCAGATCTGACTGGATTACGACCCCAACAGACCCTCCCTCCAATAAAAAAAACTCTTGATAAAGGCACTACAAAAATGAATCGGGGCTAGTCCAGTATTGGTGTTAGTACAGTCAGGAAGAATTTTTATTCAGACTAGTCCAAAATTTACTAGGGTTGCCCACACTCTTCACCTCTCTCCTCCTCCTCCACCCCCACCCTCCTCCGGCCTCTTCTTCTCCCTCCTCTCACGATTTTTCGTCTCTCCGCGTCATCGACCTCGCCATCAATCGTATTGTCGCTATCGAGCCGCACCTCAAGCACATTTCCGTCGGCTCCGTTACGAAGGCGATGGAGACGAAGAAACAGCGTGCGGGGGGCTACGCGCGGCAGAGGCACACGATCGCGGGGGGCTGCGGCTACGCCTCGTGCCGGCGACGACGGCGACGACAATAGCAGCAGAAGCGGTAGCAGCATCGGAGGCGAGCGCGTGCGCCTACGCCTCGCCACCGCTCCCGCACGCGCACCTCCGTCTCCTCCTCCGCCTCTCGCCGCCACCTCCTCCTCCTCCTACTACTGCTCCTCTGCCTCGTCCTCCCTTCCGGCCTCCACGCAGTCCCGTCTTCGTGTCACCTCGCATAGCCTTTTCCTCCGAATTGTCACAGTCCCACCAATTGGAAGGACTGTCAAAATTTTGATAGTCCTAAAAAATTAATATATTTTTTAGGATTGTCAAAAGTTTAATAGTCCTACCAATTGTTAATACTGTCAAAATTTTAATAGTCCTTCCAATTAATAGGACTATTAAAATTAAAAAATTAATTGGAGTATGAATAATTTTTGAAAATAATAAATTTATAATTATCAATGATGAAAACTTGGACTATTATGAGTCAATTTTGTATTCTCTTTATCAAGAGCCCAATAAAAGACCCCTATCTTGTCCCCCAATCTAGACTATTCTCCTTCTTTCTTCTTTCTTCCTTCTTCCTTCTTCAAAAATCCAATCTTTACTTACACGAATGGCGCGAATCATCTACCGACCCCTAATCCGAGCTCCCAAGACCCTAACCGTAGCCAAGAAGAGCCTCCCCCTCTCCCTCCCGTCCTTCCTCCACCCCTCCCGTCGCGCCAAATCCAGCGGTCCGGAGACGACGGCGGAGCTGATCGAGATCGACCTCGGATCCGAGCCCGAGCCCGAGTCCGAGTCCGGATCGGGGGCGGCGGAGATGGAGGTGGAGATTCACGTGGGGGTGAAGAGGCTGGAGGATGCGATCCATGCCATCGTCGTGAGGAGGAGCTGCCCCGAGTGGGCCCCCTTCGTCCCGGGCTCCTCCTACTGGGTCCCGCCCATGGGGAGGAGGGCCATGGGGGTGTTCGAGCTCGTCGGGAGGGTCTCCTCGAGCGAGCCGCCGCTCTCCGAGGAGGAGACCATGTCGCTCACCTCGTTCCGCGGCTGGCCTTCCTCCGAATACTTCCTCGAGGGTAAATTCTCGCTCTCCCAGTACTTGATTTCGTTGAATTTGGGTCCCACTTAATGCAGAGAGATGAGAGGATTTTGAGAGAAATTACCCAAGTATCATCCATATAAATTATGATTTGAGAATACCAAGCAAAAAATAATAATTATATCTCTAGTCATATAAAGGGAAAAAATTATTTTTAAGTTTTTATTCCCATACTTTTTGTCCATCCAAACAAGGGAAGAAAAAATTAACTCTACTTTCATTTTACTCCCCTTAATTTTTTTTTCCTCAAAATTTTCTTTTCCTACCTACAAAATTTCCCAAACACAGTATTATAGGGTGCATTTGGTTGCAAGGTGGAAAATATGTGAAAATAAATTAATTTTACGGAATTATGTTCCTAGGAAAAAAAAAATTATGGAATTTTGAAACTTCCTCATGGAAAACTTAATTTGGTATTTGATTGTCATTATTTTCCTATTGGTTGGACAAGTTTCATTTTCCACCATTTTGAAGAAAAAATATGAAAAATGATAGTCTTCGGAAAAATATTTTCATGGAAAATATAAGCTATCAAACACTACAATTGGTGAAAAATTTGTGATGGAAGGGAAAAAAAAAAACTCAATAAAACAGCCTTAGCAAAAATTGTAGCCTTTTTTTATATATATAATTGGGTGTTGTCAATAGATGCTTCTCACAATTTGAGCAAGGAGTACGGGGAAAGTTCGGAAATTTAGGCATCTGGCTGAAATGTATTAGTCTATTTTGGTGGGTAGGGAATGTTAGAGATTCAGTCCATTTATTCCATTTCCAGACAAGTTGGTGCATCATTTACCTTTCCAGATGAGATGCTTGCATTTGGGTGGTTGTCCATTTAGAGAGCCAATTTAACAGGCGGAACTCTGAAAGTCCCGAAAAATCAGAAGGGTAGTAATGAATCTTATTGTGAGATGGTTAAAATAACTGCTGTTTAACAGGCTGAAATGTATTAGTCTATTTTGGTGGGTAAGGAATGTTAGAGATTCAGTCCATTTATTCCATTTCCGGACAAGTTGGTGCATCATTTAACTTTTCAGATGAGATACTTGCATTTGGGTGGTTGTCTATTTAGAGAGCCAATTTAACAGGCGGAACTTTTCAGATGAGATACTTGCATTTGGGTGGTTGTCTATTTAGAGAGCCAATTTAACAGGCGGAACTCTGAAAGTCCCGAAAAATCAGAAGGGTAGTAATGAATCTTATTGTGAGATGGTTAAAATAACTGCTGTTTTGGGCCAATTTTGGTCGAGAGAGGGATGTGAAAATTGAAGAAAGTGGCATCTTTATTATTAATCTATTATAATGTTCAATAGAAACTTTTTAAATTGTTCGAATGAGTTTGGAAAAGGAAAGTGGGGTTTGGTTGTGTTAGGCCTCCAAACACCAAATCACTTATACTCACATTTGGGAGCATTTTAGAGTTTGGGTAAACTTCAATCCATAGTTTGCAGTATCGACCGATATCAATACGATAAGACCGATATCCGAAATCGACTGCGACTACCGATACCGACGTTTTGAACGGAAAAGATCAATCAACAAGCGTGTAAAAAGCATAGTCTGGTCGTAAAAGCATGTAAAGGAAGAAAATATATTTATCGCCGGTAAACCAATTAGTAATTGTGACTATTATTTCATTCAATTTGAATACTACTAAGAAACAACACATAAAATACTTACAAATATGCCTAAATATATAAGTTTTTATAATTTTTTAATAATTTATTAAAAATTATTTTCTTTTAAATACCAAAAAATCTAATACTCCGATCCAAAACCATCTTACTACGATATCGCCAATCTTGATACTCATAGGAAGAAGGATCCAATTCCGATACCTATACTGTGAACCTTTCAATCCTAACTCCAAAACAAACCCCAAAATTGGAGGCAGCAAAACTCCATTCCAATTGGATTTTTCATCCGAACTACAAAATGAATTATCTTCCCTCTTCTCCTATGAAACCCTTTTTGTGTTGTGTTCAATCCATCAAACATTTGTTTTATTCAACCTTATCGCAGTTTGGTTGCACCATATTGGCCATGGAATATGGTTTGTCCCTGGGCCAATGGGAGTAATCTTCGTGCATCTTAGTGAATGTCAGCTAAACATGATTGAGTTTTGGTCAGATTTGAACCTTATGATTGGGTTTTTGGGTCTGTTTGAAGGGTGTTCTGAAGAGAAACTTCTACCTATTGAGTATTAGGGTTAAGTTTGGAATCATTGAGCCTAACAGAACAACAGTAGGTATGTATCTAGCAGTTTGTCTCTAATTATATTTGTTGAGACATCAGGATTGAAGTAGGGTTGCTGTCTTCTAGGTGGGAATATGGGGTTTTCGGGTAGTACATATGTAGTCCCCTATGTTGCATGATTGAATACGGGCATAGGTACATGTGTAGTCCCCTATGTTGCATGAATGAATACGGACATCAACACGGATACAAGTATAGACACGATATGGGTATGTACAACATTTCTCCTGTGTCCATGCAACATAGTTTGTAATTTTCTGTCCAAATCCTCATCACTTTTTTTGAGATAAAATTTAGTCTATTTGCTTTATATTCTGAGTTCAATCCCTTTCCTTCTTTTATTGGACATTAAACTGATTGTATTAGCTCAATCTTGTGCTGGTTTAATTATGTGCGCGTTCACCTGGCAAGTTCCCCTTTAGAGACCGGAGGCCAAACCACAATATCTACTATTGTTAGTATTATTCTTGTGCTTGAACTACCATTACTGATTTGCACCACTACCACTGTCATCGTGGCGACAATCCCATTATCTCCAGTGTATGTAGCACCCTGCATTGATGTTAGCAGCCATACGAGATGGATCATAGGAAAGAACTTTCTGTGGGTGGTTTTCCAGCGGTCCTCAACCACCATCACCAGTCTCCCTATGAAGAGCAGTGTATCTTTTTAAGTCCCAACTTCCTTTCCGTGTGTTGGCCCACCTGACAGTCATGACGAGAATAGATGTTGCCAAATTTAGAGGCATCAATCCTGACGTCTATGCCAAATGATAGGCTCGCTTAAGGAAATTCAGTACTTGGTGTTGCCTTAGTGACTAGCATATCATCAATTTAGTTGTGGCTGCATTAATTCTACAAGTGGTGTTTTGAGCCATCCATAAGAACATGGCTCAAGATCGTTACCTTTTTCACTGATGATTTCTAGTACTCAATTAGCACCAGTAAAACCCATTCGTTTAATTTATCCAAGGTTTAAGGTTATTAAATGGCTTATATTGTGTTCTTGTCAACCCGAGTACCATGGTAGATGGCTAACATCTAGTGAGTAGTGCCATGATATAAACTGTTTTGTTTTGGCCTCATTGTTTTACTAGGTTGCACGAACTTTCCTCCAATGGACTGTATCTGTTGGCTGTGTATGTGATCAAAAGCTCAACTTCCTCTATTTCCTTTAGTCCCACATCGGTTGGACCACTCCCCCCTTGTATGTATATATTAATTCTTCTTCATTGCTCTCTTAAAGATGTTGTGTGGGGAACCCCTTGGCCCCACGCGCGCGCCGACCCGGCTCGGCTCGGTTCGGTTCGGCGCTCGTAACGGGTGCTGGTACGTGCCCACACCGTTTACTTTGAGAATATATATCCTTTCAAAGATAGAATTTTTTTTCTCTCCCTCCAACTCCTCTCTTGCTCCGTCTACTAGCTCTCATGTTCAAATATCTAGTTCTCAACCCGAACAAAATATAGAACCTAGAAGGAGTAAAAGAGAAAGAATTGAAAAGAACTTAGGAGAAGGTTTCTTCACTTTTTTAATAGATGGTGATCCCTCAACTTATGAAGAAGTAATATCTTCTCCTGATGCCCCTTTCTGGAAAGAAGCCATTAACAGTGAGTATAACTCCATCATGGAGAACAATACTTGGTTTCTAGCAGACCTACCTTTAGGATGTAAACCCATAGGTTGTAAGTGGATATTCAAAAAGAAACTTAGAGCCAATGATACTATAGAGAAATACAAGGCAAGATTAGTAGCCAAAGGTTTTATCCAGAAAAAGGGATTAGATTATTTTGGTACCTACTCACCTGTAGCTAGGATTACCTCTATCAGAACCCTTCTAACCATGGCATCCATTCATAATATGCTAATCCATCAAATGGATGTAAAGACAACATTTCTAAATGGGGACCTAGAGGAAGAAATCTACATGGAGCAACATGGAGGTTTCATTGCTAAAGGCCAAGAAAAGAAAGTTTACAGATTAATGGCACAACAAATTTGACATAGTCATCTCAGAATATGGTTTCGTGCCAAATGAGTATGACAAATGTATATACTCCAAAATTATAGATAAAAGTTGTGTCATCTTATGTTTGTATGTAGATGACATCCTTATTCTTGGATTTGTGAAGATCTAGGTGAAGCCAACTTGATTCTAGGCATGCAACTGTCCAAATACAAGGAGGGTTATACTCTATCCTTAGCACACTCTATCGAGAAAATGCTAAGAAAATTTGAGTATTTTGATAAGAAATCTGTCCTTACTCATTATGACAGTAGTGTTGTTCTCAAGAAGAATGAGGGTTCTCCAATGTAACAACACAGATATTTACAGATGATAGGTTCTCTCATGTATATATCAAACATGACCAAACTTGATATTGCATTTGCTATTGGGAGACAAGTAGATATACTAGTAATCCAAATCAGTTACATTGGACAACATTAGAAAGAGTATTTAGAATATCTTAGGGACACTCTAGATTATATGCTGCACTATACTAGACACCCTGATATCATAGAAGGTTATTCAGATGCAAACTGGATAACTGACTCACATGATGTAAAATTCATTAATGGATATGTTTTCACTCTAGGAGGAGCTGCAATCTCCTGTGGCTCATGTAAACAAACTGTCATAGCTAGGAGTACAATGGACTCCGAAATGATAGTTCTGTGAATGCTAAGATGAACAGGCACCTGCAGCTGCGCTTCAAGTCTATAAAGAGCCTATTGGGCAAATATGTGGTTCTTGACTATATAAAGTCAGAAAAGAACCTTGCAGACCACTTGACGAAGGGTCTGTCTAGGACTTTGATTCTAGAATCATCGAGGGGGATAGGGTTAAGCCCATAAGTAAAGTCACCAGCAGTGGCAACCCAACCGAGTCTCACTGGAGATCCCAAGAAGCCGGTTCAATAGGTAGGAACAAGCTGGACTTAGGTGACTTTTATGGAACACTGACTCGAGATTAAAATCTCATTTTATAATGCCCAAGTGGATGTACATGCATACAATGATTCCTCATCCCTATGGTGACAGTGTTCTTGAGTGATATAGTTATGATGAGTTTTAAAACACTTAATAGGTCCAAGCTGATATGCGGGGTTGAAATCTATCACCAACTCTTAAGGACTTACCTATATGAGAGGTCGTGAAGGTCGTGACTATGGGATAGGGCGATCCCAGACAACTCTCATGAATTTGGAATAAGTGTGCATGGCCAACCAAAAGTGCCACCCGTTAGACCCAGAACCTCTAGCGTACTATGTGTGCTATTTTTCTGAATCCCGTAAAAAAGTCTGATTCAAGGCATAGTCCATCAAGCACTTCTTCAGATAAAGACAATAGTCACTAAGTGAGATTCAAGGCTGTAGTCCATCTCATCTATGCATAGTATATACCTACCAGATACTCTTCACTTTTAATTTCTTTGTCACCTCTATTTCGGAACTTGACCTTTTTTTTGGGGGGGAGGGGGGGGTGGGATTGTTGGATGTGTATGTGAGCAAAAGCTCAACTTCCTCTATTTCCTTTAGTCCCACATCGGTTGGACCACTCCCCCCTTGTATGTATATATTAGTTCTTCTTCATTGCTCTCTTAAAGATGTTGTGTGGGGAACCCCTTAGGCCACATGCGCACGCTGCCGCCGCCCGACCCGGCTCAGCTCAGTTCGTTTCTGCGCGCGTAACGGGTGCGGGTACGTGCCCACACCTGCGGGCGCCGAATGCCGATCCAATTTACTCTTCGGGTTTGGACTGGGATCCAAAATATCTTTTTGCTCCTTGTTTTAAACTCATTGGAGATTTGAACGTTGGGCACTATGTCCAGGTTCATTTTGCACATGTGACAGCTTCTGTAACAGCTCATATGACAACAATTTTTTCACGTTTTTTTCCTTTTGTTATTGCTCTTTAATGGCCAGTTTATGAGCTATTTAATTTCTTGTCCATTGGTTGTCTTTGGACTGCCTTTATATTGCGGTCTCCTCCTCCTCCTTTCTTTACAGAATATTGTTCCTCTACGTGAAACCTCTTTCTCTGCTTCTTCTCTTCAACAACATTCTTTCCTCTAAATCCTTGCTCTGGGCAGAGCTAAGTTCGGTCTCTCTTTCCGAGTTGTGTGCGACGAAGAGAAGCTGGTAGTCAGGGGTTTTTACCACTAGGAGCTTCCGAGAAACGTCTGCACATAGACCTCGGATCAACTCTTAGGGCAGTACTTCGTGCACGACTTCCCCAGAGGCCGATTACATTTTCTTCTTCTTCTTTGTTCTTGATTAGCAATATCAAATTTCTGAAAAATATTATATATATATATATATAAATATTTACAACAGTATTTGTATCTGACATACCTTGAACATAATACTTACGAGACACTCATGTCAGATAATGGCCATCCATTTCTAGGCACCAATGGAAACCAAAATGGTTAAAATCGTGCCAAAGATAGTTGAGATATGAAAATTTAATATTTATTTAGTTACTATCCAAAATATGTATAAATATAGATAATGATTAAGCAGAAATCAGCAGAACCAGTGGCGAAAAGACAACATGCTTAGACTGTTTTGCTTGCTTGCATTAATTAAACCTATATTCTGCCAAACCAAACCCATACATCGTCTTTACTGAATCACAATTTATTATAACTGAACTTCATAATGGCTAAGGAGCATTATTCATCATCCAGTACAGTCCGACCAAATGTCGGGCTTGACAGAATGGAACTTATGTGCTGGTTGAGTCTTTTTATTGGGTTTTTGGATCTCTTGTCTATAGTTTTCAAGGAATATTTCATGAAATGAACAGTATGGTTATGTTTGCAGGTATTAGGCTTTTATAAAGGCACCAATACTTTCTTTTTCATTAGATTCGTTAGCGTGGTTGAGGGTTAGAAGCAAAATTTGAGGAGTTTGATTCATTAGCATGGTTGAGAGTTGTTGTAGGGTCCTAGATGAAAGTCGTGTTCGCAGTGACTTTGATTTCCAGTCTCTTGTATATTTTCGAATTCAATCTTTTGCCTGCACCAACCTCCAATGTTTGACCTATTTTTCTCTCTTTCTTCGATACTTGGCTCCTCTCAAGCTTTCACTGGAACCACTTATCACCTGTTCCTAGTTAAACATGACTTGTGTCACTGATCCTTCAAATCACATAATCATATTTTACCTTAGACCAAAAGAATTACCCCACCCACCCAACCACATTCTCCATCGTCCCATGCTTCATTTATAGTGTACAGAATCATCATACTGCCCAAATGCGTCATATAGGTCAGTGGGTTCAAATGGAAGGGGATGTAATGTAAACTCCAGGAGGGTTCACTCTAAAGTGGTAGAGACTATGCAGTTAATAACGGTTTTTTCATGATAACGGTCCAGTAGAGTTATAGATATATCACCGATATATCGGTTTTATAACGGTAAATATCGGTTTGTATTTTTAACACAATTTTTATATATGAACAATACACTTAATAGTTTTCTATTATAAAATATGCAGAAAGTATACATATCGTCGAGAAATCCAAGAGATCCAAGATAAAGGAGATCACTTGAGGAACTACATCTCTGAATAAGTTTGATGCATGCAGATTTTGATGGCAGAAGATGTAATCTCCATTCTCCATTGATGTGAATGTCATATCATTCAATATCGGTTTTATGTGAATGTCATATCATTCAATATCGGTTTTTCTGTAGCAAAACCAGAATGTCATATCATTCAATATCAGTTTTTCTGTAGCAAAATCAAAACTGTGAGAAATCGGTTTTTTGTAAACCGATATTTCGAACAATATCGGCCATATCGACCGATAATATCGGTTTTGATATTTTACCGATATTTCTGCAAAAAAATATCGGTCCAGGACCGATACCATTAAATATCGGTTATATAACCGATATATAACCGTTTTTGACTACTTTGGGTAGAGATATAATAGGTTGTATGCCCCTGATGAGCTCACCTTGTTTTTGGAATATTCTTTGTTAAGAGGTAAGTCTTTGGGCCTATTACTGTGGCTAGAGTATATAAAATATGCAATCTGCTGAGATGCATCAACCAAGTGTAAGTGGGTTCGAACTAAAAGGGGGTGTGATGGAAAAAGAATATTGGGGGTTATCTTTGTTTATTAAACTTTTGGAGGGTTCACATGGTCCAGTGATAGAATCATCAACCTGACGAGATGCATCAACTAAGTCTTAAATGGTTTCAGATTGACGGGTGATGTGATGGGAAAAAGGTATTTATTAGGGTTATCTTTTGTTTAGCGAACATCTGGCAGGTTCTCATTGTGAAGTGATTGAGATTTAAAAAATAGGTTTACGTCACCTGATGAGCTCACTTTTGCTTGCATTTTACTTTGCTGAGATGGACATCTTTAGGCCCATTCTGATGGCTTTCATCGTTGAGTGAATCATACCAGATACTTGCTGACCTTGGATGAAGGGATATCCGTATGAAACAATGGATTTCATATGGCTAGTGGAATGAAAGGTATCAGGAATTATATAGAAAAGATATTTTGTGACTTTTAGTATTAATTAGTGATCCCAGCTTGTTTGAGTTCTTCTATAGCATACAAGTTCTACGTCATCTCTGTGAATAGAAGATTTTATACCATATAGTAATGAAAAGTGAAGACTTTCACATAGTATTTTTCTATAGAAAAATACTCGTGATTATTGTGGATTTTCGCTTTGTTTCCATATAACATATCCGTTCTACGTCTGTAAACTGTGTTAAGTCTTAAGAGTTGGTCAAGGAGTTCTAGTGTGTGGCAAGAGATTTTGATATGAAATAGGATTGACATTTTTCGGGGCTTTTTTTTTTTTTTTGCATAATTGGTTCCTTCACCTGCGAAAGGTCAACAATGGCTTTGTCTTATTACTATGGCCACCTTTCCAATCATGTTAGTTCTTCTTCAAATAGATTCAGAAACTTTATCTTCATTTAATTGTTTTCATTGCCCTTATAGTATTTATATTCTCCGTCTTATTTACTAATAACGTTTGGCTACAGGAGCTTTACCTCATCCGCTGAAGAGGAGCTCAAGGAATTTTGTGGCACAATCTGATGATGAAGAGTGAACTCATGTACAAAACATGGAAATTGGTGCAGTCCAAGGCTACCGACGTAGCATCATCACCAATTTTCTTTTCTGCTGGTTCATTTATGTTAAGTCTGTTTCGGAAAAAAAACAAAGTGACCTGTATGTAGAGTAGCAGTATGTAATATACACCTTGAATATAAATTGATTTCTTTGTAAGAAGCACAAGTGTATCTCTGTTAAGGCCGATGCAATTACAGCAGTAGTCTAGGGTTAATGAGTTGGCTGACCCAACAAAATGTCCGATATTGATACTGAACTTATATTAACATTTGTGAAGCCCAAGTTAACATCCGCTAGTCTGCAACCGAAGCCATGTTCTGCTTACCAGCTGAGATTTGCTCATATATAGAATGTTACACTGTTCACCTGATTGTACCTGTGCCTCCAATGCGGATAATATGCTGTAATTTTGAACTTGGGTTTTTGTATCATGGAAAAGAAATGTACAGAACGGGAATAAGTAGTGTGCAGTTAAATTGTGAAAAATCCTCATATTAACTTTTTTGTAATCTTGGAGATAGGACAATTGAAAGTAAGCTGATTTTTTGGATTTTCTTTGAGATTTTAGTTGGGAGTGTCCAAAGTGTGGATTCAGTAGCTTGAGAATAGTTATGCACAATGTTCTAAAACTCGGTCTAGGCAGCGTCTAGACGCTAGTTGGCCGTTCGCCGCCACGAAAATTCTCTAATAGGCCCTCCTAGGCACTAGGCGGTGTCTGTTCGACCTTGAAATTTGAAAAGAAGAAAAAAGAAAACTTACTTCGCCAGAGTTCGGACGACGGCGGTGGTGGTGGTAGTGGTGGCGTTGCTGCTACCGGTGGTGGTGATGTAGTGGTGGTGGTGGTGGTGCTACTGTGGTGGCGGTGGCAATGGTGGTGAGGAGAGAGAGGCAGGAGAGGAGAGGGAAGTGAGGGGTTGGGGTTAGGGTTAGAGTCGGTTGCATTATATAGGGTTGGGTCGGGTCGGATTCGTCATCCATTTAAAAAAAAAATTGCTTTCGGTTGTTCGGATTTGAACTCAACAACACTTAAACACATCCCCTAGCCAATAAGTCACATAAACATTTGCATTAGAATAATACATTCAAATTACTTTATCTATGTAACAGAAAAAAAAAAAAAAAAAAAAAGCAGTTCGTCGTCTACGAGCTATGTGGCCTATCGGCTCACCGAATCCGTCTACCAAAATTTAGAACATTGGTTATGCATAGTTTGGAACCCAAGACCGTAGATTATTTGGGTGGTTAATTAAGATTATTAATATATATCACTCTTTAATTACAAGTTAAGATTACGAATATATGCTGCTTTTAATTACAAAAGTTTTGAAACCAATGTCACTACAAAAATCAAATCCATGAACCCGTAGCTCGTCACGTTGTGCATGCATCATTTCAAGAATCTCACGTTCTGCATCTTTTTGTGCAATTTTAATGTCAATGGTTGATGTAAGATTAAATTCTAGGAAAGCCATTGGTTTACAATAAGTTTGAAAAAGCTATATCAAAATTGAGTTGTATCTTGGTCGTGGTGGTTTGCAAGAAGTCGAAAAAGCTATAATCAAAATTGAGTTATATATGGTCCAATGGCTAGTGGACTTGCATAGTTATAGACAATTGATAAAGGCATCCCAAAATGTGACTGGAGCAGCACAATTTTTTTTTTTTGTTGTTGGGACTTTTAATCCCCAAAATACGCTTTTAAAAGTGTTGAACATCTAAACTTAAGTATAAAAGAAAAAGAAAAAAAATTCTTACCCTTTTATTCTTTCTCTTCCTTTCCAAATCCTTACACCTCAAACTCCTAAATAAAATAGACCATATACTCTTTAACTAGACCTGTCAATTCGGCCGGACCGGTCCAGTCCGACACGAGTTCGGCCTGAAAAAATGGTCCATGTGTCGGCCCGGGCCGAATAATCATGGGCCCCACCCGACCCACTATATTTGGACGTGTCGGATCTCATGTATCAGTCCATAGAAGAGGTACGGTCCGGCCCGAAACCCAGGCACGACCCAACCCGAGGTCCGACCCGGCCCGACACGTTGTTGAGGTATGCCAAAATAGTTGACATAGTAGTGGTAAGTTGGATGTTGCACATTATCTAACTTATGTTCTATTGAGTAAGGGATATTATGGCCAACAGAACCTTTTTTGTAAACCTTTGTACAAACATACAGAGGTTCACTACCTATTTGCAATATGGTAGAGTTGTTTTGGCTTTACTTTGGAAGCAACCCATGTGATTCAATAAAGGCAACTCCTTTTTTTTAGTCCCACATGGGTCATTCTCCTTTCCATATATTGTTTTACCCCTCTTAGTGGGTAAGTAGATTTTGTGGGGGATGTGCTAGATCTCATCCAACCTGCGAGCGGGTGCGCGATTTAATGCGCATTTTTACGCGTTTATTAGTCGCGCACTTTGCACTTTGCACTTTGCACTTTGCACGCTTGCGCGCCGCGGAACGGACATGGGTACAAAGGTAATTTCACAACTTATTTTATTTTTATTTTTTATTTTCGTTGGTTTGGTCTGGTGAGTTGTCGGTCTTCCGCGGAACCGTTCTCACGTAATCCCGTTACGGAAAGAGTGGAAAAGGTTGCGTGAGAGATATATCCAGGATACGATCCTGAGATCTTATAACCAGAATCTGTTTTTTCTCTTCTCTCTCGCTCTCTGTTCGGAACGAAAAGAAAAATCATACAGAGACGGAAAAGAAAAGAAAACCACCAGAACCTAAATTCCTCCAAAAATTCCTCCGTCCAATCTCTCTTCTTCGGGCAAGGCTGTGATCGTTCGTGGGATTCGCCACCGGGTGCACGGTGCAGTGGATCAAAATGATTCGTTGTATCTCGGGAATAGATCGCCAGGAACCCGCTGCACTGTTCGTGGGGGCAAAATTCTATTCTAAGGACAGCATGTAACGTGCCTCAAATCCTCTACATATTTTCTGTCTTTAATTTTACATCTTTCAATTTGCATTCTTTATGAATTTTTTCAACAATCTTAGAATAAAAATTCGTTGCTTCTGTCTACTTTCTGTTTTCTGTTTGTGAAAATTCATATATGCATGATGAACACCACCGTAGAAGAACTGTCCACCAACATTCATAACTCCTCCAAACCGGAGAAGTTTGATAGCCTGAACTTTAAGAAATGGCAGCGTAGGATGACCTACTGGCTGACTTGCTTGAAACTGTTTAAGGTTCTCAAAGAACCGAAAATTCTATCTGACTTACACGAACCTGCCAGGACCTATGAATTAGAGTCCTACAATGAGACAAACTTTATCTTTCACAGTAAAATTCTCAGCTATTTTTCTGATACGTTCTATGATATATATTGCACTACCTCTACGTCCAGAGAGCTTTGGGAAGCTCTTAATAAAAAATACTCCAATGAAGGAGCGGGTTCTGAGATTTACATTGTAGACAGATTTTTAGAGTTTAAAATGGTAGATAAGAAGTTTGTTGTTGAACAGACTAATACCCTTCAGACTATCATACACGAGATATCTCAGAAAGATATGTCATTTGTTGATAAGTTTCTTATTGCTGCCTTCATTAATAAACTTCCCCCGTCCTGAAAAGAATTTGGTTTAAAACTAAAATATAATAAGAAACCCATGTCCTTAGACGAACTGTTCGTATCCTTCCACATTGAGGAAGAAGGTAGAACTAGAGACAAGGAACCTCTAAGTACTGAATTCGAGGCAAAGTTACACATTGTTGAAACCAAGGAAAAGCCTAAGGGCCAACCCCATCAACAGAGGAACAACCCCCATAATAGGAACCCTGCAAAGAAAGAGTTTCTTAAGCCAAAAGTTGTGATTGGAAAAAGACAACAGACCTAAACGAGAATGTTACAACTGTGGTAAGCCTGGTCACTTTGCTAGGCAATGCCGCCACAGGAAGAAGGGTCAGAGATTTCAGAATCCTGATCGTCGAACTCCTGCAGATGCTCATGTTGTTCCACAGGCTCATGTTATCATAGCCGGGACCGAATCTGTCGGTACCTATGATCACAGGTTTGTAACTGTATGTTCTATTTTTTTAGTCCTCGTATCAGCCTACTGACTAGTGGGTTGATACAGGGGCAAATGTCCATGTATGTCCTAATATTAATTTTTTTTTCCTCCTACCGGCAGGTTGAGGAAGGCGAATCAGTAGCTATGGGAAACTCGAGTGCTGCCAGAGTGCATGAAAAGGGAAGAGTGAACCTCAAGTTGTCTTCGGACAAGATTCTCCCTTTGTATAATGTGTAGCACGTACCAGACGTCAACAAGAACTTAATTTCTGGTTATTTTCTAAATAAACATGGTTACAAACTTGTATTTGAGTCTGATCGAGTTATAATCTCCCTGAACGGTAACTTTATTAGGAAAGACTATATATGTGGGGGTCTGTTTAAACTTTTTGTGGACATGCCTTGCAGTACTTTAACTTTCTGTTTAAATAATATTGCATCTACTTCTACTTCTGATTCGAATGTCCTCTTTTATAATACTAATAGTTGTGATATTTGGCATGGTCGTTTGGGACATGCTAATTTTAACTCTTTAAAGAGAATATCTAAGTTGCAATTGATTCCTAAGATTGACATGAGCATGAATGAAAAATGTGATATATGTACACAAACCAAACAGCCCAGAAAATCCTTTCATTCTGTTGAAAGGAGTTCTCAGCTATTGGAGCTTATTCACAGCGATATTTGTGAATTGAACGGTATTCTTACTCGTAGTGGTAAACGGTATTTTATTACTTTTATAGATGATTATTCAAAATACTGCCATGTTTAGTTGCTTAGAACTAAAAATGAAGCTTTCAGTAAGTTTGTATCTTTTAAAGCTGAAGTTGAAAACCAGCTTGAAAATAAAATTAAAATTCTCAGGTCTGATCGTGGGGGTGAATACACCTTTACTGAGTTTGACTCTTTTTGTGAATTGCATGGCATTATACATGAGGTAACTGCTCCTTATGCTCCTCAACAGAATGGGGTAGCAGAAAGAAAAATAAAATATTTCTTGATATGATTAATGCTATGTTCGGTAGTTCTGGTTTATCTGATAATTTGTGGGGGGGGGGGAAGCTCTTCTTTCTGCATGTCATATTTTAAATAAAGTTTTTTTCAAAAAGATTGATAAGACCCCTTATGAACTTTGGAAAGGTAGAAAGTCATCTTTAAAATATTTCAAAGTGTAGGGGTGCCTTGCTAAAGTTTTTGTCCCTCCTACTAAGAAAAGAAAATTGGGACCCAAGACCGTAGATTGTACATTTTTGGGATATGCCCAAAATAGTATTGCTTATAGATTTATTGTAATTAAGAGTGAGGTAAATGGTATTAATGCTAACACAGTCATGGAATCTAGGGATGCTACATTTTTTGAAAATATTTTTCCATTAAAAAATATAATTCCCAAATCTTCTATTTCTACACAAGTCCCTGATGTAACCTCTAGTTCACAACCAGAGGAGATTATCCCAGTAGAACCCAGGAGAAGTAAAAGAACAAGACGAGACCAGACCTAGGTGAAGGTTTTTTACCTACCTTGTTGAAGAGGACCCTATATCTTTTCAAGGGGTTATGTCCTCAGTTGATTTCTTATTTTGGAAAGAGGCCATAAATAGTGAAATAGATTCTATTATATCAAATAGAACTTGAAATTTGGTTAACCTTCCTGTAGGTTGTAAACCAATATGATGCAAATGGATCTTCAAAAAGAAGTTAAGACCTGATGGGTCTATTGAGAAATTCAAAGCCAGGTTAGTGGCTAAAGGGTTCAAACAAAGAGAAATGGTAGACTTTTTTGACACTTACTCTCCTATTACCAGAAATACCACAATTAGAATGTTAATAGCTATTGCATCTGTTCATAAACTGTTTATTCATCAAATTGATGTAAAAATTGTATTTCTGAATGGAGATTTACAGGAAGAGATCTATATGGAACAACCTGAAGGGTTTGTTGTTCCAGGGCAAGAACGCAAGGTATGCAAATTAATTAAATCTCTCTATGGGCTGAAACAAGCGCCAAAGTAATGGCATGATAAATTTGATAAGGTAATTCTATCATATGGTTTTGCTATTAATGATTCTGATAAATGTGTATATAGTAAAACTGTTGGTAACTCTTGTGTAATATTATGCATGTATGTTGATGACATTCTTATTTTTGGTACTGACATGGATATTATTTATGATATCAAATCATTCTTGTCTCAAAATTTTGATATGAAAGATTTAGGACCTGCTGATGTAATTTTAGGACTTAAATTAAGTCGCACTTCTGAGGGAATTGGTATCTCCCAATCTCACTATATAGAAAAGGTTCTAATTTTTTTTAACTATTTTGATTCTAAACCTATAAGCACTCCATATGATGCAAGTATCAGGTTGAAGAAGAATAAAGGAGACATTGTGGCTCAGTTGAAGTATTCTCAGCAAATCGGATGCCTGAAATATATTGCTAATCGTACCAGACTTGATATTTCCTACTCAGTAGGAAAGCTTAGTCGGTACATTAACAATCCGGATAGTTCACATTGGACTGCCTTAGAACGGGTAATGAGATACCTAAAGGGCACAATATCCCATGGATTATTCTATGGAGGACATCCATCTGTATTATAAGGGTATACTGATGCAAACTGGATCTCCGATATAGATGAGACCAAAGCCACAAGTGGATATGTATTCACATTGGGTGGAGCTTCTGGTGCGTGAAACTCTACCAGGCAGACCTGTATTTCTAGATCTACTATGGAGGCAGAATTTATATCTCTCGACCTCACCAGTAGGGAAGCAGACTGGCTTAGGAATCTGGTAACAGATATTCCTCTGTGGAGCAAACCAGTTAATGCTATCCCTGTACACTGTGACAGCCAAGCTGCAGTAGCAAAGGCTCAAAAACAAGTTATAATGGAAAATCCAGACATACGTCTGAGGTACAATCCGGTGAAGCAATTGCGATCCAGTGGAATAATTGCAATTGACTTAGTCAGATCAAAGAACAATCTAGCAGATCCTCTAACTAAAGGGCGCTCAAGGAGACTAGTGTTGGAGACAACAAGAGGAATGGGTTTAAAGTCCATAAATTGAGTCACCTCAAAGGCAACTCGACCTTCGATTGGAAGCACCAAGAAAAGGTTCAATGGGTAACAAAAAATTTGATGTGTGACTGAAAACACTATATGATAGTAACTGTAAAGAACCATTCATCTACTGTATAGTATTGATCTACAATAAATAAAAGGGTGATTGTAATATCTTAATGAATCTGTCACTTATAAAGTAGGGTATATAAATTGCAGAATACCTAGAAAGATTCACATATTTAAGAGTGAAAGTGGGGCCGCTTTCTATGAAAACTCGGGCTGTTCTCTAGAGCTCTTAAGAAATCGAGATAGCACATGGCCGAAAAGTGCACAACTGTTGATACGATCAAATGCCTATAATGTGTTTGTGTGTATGTTGAGTATGTACAAATAAGATTCTAAGTTCAAGACTTATGTCACTTTGGGTATGTATAGATGAGATGTATAACACTAAGGGGAGGTTCAAGTTTGGAAGACACCTTCCTCTGATACACAGTGTGATTGTCCATATCTTATTTTTCTTCCTATATGTCCTATCGTGCTATACCTTCTTTGTTCTCTTATTGAATCATGTGGGAGATTGTTAGAGTAGTTTTGGCTTTACTTTGGAAGCAACCCATGTGATTCAATAAAGATAACTCCTTTTTTTAGTCCCACTTTGGGAAAGGAGAAGTCATTCTCCTTTCCATATATTGCTTTACCCCTCTTAGTGGGTAAGTGAGTTTTGTGGGGGATGGGCTAGATCTCATCCAACCCGCGATCGGATGCGCGATTTAATGTGCATTTTTACGTGTTTATTAGTTGCGCACTTAGCACTTTACGCGTCGTGGAACGTACATGGGTACAAAGGTAATTTCACAACTTATTTTATTTTTATTTTTTATTTTCGTTGGTTTGGTCTGATGAGTTGATGATCTTCCGCGGAACTATTATCACGTAATCCCGTTACGGAAAGAGTAGGAAATGCTACGTGAGAGAGATATCCAGGACACGATCCTGAGTTCTTAGAACCAGAATCTGTTTTTTCTCTTCTCTCTCTCGCTCTCTGTTCGGAACAAAAAGAAAAATCGTACAGAGACGGAAAAGAAAAGAAAACCACCAGAACCTAAATTCCTCCAAAAACTCCTCCGTCCAATCTCTCTTCTTCGGAAAAGGATATGATCGTTCGTGGGATTCGCCACCGGTTGCACGGTGCAGTGGATCGAAGAAATTCGTTGTATCTCGAAAATAGATCGCCAGGAACCCGCTGCACTGTTCGTGGGAGCGAAATTCTATTCTAAGGACAACGTGTAACGTGTGTCGAATCCTCTACATATTTTCTGTCTTTAATTTTACATCTTTCAATTTGTATTCTTTAGGAATTTTTCCAACACAATATGCACATTATCTAACTTATGATCTATTGAGTTACAAACGTAATTATTTCAATTTGAGTTATTGCCAATAACTGGCAACTGAGCTTCTACAGAAGCCTCTATAGTGGCATTGATAATCTATGTATGCATCATGCAATAATGCAAGTATGATTTAATAAAAAAAAAACCATGAACACTACTATAGCAGCCTCTTAAGAGAAGTATTTATCCTACTACTAGTAAGAAAAATATTTAGTTGAATGCATGTTTAGGGAAAGTTCAACTAGTTATAAAAGAATGACCGTTCCAAACACGCATTTAGTTGAATGCATGTTTCTGATAGTGCATTTTGAGTCATCCCATAATTTTTTTTTATAGCAGCCTACTATGTATGCATGTATGTAGATAAATATTTCTTTTATAATATAAGTCTAATATTAGTGAGATTTAGATGAAAGCGGATGCACGGCCCGGCCCGGTCCGATCCAAAGTCCACTGTGTCGTGGATTATGGGCCGGGTCAGGCTCAGTTTTTTACCCTTAGGTCTGATCCGACCCGTTAAATTGCATGGGCCTAAGAGGTCCAGCCCAAGTCCGGCCCGGCCCACCCAAATTTGGGCCGGGCCGGCCCACTTGACAACTCTATCTCTAACCTTAAACCCTAACATTCCAATCGCTGCAGGCGAATCTCTAGTGATTTCCGGTCATGTCTTCTCCAAACTTCTTCGACCAAGCTTCTAAAGTTTGTAGTTATTCTCCAATAAAAATGGCTCCCAACAATGAAGAAGAGGTGATGAAAAAATAATTCGATGAAGTAATCAGCTCGTCAAGTACACTTACCTTGAATTTGTGAAGATCCAAAGAACCTAATGTTGTTTTTCCTCCTTTCCTTCTTTCATTTTTTGCAAAAAAAAAGGTCCGAAAATCGCAAGGGTGCACCATAATGATCGAGCTAGTTGTTTTTCCTAATGTTGAGAATACACTTACCTTGAATTTGTGAAGATCCCGAAGAACCTAATGTTGTTTTTTCTCCTTTCCTTCTTTCGTTTTTTTGCAAAAAAAGTCCTAAAACCGCAACTAGACGAGTTGGGGCTGCCAAAATTTTGGCACTCCATAGGCAGAGAGACATAACTCTCTGTTATAGAGTACCAAAATTTTGACAGTCCTAACAAAACACAAGAATGCCAAAAAATTGGCAGACCTGAAGGCATACTTCTTTGTCTTCTAGACTATCAAAATTTTGGTTATCCTAAGCGATCATGTTTAGGTTGGGGCTAGATTTTCTTTGAATTTTTATGTAGGTTTGTTTCTTTTGGATTTACCTATTTCTTTCTATTTTCAGATGCATAATATTTTGTTAATAGATGTGGTCGTCCCTATACTATTAACATCGAATTAGACCATCTATTTGTGATGGACGTTGTGTGTAACTCTCATGAGAAAGTGCAAAGTTGGTGTCAAGAAGTTGGAAAACAACATAACACAATGTTTTAAGATCAAAGAGTAATCGGCCCAACCAAAAACAGAAGAGCTTGTATGTGAGAGAGGTGGTATGTTTAGGCATCATTACAAAAAAAAGGCGGTCCCAAAAGAAACAGAAAATGGAAGAGAAGCATGGGACATAAAAATGAGGATGCTCATTCAAGTTGCATTTATTTAACATCATTGAGGACTAGTGGACAGTCATTGTAGTGCCCCATTCACCCTCTTCGGGGAGCGCGGCTAAGAAATACATGGTATCATTCGATCGGGACAGATTGAATTAAGATCATTTTCTCGTTATGGATTGGTTTCTTCGGAATCAAATCCCACATTCAGCGGATCGTGCCTCAAGGAAGGACTCGGCGGCAGAGTCGCGAGTGGCGTTTCCGTTGTGCTGGTTTTTTTGTCCGCTTTCGATGCCGCTTGGTTGCTTTCTTGTTGGTTTTGTGACTTGCATTTTCTTGAACGATTTTGATGGATTTTATTATCTTTGTTCGTTGAACTTCGCATTTCGTATCGAACTCTGGAAGACCGATGTAGAAGCATGAAAAATACGCTGGATAGCTATACGCAGCATGTTGATGCAGGGCAGCGTAAACAGATGACCTCAGAGCCATCAAAGTGCAACAGAGCTTTTCCGCTGAGCACATCGTAAAATATAAGACCAAGGACCATCCGCGTAATACAGCATGTCCAGGCTGCTTCAGCATAAAAAGGGTGCTACATCGCCTTTATGGCGTAAAACTCATCCGCTTTCAATGCAGCATTGAAGTGTACGAGAAACGCTTCGTGTTCTTCGAAATGAACCTGTCAGATCAAGCAATGAACCTGACGTCTGGACTCCTGACAAAGAGTACTGCACGATTACCCAGGCGACGGCTATAATGATGGTGCGGTACTGCAACCCATGCTGTCATTTACTGCCATTTTCTTGGCGTAAACCGCTTTTACACATACAAAGGAATACACTGCCTAGTTTTACACAGGCAGATGTGAGCTGTTTACGCTCCATAGAAGACAAACAGCCTGCCACGTCAAAAGCTGCTCTTCGTACAGGGCTCGAGGCACGTTCCTGCATTTAATGCACAGAGTGATGATAGAACTCGAGGCACGTCTCTGCATTTAATGCACAGAAAGGGTGGCAGACCTTCAAAACATGCCTCTGCATTTAATGCGCAGGATAATGGCGGATCTCTGCATTTAATGCAGAAGATTTGATTAAATGTCACCGAACCGTCGTTTAGTGACATCCCCTTTGCGTAAACTGCTTTTACGCATACAAGGGGATACGCTGCCTAGTTTTACACAGGCAGACGTGAGCTTCTTACGCTCCGCAGAAGACAAACAGACTGCCACGTCAGCAGTTGCTCTTCGTACAGGATTCGAGGCGCGTATCTGCATTTAATGTGCAGAATGATGGCAAATCTTCAAGACACGCCTCTGCATTTAATGCGCAGGATGGGGGCAGATCTCTACATTTAATGCAAGAGATTTGATTATATCTCCAAGAGCCATAATTTTGGCTAAGACGTCTACATCATCACTTTGGCACATTTTGCCAACTCAGGCCTCAGTCAGGAGAAGAGGATCAGCTATCTTCTGTGCCCACTCAGCTTCTACGCCCACTCGGCTTTTACGCCCACTCGGCCTCTATGCCTACTCGGCTTCTACGCCTACTCGGCTTCTACGCCATGGTGACAGTTATTGGCTTCTACGCCAACCTCTTCTACGCGAAGGATAACTACCTACGTGGCTTTTTATGTCGTGATCTTCGCAGCAATTATACGCGTTGTCTCTTAATTGGACATGCGTCACACGCTCATTCAAAAGGTCATTTATACGCGGGCAACGGTTATTTTAACCATCGTATAAAAGGGTGCTGTACTTTCCACTACTCGGTTTCTATGCCGACTGAGTGGTCACTGTCACTAAAACTCTATAAATAGAGACCTCTATTGACAGAGGTCCAAGGTCGGAAATTGGTCAAGAAATCCAGTATCAGATCCAAGGTCGAAAGACGGAAGATTGAAAGGTCGAGATTTGGTCGCAGATTTCAAGAGAGAAGAATCCAGAGCTCAGGCAAAGAGTAGTGATCGACGACGCATCGAGCATCCACTCTCTTTAGCAACCTTCGAAGCTGCTTTCTGTCTTCTATGGCACTTCTTCATCATCGTGTGGTCCAAGGGACAAAGTGATCGACTGCAGATCAGACTCCTATAGCAATATTTACCCAGATTAAAAAATTGTACTCGACATCCTCATATAGGATTAATTGTACTGCTTGTTTGTAAACATAAAGAGCGAGTTTTCGTATAAAGCCTCATTTCCATATCTTTCATTTATTTTATCAGATAACAAGATGGCGACTCTGCTGGGGACATCTTTCTCTTCTAATGAGGAAGCAATTGCTTAACACGAAGCAGTATCCGTGGGATCCATGAACAAGACACTGGTCGTCCAGTTCGACCAGTCTGCCTAAAAAGATATGCTTTGAACAGGGGGTAGCTCTCACTCTCTCTCTGTCCAAGACAACAAGAAGCTGCGTAAGGTCTGGATGCCCAAGACATCCTCTACCATTCCTATCGACTCTCCGATCTCTTCAATCTCTCCGACCAACGAGGTTGTAGCATTGCTCCCTCCGCGCCTTGCGTGTAAAATTCAGTCGCCTGTCTCTGACAGGGCAGACAAAACTTCTGGCAATGCCTCAGCGCCAATCCAGAAGTATACTCCGCGCCTTACGCGTAAAATTCAGTCGCCTGTCTCTGACAGGGCAGATAAAACTTCTGGCAATGCCTCAGCGCTAGTCCAGAAGTACACATCGCGCTCTGTGCGTAAAACTCTGTCTCCCGTCTGTGACGGAATAGACAAAATTTCTGATAATGCCTCAGCGTCAAATCAGGAATCCCAAACGCGCTCCGCTCGTAAAAATGCATCTGCTTTCCATGGAAAAGCAGATGATCCCTGCAATCTACGCAAGGGAAAGCAAGCGGCGGACTACTCAACTTCTCGGCCTTTACGCCAGCAAGGGAACAATCTGCCCGTCCTCCGGATTATGCGAGAGGCTGACGGCCGACTGGGGACATCCTCAGCTTTATGCCAACCGGAGCATAGCTCCAAATTATGCCAGGAGAAGCCCCTCAGCGTAAAGAAGGCTCAATTTGCGGAAAGACACCCTCCTCAGGGATTATCCGCTACCCAGATGGCCAACCTGCTGTATATAGGTGGCACAGGGAAAACTATGGTTCCCAACATCCGCATGCCCACTGATGTGAACAGAAGGAACAAGCCATCATCTTCTTCTTCTGTAACTCCTTTTGACCTGCGCAAGTATCTGATCCAGAAACGCAAGGAGAGGGGATCTTCCAGCATGTCTATTACGCCTCCTAGCGAGCACTATTGTAATAGTCATAGGATTGTAATTAATTATTGCTGTTCTGAAGCAAAACAGTCGGTTTTCGACCGGTTGAGCTGCTCTCCGTCTTTCCAGGAAGAAGAGCCCATGCATGCATCTGTGAACATGGCTTCATACATACTTAGAGGAAGGTCGGGCTCAAGACGTCATCCCTCTAGAACTCCGAGCCGAAGAAGATTCAACATGCTCCTTAGGAACACCGAAGCTGGGGTATTCCGAAATACTCGTTTGAGGTCACGACAACCGGCTTCGTACTCTTCTTATTCCGATGCTGGGGGTCGCCAGTCTCCCGAATCAGACGTCGAAAGTATAGAGTCAACTTCTACAGAGACCTATACTAATCTTTCAATGACACCCAGGGAGATGGGAGTTTATGCCATTGGGGATGAATGCGAGGAAGCTTCCCCGTCCGGGAGCGCTGAGCAACGCATTACTGTATTGGAGACGTCTCTGAAAGAGATGCAATCCATGATGGAGAACATGTACCAGATGATGCTAACTCAACACACAGCTGCCATGGCTCAAGCATCGGTCCCTCCAACTCAGATACGTGTGGGGGTGGACTTACCACCATCCAACACGATCCAAGAGCCTACTCTAGATCAAGAGTCAGCAGTTCCTCTGCTTCCTCACTCGGAGAATGTATTACCTCCCGTTGGAGTCGCAATACAACCGATTCCTCACCACTCCGTGGTCCCACTACCGGCTGAAAATCCGATGCAGGTAGTACGGGAGCTGAAAGCCCAATTTGATGCCTTGAAGCACAAAGATCAGCTCAAAAAATTGGGAATCAACCAGCCTTACCCGGCTATCTGGGAAGAGGCCCCTTTCCCTCCTAAATACAAACCACAGACCATGGCTCTGTTCGAGGGAAAAACATCACCGAGTCAGTACATGAACTACTTCAGTATGATGATGGTGTTACTACAGGGGAATGACGCCCTCCTCACTCGGGTGTTCAAGGGCTGTCTCTCGGGAGTGGCTTACCAGTGGTACCGCAGCCTGGCGGACAACTGCATTACTTCCTTCGACGACTTCAAAGCCTTATTCTTTGCAAGATTCTACGAGGGAGGGATGGACATGTCGATGTTCTCTCTCATCGAAGTGAAGCAGAAGGAAAAAGAGGACGTTCGCACCTTCATCGAACATTTTTGTCAAGCCACTTTGCAAATGCCTCTCGGAGTTCCAAACTCGACATTGGTGGACATTTGCAGGAAGAACCTTCTTCCCGTGATCTCGGTGTTCACATGACCATATCAGTTCCATGATTGGCCCTCGTTTATCATCTCAGCGGTAGCCGCCGAGGACAACAGTCGGAAGGAGCGTGACAATGGCATCATGATCTCTGCCTCCGACAGAGGCAAGAGGTCATCCCCCAACAGCGACCATCCTCACAGTTCCAAAGAAAAAGAAGCTCTGGCGATCAATACGTCCAGACAAAAGAATGCGGCAACCACGCAGACAAAACCTGGGACTTCCAGGTCCATTGAAGTGTACTCTTTCGACGACGACGATATTCCGAGCATATTCGAGTGTCTCGTCAAAAGTGGCATGATTACCCTTCCGGAGGAGAAGCGGCCCAATGAAGTCGGCAGTACTAATAACCCCAAGTACTGCATCTTCCACAGATACGTATACCACCCTACAAAGGCGTGTTATGTACTGAAAAAAAAGATCCAGGAGCTGATCAATGCTAAGGCCATCACTCTGCGCAACAGCGAGAAGACGGTCACAGCCAACATGATCTCTCTGCAATTTGGCAATCTGCCTCCACAAGAAGTCCCGGACGGTATTACACCTATTTCCCGGACGACGATGAACATCGTTAATCTCCCTCCAGCTAGGGGTCAAAATCATGACCTGCTACCCCTAACTATCCAGCGAGGCGAGATCATATGGGTTCATCCAGATCTGGTACCAGAGATCGAGAAAGAGACTCAAGCTGCTAAGGCTAAGTCTAAGAAGAACTCAAAGCACAAACCGTGTCACATTATTACGGTACACTCGGCATCAGAAGACGAGGTCTTGGCTACTGAAACCCGTTCAGGGAAAGCTTACCTCCAGGACTATGGAGCAAGTCAGAAAGATGCACCGGCAGACGCTTCAGCTGCCAAGCCTTCAGAACCGGAATCTGCCGTACCAGAGGCCGGTCCTTCGAGACCAACTTCGGCGGACAGAGGGAAGCAGAAAGAAGTGCATTTCGATAAACCTGTGAAAAACATTCGAAACAAAGGTTTAGAGAAGCCGTACAACTTCGACATCCTGGCCCAATTGGCTAATACACCAGCCAGGTTGTCCATCTTTGAACTACTCAGGCTCTCTCAAGACACTCGTCAAGCCCTGAGTGAAGCATTGATGCAGGCGGATGTATACTTGACCCAGCTCAAGTCCCCTGACGAAGAACCCGTGGCGTGTCCTCAATTCCACAGTGTAATGGAGGTGGTCCCGAATATCACTTTTACTCAAGATGATATGCTGTTAAAATATAACTGGCATGACAGACCCCCTCTATTACACCGGGTACATCGGTTCCATGGAGGTCGACCGGATTTACATAGATCTGGGATCATCAATCAGCATCATTCCTCATAGTCTGCTTAGACCGCTGAGGATTCCTACCAGCGAATTGGCTTACACCACCACTACAATCGTGGGTTTCAACGCCAGAAAAAGTAAGCCGTTGGAGAAAATTTGCCTGAGGATCCAGATTGGCGACCTCAGATCAGTGGCTACATGTTATGTCATTGATTCTGAGGTTTCCTACAATATTCTGCTGGAAAGACCTTGGATCCACGATCACAACATCGTTCCTTCGACTCTACATCAATGCCTTAAATATGTAGACGTCCAAGGAACAGTACAAACGGAGTTTGCTGACCTGAACCCGTTCAAAGGAGTAGAATCATACTACTCTGATGCCGTGTTATACTCTCAAGACTACACGGAAGAGGTGTCAGCCGAAGCAGAGAAGGAATCCCACCGGAAGCCAGAAGAACCCTCTGCCGAGCAACCTCTGTCAATCAAGGTGAAAGGACGGACTACTCGTCCAAAAGCCATAGAGCCTATGGCTATCCACCTGAACAAAACCAGATCAGGAAAAGGGGGTGATCCTCTAGTGATCACTTTGAACCAGAAGCCTCCACCCTTGGTCATCAACCTTCGGCGCAACAGGCAGCCGATTGATATAAATACAACCGGGAACGAAGTTTCAGATGATAATAAACATCCTCTTTTCCAGTATATTGATGCTCAAATTCCGAATCAGGAATCCTCTTCCCATGACGATATAGAACCTATAGCGCAAAAATTCTTGGAAGCTATAGATTCCTATCATCCGTATATGTGGGAAGTGGCATCATCATCCAATGTCACCACGACATATGGACCGCATAAGGATTCTATCTTCATTGTCCCGCCTACTTGCAACAGTCAGCATTCAATAGTCTTCGACCTCATGCGCAATGAACCGACTGTACAAGAAGATTCTTCCGATGACGATGCCGGTAAAATGCAGGTTCACAGATACAGCCCGCAAGCTTTGAAGATCATACAAATTATGGGTTATAACTTGAAGCTGGAACCAGATCTCAACTATGGGAAAGGCAGACGAATGCCGCTGCACGGTAATCCCTACTATTAACGAACTCGTTTCGGGTTAGGGTATACCACCTCCCTTGCAACTCCTGAGTCAAACGAGGATATCTTTTCCTCTTCTCAAAATGGCTCAGTGCCCTCCGACTCATCTCATGCTCTCGAACGAACATTATCAGTAAATATGGTAGTGACAGATTCCTTCAAAGCAGACGAACAAGAATCTGAACTGTTTGAGAATGACGCTTGGGCTCATCAAATGGATACACAATGGGAATTCTGCTTCGAGCAGAGAGAACCTCCCACTGAAGATAAAGTTATCCAGATTGACGTTGGGGATAAACTTTCGCCAAAGCCGATATTTATCAGTAACAATCTTTCCGAAGCAGAAAGGGAAGAAGTTATCCAGCTGATAAAAGAATATATCGAAGTCTTTGCGTGGAATTATGAGGACATGCCAGGCCTTGATCCAAAGGTGGCTACTCATAAGATCAATATATTGCCCGATTCGAAGCATATGAAGCAGCACCAACGCCGATTTCGCCCGGATATGATGGATGCCATTGAAGCTGAAATCAAGAAGTTGATAGCCTGCGGTTTCATCCGGGAAGAACAGCATCCCAACTGGGTCGCCAATGTTGTCCCGGTTATGAAGAAAAATGGGAAAGTACGTGTCTGCATCGATTACCGAGATCTGAATGCAGCCTGCCCCAAGGACGAGTTTTCTCTTCCCATCACAGACGTCATGATTGACAATACATGCAGTTTTGAACGTATGACTTTCATGGACGGATTTTTAGGATACAATCAAATCAAGATGCATCCTGAAGACAAGAAGCATACTGTCTTCCGGACACCATTGGGGGTATATTGCTATACGGTCATGCCCTTCGGATTAAAGAATGCTGGGGCTACGTACCAACGGGCTATGAGTAACATATTCTATGAGCATTTACACAAGACAGTGGAGTGTTACGTGGACGATGTAGCTGTCAAAAGTTGCCTCAAGTATAATCACATCCAAGACTTGAAGACAGTATTTGAGTTGATGCGCCAATATCAACTCAAAATGAATCCTATAAAGTCCTTTCTGGGGGTATCTAGTGGCAAATTTCTGGGATTTGTCATTACCGCCAAAGGCATTCAAGTGGACCCTGATAAAGTCAATGCCATCTTAGAAATGCGACCACCCTGTAATCTGAGGGAACTCAGGGGATTTCAAGGTCGTCTGGCTTATATCCGGAGATTCATATCCAACCTCTCTGGGAGATGTCATCCATTTTCTTGTCTCATGAAGAAAGGTGTATCCTTCGCATAGGACGAAGCCTGTCAGCAAGCGTTTAATGATATCAAACGCTACCTCACTAGTCTGCCAGTTCTGGTACCTCCCGTCATAGGAAGACCATTCGTGCTGTATGTTCGAGCGATGAATCATTCTCTGGGAGCTCTTCTCGCACAAAAGAATGATAGGGGTCACGAACAGGCTATCTACTACCTCAGCAGGATGATGGTCAGAGCCGAACACCGGTACAATCCAGTGGAGAAAGAATGCTTGGCTCTGATGTTCGCTATCCAGAAAATGCGGCACTATGTCACAGGCCAAACCATTCACATCATCTCCAGGATCAATCCTCTTCGGGTATTGATGAACAAGCCAAGTGTTCTTAATTCCCGACTCGTGACTTGGGCGATGTTTTTAATACCGTATGACATGGTGTACGTCCCTCAGAAGTTCGTCAAAGGCCAAGCATTGGCTGACTTCTTAGCTGCTCATCCGATCCCGGAGGCCTCCAAACTGTACGAGGACATTCCCGACGAAGTTGCAGAATGTAATTCCGCAATGGAAAGCGATGCATGACAACTGTTCTTCGATGGTGCCTCCAGAATTGGTCCCAGGGGAAACGTGGTTTCGGGAGTAGGAATTGTCCTGGTTACTCCTGATAAGCTCATCATCTATCGAGCATATTCTCTCAGCGATCCCTGTTCTAACAATATGGCAGAGTATAACGCTCTACTAATCGGGCTCCAAGTCGCTAAAGAGTTGGGCGTCGAATCTCTGGAAGCTTTCGGTAATTCTCTGCTGATCGTCAATCAAGTCAGAGGAATATATGAAGTCCGGAATCCAGACCTCATCCCCTATCACCGAGCAACGGTCGAGATAGCCATAACATTCAAAGGATTCTTCCTAGAGCATGTACCTCGATCTCAGAATCTGGAAGCTGATACCCTAGCCAGTCTAGCTGCAGATTTAGCTACCCCTATAAGAAGGCAGAATTCGGTGATCCTTCTTAACAGAGATTTATTCTGTGTGAAAAATAACTTTCACATAGAACAACTTTCACATAGAACACAGCTACGCTGTGAACACAGATCTTCCCAGGAGAGACTGGAGAAGTCCCTTTATAGATTTTGTAGCATACGGAATCTTGCCGGAGGACCCTAAAGAAGCAGTATCCGTCAAAAGACGATCATTGCGCTTCTATTTTGACACATCTTCACAATGTCTATATCGCCGGTCTTATGACGGACTATTATTACGATGTCTCTCTGGTGATGAAGCACAGCGGATTATCTGTGAAGCTCACGACGGCGTATACGGAGCGCATCAACCCGGTCCTAAGCTACATGATCGCATCAGGAGAATGGGCTATTACTGGCCTACTATGATCACAGATGCAATAAAGTATGCAAAATAATTCAGAGCCTGTCAGGTCCATGCAGACTTTATCCATCAACCTCCTGAATATCTATATCCTACGGTTGTGTCCTGGCCTTTCGAAGCATGGGGTATGGATATCATTGGTCCTATTCACCCGTCTTCTTCCAAAGGTCACCGGTTCATACTGGACATCACGGATTATTTCTCCAAATGGGTAGAGGCGATCCCTTTTGCTGAGGTGAAAGCATCTAATGTGATCAGCTTCATCAAGCATCACGTCATTTATCGCTTCGGGATACCCCGGAGGATAATTCATGACAATGGGCCTCAATTCATCAGCCAAGCGTTTCATCGATTTTGCGATAAAAATCGGATACAAAATGTGGCCTCTACGATATATAATCCTGCTGCTAATGGTTTGGCAGAAGCTTTCAATAAAACCATTATCAAGCTCTTGAAAAAGTTTGTCTCTTCGAACAAGAGGGATTGGAATGAGAAGCTGGGAGAATGTCTCTGGGTATACCGTACAACGGTACGAGCACCGATAGGTTGTACCCCATTCTCATTAGTTTACGGGAGCAAAGCAGTTCTCCCTATCGAGATCCAAATTTCGTCGCTCGGGATAGCCGTGGCTAATGAGTTGACTCAAGAAAAGAATGACCTGTTAAGGCTTCAAGAGCTAGAAGGATTAGACGAGAAATGCCTCCAAGCTCAACAGCGCATCGCATTCTACCAAGCACGCATTTCCAGAGCTTTTAATCTAAAAGTAAAGGAAAGAGTGTTCAAAGTTGGTGAGCTAGTTTTAGCTGTGAGAAAGCCGATGATTCTTACTCACAGGAGTAAGGGCAAATTCTAGTCCAAATGGGAAGGCCCTTATGTGATCGAGACAACGTTCTCAAACGGCGCTTACAGGTTAGCCAAGCCTAATGGAGACCTATTAATGGCTCCTATCAATGGCAAATTCCTGAAAAGGTACTATGCTTAACCTCCTCTACTCAAGTGGAATATGGCAAAAATCTTATTCTGACAAAACTACTTCCAAAATGAAACTAGTTGGATCGTATTCTATCATGTCCATATAACCTCTGAATAGATATGTTTAACTAATTTGGAACTTCAAGACCTATCACGTCCATATTACCTCTGATAGTGTTTTGTATACAAATTTTAGCTGAAGCATATTCTATCATGTCCATATAACCTCTGAATAGATATGTCCTACTAAAACTTACCGAGAGTATATCACGTCCATATTACCTCTGATATCACTCTCACCCAAACCTGTCATTTATATTCCAAAATGATGGATCCACAAAGTCAGATGATATTATTCCCAAAAAAGAGCAAAATTATATTGGAAAGCGAAAAAGTACATTATTTGGGAGAAGCAGTTAGGTCGCGAATCTGCCGTGGCAGAGCAGCCATCCTCTCATCCCTGGAGTCCAAGACGTCAGCGCGAGCACGCTCCAACATTGCTGCATCATTGTTCAAAGCAGCCAGCTCGGACCGAGCATGCACAAAATCGGCGTGGATGACACCCACATGTGTTAGGTTCCGCTGAGCAGTCTCCGTCGACCATTCACCACATCTAGAGCTTTCGCCGACTGAGAAGCCCACTCCTTTGCCTGAGCAAGTTTAGGTTCATGTTTGCGGACCCTCGCTACATTTCCTTCATGCTCGGCCTGGCACTTCGTTTGAAGAGGAATGATCTCCTCCAGGACAGCTTTTTCTTCGTCCATCTCATGCTGATGTGTCCGGATGGATTTATTTAGGGCTTCCATCTGTTCAGTAAGCTGTGCAGTCAAGGAGTCGAACCTGGCCTGAACCAGGTCGTCAATGCTGCCTCGAGATAGCTGCTGATATTCGTTAATGGGTTCCTCCAAACCATTAACTATCTGCTCCAGTGTATCAGCTACCCCGGTGTCGTTAAAGTCCCTGATCGGCACTATCGCAAACTGGGAGGACTTCCTCAGAGACTCAAAGCTCAAATTCTTCTCCAACACCATTGATATCAATATTTTCATAGTGGTGTAGAAGATACCAATATACTGCTCAGTCAGCATAGCCAGGTCCAAATGAACGCTGGGAGTGGCTGCGATATTGGCGAACCTCTTTCCAGGAACGACAGTAGACGATGTTGCCACAGCCGTCACCTCAACAGGTGGTGCGACAAAAGAAGAAGCGCCAACACCGGACTAAGTGACCGGCATACTCAAAGGAGGCATTGTCGCAATGACAGGCTCATCCTCCTCTTGAGATATCGGAATCTCTTCGACTAGCGACCCGGCACCCGAAAGTGTCTCCTTTTCAAAGTCAGGCACCTCCGTCTCGCCGCCAGGACCTGACACAGAGCCAAAGGGCGCATCTACACTGCCCTCCCCGAAGATGTCTTCCCCTGAAAAGAAGACAAAAGGAAGTTAATATCAAAATTATGTTAACTTTTCTAAAAAGAGGCGCAAAGACGACGTTTACCCATGGTCGATGGTGTATATGTCGCGTCTGCGGCCAGTACAGCTAAATTATTTCTTAATGCTGCTAGGCAAGCTGTCATACCTGGAGAAGGTGGTGTGTCAACCAATACTGGCAAATATTCTTCCAGGCCCCCAACAAGTTCCAGCCGAGGTTCATCAGGTGGAATCTCGCTGGGTGCACCTACAGACATGGCAGGGGTTTCTCCCGATGCTGACCCGGATAGAGATATCCTTATTTGGCTCGACCCCGAAGGCGATCTTGTTCCACTACTTGAAGCGGTATCAGCGACAGCAGCCTCCAACAGGAATTCTCCGGCACCACCAGCCACATTAGAGGGTCCCTCTCTAAAAGGCGAGGAACCTCCAATCAAAGAATTATCCCCGACAGGGGGAGATGCAGGCTCAATTCTAGGAGCCTCATTACCAGAAATCCAGAGAGGACGAGTAACCGTCTTCTTCTTCCTCTTACGAGGGAAAGTCTCCTTCGGAGCAGGAGCCCTTCGCTTCCCAGAGATTACCAAAGCCCCTGCAGACGGAGGTATTTCATCCCTCGGTACCGACAACAGAGGCTCATCCGGAGTAACGGACTCTTCACCCTCGTTAGAAGAAACCGAGGGGATTTCGACTCTTCCCCCATGCTTGGAAGAGGGCATCCTAAAACTTTTATGCATGTCAAAATCGTGATGGAAGGTGTTGGTTGCCACATAGAACTGCGCATACGAGTGGAGAATACGCAGCTCCGTGGAGAGTGAAATGACGGGCACGGTAAAAGTTGCTTCAGTGCAACCCATGATGAAATATCGCCATCCTCTGGCTCCATCAATGAGTCCACCCCTGGACCTGAAGCTGGTGACAACATTGCCCACGTGCAACTGGTCGTATCCGAATTGCCTGGCAAACCGACTAGGCAGGTAGGGCTCTAAGAAGCAATGGTCTTCGCTTCTGTACAGTAAATGGGAAGGTCTAATGCAGACCAACAAATTAAAAGCCTCAGGAGAAAGAATGGTCTGCCCATCGCCTACATCCAAAAGTCTGATCCCCTGTTGATTAAGATGTACAGAGAGGACAGTACAGAAAAGCTTCCAGCTGTGACTGAAGTTCAGCACCCGCCGACAGTCTAAAACTGTGGTCACGTTCCAAGAGGAATTCTTGTAGTTCAACAAGAAACTACCCCCCGAACTACTGCCAGAGTCGGGAGACATAACCCTGGGGTTATGGAGAATTAACCATCCCATCAAATACAGGTATGGTAATTCTACCCTGGGAAAGCTATCACGCCGAGTTTCATCGGCGAGCAGCCCATCAGTCATGGCCCTCAGGCCAGCTTGTATACGGCACACCATGGCAGGGAGCAAGCCCAGTCTTGCCCCAAACACCAGATGCACTGCAGGCCATAGCGTGTTGCGGTGAATGCAGTCCGCAGATGCGATGCCCGGTACCACCAGTCGGCGCAGCCATATAGAGAGGAAGCCAGCCAGTTGAGCTTCCTTGGACAGAGGCCTACGGCAATGCCTCAAATAGTTGTAGGCCTTAGTGCCTGCAGGATATTTCCCTATCCCTTCGTCTAGAATATGGTCCGGAGCCCCAACATCCTCCATAAGATCGTCGACTACCTGAGAAGTAAGCACGCTCAGAAGATTCAAAGGCTAATCCTTGCTATCCAAGACCTTCTCCGGCTTAGCATTTCTGGCCCAGTGAAAGAAGAGGTAGGACGCCCATTTATTGATGTGAGCCAAATCTGAAGGCTCACCATAAAAAGCGGTGCAAGCGAGGTAGTGGCACATCAGCTCCTGGTACACGGCCACTACCCGAGGGTCTGAATCCCCCAACTCCAGGTTCATGGGAACATACTCTTCATATAGAGTATCCCCCATCGGCAGTCTCGAGATCTCTACCATCTCGTGGAGGGCCAATCCCAACTCCCCCAGTGGAGTGGCGAAAGTCCCAGTGAGCGAGATATATTGCTCCATCAGAGCCAGAAACAGATTGGGGTTGGGAGGTAACCCAATACTGGTAGCACTCACAGCTGCAAACAGACCGATGCTCTCCAGCTCAGTCTGAAAATGCTTCAGGGCCCAGTCAGCTAAGCGAGCCCATCGAAGATTTGTTGGGGTGATCCACCCATTGCATCGAGGATTCACCTTGGGGTATACTCCCCCGTGCCCCATAAAATTATTGCAGAAAGTCGGTAGTTGCACCGGCTGGAGGACCAAGCTGTCTTCACTCGGGACACTGCCCGGGTACAGTCCCCTGAACGGCATCACAGAGCCGGAAGGGCGGCTGACAAACGACCCCTGGTCAGATCCTTTCTAATGAAAGATCTTCCCCCGCCTGCCGTGAAGATCGGGAGTCAGCGTCCATGACATCCTCCTGGGATGTGTAGCATGGAAGAATGCCGAGATGGGATAGTCTCTCAGCATCTTGGGCAGATATAAAACCAAGCCCCCGGCAGGGAAAACCCAGAGTTCTTTCTTGGGCTTCGTCTGGGACTGCTTGTCAATCATGTCCCCGAAGAGAAAAGCTGGCTTTATATATTGATCGCCGTCTATATACGTCAGGGGATTTCCATTAATCATGTTCAGCAGCGTTCGCTCACCCTGAGCCGATATCAAAATTTTCCTTCCTTCGGGATACTGGAGCCCGGAAATAGGAAATGTCACGTGCGACAGATCCTCCAGATAGTTGGAATGCAGCATCCCGGCGGCAGAACCCATCACATCGGCTAGCGGAGACGCATGCAAGTTAACTGCAAGAGTGCAAGAGAAACACATCAGTTCCTATACTAGACAGTACAAATCTTGCAGCATATGCCAAAAAAATAACAGTCTGTGCTTTACGCCAGGACTGTAAAAACTTGATCATTACGCTGGAATCCATTTCCTAAGACGTAAAATTCAAGGTTGACAGTATACATAAAGTTTCAACAGTCTGTGTTTTACGCCAGACTGCCAAAGTTTGAGTTATTACGCCCGAAGCGTAACACTCAAATTTATAGTATACGCCAAGTTTCGACAGTCCTTGCTTTTACGCCCGACTGCGAAAATATGGAGTTTTTACGCTGACACATTAGAAATGTGGGCGTAAAAGATAAAACGTCTCTGTGTATCATCTTCCTCGAAGAGGCTATCAGCATAGAAGACGACCTAGCGCGTTCACGTACAATGTGTACGAAGGATTTTCAGTCTTTCTTTTTAGTCCCAAAAGCTCTACCTTTAAGACCGGGTGCACTGCTCGTCGGCGGGACACTTCGTTCAGAATGAAGTTCGCCTTGCCCGACCGAAGTCGCTCTCGCTTGGACAGAAGAGCGAGAAGAAGAATCAACATTCTTTACCTTAGAGGGGAGTTGTTTCGGGGCCATTATTGAAAACTTTGAAGGCTCAGAGAGGAAACGAAGAAGAAATTGAACAGTCGAAGGCTTTCTTTCGCAGAAGACGGGTGAAAAGTTTTTCTCTCAAAAGTTTGGGATATATATAGAGTTCGGATGGACTCCTCGAATCCCGAACCAAATCTTATAATTAATATTCGGTTATGATTGGGTACTACGTCAGCCTATTACTCAGAGAAGGCGGACAGTCAGCGAATTTAAAAAGTTTTCGTGCAAAGCAGATTCGTGGTTTTTTACGCTAAGGAGCTTTCTACGCTCGACAGCTACAGATCTACGGTTTTACGCTCACAGGCTATAAGTCTATGGTTTTATGCCCGAATGCTTTTATGCTCGGTAGTTTTTACGCTCGAGAGGCTACAAACCTACGACTTCACGCTCAGCAGCTACAAATCTATAATTTCATGCTCGGTGGCTTTTTCGCTCAGAGGCAACAGATCCACAACTTTACGCTCAAAAAATTTTCTTTTCAGAAGCTACAAATCTACAGTTTCTACGCCCGGATGCTCTCATGCTCAGCAGCTTTTACGCTCGAGAGGCTACGAACTTATAATTTTATGCTATGACTTTTTGCACATCTGAAAAATACGCAGGCCAGAGTACGCGTACATCTGAACGATTCTCATGGCGGTCAATTGCAAGAGTTCACACAGAAGATACTCCTTCTTGACCTCAAAATATCCCAAGTACCCGAAGCATATAGAGTTCAACATTAAAAATTACTCTTCTCCATGGGTCGATTGGAAGTTCATCCAGACTCTAGTCTGAATATTTCATCTACGAATTTAAGATGGCGACTCAGTTTTTGACAGCCATTTCTCACCCTGCTCCAAGAAATTTTTATGAAATCATTCTTGAAGATGATGTCTGAACAAGAATTCTGTTTATCAGAAGCGAAAGTTCAGAATTCTACGTGATTCCCCATTCCTAACAGCAGGACAGTTCGAATACTCGAATGCTAAGCGGCTTTCTACGCATCCCTAGTTATGCGTAAAAGACAGGACGGGACCTAGCACTCTTTCTATCAGAGTCGGCGTAAAGTTACCAGACGTGTCGAAGCTACACATATTCAGACTTCACAGCAAAGTATATGGCAAAATAATCATATACACAGAAGAAGACGATTTTATTCATTTTCATGATTACATATGAGGGAAATCCAGTCTACAAAAGGGGTTTTCTTCATTTTTATGATTACATATGAGGGAAATCCCGTCTACAAAGGATTTTCTCGTCGTCGTCGGAAGGCCACTCCCAGAGTCTGTTCTGCCAGGTTCTCGCATTAGTGGGCTTCTTCATCCATCTTCTCCAGCAGTTAGTCGGTTTCCGCAACCGACTAACAAGAAAATGATACATGGCGGGAGGATACAGAACTGGGCATGCATAAATGATGCAGATCCCATGCTCCGTATGCCATGACAGATTGAGTTGAGGTATTTTACCCAACTCAATACTCGAGGACAGAGCTAGTTTCTGCTCTGGTCTACGAAAGTATCAGGAGAAGATACAGCTTGTAAGCTGTGTAGTCAAATACGACCCTTCCTCTCTCCGGAAGAACCGCCATACAAAGTTGCTGATTATCACGAGCAAAGGAGGCTATGATATCCTTCCATGATCCATCATTGCAGAGGACATTTGCTCGAAGATGCCATCTTTTTTGGCTCCTTACATGCTGGAAGAACATGATCTTCTTCTTCCTCAAGTTGACCCGACGAACTTCGGCGATCATCTCTTAGTGGTGAAGGAGATGTGGGAAGAACAGGTTAACTCCTCAGCCTTTTATAGGCAAGAGAGAGCCCTCAGAATCCCAATGGATCCCCAATAACTCCGTCATAAAGTCAGCCTTGAAGGACGTGTCAGACTTGATCGTTTTATGCTTCATTCAAAGCGTTTCAAATTACGAGGAATTTAAAAGCTTTGAAGGGGGTCTTGTAGAAGCATAAAAAATATGCTGGATAGCTATACGCAGCATGTTGATGCAGGGCAGCATAAACAGATGACCTCAGAGCCATCAAAGTGCAACAGAGCTTTTCCGCTGAGCACAGCGTAAAATATAAGCTCAAGGACCATCCGTATAATGCAGTATGTCCAGGCTGCTTCAGCGTAAAAAGGGTGCTATATCGCCTTTATGGCGTAAAACTCATCCGCTTTCAATACAGTATTGAAGTATACGAGGAACGCTTCGTATTCTTCAAAATGAACCTGTCAGATCATGCAATGAACCTGACGTCTGGACTCCTAACAAAGAGTACTGCACGACTACCCAGGCGACGGCTATAATGATGGCGCGACACTGCAACCCAGGCTGTCATTTACTGCCATTTCCTTGGCGTAAACCGCTTTTACGCATACAAAGGAATACGCTGCCTAGTTTTACACAGGCAGATGTGAGCTATTTACGCTCCACAGAAGACAAATAGCCTACCACGTCAAAAGCTGCTCTTCGTAGAGGGCTCGTGGCACGTCTCTGCATTTAATGCGCAGAAAGGGTGGCAGACCTTCAAAATATGCCTCTGCATTTAATGCACAGGATAATGGCGAATCTCTGCATTTAATGCAGGAGATTTGATTAAATGTCACCGAACCGTCGTTTAGTGACATCCCCTTTGCGTAAACTACTTTTACGCATACAAGGGGATATGCTGCCTAGTTTTACACAGGCAGACATGAGCTTCTTACGCTCCGCAGAAGACAAACAGACTGCCACGTCAGCAGTTGCTCTTCGTACAGGATTCGAGGCGCGTATCTGCATTTAATGCGCAAAATGATGGCAAATTTTCAAGACACGCCTCTGCATTTAATGTGCAGGATGGGGGCAGATCTCTGTATTTAATGCAAGAGATTTGATTATATCTCCAAGAGCCGTAATTTCTGCTAAGACGTCCACATCATCACTTTGGCACATTTCGCCAACTCATGCCTCAGTCAGGAGAAGAGGATCAGCTATCTTCTGCGTCCACTCAGCTTCTACGCCCACTCGACTTTTACGTTCACTCGGCCTCTATGCCTACTCGGCTTCTATACCTACTCGACTTCTATGCCTACTCGACTTCTACGCCATGGTGACAGTTATTGGCTTCTATGCCAACCTCTTCTACGCGAAGGATAACTACCTACATGACTTTTTATGACGTGATCTTCGCAGCAGTTATACGTGTTGTCTCTTAATTGGACACGCGTCACACGCTCATTCAAAAGGTCATTTATACGCGGGCAACGGTTATTTTAACCATCGTGTAAAAGGGTGCTGTACTTTCCACTACTCGGTTTCTACGCCGACTGAGTGGTCACTGTCACTAAAACTCTATAAATAGAGACCACTATTGACAGAGGTCCAAGTTCGGAAATTGGTCAAGAAATCCAGTATCAGATCCAAAGTCGAAAGACGAAAGATTGAAAGGTCGAGGTTTGGTCGCAGATTTCAAGAGAGAAGAATCCAGAGCTCAGGCAAAGAGTAGTGATCGACGACTTTGACATCGAGCATCCACTCTCTTTAGCAACCTTTGAAGCTACTTTCTGTCTTCTACGACACTTCTTCATCATCGTGTGGTCAAAGGGACAAAGTGATCGACTGCAGATCAGACTCCTATAGCAATATTTTCCCAGATTAAAAAATTGTACTCGACATCCTCATATAGGATTAATTGTACTGCTTGTTTGTAAACATAAAGAGCGAGTTTTCGTATAAAGCCTCATTTCCATATCTTTCATTTATTTTATCAGACAACAACCGAGGCAGGAGATATTGATCATTTGTTGGTGCTTGCAGGTGATCGTGTAGACGACATGCGAGCGGAGTCTTGAAGATCTCCCCTTTCTCTTCCCCGATTTACCAACTTGTAAGTGGCCTTACATTCAATTAGCTCCCTTCTTCCAAGTCTCCACTCTTAATAATCTGACTCGTTTGTGAATTCTGATCAACGATACCATAATAATAACTAAGTCAAGATAATAGAAAGTAAACTTGGAACACTTATGCTTGTCACACAACTTTACCGTACGATTATATTGTTGTGTGCTTGTCCGCTATGCATATATCTATTTTATCGTTTCAATTGTAGTTAGAACTTATTCATCTATAACTGTGCAATGAGTAGTATATAATTTGCAATGTGATCGCTTGAGCAGGTAGACTATGCCATCGTACTGTGCCTAAGTACCTATGTTCAATCCCGATGTCTTGAAATGCTTGGTATGATAACTTAGTATAGAGACGTCTTATGGTCATGGACAACTTGTGCACAAGGGATAGGGTTCCTGTAAACGGTCGCCGGGGCACCGGAACCACTTCATCATATACGGAACATCAAGGGCGGGTAAGACGGGGTGGCTCGTAGCGGGGCTCGCTACCGGCGCTACCACCATCGTCGTCTACTCAGTTTACAGTCCAACATGACTTGTGGTGCCAGTGACCTCATGTATATTTAAAATGTGTAAGCTAACTATATCTTCGTGGCAGAGAAGGACATGATAAGTTTTATACAGGTGGTTCAGACGAGCAGGTAAAATCAGCGAACGGTGGCATATTTATTTCAGTCATTCCAAATCTATTACATGTTGTAACTTAAACTAAGACAAGATAGAAAGAACACAATAATAATTTATATGCTTCACATGAATACTGTGTCAATTTGGTTAGTTAGGTTAGCTCGCCCTCAACAGTAATTTTTAAAGTACTGACCCTCGTTGCAGCAGGTTCCCCGAGACAAGGCGATGCGGCGAGGAGCTGAAGCTTCTTCAGTTGAATAGGTACATCACAGAAGTATATATATATATATATATATATATATATATATATATATATATATATATATATATATATATATAAATAAAGAATACAATCAATTAATATCACATGAACTACTACAAGTTGGCAAGGTACACTGGCCTGGGTTCTATGCTCCATCAGTTGCTCCGATATAAGTGGTATCTCCAAATACGCCTTTGGATGCTGAAACAAACATCACCATTTCTCTCAAAAAACTTGAAATAGCTAGGATTAACTACCCATAAGTTCAATTTGGACACAGGGACAAAATTAAAAGTTTTTGGTCAAAGCGGGGTCCACATGTGGCCCACTTCGCACCAAAAAATATGCCAGAGAAGTTTTTCAAATTCGTCAAAGTGTCTACGAGTCCAGAACGATAACACAAACCCAATGGAATATCCAAAACTGGATTCCGATGAGTCGATCACGAAATCGCCCGTCAAGTGGAACCGTGGGGCCCACGAAACGGTATTTCGTCAACGTTCTCAGAATTGAACCAAACTTCGGTCATAGGACCAGCGTAATGCTGTGAATCCGATGCACAAGTTTCGTTGCAAAATGAGCACACACAAAATTATTATGAGTGTCAGAACATGTCGATACGGGGCTTTTCGACGGATATGCGTTGATTCCGGTGTGCACGCACATCCAAATCAACTTTCGTTAAAATTTCACATGTCTGCGTTGACGATACGCATATTTTGGTACAATTCGCATATGACAAAGTCATCTCATTTAGCAGAATGTACCCCATTTCGGGAAAATTTGAATTTAGAAAACCAAGTTTTTGATCAAATTCAACAGCGAATAAATCACAGTATACAACGAATTAAAATAAACTAATTGAAGAGATTAAATCTCGGTTATGTTGTCTAAATTACTATTCAAGTCAAATTTAAAAATATTAACTAGGTTAGAAAAAAATAGACACTACAAACTGGGTCATTATTTTCCTATTTTGCGTCACGAATTACGACCGACATAGGACACGATAGGTTAAACTAATTACACACGGTTCAATGGGGTTATGTGGTCTTCGCATATGATTCGACATGTCGTTAATTGGTTTACTATGCAGGAAGATAATAGGGCGAGAAGATAGGTACCTCGTGATCGTTGTTGCTCGGGATTTGGGCGGGCTATGCGGCGGCGTCTTGCGGCGTGCGGCGGCGACGGTCCAGCGATCGTCGGCTGTCGGGGATGGTCGGGGTGGTAGAGGAGATGATGGTGGTTGCTCTGAGGGTGGTGGTGTTATATATAGGGGTGAAGGTGGGAGGTTACGGGAAGAGGAAGAGGAGGGGGTACGGCGTTGACGGGGAGGGGAAGCGGGGGATCGCTGGCTGCCGCGGGGGGGGGGGTTACTATAGCGTGGGTTCGGGTCGGGTTAGCGGGTCTGGGTTATCGGGTTATGGGTATGGGATTCGGGTGGGGTTGGTTTGGTCTGGTTTGGTCTGGTTTAGGTTGGTTTGGTTTGGTTTGGTTTGGGTTGGTTTAAAAATAAATTCATATATATATGTATGTATATGGTCATTAAAAATAGTTATGGATCTCAATAAATTCCAGAAATTTTTTACAATACTTTATTAATAGTTTGACACCCAAAAATATATTTTCTGTACTATATTAATAATTAATTAAATACACATAATTATAAATTCATAAACGAATATTTATTATAATTAGCTAAAAATTACAGAAAAATCTTCCTTAATCTCAAAAATTCATAATTCCAATAATTACAATTCTAAAAATTAGGGTATTTACTGTATATGTCTCTTGCCCATATCACTCCAACATACTGGCGATCGACACTTTCTTTCATATAATGCTTCAAGGTGAGCCATCTAAATGCTTGCTGGGTAGCTATTATGAACTCCACCAAATGCAAGTGATCCTCCCAAGATCTTCCAAATTCAAGCATGCACTCTCTCAACATGTCCTCCAACGTCTGAATAGTGAGCTCTAACTGTCTGTTTATCTGCGGGTGATAAGAAGTGCTAAACTTTAATCTAGTTTCTAAGCTCTCCTGCGTACTTCTCCAAAAGTGTGATGTGAACCTCGAATCTCTGTCGAAAATTATGATGACTGGTACTCCATGTAGATGTACAATCTCCTTCATGTACATCTCTGCCAGAACTTCTGTAGATTGCCCAACTCTAAAGGGTAAGAAGTGTGCTGCCTTAGTCAATCTGTCCATAATCACCAAAACTGTATCTCGGCCAGCTGGACTCCTCGGGAAACCCGTAACGAAGTCCATGGTGATGTGCTCATATTTCCAATCCGGGATTGGAAGCAGTTGGAGTAGTCCCGCTGATCTCTGATGTTCAGCCTTAACTTGCTGACACACCAAGCACTTCGCCATAAAATGTGCTATCTCTCGCTTCATCCCGTGCCACCAGTAATGTTGTCTCAAGTCTTTGTACATCTTTGTACCTCCCGGATGAATAGAGTATGCTGAACTTTGAGCCTCCGATATTAGCTCATGTCTAAGCTCTCCATTAGAAACATAGAGGCGATCCCCACACCTTAAAGTTCCATCTTCTTGTATCCTCATCCCAGTCTGCAACCCGGCCTCAGTCTTCTGTCTAAGCCTCTAAAATCTCTCATCAGTCGGCATCGCTGCCTTGATACGCTCTACCAATAATGATTGTACTTGAAGGTTTATCAACTTTGTGACTTCTCCTGGCATAACCACCTCTATGCCCAGCTGCTCCAAATCATATAACAATTCCTTTTGTGTTATCAAAAAGTATGCCATCAGTCTCCTACTCAACGCATCCGCTACTACATTAGCCTTGCCTGGATGGTACTGCAGCTCAATGTCAAAATCTACCATCAACTCGAGCCATCGTCTCTGTCTGATTCATATCCTTCTGAGTATAGACATAATTTAAGCTCTTATGATCTGTATAGATCTCCACAGTTTCTCCGTATAAATAGTGCCTCCAAAGCTTCCTGGTGCTAGTTATCCAAGTTGTGGTCTCCTCTGGACTCTCATTGCATTTATATGGCTTAGGGTTCATTTGCACAAAATCCTTAACTAAACAACCAACATGCACTTGTGGCACTGGATCTAGTGCCTGGACTGGTACGGGTGCTGGTGCAGCCATCCTCTCAAGTGCTGCCAGGAATCCTTGCCTCATCTCGGTGGCTTCCTGCCTTTGTTCTACCACTTGCTGTCTCTGCTCGATAGCCAGGGGGCAGCCTGATGTCTCTGTTCCTGCATCATCATCTAGAATAATTGGAACATCTACATCTGGCTGTCCTGTGGTGCTGCTGGGGCTAGGGGAGCTCCATTAGGCACTATAGGAGGAGCTGGTGGAACCGGATTATCAGTATGTCCGTCCGATCCTAGAAGTCGAGGAGTCGTCGATGCCTCTCCTGGTGATTGGTCATCGACCCCTGGAGACGTGTTTCCCCCAGTAGCGACGCGTTTGTTACGCAAATTCATCTCTCTGCAAGAGATGAACGAAAGATTAGGAAGAGTACATGAATCAAGCAGGATGCAAGCTTTTATTCAAATAGAACAGATTGGGAGGAAGGTGAGTTATATTCAAATATGGATGAGACCTAAAACTCTAATCCTAAGTGCAGGCCCGCTCGGTACAGTTACGTAATTGAAATGGCTAACACGACCTGCATGGTCCACAACTAAAAATATGTTACGCTCCAGTCCTAAAATACGTAGGACCAGATATACGTACACATGCCAGCTTTACGAACAAGTATAGGAACCCAATTTAATGGACCTAACCAGTCGTAGTACGCTGTAAAATATAACTAAGACTCAATATCACAGGCAAGTATAATCTAGTCTCATCCATAAAATATCACAGAATAGAAACTGAATGAAATAAAATAAGTCTCAGAATCCACTACAAAAGAATATCCAGTGGAGAACAATCCACAAAAATGAGTATAAAAGAATACTGAAAGAATACAACTAAGCAATAAAGAAATAGTCCCAAAACACTAAGTAACTATCATCCATGAATGAATGCTCAAAGAAACTCATGTGGCTCCACCTCGAAGTCCTTATCTGCAAAATCTCCAACTTCGTAATCCATCGGGTATAAGTGCTCGTCAGGATCTGGAAAAATGTGCCAGGTCCTCAGAGGGACATAACAAGTACACAAAAAATCGACATGCATGAAAGTAAAGCAGTAAACAATAAATAGGATAACTAAACCATCTATGTAAAATACACTCGAGACATGTCTAATGGCGCATGAGGGGTGAGAAATAGAAGAACAGTCGTCCCATCAGGCACTCCGAAGAACTCGGGGGTTACATAGTTGTACCATTTCCACAGTACAATAAGAAACAGAAATTTCATACGCTCACTAGTAGATTATTCCCTCCCAATGAACTATCCGAGCCATATACGTGGTGCAGACAGAATGTAACAACGTCAATAAAAATCTAGAACTCAAACTAACACTAACAGCTAACACGAGACGCGAACTCACGTACCGATAGCCAGTCAACACGTCAGTCCATGCACTCACTCACTCACTCAGTGAACGTGTTTGAAATAGTGTCAGGTCATAAGATACCACATACCTTAATAACATAACGGGTACGTCTACTACTCTAAGACGCGTTCATCCAGCTAACAAAATAAAAAGATCTAGGCATATGTAAACTGCACAATACAAACAAGCAAGGTGTACTTGTCTTCCAAGCCAAGATGCGAGAACAACAATTCTGGTCCAGAGCTCTCCACAGGAACGTCTTGAACACCTACCAATTAATTATTACTCTAATTTGACTCTTACTATCAATTTAAAATTAGGTTATTAACTAGTTCTTAATTCTACATTGATTCCTCATGCAAGTAACTAGCCCTCAAAATAATACTAGTCGTTAAACATTACCGAAAATCCTTTTTAAAATATTAATTATCAAAAATATTAATTATGGAACTTTTATTATAAAATAAGGTTTTTAGTGATAGGGTCATCTACTATAATTTCTATGAGTCCAAAACTAAGTAGAAACCAAAACTGGGTCATAACATGTTACCGACAAGTCAATAAAATCAATTTGTGATAAATGGATAATTCTGGAATAAATACTTAAAAAATAGAATTAAAATAATATAATATAATATAATTTTAAATGTATAAAGCATAGATTTTTGGTCTGGGTTTAAGTCTGAAATTGTCGGGGTCAAGTTTTGTCCAAACTAGGTCAACTTGTTACATAAAACCCTAGAATTCTAATTTTCTAATTAGAAATAAAAGTCTGAATAAATATGGTAAAATCATTAATAATTACAATAAATACTATTTCTTTCATTTATACAAGTTGATCCTATTATGGTTGGCAAACAAACTTGCTAGTATGTATGCAATGGGGTGGTACATGGTTGTTGTGACATCATAGACATCAATTTTTTTGTATTTAATAAATTTTAGAATATATATATATATATTCTGGAAAAATAGTAATTCACCTAAAAAAATTAGATTTTTTATCTACTATTAATTCCTAACAAAGTCCAAGGGTCTCCAACATGCATACATCAAAACTAGGCCAACTATGTGACTTTTTATGCATAAAAATCATTTAAATCAAAAATAATATTTCTAAAAAATATATTTTAAAATTGAATTTAATATAGGTTAATGTAAACTCCCTCGACCAGATTTCAGTAAATTAGGATTAGTTTAGACTAATTAGAATTATAGCAACTTTTTAAAATTTTTATTTATTTAATCTATTGATTGTGCACCTGTTCATTACACAATTAATTAGGATATCCCACTAACTGTTAAACCCTAAACAAATTTCACATACCTGCCCTAGACTTGTTAGACTATTTTTTCTGTATTTTGTGCAACTTCCAGAAACCTTGTTTGATGCTTCGTTTTAGTCGTACAAATATCGTTACAAACGTACGTATTTATTTCCTATTTAATTTTCTGCTCTTTACCCATCTCTGTACCCCTAGAGATTTGAGGATCAGTATCACCTGCAGAATCAGACCCTGCATCTACCCAAACTCACCCCACACTGTCCAAAATATTTTCCCCAGCTATTTTTTCTCATTTTTGTATAATTTAGAATTTCGGGAAATCAGTATTTAAAATCAGGTAAATTGCAAAATTACGCAAAATACTAAATTCATGCATTTATGCAATTATTGAAAAGTTAGGGGTCTTTATGCAAAATTGCATGCTAGGTGGCCTAATCCTATTGGCTAGACCATAGGTGTGAGGGACCCACCATAAGAATCCAGAGAAATCCTGTGAAAATATCATAAAATATCAAATTACCAATATAACCCTAGATTTCCACTTATTTACAGAAATGCCATCCACCCCAAACCCTATATAAACCCTTACCCTCTTCCCTTTCAAACTCCACAACTCTTTCCTCCGACCACCGCCGGCCACCCAACTCCGGCCAACCCTTCGCCTTGACCCCCTCTCCCTCCAGCCAAGCCCCACCGCCGGCACCACCCTGCTCCGCCGGCCACAGCCCCCGCAACCCCAAACCGACAACACCACCACCCACTGCCACCACCACCCGAACCACTCCCACCGCCGCCTCCGGCCACCGAGCACCGCCACCAACCCCACCTACCGACTCGCCCCGACCTCCTCTCTCCGACGACCACCCCCTCACCGCCCCACGACACTTCCTCCGGCCGCCCTCACCTCCACAGTGCCCCGGCCGAGCTCCCAACTACACCACCACCTCCACCTCCGACGGCCTCCAGCCTCCACCACCGCCGTCGTGGACCTCCGCCACCACCACCAACCTGACCGCCACCTTCTCCTCCGCCGTCCCCCCACCCTGCACCGCCGCCTACTCCGCCGCAGCCGCCGCCATAGCTCCCACAAGCTGCTGCTACTGCTACTAGCAGCCACTGCTGCTGTTGTCGCTCCTCCGGCCGCCTCCGGCTAGCTCCGCCGCCGTCCACCCGCCGTCGACAACCCCTAGGGCCCACCTGTCAGAGGGTATAACCCTAAACCCTATATATATGTAATTATATATATATATTTGTATATGTATATGTATATGTATATATATGTATATATATATATGTATATATATAGGTATATATATATGTATATTTATATGTATATATGTATATTTATATATATACTATTATTTACAGTATATTATACTGTATATATATTATATATATATATAACTATATTTTATACATATATATTTATATATGTAAATTGTATATATGTATATATATATATAACTATATTTTATACATATATATTTATATATGTAAATTGTATATATGTATATATATATCTATATATATAATATGTATACTATATGTTATATATGTATAATATGTTATATAAATACTATCATATGGTATATATATATACTATGCATTTTTTTCTTTTCTTTTATTTTTCTGCACTTAATTTTCTGCACCTATTATATATGTTTATATATATATATATATATATATATATATATATATATATATATATATATATATATATATATATATATATATATATATATATATATATATATATATATATATATATATATATATATATATTATCTATATAAGCTGGATAATACAGCTTAAATATATATTATATATTTTAAATTCTTGTACTGTCATTTTAATTTATTACATATATCTATAAAATTATATGAGCTGGATATTACAGCCTACTATATATACATTTACAATTCTTGCCCTGTAAATTCATTTTATCTAAATGTACTATATAGTATAGTATATAGTTATGTATGTATTTAAATTCTGTACTGTTATTTCAATTTATTTATTATTTATTATTATCAGTGGATATACCCTGAATACTTATATTATTATCTCAGTGGATATACCCTGACTATTATATTATATATATCAGGGGATACACCCTGATAATATTATATATTATTATATATATATAACAGTGGATATACCCTGCTACTATTATAATTGCAATATATTTATACCTGCATTTTTGTTCTTTATATATATTATATATACTGATATATATATTATATCTATATATATACATACTATATATATATATCTATATTATATATGTGTATATAAGTATATATATATATACTTTATATCACAGCCATGATATTTACGAAAACTGTCTGTTTTAACAGAAATCAACTTCAGCACAGCCAGTGACCCCCAGTCACAAACACCCTCAACCCTGACTGGGAGATCAGGTTTTCAGTACTATCAAGGAGTAGGCAAGTATACCTTGCCAAGTTAATGTTCAAATTCAATTATTGATATATGCTTTGTTCCTAAATTTCATATACCATGATTATCCGAGACTGCCTTGGGTACAGTCAACTGATACGTTGACAAAAGCATGTTTAACTTAGTCTTACAGACTCACCCTTTGCTGTGAGAGCATTCTAATATTCTCCTAGACCCTAACACGGGAACACGCAACATGGTTGCAATGCATATTGGGATGCGAGCTGCGTAGTTGATTAGCTACCAGTACGTGTGACCCGCATCACGGATTAGATTAATTCAGGAATAGTATGACTTAACATTTAGTTTCATTGGGATGGGAAAGATAACTAGTAGACGTATGGGACACCCCCTCCATAAATGTTTTATACTTTTATACCATGATGGTCGATTGCAGAGTTCCCTTGAGTCAGGGGGCATATGACACATATACTAGCCAGTCCCCATGATTGGTGAACTACGTCAGCATATGTCTAGCCGATACAATCCCCATGCGTACTACAAGGTCTTTACTTGCATTTCACTTAGAATGATTAGCACCCTGTATTTATTTTCTTTATTCAGTATTTACATACTTGGCATGTCATTTTTTGTATCTTGTTATGTCCCACTGAGGACCTGGTTCCCTGCCAGATCTAGACGAGGCTTTCTACCCCACTGTGTACGGCCCTGATCAGGAGGCTAGATGTGTTACCGAGGAGGAGCTCGAGGAGACACCCTCAGAGAATGCTTGACCCTAGAGGCCTGCCACTTGGAGATGGAGATGTTTTGATCAGATAGACACTGCTTAGTCTATCTGATTTTTCTGCGCTATTATCAGTTTTTGTAGTAGGCTTGTAATCTCACCAGTTGTGTACTGTATCAGACTCGGTTTTTATATATATTCAGCACTTACTTTTCTGACATTTTATTGTGGATGAGATAGTTTGCCTGTGTTGTTCTTGTAGTATCTTAGGACAGCGTAGCACGTCCCTATGGGTCTATTCAAAATAGATTAAGCCCTTAGTGACGTGTCAGCTGGCCAGTGACACGTGGCCTAGTTCCTGACATTTTGGGACTGGGGCGTGACATGGTTTTAGTTATTGTAAACTCCCTCGACCAGATTTCAGTAAATTAGGATTAGTTTAGACTAATTAGAATTATAGCAACTTTTTAAAAAATTTATTTATTTAATCTATTGATTGTGCACCTGTTCATTACACAATTAATTAGGATATCCCACTAACTGTTAAATCCTAAACAAATTTCACATACCTGCCCTAGACTTGTTAGACTATTTTTTCTGTATTTTGTGCAACTTCCAGAAACCTTGTTTGATGCTTCGTTTTAGTCGTACAAATATCGTTACAAACATACGTATTTATTTTCTATTTAATTTTCTGCTCTTTACCCATCTCTGTACCCCTAGAGATTTGAGGATCAGTATCACCTGCAGAATCAGACCCTGCATCTACCCAAACTCACCCCACACTGTCCAAAATATTTTCCCCAGCTATTTTCTATTATTTTTGTACAATTTAGAATTTCGAAAAATCAGTATTTAAAATCAGGTAAATTGCAAAATTACGCAAAATACCAAATTCATGCATTTATGCAATTATTGAAAAGTTAGGGGTCTTTATGCAAAATTGCATGCTAGGTGGCCTAATCCTATTGGCTAGACCATAGGTGTGAGGGACCCACCATAAGAATCCAGAGAAATCCTGTGAAAATATCATAAAATATCAAATTACCAATATAACCCTGGATTTCCACTTATTTACAGAAATGCCATCCACCCCAAACCCTATATAAACTCCTACCCTCTTCCCTTTCAAACTCCACAACTCTTCCCTCCGACCACCGTCGGCCACCCAACTCCGGCCAACCCTTCGCCTTGACCCCCTCTCCCCTCCGGCCAAGCCCCACCGCCGGCACCACCCTGCTCCGTCGGCCACAGCCCCCGCAACCCCAAACCGACAACACCACCACCCACTGCCACCACCACCCGAACCACTCCCACCGCCGCCTCCGGCCACCGAGCACCGCCACCAACCCCACCTACCGACTCGCCCCGACCTCCTCTCTCCGACGACCACCCCCTCACCGCCCCACGACACTTCCTCCGGCCGCCCTCACCTCCACAGTGCCCCGGCCGAACTCCAAACTACACCACCACCTCCACCTCCGACGGCCTCCAGCCTCCACCACCGTCGTCGTGGACCTCCGCCACCACCACCAACCTGACCGCCACCTTCTCCTCCGCCGTTCCCCCACCCTGCACCGCCGCCTACTCCGCCGCAGCCGCCGCCGTAGCTCCCACAAGCTGCTGCTGCTACTAGCAGCCACTGCTGCTGTTGCCGCTCCTCCGGCCGCCTCCGGCCAGCTCCGCCGCCGTCCACCCGCCGTCGACAACCCCTAGGGCCCACCTGTCAGAGGGTATAACCCTAAACCCTATATATATGTAATTATATACATATATTTGTATATGTATATGTATATGTATATATATGTATATATATATGTATATATATAGGTATATATATATATGTATATTTATATGTATATATGTATATTTATATATATATGTTATATACTATTATTTACAGTATATTATACTGTATATATTATATATATATATATATAACTATATTTTATACATATATATTTATATATGTAAATTGTATATATGTATATATATATCTATATATATAATATGTATACTATATGTTATATATGTATAATATGTTATATAAATACTATCATATGGTATATATATATATACTATGCATTTTTTTCTTTTATTTTATTTTTCTGCGCTATTATCAGTTTTTGTAGTAGGCTTGTAATCTCACCAGTTGTGTACTGTATCAGACTCAGTTTTTATATATATTCAGCACTTGCTTTTCTGACATTTTGTTGTGGATGAGATAGTTTGCCTGTGTTGTTCTTGTAGTATCTTAGGACAGCGTAGCACGTCCCTATGGGTCTATTCAAAATAGATTAAGCCCTTAGTGACGTGTCAGCTGGCCAGTGACACGTGGCCTAGTTCCTGACATTTTGGGACTGGGGCGTGACTGTTAATAACATCATATATTAGTTATCTACAAAGTTTTAGAAGGGTTCGATGCGGAATTTAGGAGAAAACATAAAAGTAGGTCACCATTCTCATTGTACATGTAATTTATTACAAAAATAATAATAATTTAATAATCTAGAATAAACAGTAAAGATATGGATAAAAATAATTTAAATATCATATTTCTATATTATTAACAAAGTTTAATCAAGATTCTACCTATGGGTGCATACATGCATTCATGGGTTAAATTATTTACATGAAAACCCTAAAATAAATCCTATAATGAAGAACATGGCAATAGATTATAAATAAATATAAAATTATTTATTTATATAACACAATAATTATTCATGCAATCATACACATTATAGAGGATTTTGAGGAAGAAGGAGACTTACTAGAAGAAGAAGGATGAAGAACTAGGGTTCTTGGATGAATGATGTGATGTTGTATCCACGTGGGTGGGGGGGAGGGGTGTCGGCCTTGGTGTTGAATGTGGCTGTTATGGTGATAGAGGAAGGAGGTGAAGAGAAAAATTAGGGTTTTAGATGAGAAGAATTTAGGTTAGGGTTTTAGAAGGAAGAAGGAGAATATATATATATATATATATATAAAAGGAGGGAGAAAGGGAGGGGGGAGGTCGCGCGGGTGTGTGCGGGTAGGAGGGGATAACCGCGGGTATAGGGAGAGGGGTAGGATTAGGTTGGTAGTTTGTTAGGAGGTTTCCTAATTAGTTAGTTAGTTATTTAAAATTCAACAACTAATCAATTAATTAATTTGACAAAGATTTAATTTAATTCTATGGGATTAAAATAGTAATAAATAAATAAATAAATTCTACAAAAGAAAAAAGTGGCCTAAATTGACATGAAAAAATTATGGGTTGCTATTTGAAAAAGGGTGGATTAGAAAATAATCACAAATGAATTATTTATATTAAAAAATATCTAAATTTTAAACACAATAAACTACTGTTGTTACGCTAGTGCCATACTAATACAAAATGGGCAAATTTTGTGTCACATGAAGATCCTACGGGAAGTGTGTCCCGTGTAGGCTACTTCTTACGAAGGACGATAATACAAAAACTGGATTTAAATTAATTTTAAAATATTATAAATAAACACAATAAATATAGAATACACATAAAATATATATTTTTGGGTGAGGGATTATATATATATATATATATATATATATATATATATATATATATATATATATATATATATATCAGTATCCAATTCTCGTATATATATGTTATAACTACATCCATCGGTTGCATGTTCAAGTTTTGAAAACTACCAAACTAATAATGTATCAGAATGTAATAACATCCATTATGGGAGACTGTCTCCTCGTAATCAATCCCAGGGCGTTGAAAGGAGCCTTGTGTAATTAGGCATTCTTTATATCGTACTATTTTATTTATCTCATTACGCTTTCTTACAAAGATCCATTTGTATCCTACAAATTTTACATTGGTTGTGTTGGACTATATGCCTGAACATTTTTCTCTTTGCTAAGGAATCTAACTCGACCTCGATTGCATCTTTCTACTTTGGTGAATCAGTTCTACATTGATATTCTTTATCGGAATACGGTTCAATATCATCGTACTTTATTATTTTAGTAGCCACTGAATATGCAAAAATATCATCGATAATTATCTCATTCTTGTTCCACAATCGTCTATGCATGCATACTGGATGAAGATTTCTTGATTCTCGGATATGGAATTTTGTGCACTCATCTCTTCCAGGACGCTTCCATAATCTAGAGTAATCTCATGAGTTGGATAGTTTGGGATAGTGACAGGATTCAGGGGTACTAAGCTTTTCCTCTTCTAGGAGGGAGAATTATTTAAACCGAGTGGTTTGTCACCTTTCAGGTCGAGGGTACATAATTGACTAGCTGGTGGTATACCATATCACACTTCGGGTGTGGCACATCATCCTTCAGGGACAATATTGTGCCGTCCTTCAGGGGTAACATTTCCTTGAAGGAAAGTTGTGTGTCTTCGTGTGACGGTTATCCTTGCAAGCACACTTACAGCAGGTATATGTGATCTTGTCACTTTTGTTAGATTAGATAATACATCTGGCATATTCTATATTACCTTCTGAAGATCTAGGATCCTTCGTACTTTATTATCATATTGAAAATAGGTTGCACACTTAAAAATACATAAATATGAAATATAAGGTTTATATACCAAGTAATCAATTGTAACGTTGGATAGGATTGTGTGGCAACGGGCCTCAAACGAACCCAACGTGCATGCATGCAATATTGTGTATCTCCACGTAGAAATAGGAAGTTTGGTGCACATCAACAAATTTCTAGCGATCAATTTGATACGCTTGATAAATGCTTTTGCGCGACCATTTTAGGTATGAACATTGGGGACCGAATGTTCAATGCAATAGTCATCAAATGTCTTTGATGTTAATACTCTGACATTATCAAGTCTTATGGACTTTATATGATAAACTGGTGGTGAGCCCTTAGCTTAATTAGTTATGCCAGGAGTTTTGTAAATGCAATATTTATTATGGACAAAGACATATGTGTGACCAATGAGTTGATTCATCAACCAACACAATTAAATCTTTAAATATTTTGTACATTGGTTGGATATGTCTACAACCCCCCTGAAATATACTATAGTAACGAGGGAGGAACATGCTTGCAAAGCGTACTTATAATACGCGAGATCTTTACTAGAAGTAAGATTATGTCCGTGTGTGTAACTGAGGATACGACGCATCATATCTCGACATGGGTAACCTAGACGGTCATGCCAGAGCATAAAGTTGTTTATACTTCTCTAATATACGCTTCTGGTATTATATATTGGTGTCACGACCCGCACCCGGTGTAAGGGTACAAGTACGTGGGTATGTCCAGCTTACTCCGCAGCATCGGCGGTAGAACGATGTCTAGGTCATCAATACTATCTAAACATCTCACACAATAATATAATATACCTGTCAATGATATACCAACTCCAAATGGAGGAACAATATGATATATGATAAATGCTAACCAATACTCAATCACAATATAAAACTAGAGGAGAATAAAAATACGATATGGAATAAAATGGAGTAATAAGGAGTCACAATACATCACAAGTCCAAAATCACTAGTCTAGGCACAATATAAGTCTCAAATAATATATACATGCCAAAAGTCTAATAATGAGACTAACATAATGTCCAAAATATCTAAGCCTCCTCGGTCACTGGCACTAAATCCTCTTGCTCTAGGGGAGTATCCTCTAGTGGCTCGTCGTCCTGCGGCCCGTAATAAGTGGGACACAGCTCCTCTAGCCAATCATCTGAAAAATATATTCAATCAGGATTGGAGCAAAGTACAAAACTCTGCAAGCAGTTTCAAATATATGATAGAGAATATATGACAAGCGATAGAAAGAATACAAGATACACAAGTAACTAGAAATAGAAATATAGCTGGAACAAGCAGATAAGTACAATATGAACTGAAAAGATAAATACAGACAATATAAAAATAACTACAAGTAGAGAAACTGGAATACTAGCTATGTAGTTTAGAGCGCAAGTTCGTTATGTGGTCGACTTAGGTTGTATATGAGATAAATAGGGTAAATTGATTATAAATGAGGTGTATAATCGACATACATATGAGATAAATAGGGCTTGATCACATATTCTACTCCCCCTTCCCAACCAATACCCATGGATCCAATCACGATATGTTACGCACATGAATACGATATAGTCACACTAGCACACGAAATAGTGGATGCACAAGAAGCACATAAAATAATACTCGATGTACACGATAAAATACATGTGTAAGGAGTACCCGCTGAACACGGTAGTGGATAACATCTCCTAACAGGATCCATATAGTACTAGTCCGTGTAACAATGTGTCAGAATCAAGTATATCAATTCTAGAATAAGTGATATATACACTATTATGAAATAAAAACTAATAGAGAGATGTACTCGCCTCTGGTCCTGAGCAAATGGTGTATCTTGATGTCCAAGCAAGTGTCACACAATCCTATTTAATAAATATTATGTCAAAAGGTGTAATGAAGGAGAAAAGAGTTAAATAATGCACTAATTTGCTTTCTAGGTCGATTCTAGCAAACTAGGTCCAACTAGATTCACACCAAGGTTTAAGTCTCTAACTAGCTACAACTAACTAATAACACTAATATATATATGTTAAATACTCTAGGTATCAAATATACTAACTAACATATAAATAAATAAATAACTATCTAACTAACTCTAACTATCACCACTGACCTCTACTTAAAATACTCACTGATACCACACACAAAACAATACCTATCATTAACTGACACTAACTTAACTACATTACCTAACTGATATATCCACAGTTGCTGCTCTCTACTTGGAATACAGAACCCCTACTCCATCTGTTACTGATACATGGACTGATACATGTAAAATCTAAATATAATTATTGTCAAGAGCTCAACCCCCAATTACCTACTGTAAACACCATGATTTTTCTAAGATTTTTAAAATATTTTTCCTAATTTTTTCTGTATTTTTTGGAAATAAAACTAAATATTTTGTGATTAAAAGATTTTTAAATACTATTAATTAATATTAAAATATTATGAAAATAATATTTTATAGTATAAAATGGAAAACCAGACATAGGGTAATTTTTTGTGAATTTATTGGACTCCAAAAATATTTTTAAAGCCCTAAAAACCAACGTAGAATTAAACATAATTAAACCCTGACTGAACCCGGTTTAATTTGAATTAAACCAAACCAAACTGACTCAAAACGAACCAGACCAACCCAGACCTAACGGGTCGGGTCGGATCTAAATCAAACTCGACCCGAACCCGAAACCCGACCAAACCCTAATCGGATCCCTCCCCAGAGTTACTGTTCCCCCTCGACTTTCGTGCCCGCCGCCATCGCACCCTCTCTCTCATCTCGTCCGTCGCCTGCAGCCGAGCCCGACGATCCACTCGCCTGAACCCTAGGAAGCCTCCGCTGCCTCCTCCTTCTTCTTCCCCCGTTTCCCCCGACCGGCCGACCGGCCGACCGTCCCCGACCTCCTGCTCCTCCGCCCGCCTTCCCTTCTCCTCCTCCCCAGAAGCTCCGTCGACCTCGCCGGAGACCCGCAGCAGCAGCCGAAGCCTCCCCCGCCTCTGCCCGACCTCCACGGACCTCCACAGCCCCCGACCATTTGACCCGAGATCCGTCGACCCCCACCCGCTCGAGATCCGGTCGACCCAGCCCCGGCCGCTTGAGCCCTAGCCACCTCGAGCCTCGCCGACCAGAACACCCGAGCCCGGTGCACCCAAGCCCCCGGCCGCCTTCGACAGCACCTCAGTTGGCCGCCCGAGCCCGGCGAGTCTCCGGACAGAGTCCCCGTAGAACCCGGACACGTCCAGGACACAAATCATGTGTCGAATCGACACGGGACACGTAAAATCTCAGTTTTACGGAGCCCTGTTCAGGTAACCCGTTATCTCTCCTCGTGATTCTGTTTTCTGTTCCGTCAGTTGTGTCGCGTAGACTGTATAACCCTCTCGATGCCCGTGCAACCCGCTCGGTGCGTCGCGTCCTGTGGTGATCGCAAAACGCGATCCAAAAACAGAAAAACCAATGCCATGTTTCACCCCGGAACTGAGTGCGCCCCGCCAAACGGGACGACTTGGTCGCACGCGGTCTTTACCGAAACGTGCGCGTCATTGATACGGACGTGCGAGATTTCACAAAAGTTGATTTGGATGTGCGTGCACACCGAAATCAACGCGTATCCGCCGACAATGTCCCGTATCCGCCTATTCTAGAATACGTTGTAACTTTGTGTACACACGTCGGATCGAGATGAAACTTGCGCCATCAGACTCGTAGCAATATGCTGGTCCTGTGACCCAAGTTTAGTTCGATTCTGAGAACATTGACAAAATTGCGTATCGTGGGCCCCACCGGCTCTACTTGACGGGCGATTTTATGATCGGCTCATCGGAATCCAATTCTGGAAGTTCCGTTGGGTTCGTATCATCGTTCCTGATTTGTTGACACTAAGTTTGACGAAATTGGAGACCTTTGACCCTAACACGTTTTTCGGTGCAAAGTGGCCCACATGTGGAACCCGCTTTGATCCAGAAATGTCATTTTTGTCCCTGTGTCCAAATTGGACTTAAGGACAGGCATTTCTAGCTATTTGATATTTTTTGAGACTATTGGTGATGTTTATTTCAGCTTTTGGAGGAGTATCTACAGGATCCACTGATACAGGGACAACTGTTGGTATTCAAACCCCAGGCAAGTGTACCTTGCCAAACTTTGCAGTCTTATTCGTATTTTCCTTGCTTCATTGATATTGTTGTGCATGCTTAACCTAGGATCGTGTGACTTACTTAGCGTCCGATTATTATTCGGGTGCCAACACCGTACGCGATGTTATGTATTGTCATCTAGAGATGGACATTCGTGACCCCTTTACATTCTCGTACTTGTCTTATCAAGTACATTATACCCAGGATACTTGACACTATTTATGAGACAGGATCTTTCTGAGATATTCATGGTAATTCTGTATAGGATGCAGGATTTGACATTGACATTATATTCCTAGATACTCTATGACTTGCTACATTAGCTATGATCTTGCGTGCCATGTACATGAGACATTATGGACATAAGACATGTGGTTACATTGGGTGGGGAGAGACACATAGGCTATAGGTTGATTACATATATATCCCCTATTATTGTGAGGCACAAGACTCTGAAACCCGAGCTTGGCCCATTACTCATTATTACTGCTACCGGCTCCCCGACACAGAGCTTGTAGTGGCTCAGCCTGAGTACTCGTGCTGCTCTCATCTTGCATTTCACATAGATGGTTACATACTTACCCTATTTATTATATTATTTGCTACACTGCATTTATTTTGGCTTGTATTATCTGTACCTTGCTATGTCCCCTGAGGACCTGGATTCGGATTATGTCCCCAGGATTTGCAGACGAGATCTTTCCCGAGGTATACGGGACCGCAGCAGGAGCTGATACAGGAGCTGTACCGACACCCGAGGACGAGGTGTTAGCTGAAGACTTTTTCTGAGCATCTATGTTTCATGCTCAGTATTTACTTTATTCAATCATTTATATTTTTAGTCTGTTGAACCATTGTATCAGATTTTTATCGAGTTGTTCTCCGAAGCACTTTGTAGAGACTGGTTGATGATTTACATTTCTTATATCAGTGGATCATATTTATCTTGTGTGGATGAGATTAGTTGTGCCATGTTATCGTAGACTTTATTTTACAGCTTAAGTACGCTCTGATGGATCCATTAAATTGGGTTTGTCCATCAGTGTGTGCTGCTTGCCATTGCCACGTGTCTAGTCCCTCGATATTTTGGGACTGGGGCGTGACACCTACTATCGTTCACTTCCCCCATCTAATTGATATGAATGCACATGGACTGAACAAGTGGACTGATGCAAAAGGATGTGTAACTGATGTGGTTACCACTGCTAACTTCTGATAACTGGTACATGGGTTAGATGGATAGATATGTGACTGATGTGGTTCCCCCATCAACCAGAGAGTGCACTGAGCGCAGAGAGGGAGCACCGAGACTAGCTTTACCTGCACCACGACCAGCTTATCCAGCAGTAGGAGCACCGCAGACAGGAGTTGGAGGAGTCAGACCACCAGCTCCAGGAGGAAATCAGCAGAGACCACCACTGGCAGCTCTATTTCATCAGGCTCAGCAGCAGAGAGGCCAAGCTCAGGGACGAGGCCAGGCATTTGCATTGGCCGTTGAGGAGGAAGCTACTGCAGGAGAGGTTATTGCAGGTACTATTTTAGTAGCTTCATTACCAGTTGTAGCTTTATTTAATTCTGGAGCATCGCATTCATTTATAGCAGCTAGCTTTGTAGCCACCCATAGAGTAGCTACCGCACCCCTTCCGAAGATAAAGAGAATTCTTACGGGAGGTAGAATTATCCCAGTTAGTGACGTCTGTAGATCATGTTCTGTAGTAGTCTGTGGAAGAGAGATGCGATCTCAATTTTTGATCTTTTCTATGCCGAATTATGATGTTGTACTTGGTATGGACTGGTTAAGTCAGTACCATGCGACTCTTGATTGCCGACTTGGACGGGTTATATTTAGACTGCCTGGACATCCAGAATTTGAGTTTCTTCGGGGAGCTGTAGAGCAAGGAGTTCAGCCTACTCTTAGGGTACTATCTGTAGAAGGGGAGACAGGTTACCCAAGAGTCATATCAGAGTTTGTGGATGTATTTCCTAATGATCTTCCAGGTTTACCGCCTGATCGAGAAATAGAATTCACAATAGACTTAACTCCAGGAGCAGAGCCTATCACTTCATCAGTATATCGGCTAGCACCTAAGGAGTTAGTGGAGTTGAAGGAACAAGTTGATGATCTTCTGGAGAAGGGTTTTATTCGGCCCAGTGTTTCACCTTGGGGAGCACCCATATTATTTGTACCGAAGAAGGATGGAACAGTACGATTGTGCATTGACTAAAGGGCACTAAATGCTGTGACCATCAAGAACAGGTATCCCTTACCACGCATTGATGATCTATTCGATCAATTGAGTGGTGCTAGGGTATTCTCGAAGATTGACCTTAGATCCGGCTATCATCAGATTAAAGTAAGGAAGGAGGATATACAAAGACAGCCTTTAGGACCAAGTATGGACATTATGAGTTCTTGGTAATGCCGTTTGGTTTAACCAACGTGCCAGCAGTGTTTATGAGTTTGATGAACAGAGTCTTCCATCAGTACTTAGATAAATTTGTGGTCATATTTATTGATGACATTCTAGTATATTCCAAGAGCCACGAAGAGCACGAGGAGCATCTCAGAATTATGTTAAAGACATTGAGACAGGAGAAGTTATATGCCAAACTCAGTAAGTGTGAGTTTTATATGGATAAAGTACCTTTCTTAGGACATCATCTCAGGAGAAGGACTTTCAGTTAATCCGGAGAAAGTTGCTGCAATAGAGACTTAGCCTACACCCACATCAGTGGCAGAAGTGAGAAGTTTTCTCGGACTTGCGGGATATTACCGAAGGTTTGTAGAAAATTTCTCAAGGATTGCAGATCCTATGACGAAGTTGACATGTAAGGACCAGGAGTTTACCTGGACAGAAGACTGCCAGAAGGCCTTTGAAGAATTGAAGAAAAGATTGACAACAGCATCTGTCTTGACTCTTCCTTCAGGGTCAGAAGATTTTGTTATTTACAGTGATGCATCAGGTAGTGGACTATGATGTGTTTTGATGCAACATGGCAAAGTTATTGCTTATGCATCGAGACAGTTGAAGGTCCATGAGAAGAACTACCCAACGCACGATCTGGAGCTAGCAGCAGTTATATTTGCACTGAAGATTTGGAGGCACTATCTTTATGGGGAGAAGGTAGAAATTTTTACTTATCACAAGAGTCTGAAGTATATATATACTCAGAAGGAGCTCAACATGAGACAGAGACGTTGGCTTGAATTGATGGTAGACTTTGATATAGATCTGCAGTATCATCCGGGAAAGGCAAATATCGTAGCAGACGCACTCAGCAGGAAGCCTACGGCTTATTTCTTGACAATACAGCCGGAGTTATTGAGAGATCTACAGGAGCTTCAGATAGAGGTTATTTTACCAGGACAGAGTGGCTTGTTGGCTAATCTTGAAGTTAAGTCGGCACTTGTGGAAAGGATTAAAGAGGCATTGCCCACCGATGCTAGATTCCGAAGACTTAAAGAGAGGACAGAAGCAGGCATGCAGACAGGACTTCGCATACATGAAGACGGGACATTAAGGTGTAGAAATTGTCTGTATGTTCCAAATGGAGAATTGAGACAGGAGTTAATGACTGAAGCACACAGCTCCATGTACTCTGTTCACCCAGGAGGAACCAAGATGTACCGAGACTTGAGGCAGTATTATTGGTGGCATGGAATGAAAAGGGAGATTGCACGATTTGTGGCTAAATGTTTAGTATGTCAGCAAGTAAAGACCGAGCACCAAAGGACTGCAGGTATGTTACAGCCGCTTCCTATACCAGAATGGAAGTGGAAACATATCACTATGGATTTTGTCACAGGATTTCCATGGAGCCCCAGCGGAAGAGATGCAGTATGGGTTATCGTGGATCGACTCACTAAATCGGCACACTTTTTGCCATTTAGAGTTGGACAGTCCACAGAGGTACTAGCCAACATGTATATACGACAAATCGTAAGATTACATGGAGTACCGGTTAGTATTGTATCGGATCGAGACTCGAGATTTACATCTCATTTCTGGCGAAGCATGCAAGAGAGACTTGGCACCAGACTCAAATTCAGCACAGCTTACTATCTACAGACAGATGGTCAATCGGAGTGCACGATTCAGATCTTGGAGGATATGTTGCGATCGTGTATGCTAGACTTTGGAGGATCTTGGGAAGATCATTTGCACTTGGTAGAGTTCTCCTACAACAAAAGTTATCAGGCCAGCATTCAGATGGCACCATTCGAGGCATTGTACGGTAGAAAGTGTAGATCGTCGATATGTTGGAGTGACATTGGTGAACGTCAAATACTGGTCCAGAATTGGTAATGCAGACAGTGGAGAAGGTAAAACAAATTCAGAATCATCTTCGAGCAGCTCAAGACAGACAGAAGCATTGGGCTGATACACACAGACGTCCCCTAGAGTTCAAAGAAGAAGAGCACGTATTCTTGAGGATTTTGCCCACTCGAGGTACTATTAGATTTGGGAGCAGAGGCAAGTTGAGCCCAAGGTATATCGGGCCATTTGATATTCTAGAGCGCATTGGTGAGGTGGCTTATCGTCTTGTATTACCTCCATCCTTAGAGGAAGTGCATGACGTATTCCACGTCTCACAGCTGAGAAGGTACGTGACCGACCCAAGTCACGTAGTCGATCATTCAGAGATCGCAGTGGGCCCTAGCTTGAGATATGAAGAACAACCAGTTGGCATCCTCGACATCAGTGAGAAGATATTGCGAGGTCAGACAATTAGACTGGTTCGTGTAGCTTGAAAACATCATTCTCCTGGCGAATCGACTTGGGAACGAGAGGATATTATGCGCCAGCGTTATCCTCACTTATTCGCGGATGCAGGTATACCCTAAGCATTCTCGTAATTTCCATAGTTCTTTCCTATTAGTAGTTCATTCTTCGATTGCGAGGACGCAATCCTCTTAAGGGGGATAGATTATAAACACCCTGATTTTTCTAAGATTTTTAAAACATTTTTCCCAATTTTTTTCTGTATTTTTCGGAAAATAAAACTAAGTATTTTGTGATTAAAAGATTTTTAAATACTGTTAATTAATATTAAAATATTATGGAAATAATATTTTATGGTGTAAAATGGAAAACCAGACATAGGGTAATTTTTTGTGAATTTATTGGACTCCAAAAATATTTTTAAAGTCCTAAAAATCAACGTAGAATTAAACCTAATTAAACCCTGACTGAATCCGGTTTAATTTGAATTAAACCAAACCAAACTGACTCAAACCGAACCAGACCAACCCAGACCTAACGGGTCGGGTCGGATCTGAATCAAACCCGACCCGAACCCGAAACCCAAAACCCGACCAAACCCTAATCGGATCCATCCCCCGAGTTACTGTTCCGGCTATAAAAGCCCCTCGACTTCCGTGCCCGCCGCCATCTCACCCTCTCTCTCACCTCGTCCGCCGCCCGCAGCCGAGCCCGACGATCCACTCGCCTGAACCCTAGGAAGCCTCCGCTGCCTCCTCCTCCTTCTTCCCCCGTTTCCCCCGACCGGTCGACCGGCCCCGACCTCCTGCTCCTCCGCCCGCCTTCCCTTCTCCTCCTCCCCAGAAGCTCCGCTGACCTCGCCGGAGACCCGCAACAGCAGCTGTCACACCCCAGTCCCAAAATACCGAGGGACCGGACGCGTGGCAATGGCCAGCAGCACACACCGATGGACAAACCCAATTTAATGGATCCATCGGGGCATACTTAAGCTGTAATATAACAATAAGTAGGACCAATGATACAAGTCACAGTCTAATCTAATCTCATCCACAATAGATAGTCACAGATCAAATGCCAGAATAATGTAAATAAAATAAAATAACAAATCTCAATAAAAGTGTCTCGGAGAATAATCCGAGAACAAGTCTGATACATCAATAATAGACTGGAAATAAAATATCTAGAACAGAAATAAGTGAGTATCTCAAGCCAATACTCAGGAGAAGTCCTCTGGTACGATCTCGTCCTCGGATCCTGGTTCTGCTCTAATGTAGGCACCTGCTCCTGCTTCTGCTAATACTAATGCTCCGGTCCCATATACCTCGGGATAGATCTCGTCAGCTAATCCTGGGGACGTAATCCGGATCCAGGTCCTCAGGGGACATAGCAAGGTACAGATAATACAAGCCAAAATAAACGCAGTGCAGCAATAAATGAAACAATAGGGTAAACTATATAACCAGCTAAGTGATATACAAGTTAAGAGTTCTAGTCATACTCGGGCTGAGACTACTACAGGATCAGTGTCGGAGAAACCCATAGCAGTATTTTCTCGAAGGGCCAGTACGGTACCCCAGCTCTGTTGCCAGAGTCTAAGGCACTTCCATTAAATTATTATATATATATTCAGCCTTTTGTATGATAAATCTCTCCCCACCCAATATAATCTCACGTCTCATGTCCATGACACGCAGGATCATAACTAATGCAACAAGTCAGGATAAAATCTAAGCATGTAAACTGTGTATATCATAAACCTGTATCCTATACAGAATCACCATAAATATCTCAGGAAGATTCTGTCTCATATAAAGTGTCAATTGTCCTGGGGTATAGTGTACTTGGTAAGACAATTACGAGAATGTACAAGGGGTCACGAATGTCCATCTCTAGATGACAATACACAACACCGCGTACGGTGTTGGCACCCGACTAATAATCGGACGCTAAGTACGTCACACGGTCCTAGGTTAAGCATGCACAGCAATATAAATGAATCAAGGTAGATATGTAACAATACTGCAGAGTTTGGCAAGGTACACTTGCCTGGGGTCCTAGCTCCAACTGTGGCTCTGGTCTCTGTGTGATCTGCAGGTACTACTCCAGTTGCTGAACAGGACTCCGTGAAGACCGATTTTTCGTGTCCGGGTCCTGTGTCCGGGTCCTGTGTCCATGTCCGCTGTGTCCGTCTAGGTTAGGGTTAGGGTTAGGGTTAGGGCTCGATGCTGGGACATCGTGGCTGGCCGGAGGAGGGAGGAGCGGGGACTGGCAGCTGCTGGCTGGGGTCGTCGGCGGCGAGGCGATACGGCGAGGTCGGGCAGCGGGTCGTCGAGTTCCTAGGTGGCGGAGGAGCTAGGGATTTCGTCGAGCTGGACTGGTGGGTGGTAGAGGTCGACGAGGGCGAAGCCGAGGGGGCTCGGGGCTTAGGGCGGAGGATCGGGTGGAGGACGTTGGCGGAGATGGTCGAGGATGGGTCGACTGTGGGCTGGGCGGAGGAGAGGGGTGTCGGCTGGGAGGTGAAGGAGATGGGATGGTCGAGCGGGAGGAGGAGGAAGTGGAGTCTAGGGCGTCGGTGGCTGCGCTGAGGAGGGAGGAGGGTTCTGGGAAGGAGGAAGAAGGAGAGGGGCTCGTCGTCGAGGAAGAGGGGACGGGACGAGCGGGGCTGGGCGGACTTTGGTGGAGCGGGGAGAGGAAGACGGCTGCGGGGGCTCGACTGGGGAAGAGACAGCGAGGAGAGTTGGGGTACTCCGGCGAGGTGGCCGTCGTCGGGAGGAGGTCGAGCTGAGGGAGGACGTGGGCTGAGGACGACACGTCGAGGGGACTGTCGACGAGGGGTGGAGGAAGAAGTGGGATCTAAGGTTCCGGCCGGCTAGGGTTATTTATGGGTGTTGCCGCCGGCCGGAATAGTATTCCGACTTGTATTTGGGTTAGGGTTTCGATTAGGAATTGGGTAATGGGTTTAGGTCCGCGGGTCGGGTCGGGTTTGGGCCCGGATCCGACCCGATCCGTTAATAATTAAATGTGGGTCGGGTTAGCGGGTCGGGTCTGGGTTTTGGGCCCAGATCCGATCCAATAAGAATTGGGTTTGGGTTTACTAGACCGGTCGGTCCGGTTTGGTTCAGTTTGGTTTATTTGGAATAAACCCGGTTTATTTCTAGGTTTAAATTGGTTTGTTTATTTAATAGTTTTTAGGGCTTTAAACGCGTTTTCGGAGTCCAATAAATACGCAGAAAATTATCATATGTCCAGTTTTCCATTTTACACCCAAAAATATTATTTGCATAATATTTTAATATTATTTAATAGTTATTAAAAATCATTTAATTACCAATTACCTAGGTTTTAATTACAGAAAAATCTCGAAAAATTTCAGAAAATTATGAAAAATCCAAATTAAAAATTCTTGAAAAATCAGGGGGATTACAGCAGCCGAAGCCTCCCCCGCCTCTGCCCGACCTCCACAGACCTCCACAGCCCCCGACCGTTCGACCCGAGATCCGTCGACCCCCGCCCGCTCGAGATCCGGTCGACCCAACCCCGGCCGCCTGAGCCCTAGCCACCTCGAGCCTCGCCGACCAGAACACCCGAGCCCGGTGCACCCAAGCCCCCGGCCGCCTTCGACAGCACCTCAGTTGGCCGCCCGAGCCCGGCGAGTCTCCGGACACAGTCCCCGTAGAACCTAGACACGTCCAGGACACAAATCCTGTGTCGAATCGACATGTGGACACGTGAAATCTCGGTTTCATGGAGCCCTGTTCAGGTAACCCGTTCTCTCTCCTCATGATTCTGTTTTCCGTTCCGTCAGTTATGTCGCATAGACTGTATAACCCTCTCGATGCCCGTGCAACCCGCTCGGTGCGTCACGTCCTGTGGTGATCGCAAAACGCGATCCAAAAACAGAAAAACCAATGCCCTGTTTTACCCCGGAACTGAGTACGCTCCGCCAAACGGGACGACTTGGTCGCACGCGGTCTTCATCGAAACGTGCGCGCCGTTGATACGGACGTGCAAGATTTCGCAGAAGTTGATTTGGATGTGCGTGCACACCGAAATCAATACGTATCCGCCGACAACGCCCCGTATCCGCCTATTCTGGAACATGTTGTAACTTTGTGTACACACGTCGGATCGAGACGAAAATTGTGCCATCGAACTCATAGAAATACGCTGGTCCTGTGACCCAAGTTTGGTTCGATTCTGAGAATATTGACAAAATCGCGTATCGTGGGCCCCACCGGCTCCACTTGACGGGCGATTTTGTGATCGGCCCATCGGAATCCAATTCTGGAAGTTCCGTTGGGTTCGTATCATCGTTCCTGATTTGTTGACACTAAGTTTGACAAAATTGGAGACCTTTGACCCTGACACATTTTTTGGTGCAAAGTGGCCCACATGTGGACCCCGCTTTGACCCAGAAATGTCATTTTTGTCCCTGTGTCCAAATTAGACTTAAGGACAGGCGTTTTTAGCTATTTGATATTTTCTGAGACTGTTGGTGATGTTTATTTCAGCTTTTGGAGGAGTACCTACAGGATCCACTGATACAGGGACAACTGTTGGTATTCAAACCCTAGGCAAGTGTACCTTGCCAAACTTTGCAGTCTTGTTACATATTTTTCTTGCTTCATTGATATTGTTGTGCATGCTTAACCTAGGACCGTGTGACTTACTTAGCGTCCGATTATTATTCGGGTGCCAACACCGTACGCGATGTTGTGTATTGTCATCTAGAGATGGACATTCGTGACCCCTTTACATTCTCGTACTTGTCTTATCAAGTACATTATACCCAGGACACTTGACACTATTTATGAGATCGGATCTTTCTGAGATATTCATGGTGATTCTATATAGGATGCAGGATTTGACATTGACATTATATTCCTAGCTACTCTATGACTTGCTGCATTAGCTATGATCTTGCGTGCCATGTACATGAGACGTTATGGACATAAGACGTGTGGTTATATTGGGTGGGGAGAGACACACAGGCTACAGGCTGATTACATATATATCCCCTATTATTGTGAGGCACAAGACTCTGAAACCCGAGCTTGGCCCATTACTCATTATTACTGCTACTGGCTCCCCGACACAGAGCTTGTAGTGGCTCAGCCTGAGTACTCGTGATGCTCTCATCTTGTATTTCACATAGATGGTTACATACTTACCCTATTTATTGCATTATTTGCTATACTGCATTTATTTTGGCTTGTATTATCTGTACCTTGCTATATCCCCTGAGGACCTGGATCCGGATTATGTCCCCAGGATTTGCAGACGAGATCTTTCCCGAGGTATACGGGACCACAGCAGGAGCTGATACAGGAGCTGTACCGACACCCGAGGACGAGATGTTAGCTGAAGACTTTTCCTGAGCATCTATGTTTCATGCTCAGTATTTACTTTATTCAGTCATTTATATTTTTGGTCTGTTGAACCATTGTATCAGATTTTTATTAGGTTATTCCCCGAAGCACTTTGTAGAGACTGGTTGATGATTTACATTTCTTATATCGGTGGATCATATTTATCTTGTGTGGATGAGATTAGTTGTGCCATGTTGTCGTAGACTTTATTTTACAGCTTAAGTACGCTCTGATGGATCCATTAAATTAGGTTTGTCCATCAGTGTGTGTTGCTGGCCATTGCCACGTGTCTAGTCCCTCGGTATTTTGGGACTGGGGTATGACACCTACTATCGTTCACTTCTCCCATCTAACTGATATGAATGCACATGGACTGAATAAGTGGACTGATGCAAAAGGATGTGTGACTGATGTGGTTGCCACTGCTAACTTCTGATAACTGGTACATGGGTTAGATGGATAGATGTGTGAATGAATGGGTGGTCAAGTGTAGAGGCTGCTGCTAATGCTCTTTCTAAAATCGAATCCTCCTTTAACAGGTAAAACCCAACTGCAGTTCTACTTGTACTGATATCACCTTCACTCCCTACTAAGTCTGCAACCAGGCTAATCACCCACAGCAACAATAGTTACTTGTTACTGCTACTGCAATTGGTGCATCTTATATATGGAAGCTGTTGCAATTACCTTGTTGTGGTCACATTGTCTCGAGACTCATCTGTGCACAGCACATCTCAAGTCCATCCATTACAACCTTTGCACAGACTAACCTCATAATCCAATTAAATAACCCCCCCCCCCCGCTTCCTCTTATCACAGATACAATATTCTCCATGACACAGTCACTGATTTCCCTTCTCAAGCCTAAGCTCCCAGCCTATATATGCCACACACATCCTGGATGCACTGACACAGTGCATCCTCACCTCACTGCACTTGCACAGTTCACACACATACACTCATCACGTCAGAAAGACACACACCTGATATATACATAGGACACATATTTACCATATACCTTTGTATATACACACTAGTGTCAAATAAATAAACACCTAGAGTGTATAATTGAGATACTCATGATACACACCTACACCAAGCACCAAACTCACCAATTCCAATAACAATCAATTATATATATATATGACTATTGCAACTATTTAAAATGGAAATTGAAGAGAATTTTCACAAATCAGCCAAAATGAGCCCCGTATCACACCGTATCGCAGATTACTACGATACGCTCTACTCGTGCCAATTGTGGTCACGTACCTAGTCCCACAACCCCGATCTAAGTCTAATTGGATCTAATTGGTCTCATGACACACATTTGATGTATCAATATCGTAATTTCTCCTATTTGGACACAAATCACCATATAAATTTTACAATATAAGTCGTATGGACCCAATTCTTGATCCTATGGGTAGTCCTAAGCCAAGGGATGATTCCTAATGGTTAGATGTATGATTTGGAACTCAAATTAGAGATGAATTCAGATCTATACCTATTGGGAGATAGATTTCCAATAAAATACACAATAGACTCGATCCGGACACGATCTCCTAGCAAATCCTCCTCCTATAAATGCTCCTTGTAATTCTAAGCTCCAATGCTCCTTGATTGATGGGAAATATGAGGGAATGAAAGTGAATTGAGGGAATTTGGTGGAGGGATGAGTCAATTTGGGGAAAAACATAATTGGGGATCTAAAATAAAGGTAAAATAAAATGAAGAGAGAGAGACTCTCCCCCCTATAGATGGTCGGCCCTTGCCTCCTCCCCCAAGCAATCTCATAATGACTAAATTGTCCCTCACTAGTTAATTATGAAGAATAATTAAGGAGGGCTATAATGGGAAGTCTGTAAACTAATGCAAATTAGTCTTAATCCTTCTAATTAACTAAAGAAAATAGATCTATTGGACCTAGTCCATGTTGGGCTCAATTAATATCATGACAAGTTTAATTGGGTTCACTAGTGTCGAGTCTAACTAATAGGCTAGCCCACTAACTATAAATAATTAATTCAAGGCACAAATTAAATAAATAGCACACCAATTATTATTAAATCACTAAAAATAAAATAACTATGCCAAATGACTAAATTATTCTCATTTGGAAAAGTAAGGGTGACAATTGGAACTCCACTTCATTTTTTATCAGTGGTTTCATCTTAATAATTATTTTTGTAGTTATCCTTAAATCTCAATAGCGTTCTTTCGGAACGAGGAGAATATAAGGCCTCTTTAATTGTAACTTTAATATCATTAGACAACATGAAGTAGGCTATGCCATATCCCTCTATCAGATTGGATGAGTCTGATAAGGTTGTCAGAGTTGTGTGCTTAGGTATAAAGTTAGAAAACTATTTTTGTTCAGGAAGAATAGTGTGTGTAGTCGACAGTCAGGCAGCCATCTAAATTTTCACTTAACACACCTAAGCAGAATTTTATTGAATTGGTCATATGATAATTCAATTGATCATCCAAAATATAAATTATACTAAAAATATGAAAACTAAAATAAAATGCATTAATCCAGTAATACCATCGTGATTTTGGTACGCCATGGCCTTCTATGTCTACTCTTCCATCAAAATAAAAAATTAAGGATTACCAATGGCCTATCCTGAATAAAAAATTAAGTAAACTATTTCAAAAAATAAAATACATTGATAGGTGGATGACATGTGTGATACCAATGGCCTATCCTGAATATTCCGCATTTCCTTTCGGCAATAGGATTTGTTCATGTTCGACATAAGATGAGAAAGGTTCCGTGACATAAAAATTAAGGATTATGCATGTGAAACTTCTACTTCTCAACATAATGTTTCAATTTTATGAAACTGCATGTTTCAGGTATATGAACTTCAGGTTTAATATATGAATGTCAGGTGCAATATGCTTTACTTATATGGAGAGGCGAGGCTAGACCTCTACCAATTTTTAGCCTTATTTTTGGAAAAATTAGTAGTATAATGAGGCTAGCCCTATGCTAATGTTGAGTTTGGCTTTTGGCAAGGCTAATATTCGACAAGGTTAATGCTACTAGTATTATGACGGCTCTTAATATTGTTGGCATTACGACGAGTTTTAATGCTGCTGGTATTTATGGCAAGGCTAATGCCTTAGCCAGAACAATTTACCTTTCGCTTCATGCGATGCTAGGAAAAAAAATTCAACCAAAATTTTCTTCTAGCAAGGCTATCTCTGCAGTCATGCTAGTAAAATAGCGAGGCTAATGCCTTAGCCATTTTAGATGAACTTCAGGTTTAATTATGAACCTCAAGTTCAAGATAAATTTCAAGTAAACTTCTGATTTTGGGGGGGGGGGGGGGGGAGCGAAGCCCTCGATAGGGCCGCAAAGCGTCCGATCGGCGAGGGTTCCACTATGTTTGCTCCTGGCAAGCTACTTCTCGTAGTGTCTGCTTCTCACATATTACTTTCCGCGACTTTTGCTTCTGGCAGATTGCTTCTTGCACAACTGTGCTCTATTGGGCCAGGCTCCGCAAAGCTTTCTCCATTATATGGAGTTTGGTTCCGCTGGAATGCTCCATTCTATAGAGATAGGTTTCTCGAGACTGCTCATATTCTGCGGGAATAGGTTCAACGAGAATGCTACATTCTACGGATATAGGTTGTGTGGGATTGCTCCTATTATGCGAGAATAGGTTCCGCAAGCGAAAATGTTCCTACATCGGGGGAATAAGTTTCACGGTTCACAAGAATGCTCAAATTCTGCAGGAATAGGTTCCACGGGAATCTTGGCATCAAAATTCATTCCACGAAAATTTGGCATCAAATCCATTTTGTGGAAATGGTTTAGGTAAAGAATCAGGATCCCAAATTTACAACAAGAAAATTGGCATCAACCCTAAATTTGGCAAGTCCAAATTTGCCATCAAGTTCATTGTTCTTAGGATCTACCAAGAGAAATAGACACTAGCCTTGTTGAATTAGTGTTGGACTTCCGCATAAAAAGTAAGTTAATGGAGGACTTGGATATAAAATATCATATCAACAAGAATAGAAGTTTACTTTACTTGATTGTTAGTTCTGTACTGGCACCAAGCAACCAAAATTAGGTTTGTACTTTTGTTACAATTCAACCAAAAATTTGAAAAAAAAAAATTCTGCTAGAAAGACTTTTTTTTTTTTTTGCTATGAAGAAGTTTTCTGCGAGGAAGATATTTTATGCTAGGAAGATGTTTTCTGCGAGGGAGACATTTTTTTATTAGGAAGAAGTTTTATGCAAGGAAGATATTTTCTGCTAATTACAACTCTCTTAGCTCAATTGTCTAGGTTTTTCGTGACTTTTTTGCAATTTAAGCTTGGGATACTTAAATATAAAAATAGAAGATTTATAGGACTTGTATAAGAAAATCCACCCAAAATTCTACCACCACATAACAGCCTTGTACGGGTGAGATTGGGTTTATCCGATTTCAACTGAAACAAAATGTCAAAATCAAATAAATTAAAATTCTAAAAATTCAAAATCGAAATCGAACCGAAATTAGCCAAAATCGAAACCGAAATTGAACCAGAATATTTGGTTTATTCAGTTTGTTCGGTTGGACTATTGCTATTGTTTAATAGATCGAACCCAAAATTAGAATCGTAATTAAATTATAATTTTATACACATATTTATTGTATTTCAAAGTTGTGCTTGAAATTGAATTTCAAAACATATAGATAGAATTATTATTTTTTAAAATATACACATTGTTAATCATATATAATTAGAATATTTACATAATTGTATAAATTTTATTCGATTTTTAATTTTGGAACGAAATCGAAACCCAAAACAAAAACCGAAATAGAATAATCTTTTTTTTGGTATTTCTATAGGCAGTACAACTTTTGCTTAAGACAACCCATTACTCAGGGCAGTTCAGATTTTTGTAATTTTTACTCAGGATAGTTCCAAATTTACTCAGAACAGTCTAATCTTTTCCTTCCCAAATCCAAATCCTAACCCTAATCTCAGTCGTCGGAGGAGGCGGCGGCGATGGCGGGATGAGGGAGGAAGGAGGAGGAGGACGAGGAGGAGGCGGAGAGGGTGGAGGATGGAGGACGAGATGGAGAGGGTGGATGGGGGCGTCACCGCACCGCCTCGTCCCGCCCTGCCCCACTACTGATGTCGATGCTGCTACTGCTGCTATTGCCGCTTGTCGGATGCCGGCCCGTCCTCTCCGCCGCCCATCCCCGTACCCCGTCGTCGCCGTCCGCCTCCGCACCCCGCCGTCCGCCCTCCCGCTGTTGTTGTTGCTGCTGCTTCTTCTTCTTCTTAAATAATTAGGACTGTCACAATAATCGGAAGAACTGTCAACATTGTGACAGTTCTGGAAAAAAATTTGGACTAGTATAAAATAAATTTTTTGATGACAAACTTGTAAATAATTTTAAAATAAATTTAGACTAGTCTAAATAAATTTTGTAGGACTTATAAAAATATATATTTTTATATTTTTAAAATTAAAATTAAATCGTTTTTTTTTTTTTTCAAACTGAATCGAATCTTTTATTCGATTCGTGCAAAATTCCACAAACTTTCAACACACTATTCTTCTTCTCACTCTCGTCTTTCGTCGTCTAAGGAAGAGAGAGAGAGCGGAGAGAGAGAGAGAGAGAGAGAGAGAGATGGCGACGGAATCATCAAAGACCGTTCACTCTGCACTGGTGACCTACACTTCCATGCTCTCCCTCCTCACTCTCTGTCCTCCATTCGTCATTCTACTGTAAGATCTCTCTCTCTCTCTCTCTCTCGCCCAAAATTCCTATTTCTTTTGTTATTTTTTTCTTGACATTTTGACCTAGATTTGGCCATATTATGATCACGAGTGGTTATGGTTCTTTTCTTTCATTGGATGCTGATTTAATCATATTTTGTTGATAAAAAAAGTCTTTTTTTTTTTCTTTTCATAATTTGTGGATGGGGATCTCTCTTAAAGAGTGAATCTTTAGCACTTTTTTTTTATTAATTTAGATCCAGATTGATTCATGGGGTTTGCTAGTTTTCTTATAGATCTGTTTATTTTGATGAGTGGAAAGGGATTTATTGTCATGATTTTGATTTAGTACTCCCCAAAAAGTTGGGATAAAGGCTTTCCTTTTGTTGTTGTGTATTTATTAGTCTTCCTCTAGGAATATGAGACTTCAAAATACACTAAGACAGTCCACAATGAGTGTTAGTGTCCTTGTTGCCGTGTCAATTCGCTTTATTGCATTGAAGCATCAGAATTCAGAAGAGATTCTACTAATGGGTTGCAGGTTGAGATGCTAGTTGAGTAGCTTCTTGTGCATTAGTCGATTTTACCTGGAACTGTAGTAATGGAACTAAAAGGAGAGGTGAAAAGATCGGAAAAGGCGGAACTTGGGAGGAGTAGGTAGAGGGACTGCTTGGAGGAACTTTGGGATCCTAGGTCCAGAACCTGGAGATTGACTTTGCTCTTACTTCTCAGCTTTGTAGATACGGATACGATACGACGCGATACATATACGGACTAACTTTCATCATGTCTTTGTGTAATCTAGAATGTTCATATCATGTGTGATTCCTATGCGGCACGGACGTGGTACGCTAGTCACCATCTTTTTAGCGTTTATACTTCCTAGTTTTTCAGAAAAAAATACAAAGGGGAAAAGTAGAAGGTCAACACATTATTAATTATTTATCGATTGTCTTGTCATTATAATAGAATGCAGCAAGTTTTTTCCCACTGAAAACATGAGTCTACCTTTAAGAAAAAAGAATCAAAATCGAAGCACCATGTAGGGTCTCATACATTTTTCTTTGGAAAATACTCTATTAAAATATAGAAATGGTTGTTAGTACTTAGTATGTAATGGTAGTGTGTGTGGTTGACGTATTTCACTTTTGTCGGCTGCCAGTACCTAGTCTTTTGATGGCGTGGAACATTGGGAGTGGTGTAATCTGCAAATGTTGTGTAAGAATTTTCAATTTATTTTTCTTTCTGATATGACTAATCGAGTAGATACGTAATAATAAAAACTAAGTGTAGAGTTGGAAATTTGCAGATCAAAACATTTCATTTTAACTTCTGCAAACTAATTACATGTTAACATATGAAAATTAAATTAGTTCATTCACTTTGTTCTCTACAAAGTTCAAGGAATAAAGGTGTGCAGTTTAAAGTTTTATTTGTAATGAATGTAAAGATACAGTGTTACACTGAATTTCTTGCTTTCTACATCTGTGATGTTGACGAAGCCTCTGCGGTTTTGGTAAACTGTAGCATTGGGGGAGGCCATAGTAGATGTTGTGTAAGATTTGTTATCCTATTATGTTATTTGAGAGAAGCCCTTTTTTTGTTGATTCGAGTAAAATTGGACTAGTGGAGCTAACAGAAAAGTAGGAAGATCGATAGATTAATGCATCTTACTAGAAAATTAGCATTGCCTATAGTACTACTCAGTTGGTTTCTTGTCTCCAAAATGTTCACAAAGAAGCCATCTTGGTGCTTACTATGGCTTGATTTTGAAATGCGAACTTATGGGGATTAAGTTGCAGATGTTGCTCTCTGTCGGACTACCACGTGATAACTGATATCCGTTTTGCTTGGTTTAATTGTGTTGTTGAAAGTGTTGTATGTGGATGCTCTTGTACTATTATTTAAATTGAATTAAGTAAAGCAGTATTGCTGAAATTAAGAGGAGATTAAAATTGACAGATCAAAGCATCCCATAGATTTTTACCAGACTGAGATGGTTAGCTTAGTTCTGCAAGTATTCAGCATTCTAGCCAGATCATGTAGGCTATTAACTTGACGACATATATGGATTTTTGTCGGACATTGTTCCTTTTTGTGCTTTTCTTTTGATGGACTTGTATTCACATTTTTTGAGTGATAATACGCAAAACTGCCGCAGAAGAAAGAGAAAGGAAGTTTGTGGTAGGCTACCTATAGTTTTGAAAGATCCTAATGTGAACTACATGTTGCTTTATTGCGCAGTTAATTAGTATTACTTGAAACACGTTGGGTTAAGGTATTGTAAACCCAATCTATTGTTTTTTTTATTATGGAAGGACAGTCTGACAAAATATCCTTATTTTATTGTGTAAATAGTTGAAAAGAACCTTCTGTAGTTTGATCATGATGACTCCTTATTTACTCTACCTTGACTTGTTTACTCGGTGATTGGTTGGTTGCTTTGGTGGTGAAGTCCTTTCCCTTTCGTTTTTTTATGCTCATTTTTATCAACATTCTTGTTTCATACTGGCGTTTTGCACTGCAGTTGGTACTCTCTGGTTCATGCTGATGGGTCTATTTTGCAAACTCTTGGGTATCTCAAGGAAAATGGACTGCAGGGTCTCAAAGATATCTGGCCAACTCCATCCTGCACCGCATGGAAAATAATTGCTGCTTTTGGTGTATTTGAAGCTTTTCTTCAACTTGCACTGCCTGGGAAGAGGTTCGAAGGGCCAATCTCACCTTCGGGAAACATACCTGTGTATAAGGTTTGTAATGAAGACCACATTGCTTCAATAGTGTCATAGGATCATCTTGTATGCATCAGTCCTAATGATTATTCATCTGACAACAACATAGATTGTTTCCATCTATTAATTAATTATGTAAATTGAATCAAGTGGAGAATATATCTTTCCTGATATGTGAGTTGCTGCTGTTGACAAGTCATGAAAATATCTCTCTTCTGAGTTAAGTTATAATACTCCTGTAGAATTTCCATGAACCAAAAATTGCATTGACAGAGCAATACCAAATGAATCCTTCATGACCTGTCTTCACTTACATGTCATGCATTCGTAAGCCTTGCTTACAATTAAGCAGGTAGGATTTAGGATCAGAAAACTGCTACCACTCGGTTGTGTTTTGTTGGAACAATCTGAATAAATATGGATGGCCTTGCATTGGCAATACAACACGGAATGGAATATTCATATATCTATGTTATATTTATTTTGCAGGCAAATGGTTTACAAGCATATGCGGTGACACTAATAACCTATGTGAGCCTCTGGTGGTAAGAACTCTTATTCTTAATTAGTTGAGTTCTACTGTTTGTGAACATAGAATTGGAGCTACATTTTCAAATTCAGTCAGTATTATTATCAATATCATTCATTTCACTTCATTTAGTTGTACGTTTTATGTGTCTCATCATAGAAGCATTGATTTTGGGAAAATAGATGCTTTTACTGCTCAAGATTGAACTTATGCATCTGTGTTTCATTTCATTGACGTCTGCATTCTCAGGTTTAGTAATGCAAGTTCAGGGAAGCTTATTTGGAACATACTTCTATTGTGAACTACATTTCAAATTCAGTCAGTATTGCCATTAATATCTTAATTTTACTCTATTTAGTTTTCTTTTGTGATGCGTGTCTCATACTGCTCATGATTGAAGTTATCTATGTTTTCATTTCATTGACATCTGTATTCTCAGGTTTTGTAATGTAAGTTATATGGAAAGCTTATGTGGAAGTTTAAGTGTTAAGTATCCTTGCTTCTAGTAGCTATTATGCTTAACTAGCTTCACATCAAGGAAACCCTTGTTTCAATATCCCACGTCGGAAAACCGTAATGATGTTCCACTATGCCGAGTAGCATCTCCAGAGAGTTGCTTTAACCTGCTCCTAATAAATAATAACATAGTGAAGTTTGGAGATTGAGAGGAGAAGAAGAAGTAGGAGAAGAGAGAATATGAGAAAGGAGATTGCAAGGGCCTAAAACCCTAGGTTGCATCTCATGTCTATTTATATAAATATGCAATACACCCACAATTACTATTATACCCTCATATGATAAATAATAAAATAAAATAACTCTAACACCCTCCCTCAAGCAGGAGCATAGAGATCAGACATGCCCAGCTTGCTACATAAATCAGAAAATGGACCACGAGCAAGTGGTTTGGTGAGGATATCACCTAATTGATCCTCTGACCGAACATAAGGAGTGACAATCTGTTTCTTCAGCAACAAATCACGAACAAAATGACAATCCACCTCGATATGCTTCGTGCGCTCATGAAACACCGGATTACTTGCGATAAACATTGCCGACTGATTATCACAATACATCTCCATCGGAATAGGAATCATGATTCCCATTTCATGAAGAAGAGACTGCACCCACATCATCTCAGAAGCTGTATGAGCCATCGCACGGTACTCGGCCTCTGCACTAGAACGAGCCACAACATTCTGCTTCTTACTACGCCACGTGACAAGATTGCCACCCACAAACGTACAATAGCCAGAAGTAGACCTCCTATCACTGCGACTGCCTGCCCAATCAGCATCACTGAATCCAGTCACCGTAAGCAACTGGGAAGGTTTGTACAACAAACCCTTTCCAGGTGCACCCTTCAAGTATCGAAGAATGCGAGAGATAGCCTCCCAATGTGGTTGCCGAGGGGCATGCATAAACTGACTAACTACTCCAACTGCATATGTTAGAGTTATTTTATTTCCTGTTACAACATATCCCGGTGGTTGATCCATATAAACCTCCTCCTGTAAGTCACCATGCAAGAAAGCATTCTTTATGTCCAGCTGATATATAGGCCATTGGTGATTAACCGCCACAGAAATAAGAATCCGAACTGAATTCAGCCGAGCCACTGGAGAGAAAGTCTCCATATAATCCACGCCATATGTCTGAGTATACCCTTTGGCAACCAACCGTGCCTTGAGGCGCTCAACAGAACCATCAGGGTGATATTTAACAGTGTACACCCATCTACAACCCACTGTTTGTTTTCCAACAGGAAGTAATGTAAGCTCCCAAGTCTGGTTTTGATGTAAAGCATACATCTCCTCATCCATTGCACTTTTCCAACCAGAAGATGACATAGCCTGCTTGTAAGTTTTGGGAATAAAAGTAGAAGACAATGAAACAGCAAATGCATGAAAAGATGATGAAGCACGGTGTAATGAAACATAGTTAGAAATAGGATGCTTATTCTTTGTGGTACAAAGGCGTTGTCTTTTTCTGAGAGCAATAGGAAGATCATCTGGATCTGTGATGATGGGAGCAGAAACCTCAGGCACGGAAGATGATTGGTTGAAGGCTGAATTCTGCAGAACCACTGGCCTGTCCTTGGATCTCTGATAAACCTGTAAATGGGGAATGGAGACAGAAATTGATTCAGGAATGACCGGAAGTGGTATGGAAGATATCAAATCTGTTGTAAAAGGAATATCACGGTCTCCTGAAGGAAAGAAGGGGGTAGACTCAAAGAATGTAACATCCGCACTGACATAATATTTGCGTGACTGTGGACTGTAACAACGATAACCTTTTTGAGTACGGGGATAAGCAAGAAAGACACACTTCAGAGATTTAGGAGCCAACTTATCTCGATTAGGTTCCAAGTTATGAATAAAAGCGACACAGCCAAACACTCGAGGAGATAAGGAAAAGGGTGCGACATCTGTATGTAATATAGTAAATGGAACTTTGTTATTTAATACAGATGATGGCATGCGATTAATAAGATAACATGCAGTAAGAACGGCATCTGCCCAATACTGTTTGGGGACATGCATATTGAACATGAGAGTTCGAGCCACATCTAAAATGTGTCGATGTTTGCGTTCGGCTATACCATTTTGTTGAGAGGTGTGGACACAACTGGTTTGATGAATCATACCACGATCAACACAGAAACTGTTCACAGAAGATTGAGTATACTCCAAAGCATTATCAGAACGCAGAATTTTGATACGTTTATTAAACTGAACATAGACTTCATTATAAAAGGCAGATAACACATTTGGAAACTCAGATCTTTCTTTCATTAAATAACACCAAGTCATTCTGGAATAATCATCAATAAAAATAACAAAATACTGAAATCCTTTCGGACTTTTGACTCTAGACGGACCCCAAATATCAGAATGAACAAGATCAAAAGACTCTAATTGACGACTCTCACTACGACGAGGAAAGGAACTACGGTGATGCTTGCCTAACTGACAAGTCTCACATTCAAGACTAGATACATGACTCAAACTAGGAACAACTTGACGCAACTTAGCCAAAGACGGATGTCCCAAACGATAATGCCACTGCAACGGAGAAGTAGAAACAGAAGTGAAGGCCTTTCCAGGTAGATCCAAGTAGTACAGCCCATCTTTTTCATGCCCCGAACCAATCGTCTTCTTCGTCCTGAGGTCCTGAAAAATACACGAATTGGGAGAAAATGTCACAGAATATTGAAGAGATTTGGTTAACTGGCTCACAGATAACAAATTAAATGGAAAATTAGGCACATATAATGAATCAAATAATGATAGTGATTGAGTAGGGTGAATGACACCTTTCCCAAGCACAGGACGAGTAGACCCATCAGCCAAGATAATATTGTGTTTCATGGAACTACGATTATGAAAGATAGATGTTATACCAGACATGTGAGAGCTCGCTCCTGAGTCGATGACCCAAGAGGTGGATGGTGACTGGGTTGCCACAAAAGCAGGATTACCTATATGTGCCATGGTTGCAGTAGGTTGGGAGGTGGTACTAGCAAGCGCGTTCAACTTCTGGAGGATCTGTTGAAATGGAGATGAGGTATCGGACGTTGAAGTCTGATTGAAACCCGAAGTATCATCTCTGGGAGCAGAAGTGGTGTCCTGTGACTGCATATTTTCATCATGCACTTGATGTGCATATTCTGGTTTGCCCCATTTGTCCCAACAATAGTCTTCTACATGACCGAGCATTCCACAATAGTTACACTTTCGTGGTTGACCACGGCCACCACCACCACCACCGCGGCCACCACCACCACCGCGACCACCACCACGACCATTGTCTCTACCACCACGGCCTCCTCCTCGACCAAAACTACGACCACCATCTCTACCGCCACGTCCAATACCACGTCCACCACCACGACCAACAGCACTAGAAACTAGGGCAGAAGAGTCAGTACTCGGCACCACAGAACTCTGTCCCAGAAAGGAACGATTGAGACGGGAGAAAGTATCTGCCACCGTAGGTAACTGCTCTCCAGCAAGGATTTGAGCTTTATAAGGTTCGAGCGCAGGATCCAAGCCGGCAAGGATGAGTGAAACATGAAACTCTTCCTTTTGTCTCCGAGCTTCCTTCAAATCAGTAGTAACAGGATGATATTGAAGCAGTTCCTCCCACAAAGCCTTCTTTGAAGCCAGATATTCATTCACAGGCTTCCCATTTTGCTTTGTATTGAACAATAACTCGTACAACTCATAGATACGGGCAACGTTTCGCTTCTGCGAATAAGATTCTTCCAGAGATGCCCAAATCTGTTTGCTTGATTCACACCACTGAACATTAGCAGCGATATGTGGTTCCATACTATGCCACAACCATGACATAACGTATGCATCTGCACTCATCCAATCTTCATACTCAGCGGACGTTTCAGGCAGGGGTTCTTCGGTCAAAAACTTCAACTTTTTCTTCGCCCTTAACACCACTTTGATAGACTTGGACCAGGCAAGATAGTTCGCACCATTCAGTTTCACCGCTGTAATCGACTTTCCCAATTCATCATTATGAATAACAGTAAAAGGAGAACCACCTCCGCTACCACCACCACTATTAACCTCGCTAGAAGATTCGGTCCCCACCATACTTGCAGATGCAACAGAAAGACGAGATCTTTGAAACCCTAGATCTCACAACGAACCTCAACCGACGACGAATAACCAACGGAGATCTGTAGAAACCCTAGATCTCATAAACGAACCACGAACGACCACGAACAGCGAACGACGAACGGCGAATCATGAAAAGTAGACGAAAAACAGCCCAAAAAAATTTTTCGGGGCTGCCGCCCCGAACCCTGCTGTCAGGGGCTACCGCCCCCGAACCCCTGTCGAACTCACGGCCGAGTTCAATCGGCCCTGTCAGGGATGAGATGTACAGTACTTACAAATATATGCTCTGATACCAAGTGAAGTTTGGAGATTGAGAGGAGAAGAAGAAGTAGGAGAAGAGAGAATATGAGAAAGGAGATTGCAAGGGCCTAAAACCCTAGGTTGCATCTCATGTCTATTTATATAAATATGCAATACACCCACAATTACTATTATACCCTCATATGATAAATAATAAAATAAAATAACTCTAACAAACATAATATAATATGAGTACTAAAAGATCTATTTTTGTTAGTCATCTTTACGTTTTTGCTATGCCAACTGAAGCATATCGGTTTTGAACTCTGCATTTCAGGTTTGGAATATTTGATCCTGCAATTGTATACGATCATCTTGGCGAGATTTATGCAGCACTTGTCGTGGGGAGCTTAGTATTTTGTGTATTGTTATACCTAAAAGTGAGTTGATTTATTTTGAAGCTCAAGTTTGAGCTTAACAATGATATATTTAACATATGAAGTTCCACCTTTTTTTTTCCTTCCATAGGGTCATGTGGCACCATCTTCCAGTGACTCTGGATCATCAGGCAATGTGATTATTGATTTCTACTGGGTGAGTCCTTATGTATATTTTGAATTAGACTTTGTGTTTGTCATGGTTCCAGTTGGCATTTTTGTCCCCTTGAGCAATTTGTCATTTGTGCATATGAAATTTTCTCACTTGACAAGCCCAAGATTTTAAATCTGGTCTCATAGAACTTAAGTAGGCTCAGGTTCAATATCAATTACAAATGACATGATTTATCCCCCTTTCAAGTTTACAAATCACACTCGAACGTGCATGTATGTGTTTATTAGGGGCAGGCAGGTGCAAATCTTTTCCTTCTCTCTAAATTTCTCCTCCATGCGGTTTAGTGCTTTTCCTCTATCATGCAACCTTTTAGTCATTAAATTTTTATAAATGGATTAGTCAAAGACACCAACCTTTTTTATGTCAAGCATACCCAGATTTATTATGGGAATTTGCCTGCATCAGTAAGTTGCTTTGTTTTCTAGATAGATTGGATGCTCATCTGGATTTTGGCAGCATGCTTACAAAGAATACTACTAATGATTGAACTCATCATAGGAAAAGTGAATCCATTTTGAGAAAGATAGTACGAATGCATTGACTAGATAAATTTCCAAATTACTACGACAACTTCAACTTCCTGCTTCTGGGTGATTTTTAGTCTTTATTCACTTTTTACTTGTATGCAGGGAATGGAATTGTATCCTCGCATAGGGAAAAGCTTCGATATTAAGGTTTTCACAAATTGCCGATTTGGTATGATGTCTTGGGCTGTTCTTGCTGTGACCTATTGCATCAAGCAGGTTAGTGTTGAGTTAGTGTTGATTATCTTTTCTTATTTCCTTCTAATTTAAAGTTCAAAGTTTCAAACCAAAACCTTGAAATTCTCTTTCTTCTCCTGTTTATTACTCATTAATATCGGGACCAAACTTTTACTGTCCAACATCAACATGCCATGATATGCATGCTACCCGAGCCTTATATCTCATTTTTTGTTTTGAGAGAGAGAACTATAATTGTATACAATGGGAGAATCTTAGACTTTATCAGCTGCAGCGGTTGCTTCCTCAATACCTGGTTGTAGACAATATAAGTGCCTTTTTTCATAAAATAAGTCCTTAAATTATATATTTATTATTTAGATGTTGACTGAACTTTATTTTTCTTCTCTTTATCACTCAGTAATCTCGTGATGCAACCTTTTTACTTCTGAAACATGAACATCTAATGATAGACATGCTACCCAAGTCTTATATCTCATTCTTTGGTTTGAGAAATATAACCTCAATCTTATACTCGCACTGGCAGATCCGTAGACTTTATCAGATGTAGAGGTTATGTCTGGTGCTAGAAAACATACATGCCTTTTTGTACAAACAAGTCCTTTAATTTAAAATTTTGATGTTGGATTTGAGGTAGGGAAGGCGGGTGTTGGGGTTTGGAGGTGGCATTCCTATCTTAGGTTTAACATAATTAGCACCAATTTTGTAGACATTACCCTGTATGAGTACCACAACTGATGGTTAAATTTTGTGTAGAACACATAAGATACCAGTCTAGCATTTTCATTCACTATCACTTCCTCTCTCTGTGTTTGCTTCTGTGGTGTTATACGATTAATATCTCTAACTAATATCTTGTTCCATACACCATGTTTCAGCCTTTTGATAAGTTAACTTGTCTTTGCAGTATGAAATGAATGGCCGAGTGGCTGATTCAATGCTTGTGAATACTGTGTTGATGCTGGTGTATATCACTAAGTTTTTCTGGTGGGAATCTGGATACTGGTGCACTATGGATATCGCTCATGATAGAGGTAGGCAAAAAATGACCAGTGACTTTGGGTTCTGCTTGCATGTGAAAGTTTAATAGTGGAAATATTATAAAGTTAAAAGTTGTTTTTGTTTTGATATACTAATAACTGAAATCAAGATTGTCCTATTACTAACTCAGCTATTTATTAAATCTTCAGCAAGGAACTATTCCTTCTTTTGATTAATAAAACTTGTATCAAGTTGTTTGATGGATTTATTTCATTTGCCCAGAATCTGTAAGAATGTATTATTGATTTCCCCTAGGACAATTCATGTCATGTGAAATTGCACTATCTATTACTGCATGGTAATTAGAAAGTGGTACTGACTTACAGCTGATGTAGATCTATGGCATAAATAAATGATATTTTATAATATTTTTGGGATTGGTCTGGGAATTCGGAACCCATGATTGAATATAGTGAACAAGAATAAGATGGTAATAGAGAGGTATATGTTTTTTACCTTTTTTTTTGTAGCTTTTGACTGTTGTTAGCTCTCACTGACTGACTTAGCATATGCAAGTCATATAGGCTTTACCAACTTGCCTCCAAAGGACTGTGTCTATGTCCGAGAATATCCATGTTTGAGTTAATGAATGACCCTATTGGGCCTATTTCACACCAGGCCACTCAATATTTCTTGTTAATTGGCAAGACTTGCTGCTGATTTGTCATGGCACTCTTATTATAAATCCGAAACTATATATTGTTTCTGTTAATGTTGAAATAGCCCATATAAAGTATAATGGAAGAAAATGATTCATGTAGCCTGACACAAAAAATTGGTTAAAGGCCCTGTTATTGTTGTAAAATACCTTTTGCAGAAGAAATTTGCCCTGTTTCGTAGCGTTTAACAATTATGACAAGTGATCTTTTGTCAGGCATCAATATCTTGCTAAATTAATTGCCTTTTTCTATGCTCTGAGAGTTCCTAATTCAGCTTCTTTTTATTAATTGTATGTTTATTTTACTCCATTCAATAAACTTAGTAAGTGGATTAGACTTGATCGCTTTTCTCTCTCCTTTGTTAGCTCAGTTGGTTTCTTCACCCTATTATCTTTGATGTATGGTTTTGTTTCTGTTATGCCATTCTATCAGCTGGCTTCTATATTTGCTGGGGTTGTTTGGTGTGGGTCCCATCAGTTTATACTTCTCCTGGTTTATATCTGGTGAATCACCCTGTAAATCTTGGTACCCAGGTAATAGCTCTTTTGTACTCTCTTTTTTTATCTCAACTGTACTGTACTGAAGCATAAGTTGCGTAGAGAGTTTTTGTTTCATTTTCTCTCAACTCTTTGTATATTCTTGCACTCATGTTATCTGCAATTTCCAAGTTGATGACATTTGTGTTGAGGTTTCTCATGAATTCTTATGCATTGCAGCTGGCAATATCTATACTTGTAGCAGGAATCCTGTGCATATACATCAATTATGACTGTGACAGGCAACGACAAGAATTTCGCCGAACAAATGGGAAATGTCTAATTTGGGGGAAAGCTCCATCAAAGGTCTAAAATGTTCGACATAATTAAGTTTTAGGCACAAATATTTTCATCCTTCGTTCCTTTTCGTGATTTTCTACTGATTAAAATTTTGCAGATAGTGGCCTCTTATCAAACCACAAACGGTGAAACAAAAAACAGCCTTCTTCTAACTTCAGGCTGGTAAGTTATAAGTGACTCCATTTTTGATATATTAGCATTAAAAAAAATTTAATACCAAGATCCGAACTTTAAATAGTTCAATAGTATTTTGGCCTTGTTGTAAACAAATATTCTCGTAAAAATTGAGATACAGAAAAAATAAAGTTAGCCAAAGATTATGCCAGTAAGCTTTCCATCCTGATTGTTCTGCTTTTTATGATTTTTTAGGTGGGGATTAGCTCGCCACTTCCACTATGCACCAGAAATATCAGCTGCCTTTTTCTGGAGCGTGCCAGCCCTTTTCAGCCACGTAAGCAAATTGTAGTCTAGTACTAATGCTCTTTATGATAAATTTTGTACTAATGCATCCGTTTTTCAAACCCCTCCAGTTTTTGCCGTACTTCTACGTGATATTTCTGACCATTCTCCTTTTTGACCGAGCAAAGAGGGACGATGATCGCTGTTCATCCAAGTAAGCAAATGATAAACGCTCTATACGAATCTATGTTATCATGAAAATTCATATTTATTAGTCTAGCAAATATATATATCCACATCGATTTCTGTTAAATATTCATTACATTTATTACAACCCCATACACACAACCTACTGTAGGGATTAACAAATGCCTCAACACAATCAGCACATGTGAAGCCTCACAAAAGTTCACTTAGTTTTAGTGTTTTATTCACCCTTTAGTCAAAATAACTGTGCTCTTCACTCTTCAGTGAAAATGAAGCCAATGATAAATATGTTAAATATACATAGTTTTGCAAGTTTACTCGAATTTCACCTGCTATGTTCAATAAATGTACAAAATTTGCTTATTAGTCCCTCCTTTAGAGGGCCCAATAATTTCCTAAACCAAGAAAAGAAAGCCCATAAAAGCTTCAATAAGCAAATGCTCCATGGTTGAAGACATTTTTGTGTCTACAACAACAAAGTCTTTATCCCACATTTGTGTGTCTAGGTCAACATATTTGGAATAAGTCAATGCTTTAGAGCTTAACAGCACAGACATCAAAACATGCCCTAATTATTTGTTTCCGCTTATGATCCTCCATTGCTAATTATCTGGATGAATGGCTGTCAGGTGCCCTTAACATGCTTTCTTGAATTTCTTTATTAATTTTATCAAATGTCATCTTAGGCCTTACTTCCTTTTATTCTTGAACTTGAGCAGCTCTTGTATTGCAGTATCCTCAACTTTCTACTTTGCATTTCGTACCAAATAGCTGGCTTGACTTACTTTCTGACTTACTCATCCGGATATTTCATTTATTGTGAGCATTGTTAGCCAGTATGCAGTTTCTTTGGACATCCCATTTTCTTGCTGTTGAGTGCATACTTAGCTACGTGAAAAAGTCTCCTAGCGATCCTTCCTCTCTCTCACTACTCGCTTATGTCAATGCTGATTATGCGGGTTTAGTAAATAATCGTTGCTCGATGAGTGGGTTCTGCACATATTTTGGAGGGAATCTTGTTACTTAGTAGAGCAAGAAACATACTATTGTTGTCCGCTCTTCTGCTGAAGTTGAATATCGTTTTATGTTCCATGCGGTTTCTGCGCTCACATGGTTGAAGATTCTTCTTACTGATCTTGGTATCGCTCTATCTTCTCTAGCTCTTTGCTCTTCTTTATTATGATAATCTGGCAACTATTCACATAGCTGAAACCTGATATTTCATGCATGCACCAAAACATATTGAGGTTGAATGTTACTTCATTCGGGAGAAGGTCAAATTTCATTAGGTTCAGTTCCATCATGTTTCTTCCATGTCACACATCGTCGACATCCTTATCGAGGCCTTGACTCATCCACCCTTATCTTCGCTTTCTTTCCAAGCTTGGAGCTCTCGACATTACTCTCCAGCTTGCGGGGGATAACAGAAGATAACTAGTTTGCTAGTTTAGTTTTGCTTCTTTGTCTAGCCTATGAGTCTTTTTAGTTTGTTCCTATTCTAGTCCTACATTGGAAAAAACTCAGGGAGGATGTGCTACTCTTGCTTATATATATGTAATCCTTCATTCTAAATAATTATGTCACTTAAATTTAGTCTTTTTAATTACATCTTGATCCTCCCTAGATCTGGATAAATCGGAACATCGTCGACATGGATGCCCCTTTTTTCTATGCTATATCTTATAACTAGTTTAGTTTTGCTTCTTTGTCTAGCCTAAGAGTCTTTTTAGTTTGTTCCTATCTTAGTCCTACATTGAAAAAACTCGAGGAAGGGTGTGCTACCCTTGCCTTAGCTACTAGATCTCGAGACTTAAAAACTATATATATGTAATCCTTCATTCTAGATAATTATGTCACTTAAGTTTAGCCAAGTTTTCAGCATGCAGTTTACATCTTGATCCTCCCTAGACCCGGATAAGTCAGAGCATCGTCGACATGGATGCCCTTTTCTATGCTATATCTTATAATTTATGGAAAATTAGCAGAGAACCTAACCTACAACATGGGGCTATTTGGTGTACTTTAGCGTTTAGTTAAACCATACCCACACATAGTATGAACATTTGAATCTCAAAGGAGCATGAATCTACCGAACTTAGCTGGCTCTTGTGGTCAGCCAGGATATACCTCCCTGGCTAGGCGGACGGTCTCGGGATCGAACCGTGGGGGAGGTGTGTGTGTGTGAAAATTGGGGCAGTGGACCCAAAAGAAAAGACATGCAACGCATCGTGTACAAAGTCCCGTACGTTACGTCGGACATTACAAACAAAAAAGAGCTTGAATCTTGGCCATGCTTCATTGTCACCATTTAACAATTCTTTTTTTTTTCTTTTTCTAGTTATTCTGTGTCCATGGCACTCTGGCACTGGATTTTCCTTATCATTCTGTGTTCGTTATTTTACAGGTACAAAAAATACTGGAAGTTGTACTGTAATAAGGTGCCTTACAGGATCGTACCGGGGATCTATTGAGCTCTTGGTATAATAACATGGGTCTGCATCATCAAGAATAAATGTAGCATCAGACTGCACTGGTGGTGAGACCTGGCCTAGTAGGAATAATGCATGCATGCTTGCTTGCAATCTCCTCTGATCCCAGTGCATGTGTAACAGTTTGTAGCATGCTCTTTTCCAGGAGCATTCTGTATGATATGGGCTTGAATGCCCTTTTGTATGAGTTGGAGTTTCAGGGATGCAAATCATAAGCTTAGATGTTTTATGCTCCTCCATATTAATTTCAAAGACTATGGTCCGTTTGGTTCATCGTAATGTAATATGGAATTGAGTTTGTAATGTTACTGAGTTACAACTACATTATTATATTTGGTTGGAACATGGTAATCAAATTATGTAACGTAATATTAATGTTTGGTTTACCATGTAATGTAATTGAGTTTGTAGTATAATACAAAATTTTAAAATACAAAAAAAAAAAAAAATCAAAAAATATAGAAAATTTAAAAAAAAAGATAAAATAAGGAAAAGTTTATAAATTTTTTTAAAAAAACAAAAAACTAAAAATTTGTAAAGATTGAAAAAGTTAAGAAAAAAAATAATAAAAGAATAAAATAAAATAAATGATTTTAATTTTTTTAGTTTTTTTTTTTTATGGTTTATTGTTGAAGTTTGTAAGTTTTAAGTTGTAATGTAATCGGGTTATATGACATAATTGTTTTTAAAAGAAAGTGATGTAATGTAATTAAGTTTGTAATTGAGATTATATTATGTCAAAAAAAAATTGTCTAACCAAACACTCGGATTAAATTGATACATAATGTCTTGTCCAACCCTGGCTTGCAAGCTAAACCTGAGAGATCCTCAGGATTCTGCTGGCAATATTTCGTCAAAATGCCGTGTTTTTTAGTGTTAAGTGACTGAAACAACTTGCAACCACTTTGTTGTCCTATAATGAAGTTTCTACAAAAAGAGACGCAGACTAAGCAGATTCAAACATGGGTTGCTTCTTTCTACTAGAATACACCATGACCAAGTGGTCCTTGATTCCAAGCATACGTGTTTACGTTCAATGAACAATAAAGACTTCAAATCTTTTGAGCAAATAAATAAACTAATCCAATCGTAAATGAAAATACAGAAAGACTTGTAATTTATTCAGTTTACTGGATAAATGCTATCTCAAGAGTCAAAATGAATCCAGTTCAACAAGTAGAATCTAAATCAATTGATCAAATCCAAGAGGCATAATGAGCAATGCAACTAAGGTTGTTCTTGATTGAACATTTTTTTCATGAAAAGTATTTTCATCAAAAAATTTCCACCAAAAAATTTCCACCAATACCTCTTATATTTTCCAAAAAAAATATATCATTTCCATATTTTTCTTTAAAATGATGGAAAATAAAACTTGTCCAACCCATAGAAAAATATCATTTCCATGAAAAATAATTATTTTATGTGAAAAATATGACAACGAAACACCCAAATTAAGTTTTCCATAATTTGTTTTCAAATTTCCATATAAAAAAAATCTAGTAAAATAATTCCATAAAATTAATTTATTTTTCACATATTTTTCACCTTGCAATCAAATGCACCCTAAATTGATATCCATACCTCATAAAGTGGTCAGATTTTCAAACATTCATAACAACTCTTCTCAGACTTTGTTCAGGCTTGGCCAGCTTCTGTTGACCAGGAGTGGCTATTCTGCGACTTTGATTCTTCAATTACGTGTTCCATCGGTCCACAAAACTATAACATACTTGCTCTATATGGCAAACAAATACATTTCATGGCAACAACAAAAAAAAATTACATTTCATCCCCCAACAGCAACAACAACAGAGCACATCTGTTCTAGATGATGCCCGGTGTCGGTGGCGAGAATTCTGATCTCTCACAATTAAGATGACAACAATATTGATATGGGACATCAACACCATAAGAGGGACCTAGTTTTATGTACCTGGATATTAATAGATTGGAATACAACCCATAGAAAGCATTGGTTGGCACTCTGATTTCTGAATGTAGGGATAACTTGAATTGAATGCTTCTACTTGCTTCAGAATGTCTACCAAATGAGACTCCCACATCCGGCAGCAATAATAGCTCAAATAGTTGTTTCAATTATCCACATAAAGTCAAATATAAAAGTTTTAAAATCTAATATTAAAAAATTTGATAACCAAGAACAATCTATACATGTACTGCTAACTTCTGAAATCAATCACCGACACTTATTCTTAACATGGATATATATAATGTGCCTAACATACCTCACTTATAAATTGGGACTATCTACATCACAGCAAAGCTGGGTTAGAAAAATTGAATTTTATTGATAGGCCTAGAAACTTAATTTTATTAATAGGCCAAAGAAGAATGGAAGTTACAATTTGTATACAAAAATAAGATGCAAAGGTCACTTCACATTTCGGATAATAGGTTGCTTATCTTCCGAAGCTCCTTGAGAGCTGCCATTGCCGTGGCCTGACCTTTGCCCCCAAGAATCTTGCCTGCTTGACCGCGATCTTGCTGGAACACTGATTCAATAACCTGAGGGAGCCAAAATATAAAGAACTTCAATGGGTAGAAAAATGATTTGGTATTCAAAGTCTGGAAGTTTCAGATATAATAAGCAAATATATAAACTCTTTTAATAGCAATCTAATGCCGTTGTTAGGGACAAAATGAAAGTCGAAGCAAATGACTTCCTCCAGTAATTTATTACAAGTTCATAGAAAACGGACTGCTGTCTATATATTTGAAGAAAGAGGAAACTATATAAGTGAATTTAATCAATATCTGAAACCACATTCTATCACAATAAAGGAAATACAAAAATCACATAGAAAACACGTGTACAACATTCTATTGAGTAATGCATTTAATGGTATTATAACAAAGCAAAGCAATAAGAAAATGTCTTACCTGAATATTATCAAGCATAGATTGTCCAAGATTCTCAACAGTTCCCACCACTTTCTTGTCTCCAACTTCTGTCCTTTCACTATCCCCAGAAGAATTATAGTTTGATGTCGAATTGCCTGGCTTTTCCTTGGAAGCATTCCCAACACTGGATGAGCATTTATCCGAGTTGCCTTCACCAGAGCCTCTACCGAACCTCAAAAGCCACTGAAACCTACCGGGCAATACTTTCCGGTCCTTTGATCCACTTCCCTGTTTAACTTCCTCATCCCTATCCCTAGGTCCTACTTCAGTAACACTAATTGTAGCAGACGAGGCCCCATCTCTAGGCTCTACTTCAGTAACACTAGTTGTAGAAGAGCCCACATCTCTAGGTTCTACTTCAGTAACACTAATTGTAGCAGAAGATGTTTCTGGTTCTTGAACCTCGTCCATTTGATTAGACTCTATGTCATCATCAGCCACAAATGAATTAGAACTCACACTACTCTTGTCCGAATCATTCTCATGGTCATTTCCCATATTATGAGGACTATTAGCTGTGGAAAATACAGAAGAGTTCTCTCCACTCAAGCAAGTTTCATCCACTATACAGTCTGAGGTCCTCCCTGTAATATTTTGATCCGAGAGGCCTTCAAGTGAAACTTTCTCCATGTCCATATCCAAAGGAAGATGATCTTTCTCATTAAAAGGTTCTGGAACTTCATTATGTACCAACTTACTATTAACATCAGAAAATTCTTCAAGAAGTCGACGCCTAGCAGATGAAGATTTAACATCCCTTTTATCTGGAGAAGGATCAGATTCAGTTCTTGATAAGCTAAACCTTCCCCCCAATAAGGCCTTTATCTTTCCCCTTGAGATGGAGCTTCCATTCTTTTGAACTGCTTGTTCTTTATGCAATACTCTCCACTTCTCCTCCCAATAATTATCAGGCAATAACTGGTTTGGAGGCTTAGGTGAAGCTGAACCAGTTGGAAGGCTGTGAACTCTGCTCATTTCTGTTCTATAACTAGTATGTGATAAAGATGAAGATATATTCGTCTCATGAGCAAGAGCCAGCCAAGACTTTGCCTTCTCTATCAGTTTCTTGACTTCAATGTTGTTTGGAAAGTTGAGCAATCTCTGGAGGCAAGAGGTGGCAATCTCCGTGGCCAATAATGATGACCTTAGATGAAGTAGCATTGACACTGCCATGGACGCGATGAAGACTCCTCGAGGAGAAGACAAGATCTTAAAGCTGTAATCTGCTTCATTCCCCATGGAAGAAGCATTAGAAGAAGAGAACAGTTCATCCCAAATCAGTAAAAGGCCATCAAGGGAGAATTCACGCCCAAAGAGAACTCGAAGCCATCGAAGGGCGAAGTATTGAGGTTCGACACCAAGCTCCACAAGGTGGTTGTGGAGAGAAGAGTCGATGATGGAGAGCAAATGGTATAGTGCTGAGGAAGCCTCGATTACAGGTGGTAAGCCTGTGCTCGATCCGACAGGCGAAGGGGCAAAGAATTCGGCCATTGCAATCACACCATGGGCCCCGCTCATTAGGCTGTCAAACATGCAGTAGGCATCATGCTCAATGAATCTCTCAGATAGGATAACACCCAACTCACCTTCCACTCCATAAGCATCACTTAGCAAAAACAAGTTTTTTGTTTCAGGGTCAAGGTCGTCGATGCTGGTGACATTTGGAGCACCTTCTACATGACAGTTATCATCTTTGTTGGTGGCTTCTAAATCCCAGCTGGTGGACTTTGTGAATCTGTAGTTAGAAACGGGGTCCCCAACTGGGAAAGGCATCTCATCAAATTCATCATTGAAGTAGTCTTCATTTAGTGCACGTATTTGGGACAGGTACAGGAGATCAATATGGAGCACATATAGTAGAGGAGCCAATAGTTCGTGCATACCTGTTTCAAATAGAGAAGGAACAGTTAAACTTCGATACAAAAATCATTGGCAAAATAAAGCTCTATAAGGGGAAAGTAATAGTCCCAATTTCTTCTAAAATATGTTTCTAAAGGGATGAGCTTCAGTTTGACTCACTCTTCTGCATATATTCAGTAAGGAGATGAACTAGGTCAGTATACCGAAATATCTCCTTGTTTTAAGAAAAGGATTGCTTAGTTCAAGGGCTGCAGCTAAATTTCTCTATCCATCCTATCGAATATTACCCTGATATTTCGAGATGTGTGTTCTTATGGTTGTGTGCAAATAGTGTAATGAATTCATAAACATCAAGACAAAGACTTCTTAACCTCCTACGAGGAAGGGACCTTTACTCTTTAATTTCAACTACAACTTGTGTCCTACTCTAGGAATTTACACCCTAGTTGCCATTGCTGTAGGTTCTTCCACCACCAAAATGGGCCTTCATGGAAGACCCGATAATGCCCATAATAATCAGTGAACAGTCAAGAACCTGTCATTCCTCCAGTCAGCCAACTCAGTTACCAAGATACCATCCAAAGAATATGCCATCATATCGTGATGGATACAAGACCGTGTGATTTAAAAACATGAAAATTTATCGATATAAAGATCAATTTAAACATCTATAAACCGTCCTGCAGTTTGAAGTTTAGTTTCCATAACATTGGCATTGTTTAGTCCTAAACCAATAACATTCACTAACTTTATCGACTTCTCACCTTGTCTGTATCCATACTCTGGGTGCCTAAGACACCACAATAATAATATTCTTCTCAACATGGCCTGGCATGCAGGTGTCTGGAAGTAGCTGCCATGTTCTGGATACAAACGCGACAAATCCTGGTCTACCGTCTTCTCCAACTCTGCACTTCGGAAGAAGCGGCCCCATGTACTATCTGCAAAATCAACATAACAATGTCAATGTGACAATTCTCACAATCAACTCTATATATATAGCCATAAACATATAAATTGAACAACTAAACTGCAATACATGTCTTGATTTCTCTGAAGTGATTTTGCACGAACACAAATACAACATGATACAATGCAGATACAGAGGCAAGGACACATCACATACTTTGGCATTCTAGTGTATTTTGGAGTGTCTGCTAGGTTGCATAGATGTGGGCACGTATCCAGATACTGCCTAGATAGGGACTTGGAATAAGTCTTTTTTCGAGCCATATTTCACATGAGCATCGAGGAAGTATCATGTGAATACATGTGAGACATGGAAATTGATACAGTCCTCTAGAGGAGTATCCTTGCAAATTAAGAGTGTATATGTCGTGTCCAAACATGACACGGCACCTACTTTTTGAACTTTTCGAGTCTCCTTGCTTCCTAGCTCCGAAACAAAAGCAAATGGGCAAAGATACCTGGATTTTGCGACAGGGGATCGTCCACAGTGAGAATGGGAGATCTAGTGCCATCTTTTGGGAGATGAGGATCCACAAGAAGACGGCGCCTCAGACTAGCATACCTGTTCAAGTAACAAGCAATTAATCAAGCAATATTCATACTATGTCATACCAACTGTATTAATGTTTCTCTATACAGTAAGATCAACATACTAAAACAGAAAGATTGGAACTTTACTCAACAGCCAACGAATTTCACATAAATAACTCATGTGAACTCCAAAACTAGAGAAAGAGACAAAAATATCTCGTTTAGAACATTTAAATGCCCCAAAACCCAAAATTTCCAAATTAAACATGGCTATACAAACTGCATGCTTGCTTCTCTATATAGTATGACCAACATAATTCAAAAAAATTAGAAAGATTGAAACTTAAATCAACAGCCGATAAACTTCACGTAATTAACTCATGGGTACTTCAACAAATCTTAATTTAGAGCAAGAAAAGGAACATTTGAATGCTCCAAAACCTAAATTTCCCAATTGATCAGATTCAGAAGGACAAAACAGCAACTCCAACAGAAAATGGAAAGATTGAGACTTTCACGCGACACCCATAGTAAACTGAAACAAGAAATAGAAAACTGACAATTAACAAAAAATCGGGAGAAATTGTGAATGAATGACTCATGGGTACTTCAAAAGGACCCTAGATTACCGAAATGAACTCAGTTTCAGTAGAGGCAAGCAAAAAAAAAAAAAAATCACCTCCTTCTGGAATCAGCGGCAACACGACGGAGCTCCTCGATCGAAGCAGGAGGAGACGATGGAAGGATCTCCAGACCCATCCGCCACCGAACTCCCCTCAAGTTCGAGAAATTGGGGTCGGGCGACGAGAATTCTGTCGACATGGCTCTGAAGCAGTGAGAAGGGAGAGGAAAGGTGGGAGCTTTATCACTGGAGGAGAGGGTTTCAGAAGTTATTAGGTGCATTTTGGGAAGAAAATTGGGGTTTTTGTAATCCAAGTTCCATTGGAAGGAGGGAGGAAAGAGGAAGGAGGAAGGAGAAGGGAGAAATGTAAGGGGTTGAATGAAGTCATTCTTTATTTATTTTCTATTATTTATTCTATTGTAATTTTCTTCTCCGAGAATTTTCTCTAGAGGGAGGGATAATCTTTTTGAGGTAATTGGCTAAGGAAAGGGAAGTGTTGATTTTTTTTTTTTTTATTTACGATAAAATTCGCTAGCGTTTCAATTGGACTGAAATTCGTTAGTCAGACTTTCTGGCTTCAATTGGACTGAAATTCGTTAGTGGGACTGACAAATTTTTTAAATTCCTCAATTTCAGAATTCATGTGACTTTTTTATTTTTGACATTTTTGTATATAAATATTTTATAATTTGCATATAAGTTTATTTTTAATTTGATTGTACCAATACAAGCACATATTTTTTTGTTCTGTGAATCTCGGATCGTGACGAGACTGACGTTGTTGGATTTGCAGTGTCGAACTACCCATGTAAGAAATTTTTTAATAAGTTTTGCGATACTTTTCTAAAACGTCATCCATGGGAGGTGACAATTGACATTTTAAAAAAGTATCGCATAATTCGTTGAAAATAATCTAATAGGGGTAGTCATCTGCGGATCCAACAAAGTAAGTTTCGTCGCAATCCGAGTTATTTATGGAAATATGTGAATGTATCGGTGCATCAAATTGAAAAAAGACTTATATCCAAATCATAAAAATATATTAAAAAAAAATTGCCTAAATTTTTTTAAAAATTGTATTAAAGGGATATGTTGAGCCTATTTCATTTTGTGCGTATTTTTTGCACATAGATTTTTTTATATTTTCATAATTTACATATAAATCTTTTTAATTTGACTGCAATGATACTAGCTCACATCTTCGCATGTTGATTTCGGATCGCGATGAGACCACGTCGTTGGATTCGCAGTGTGAAACTACCCAGTGAGGATAATTTCAGCGAGTTCTGTGATACTTTTTTCAGAGCATCACTCGGGAGCCCTACAGGTGACGCTTCAAAAAGTATAGCAAAACTCGCTGAAAATAATCCTCACAGGGGTAATTCGACGTTGCAAATCGAATGTTGTATGTCTTGTACGATTTGAGGTATGTATAGAAAGATATGAGCATGTATCAGTGTGGTCAAATTGAAAATAGATTTGTATAAAAATCATAAAAATATAAAATACTTATATACAAGAATGTCAAAAGGAATCAAAACTCACATAAATAAATTTTGTCAGTTGATTGGCAAATTTTAGTCCAATTGAAATTCGCCAGTCTGGCTGACGAATTTTAGCATAAATAGAAAAAAAAATTCAAACTTCTCTCTGGAGCCAATTACTCCAAAAAAATTCCCTATATAGAAAAAAAATCGTTATCTTTTGGGCTTTAGAGAAGGGTAAGTTCGAACATTATTTGGTTTCAGATCAAGACCAAACTAATAAACAAATTTTGTTAGGTATAAAAAATGTTTAGTTTAACTTCGATTTCTCCGACGAATCCAAGGTGGCATGTATCGAAAATATTTTACTTGTTAGTAAATTAATCAGATCGGCCACAATTAGCCTATGTTAACCTAACTTGGTATCCTACGGCGCCCGCCTATGAACTCCACTTTGGCCCCGAAATGACTTATTTTCGTCTTGTGTCCAAATTGGACATATGGATAAACATTTTTATATATCTCGTCTATTTCGGACCCATTGGTGATAGTTACATCTGCGTTTGGACTCGTTTAAAGTTACCTTATATTTTTTGTCGTATTTCATATCCTTTTTTAATCCAACAACCTGGTCGACTTTCCGAGGCTATATCTTTGTTCCACTATCGTTTTCTGATCAATTTTCAAGTAATTCTTCCTCTCTGTCTTAGCTTTGATTTATGTAGTTGGATTATCCAGATTCTGATCATACATTGTATGCAATCTCATACTTTACATGTTGTCCAGATTTGCAGTTTTGGACTTTCTGGAAGATCCAGTCGTTGCATCTTCAATCCGTCACCTCCATTGCTACCGTATCGACTTTTTATCCTAGGACACCAAATCTAGTAGTATCTGGATAACATTTGATAGATCAAACCACTCCATCTATATTTATATAATTAATTTGTATCATATTTGTATTTCAAAATCAGTAAGATGAAACTAGGATATATCGATTACATCGATCTCTTATTGTTGAAATTGATAAAGTGATCGTACCGATCGCCGAGATAAGGTTGTTAACCTTGTGTTGACCATCTTGTCTCGATTTACGTGTTATAGATTTTGTGTCACGAACTATGAGATACAAAGTTGGTACATTAAACCTAAAATTTGTAATTTAGATTATAATTGAATAATTATGGATTGTAAAGATTATGGTGGATTAGGTTTATAGCAAATAAAAAAGCTTAAATATATGACTTGAGTGATAGGCAACCTAGGTCGAGGCAACTTCCTTATAAATTTGTCGATTTATTATATATTGTTGTTGTAATTTGTGTTTGTTTGTTTATGTAGTGCCCTGATCCTGTTGCGGAACACGGACTGGGCTACCGGCTGAATGGCCGAGTCGAAATCAGAGAATGGGAAAACCTTGCCGGTATCGATTGGTCGGGACAAACAAATGGGGAGTCGTTCTTCGTTATGGGATGGAATCCTTAGAAGTTGCTCCCAAGATGCAGTGCATGGTGTCTTGGAGAGTGAACTCCATATAAGGGTCTAGCCTCAAGACCCGTGCGTTGTTAGTTTTTGATGTTGGTTTTCACTGTTGGTTTTATGATTTGCGTTTTCGTGATTATTTTCGATGAGCGACTTTCATTGCATGCATTCACTGTCTCGCATTTACATATCAAATTACTGAGAGAAAGAGAATAAGGATCCTGAACCTTTGTTGGTGCCAATGCAGGTGAACCTGTGAACCAAGCTTGAAGTCGCGAAGAAGATCTCTCTTTCTCAGCAGTTCACCAACTAGTGAGTGACTTCGATCATTCGATGAATCCTTTAGTCATCATGCTTAACAAAATGATCAATGATACCTAGCAAAGAACCCAGAAAGAGAAGCAAGATAATAATCACATTACTATGAACTATACTGTTGTAGTATAATTGATTATGTGGCAAAGACCCTGGACTGGGCAGTAAGTATGGTGGGCTGTGGCTTAGATAATCAATAAGACTCTGGAATACTATATCAAGTTTATGTAATTGCATGTTTTCTTCTACTAGCTAGTTGCATTCATGCATGGTCATAGACAAACTTGTGCACAAAGGGTAGGTTCCTCGAAGTGGTGCACCGAGGCCATAGGACCACTTCGTCCTATGGGGAACATGGGTGCTAAAGTACTTGCATCGGAAGTTCAGGACCTTCAATGAGACTAGCTCCCTGCACTGAACGGGGCGCTGAAATTCCAAGAATGTCGTGATGGCTAAGAATGTCGTGATGGCTTGGCCAGTGACCTTCATATAGACATGGTGCATGCTAATAATGTCTTGTGCATGCAGAGTAAGTTATTATTAATAAACATGGATGGTTGAACGGTCATGGGTAAGAATCACCAAATATGGTGATAAATATATGAATTCCTTATATTCTTGAGATATGAATTATTAATTGAACTTAAGACAACATAACAAGATCACCATAATAACTATTGCTTTCACATATCTACTTAGTGTTGGCTTTTTAGGTGAGATTGGTTGCGGCCGCTCACCAGTACATGTTGCGTACTGACCCACGTTTGTGGGCATCCTCAGGTGCTGGGGATTTAGCTGCTGCGAGGGAACATTGAAGATTTTGGTCCGACTCTTTAGAAGCCTTGCACTTGAAGCTTTCAAGTGGAAAAAAAGGCTCTAGCTGAAGGTGGTCCATGAGTTTTAATAGTTCAATAAGGGATAAAATGTATGGAGCAACGTTGTATCTCATTTCAATATTTCTGCAAGTTGTAAGCCAAGTCTGACATTTTCATCTCGGCCGTTTGAGGGCCTTATGTTTCCATTTCAGAGAATTATCAATAAAGAGCTATTTCCATTTCAAATGTGTGTTCAATTTCTCTATGAATGATGTATACTCTATCTTCAAATATCTGTATTACAAAATAAGTACGAGCACACATTGTACAAGCGCAAGGGCTTGTACGACATCACGCCAAGCGAGGACGACGACTATGCAGGATCGGGGTGTGGGAAGCCCAAGCGAGGATGTTCGGTTCTGCAGAACCGGGGCATGACAGTTTATGGGCTTCGGTAGATTTTTTATGTGGATCATAGATCGATAATCGTGGTCAAATTTGGCAAGACTTTGATCACGCGGCTCAGAATGTTTGGACGCACTCGAGGAAAATATACATTGTCAACTTGATTTACAGTATTTATATGTCGACATAGTTATTCAGTTATTTGCACATTTTATGTTTACTTTTGATTCCTGCTATTTTCAGTCATGTTGCATATTGTTACTTGTTTACACATATTAGGATTGATTCACGGATTTATGTAGCACGTGTCTTGCAAGACTTGTATTAGATTTATTACTTGTTTGTGTCAGATTAGACGTGTCGTGGATTTGACTCAACAGTGTCATGGGGATGGAGAGTCATTAAGAGTATGGGCTAGCCAAATCGGTGAACCATAGTCTCAGGAGGAAACATAGGAGTTTATGAGCTTGATATCATATTGGTCTCTGACGTTCATCGAACGTTATGCACAATTACAGATGACTGCTTGAAAAAAAAAATATATATATATATATATATATATAGAGAGAGAGAATAAGGGAGGTGAGGTGGCACCTCACTCTCAAAACAAGGGTGGCGGTGATGTGGCACAATCACAACCACACAAACGAGAGGAGGGGGTTAAGTGCAATTTGCCAATTATGAAATGTGTGGTTGGAATTGTGCCACGTCACCGCCACCCTTGTTTTGAGAGTGAGGTGCCATCTCACCTCCCTTATTCTCTCTCTCTCTCTCTCTCTCTCTCTCTCTCTCTCTCTCTCTCTCTCTCTATATATATATATATATATATATATATATATATATATATATCTTAATTACTTGAGCCTACATCTTGCATATATATATATATATATATATATATATATATATATATATATATATATATATATATATATATATATATATATATATATATATATCTTAATTACTTGAGCCTACATCTTGCATATGCGTGTGGACATTGTCCTCAAGTTCATATCACATAGTTGATTATAGTTGTTGTTCATGAGTCATTTGTTGGTTTCTTGCATGATATTTACAATTTATCATTTACAGTATATATTATGTATCTTACTATGTCCCTTTAAGAACATGTGTTCCTTCCAGGTTATTACTGAGCTACATTTATAGGATTGTTGGAGATTATTTTTTCAGGATTCAAGTATACTTTAGTTGATACCTTTATTAGTATTGTAAATGTTAAAACCAATTTTACGTCGCCAATCTGTCATTAATTGACATAACAATGAATTTTTTCTTCACTAGTTTCATGTTTTTTCACCTCTTATAGTGGTAACAAATATGTTAATTCCAAATCTTTTACTACAATTAAAGTTACGAGCAACACCGGTTACAATTGTTAAAAAATTAAGCTAAAGTTTATCTTGATATCTTCAACTATTCAAGCTTTTCAACTTGATATCCTTAACTATAAAACTAGATAACTTGATACCATCAACTAGTAAATATTTTCAAGTTGATACCCTCCATCAGTCAGGGGTTAATTTTTCTATTAAAAAAATAACCAAAATATTCTCCTCCCTACCCAACCCCAGCCAAATCACCCCTCCCTCCCTACCCATTCTTCCCCCCCCCCCACCCACACACACACACACACAAACGAGAATGGAAGGGGGATATTTTCGTTATTTGTAATTTTTCTTAACATCGATAGGATATTAAGCTGTACAATTATAGTTGAGATATCAAGTTGTTTAGTTTAACACCCCCCCCTCCCCCGCCCACCACCACCACCACCACCATGGAGTGTGATGTAAGCCTTTTGGAAGTAGGGGCTTTGAATCGAAAACAGAACCGAATGTAACCAAATAATTGATTCGGTTCGGTTTGAAAAAAATTTGGTTCGATTTCGGTTTTAAAAATACTAAATTTCTTATTCGGTTACGGTCCAAAACCAAAAATAGACTAAGACTTATGCAAATATCATCAATTTTATGCATATTTTATGATTAAAAATGTGTATATTTCAAAAACAACAATTTTACGCATGTGTTTTGTAAGCCCCTGATTTTTCAAAAAATATTAAATTTGGGATTTTTCACAATTTTCTAGAATTTTCTGTAATTAAAATCAGGATTTTGAATTATTACCTAATTTTTAATTGATATTAAACAATATTAAAATATTGTGAAAATAATATTTTTGGGTGTAAAATAGAAAACTGGACTTAGGGTAATTTTCCTGGATTTTTCTGGGCCTCGGACCTATTTTTAAATGCCTAAAAACTATTTATTTAATTAATTAATTAATTATCTATTTATTTAATTATTTATTATTTATTTTATTTAATTATTAATTATTTATTTATTTTTATTTTTCCTTGGGCCCGGCCCGGCCCAGTGGGCCGAGCCCAGCGCCCAGCCCAGCCCGCTGCCTTTCCGGGTCGGGTCAGGCAACTCGACCCGCTAGCCCCCGCACCCGCACGACTCCCTCTCCCCGTTCCCGCGGCCGCCGCCGCATTTTCCGGCCGGCCACGTTGCCGTCCCCGCCTCAACCCTCGGCCCACGACCCCCTCTCCCCTCCGCCTCGCCCGGAGCCAACCCCTCGCCGCCCCAGCCTATAAAACCCTACCCCCGACCCTCCGCCGCCCTAGCCACCACCACCTCGCCCGCTCCGCCGCTGCTCGCCTCCGCTCGCCCAGCCACCGCACCGCACCGCGCCGCCCGCCTGAGCCCGCAGCCCCCGGCCAGCGCCGCCGACGCCCTCCCCGACGAAGACCAGCCACAGCAGCAGCAAGCAGCTTCCCACCGCCGCTGCCGGCCGCCCTGAGCCGCCGCTCCGCCCGTGGACGCCGCGCCGCCCCTCGGCGAGCCGTCCCCCGCCCTCGCCGACGTCTCTCCGGCCGCCCTCCGCCGTCCACGGCCGATTTTCCCCCTGAACCCTAGCCCTAATTCTTCCCCGTGTCGGCGTGTCGGACACGACACGGACACAGTAAAATCCGGGTTTTTGGACCCTGTTCAGGTGCGTGTAACTTTCTCCCCGCTGCCCCGTTTTCAATTCCGTAAATTGTGTCGCGAAGCCTGTATGACCCTCTCGGTGTCCGGACAAACTGTTCGGGACATCGCGTCCTGTGGTGATCGCACACCGCGATCCAAAAACAGGAAAAACCAGACCCTGTTTCACCCCGGAACTGAGTACGCCCCGCCAAACGGGATGACTTGGTCGCGTGCGGTCTTCACAGATACGTACGCATCGTCGATACGGACGTGTGAGTTTTCGTGGAAGCTGATTCGGGTGTGCGTGCACCCCGGAATCAACGCGTATCCGCGGACATCGCCCCGTATCCGCTTTTTCTGCAATTCAACCTAACTTTGTGTACACACGTCGGATCGAGACGAAACTTGCGCCATCGGACTCGTAGCGATACGCTGGTCCTGTGGGTCAAGTTTGGTTCGATTCTGAGAACGTTGACGAAATCGCGTGTCGTGGGCCCCACAGGCCCCGCTCGACGGGCGATTTTGTGTTCGGCTCATCGGAATCCAAATCTGGAAGTTCCGTTGGGTTCGTATCAGCGTTCCTGACCTGTTGACACTAAGTTTGGTGAATTTGGAGACCTTTGACCCGGACGAGTTTTTCGGTGCAAAGCGGGCCCAACGGCGGACCCCGTTTTGACCCAAAACTACCGTTTTGCCCTTGTCTCCAAATTGGACCCAAGGACAGGCGTTTCTAGCTATTTGACGTCTTCTGAGCATGATGGTAATATTTATTTCAGCTTTTGGACTCATCTCTGGAATTTTTCCCCGAGAACTAAATTAATCGGATCCAAACAATAGGCAAGTACCTGCACTTCAAGTTAAATCTTTATATATTGTGATAATTAATTCCCTGCCATACATGTACCCTTGATGTTTACACCTAGTGTTAGAAATGTTGAATTTCATGTCTTGAATATTGGTAGTTCCTGTCTTGTTTTTCATGTCGGGTGGGAGAATACCTAGAAGGCATGTAGTTTACCCTTTCCCCTGTATTTGTCTAATAGCTGTTGGTACACGACTGTCCATCAGCCGGATCTCGATTGTATTGTCTAATAGCCGTTTATGACGGCCGGATTAGCCTTATAAACCCCTACATGCCAACTAAGTATTCTAAAAACAAACACAAGTTCACACAGATAGTTCGGGTCATGTTATATTTCTTGCTGGCTATTGTAGTTCATTTCCTGTTCCATTTATTTCTGTTTCTCATATTCCTGTTTACAGCTAACTCTGAGATAATAATGTTCTGCTAATGCTGTTTCTCAACATGATATCCAATATTTAATTGTCATAAAATATTTAGTTTAATCTTGTTGTGCACTGTATACTTTGCTCCTTTCCTGACTGGATCTGTTGTTTAGGCGATGATGAGAACCTTGCCCCCACCTATTATGGCCCCTTTGAGGCAGCAGGTGATACAGTTGCAGAGCCAGTTCCCGCACAGGAAGCTACTCCTGCTGAGTAGTTAGCAGTAGTTATCTTAGTTTTGCTCTTTATCTTATTTAATCGGGTTTGTCCCCGATTTTATTTTGGAATTCCTGTACTAAACATTTGAATTTGTTGTCACATTTATTTCAGTTGCAATCTTAAGTTTCATTTCTCATTATTATCTTACCTATATTGTTGTGAATGAGCTAGTTAGTAGTTATGGATTGACCTAGACAGCGTACTACCGCCGACTCTGCGGCGTAGGCTGGACGTGCCCACGCACTCGTGCCCGAACTTCCGGGTGCGGGTCGTGACACGTTTTGAAGTCCATTTTTTTGTAATTTAACAACAAATTCAACTTTGAGCACAACTTTAAATTATAATAAATATGTGTATACAAATTATAATTTTTAATATAGTTTAACTATGATCCCAAACTTTGGGTCCGACCCATTAAATAATAGAAATAATCAAACCGAACAAACCAAATCGATTATTCGGTTCGATTCTATTCGGTTTCAATTATGACTAATTTTGGTTCTATTTCGATTTTAGATTTTTATAATTTTTTGTTTATTTAGTTTTGACTATTTCGTTTCGGTTGAAACTGGATAAACCGAAAGTATACACCTACATAGTGTACCAAAAACCAATCATATAAATTCCACAAATTATTAAACTATATTCTATTATTTCAGAGGTGGATGCAAACCTTTATACAAATAAACATACATGGTTGCGACACCATATTTGACTATTTGCTTTGAAGTTTCAACCGCAAGACAACACAGCCGCCCACCCTCAACTCAGAGACAAAATTGAAGACCTACTCCTATTACCAATGTCCTTTTAAGTGGGGTGGAAGGCTGGATCCCAATTATTGGGGGTGAGAAAAGGAATATATATATATATATATATATATATATATAAAAGGTAATACTATAAAATTATTTGGATGGTTTTATATTATAGAATTATCCTATGTTACATAGAGATTGAAAGATGTGGACTCCATCATATTTTAATCTCAACCACCAAATTCAAATTAAATCAATGTAACACAAGGTGGTTCCATAATATAAAATCATCCTCAAGTTGTGTAAAAGCGCGGGCCGGCCCGGAACCCGCCACGGGCCCGCCCCGGACCGGCTCGGCCCACCTCCTTCGCGGGTCTGAACTGGGTCGGCAAAATCGGTCCGTAAATCCGATCCGGCCCAGTGTACAACGTAGCGGGTCCGAGCCGATTCCGGGTTGGACCAGGCCGATCCAATTTTTTTATTTACTTTAATATATATATATATATATATATATATATATATATATATATAATCGGGCCGGTCCGGTTCGACCGTGGACCGGCCCGGACCCAGACCGGTTCGGCCACGTCCTACCCTGACCGAGTCATGGGTCCGGACTGGGTCGGATAATTTATTGACCGGGCCGATCAGGCCCGCCGCTCTCTTCGAGTTGAGTCCGGACCGGACCCGTTCCCGGACCGGCCCAATATGCACCTTGAAACCATCCCGGTGATTTTATATATATATATATATATATATATATATATATATATGAAAAATGGATCAAGTGATACATACAATTTGACATCTAAAAAATATACAATTTCAGCCACATCTCAATAGAATTTAATGGTTATGATCTATATAGAATATGTGTCTCTATTAGATAGTGGGTTGTATTGTATTAATTAGTGGAATATGCAATTATTGGAAAAAGAAACTACCATCCATAATTATAGTTAGTGGTCTAATCAGACAAATCTGAACCATTAATTTCTATTGATAAGCGGCTGAAATTGTGTTTTTTTTTTAGATGTCAAATTATATCTGTCACCTGATCTCCTATATATATATATATATATATATATATATATATATATATATATATATATATATATATGATCTAAAATCACCCGGGTGGTTTCATATTATGAAACCACCTTATGTTACATGGATTGAATTTAGATTTGGTGGTTGAGATAAAAAGGTGGTGGAATCCACATATTATATATATATATGGGAGGAGATATTGCATCAAGGGTTATTGCAACAATTATTGCACCAAGCAATCTCAGACACAATTTTTTTTGAAATGTGTGGTTATAAAACATGCTGACGTGGTACCTACTTTATGGGATAATTTTATAACCAATTTATTGAAATAAATGTATGGTTGAGATTGTTTGGTGTAATAATTGTTGTAATAATTTGATACATATTTTGCCCATATATATATATATATATATATATATATATATATATATATATATATATATATATATACATATAAATTCAAATGTATTTAAATATTTAAATTATTTTCAATAATATTAAAATGAAAGAAAATTTTATTTGACGTACAATGCACATGAGTTTATTAGTACAATAATGCTAACTTTACTACCAAATGCTTACAACCTCCTTACAACCCTCTCATCTCTCCTGCTATGTGGGCCACCTTCGACCCTACCTCTCCTTCAATAAACGACCGGCACGTAGAATTTCGGCCACGTGACGACCATCCGGATAGCCACCGAATTCTACCTCTTTCCTTTCTTCCAATGGACTGCTGCCACGTCGACGTCACGTGACAGTTGTAAGAGGATTGTAGGCATATAGTTAGCCCTTATTAGTATATATAATTTGTTTGTGTACACAGAAAAAAAAAATTTAGTATTTCAAAATACTTAAGCAATAATGTGGTCCATTAGCAGTCCGTCAGCACATCATCTTATCAACTCGACACGTTATTGGTTACGTATTTGGAAGTACGAAAATCTTTTTCTTGTGTACAAAGGCAAATTATGTATATATTGACAAATTAATTGTTAAATGAGTTTTATTTATCTAAGGAAACGTTGTTGTCATTCCAACTTTTAATATTATATATATATATATATATATATATATATATTCTGACAAACAGACAAGGACGACCACGTGTCGTTCTCTTATTGAGTGGAACGCGTAGCCCACAAAACCAATCCTCCCCATTCACCGTTTAAAAAATTCGACCAGTAGAGAACCGGCACGTGGTGATGGTTCACATGTCGGTCTGTGTTGAGTTTATATATATATATATATATATAAAATTTATTTATGGATACAGGAATTTTTTTTTCCGTACTTCCAAATACATAAGCAATAGCGTGCTCCATTGGCAGTCAGCAGTCAGTCATCACATCATCTTATCAACGGGACACGTTTCCGTAAACGCAGAAATATTCATAGACCAATAGAGGAAGAAGACGAGGTTGATGATAGGGTGCTGACTATGCATTGCTGGCAATTGTCCATATATATATAATTAAATTGTATTTAACTTATTTATCATAATTTAAGATATTTTCTATCATATTGTACAATTTTTCTTGCTTCGAAAAAATTAGTATTTCAGTGTTGACCGTTAATTTTTAACGGAAGTGACAGTTAGTTTTTGACGAAAATAAAAGATACTGTACATTATGATAAAACAGTTAAATATATCTTGAATTATGATAGATAAAATAAGGTACAACTCAAATTTTTTAATATATAAATTTGTACCGTACCTCCTATTACAACTACTTATAATAAATAAATAGTCGGCTAAGTTAACCTTTATTTATTATATGTACCGAACGTATTGACTACCGAAAGTCTGAACACTTTTTCCAACTCCAACCATCGTAATATCTTCCCAATCCACAAGAGCAAACACATCCCCTACTAGCGTAGATGGTGCTTAAAATTTTATAATGAGGCAAAAAAAAAAAAAAAAAAAAAAAAAAAAAAAAAAAATATATATATATATATATATATATATATATATATAATGAGTTGTTTTTTTATTGGTGGTTTTTTTTTTTGACTTTTCGGCATAACGTACGGGACTCGACGTAACGTTCGAGACTTTTATGCACACTGTATTGCATGTCTTTGGATCCATTACCCTCAACTCCCACCATTTAAAAATAAAAAAAAATAATACGTCCCCATGGCTCAATCCACTGACCTTCTATCACCCAGCCATGGTCTTATACCTCTACTCGGTAACCACAAGAGTCACTCGAGTTCGGCAATATAAAATGAGTTGGGTTTGTATGAGAATAGTAGAGAATGATAAAATGAACTTTGGTTTCAAATATTGTGTAATAAAAAATTAATGTGAAAAAAAATAATATAAATCTAGAATTGTTTATCAAATTGGGACTTACTATTCTACAAAATAATTTCTTAAATTCTGAACCTAGAAGTTCTCAGGCCTAATGTGAGTGGGTGGCCTAATGCGAGTGGGTTGGACTTGAAAATCTAGAAATTAGAACTTAGAAATGAGTCATATTATTCTACCAAATTAGTTCCTATGCACTGAATATAGAATCTAGAAATTGGGATCAACCTCACTAATGATGCTCTAATAAACAAACACATATTCCATACACTCCTGTCGGTAACGTTGTCTTTTGTGTATTAATTCACAATGATCTCTATTTTCTTCAACAGAAAATTGGATGGGACAAATTTTAGATGATGTTAATCAATATTAAAATATTATGAGAATAATATTTTTAGGAGTAAAATAAAATATTAGACATAGGATAATTTTTCTAGATTTTATTGGACCCCGGAAACATTTTAAAGACCTAAAAACTAATTATTTATTAAACCAAAATAAACCGTAAAATAAACCCGGTTTATTTCTGACACAGACCAACCCGAACCGGGCCAAAACCATGCGGGTCGGATCGGGTCTGAACCCGACCCGTTAACCCGTTAGAAACCCTAACCCCCAACCCTTCGTTTCTCTGCCGCCCTCCGCCCGTAACCGCCGGTTGCCCCGCTCCCCTCGCCGCATGGCCTCCCCGCAACCGCCGGCGACCCCTCGGTTCGCCTCCGCTCGTAACCGTCCCGGCCGCCGCTTCTCCTCCCTCTCCTCCTATAAATACTCCGCTGCCTCGCCGTCGTCCCCAGCCAACCCCGCTGCTCCGTCGTCTCCACCCGCCGCCCGCTGCCACCGTCGTCCCCGGCCTCTCCCCAGCGCCTCTCTCCACTGGCCACCTCCCGCAGCTCCATCCTCCGCCTTCAGCTCCGCCGAGCTCCCCCAGCGCCGACGACGCCTCCGCCTCGACCTCGCCTGCAGCAGCAGCAGAACCTCGCCGCCTCCAGCTCCGGCAGCCAAGGTCGACGACGCCGCCACGAAGACCCCGGCGAGCAGCCGCCAACGCCGCCACCAGCCCCGGCCATCTCCGGCGGCTGGAAACCCTATCCCTAACCATAGCCGTCGTGTCGCGAAGCGCGCGTTTCAGCACTCTGCGGAGTCCTGTTCAGGTAGCTGTTTCTCTCTCCTCGCTGCCCCATTTCCCGTTCCGTCTGCTGTGACGCGAACCATGCGTGACCCTCTCGATACCCGTGCAACCCGCTCGGTGTGTCGCGTCCTGTGGCGATCGCGAACTGCGATCCAAAATCAGGAAAATATTCGCCCTGTTTTTTCCCGGAACTGAGTGCGCCCCACCAAACGGGACGACTTGGTCGTGTGCGGACTTCACCGAAAGGTGCGCACCGTTAATACGGACGTGTAGAATTTCGCAAAAGTTAATTTGGATGTGCGTGCACACCGGAATCAACGCGTATCCGTCGATAATACCCCATATCGGCCCTGTTCTGGAACTCGTTGTAACTTCATGTACACACGTCAGATCGAATAGAGGCCTATGCGGCACCCATAGCCCATTAGCACAATGGCTATAAATATGAGCAAATTGAACGTTAAAAATGTCGACTTTTTCTGCTTCAGAGTGAGACCGGACTGTGGCTGGCTGGCTATCTGCGAATCTACACTCAAGCAAGAGAGAAGAGCTGCTGCATCGGATCGTCCACGGAGTAAAGAGAGTTGCTACACTCCTAACCCTCCATTGTTATCCCCCAGAAAGCAAATTTATACTTAGATTGCCTTCTAGGACTTCTCTGTACTTTTTCTTAGTTTATTAATCAAATCCAGTTCTTCCAGTTCTTTTTTTCATTTAAATGACAAACAATTTGTAAGTTCTTGTAATTTTTCATTTTTTCACGTACGAATACGTATATTGTAATCTCGGAAATAACAATAGATACGTATCAAAATTTTAACAAATATGTATAAACACTCCATGTACACACCAAAATATATGTTATGTCCATCTTGTTCTTATATTTATTGTATCGTGTTGTATTCGTGTTCATGCAACATTAGCCAAAATCTAAATGCAAACAATAATATTAATGAAAATAATTATACCAACTACCTACTAATTAATTATGAGAAAAATTTAGAGAAAGGGATGATGTTTAAGAGAATTTGGAGAGAGGAGAAAAGTTTACGCCAACTTAGTTGTTGTATGAGATTTTTTTAAGATTGTAACTATTTCTCAAATTTATTATTTTTAAGATGTAACCATTTCTCAAATTTATCACTATAGATTTTCTTTTTCTTTTTTTTATATTGTACTAAATTTAAATTCTTAGATACAATTTCAAAAAGTTACTAGTTTTTATCTTTTAGTTTATTTTTCCAAATATATTTTTTCATTTTACTATTGTTGATATTTTAAAGGGTTACTAATTTTATCTTATACTTTATCTTTTCAAGAATAAACGAATTTGTTTTATTTTCATATTTTTAGTTTCTTATCTTTGAAAATTATTCCTATTCAACCTAAATTTAACTCCATACAATTTCTAATTGTTATCAACTTTTATCTCTCAATTTATTTTTTCAAATTTATTATTATTGATATAAAAATAGCATTTTTTAATCTTTTACTTAAATTATTATCACATCTGTTTATTTGACATATCTAATTTAAATTATCTATAATGATTTCAATACCTAACTTTCTCTAAAATATTTTTAACAAACCCAACTGTTAAATACAATACAAATAATAATTTATGTTATTTAAAAATATTTCATCTTGCCAAACTTTATCTAAAAGATATTTCTAATAATAATTTGAAATTAGATTTGAAAAAATATGTAAGATATTTCACTATTTTTCATAAATTTCTAATAACAGTTTGAAAATAGATTTGAAAAATCTAAGAATTGTTTTTTTTTAGATTTGAAAAAATATCTATTTTATTAGATTTTTTTTTTCAAACTTATATCTAAAATGTTTTTTTTTCTTCTAATATTAGATTCAAAAAATATCTAAGATATGAAAAAATATCTAAGTTTGAAAAATATCTAATATTTCAAATTATATATAAGTTTGAAAAAATATAGATTTTAAATTATTTGTTCAAACTTATCTTTTAGATAAGTTTAAAATTAGAATTTGGAAAAACACCTAAGATTTGAAAAATATAAAGTAAAAGTTAAAAATTAGTAACCATTTGAAATTGTATAATTAAATTTAGGTAGTATGATAATATAAAAACTAAAAGATAAACGACCATATACAATAATAAATTTGACAAATAGTTATATCTTAATTTTGTTTGAGAAATAGTTATATCTTTAAAAAAAATCCTTGGAATACGCAAACTGAGTGGGCATATCATCCTTCAATCTAGGGGTGCAACTCGGACGGATTGGGCCAGACTTGAGTTCAACCCGAGTCCAACCCGATGAATCATAAGCCTAGCCCGAGCCTAAGCCCGAACTGCCCTCGGGTTCAACATATATAACCCAAGACCAAGTCAAGAGGATCATGTTGGACTCAGGTTGGGTCCATCGGACTCTAATATGATATTTAAAATAAATTTAAACAAGAGTAATATTAAACACATAATCAAATAGCAATCAAGTCTCAATCATTACAAAATACAAACTGAAATGAGATTTAGGACAATGAGTTGAAGAGTTTGGGTGAAAAAATTTAGGATTAAATTTTTTTTATTAAGAAAAATATATATATATATATATATATATATATATATATATATATATATATATATATATATAAACGGGATATGAGCCATAGTGCTCATATTTTTACATGAGTCATGCATATGTGGACCAATAGGAATAGGCTCCTACATCTCATGTGCACCAATGTGCATTAGTACACTCTATTCCTATTGGTCCACATGTGCATGGCTCATGTAGGAATATGAGCACCATAGCTCATATTCCGTTTATATATATATATATATATATATATATCGGGTTTCGGGTTCTCTAGGTAATCTGACACATACACGAGTCCAACTCGATTTTTGATCGAGTTCAAATATTTTAACTTGAACCAGAGACCAAACCCAAGCCCGAAACCAATTATCTTCAACCATAATCCAACCCATTAAAGATTTACCCCATCGGGCTCGGTTTAGCCCGTCCAAGTTGAACATCTACTTCAATCTAATTCTTACAAACTTCTCTTCCCTCCCCCAATTCTATTAAATTTCACCCCTCTAAATTTTTATTATTAATTATTAACTAATTACTTATTACTTTTTTAAACAAGCTAATATAATTATTAGAAATAAAATGATGGACCCCATATTAAGTATTTATCTATTTATTATGCGAAATAATTATCATAATTAAGAATAAAATTTATTATTAGCAAAATAATATTTTAAATTATAAAACTATTAAAAAAATCTACGAGTCCATATCCACATCCATAGAGGAAGAGAGGATGTAGGCAAACTCAAAATTTAGAAGACAAGAACTACAAGCATTTACCAAACGGGCTATGCTATGACTACAATCAAATGCCTACAACCCTCTTACAACCGCCACATGACGTCCACGTGACGGTCGTCCATTGGAGGAGAGGGGAGAGGGGGGACCGGTGGCTGTCCGGGTGGCCGCCATGTGACATGAAAGACCATGTGGCAGCCGTTCATTGGAGAGAGAAGTGAGACCGGGTATAGCCCACATAGCGGGGGGAAGAGAGGATTGTAAGAAGGTTGTAAGCAATTGGTAGTAAACTTAGCATTATTGTTACCAAACACCTGAAAGTTTGGGATCCTAAGCAAAATCCTATATTAGGGAAAGCTGTAATAAACGTTTCAACTGTCGACATCCACAAGATTTCTGTCTATTTATTTCTAGCTTTACTTCTCAATGGTGTGAACTAGTTCATCCCATTTGAAAAAACAAAAAAAATATACCAGTGTTTCTCGTATTCTAGAATACTTGTCACAAATATACTTAAAAATACTAGTAGAATGGACTTTAACATCATTTAGAATATCCAATTGAATTTTTGAATTTCAAGATATATATTTTAAGCAAAAGTAATATAAATGTAGTTATGTGGTCAATATTGTTTAAACTTTTCTAGGTTCCGAGTCAGAAAATTTGCAACCTAAACAAGAAATATTTTTGCTCAATTGGTTATTTTTAAACCTTTTAAATCGTATGAATTGGCAAGTGAATCGAATGCAAATGATTTCTTCAATAATAAAATCTAGAGCTAACTAGTGTTCCCTGGAGTTCATACCAATTTAGAGTTTAAGTTCCGACACGTCCAATTGAAAATTTTAGACTCTAAATTTTTAGTTCTTTGTCCTTGTACTCGTGTTAAGGATATAATGAGAAAAAAAAATGAGATAACAAATAAAAATTTCGAGTTCAAACTTTTCAATCCAACATGTGAGCACTTAAACTCTAAAGCTCCTATAAAATCTAGGATCTAAACATTAAATAGCACATAACAGTTCAAGTGTATGTTTTGTTTAAAGAAAAAAACTGGTGAAAAAGTGAGTTGAGATGGACCATCATGATTAGGTGTACTAGCACATAATAATGTCAACATGATTGAGCCTACCTAGGGTTTGGATGGCCTACCAACTATCCTTAGATTTATTTTTGTTCATGTATCCTTCTCATTTGTATACATTTGGGGATATTATTATGTACTACACCAACAACCCACACCATTACTTTATTGTGTTTGCAATTTAGGTTGGCCCATGCTAATTCACAGGTGCCACTAAAGATTATATATGTTAAATTTTTTTTTAACAAAAGTAAATAGTTACTTGGAAGATGATATGGATTTCTTGGTTAGATTCATATCAATCCATAATATAATATATCATATACACAATCTATTATATATATATATATAAGTAAGGTTGAATGAAAAGTGTAATGTAATTTGATTTGTATTATAACATAATTACAATTACATTATTATATTTGGTTGAAAATTTAATCAAATTTGATGTAATATCAATTGCATTCAAATATTTAATTTACTATGTAATGTAATGAATAATAATTGTTATTTTCTATCATTTTGACAAATATATCCTCGACATTTAAAATTATTATTTTTATTTGTATCATATAAATGTCAAGGACATATTTGTATAAAAATGGTACAAATAAAAATTAAAATAAATAAATAAATAAAATCTAAAAAAATAAATAAATAATTACAATAACAAAAAGCTATCTTTTTTTAAAAGTAATAGTATAAACCAAGAAGCAAAAGAAGAAGTAGTTATTTTGTAAATTCTAAATAGTAATGCAATTGTGATTACATGTCAAACCAAAAACCCGAATTAAATTTACAAAGCCGATTACAAATGTACTGTCCAACCTGCAAACCAAATGCATCCTAAATTAAAACACATGAGATAAAATACAACAAAGCTTTCAAATTTTAGACCTAGTAATGGGGGGGTTATTTTGTACATTTTTTGTGAAATACTCCTTCCAGTGGTATAGCAACAAGAATACATTATGATGTTAACCATTTATGACAACCACCACACCCAGGGAGCACCTTCGAATTTTGAATTTTTTTGGCATACAAGAATACATTATGATGTTAACCATTTATGACAACCACCACACCCAGGGAGCACCTTCGAATTTTGAATTTTTTTGGCATTAATTACTAGAGTTAACACATTTAAGGAGAGCATCCTGTTTTATTCAACTCCATTGAGGCCTATTTAACATGAAAATAAAGAACACATATCAAAGAGATTTGTTAAGCTTGTGTTATCGAAATATTACAGTAACCTTCTTTGATTTTGTTTCCCCCTCCAATACCCTGAATTTCTATACATGAACCAAAAGGACAATCATATGAGAAATTATACTTGATAATAGTACATAATATCAATCATCTCCGCGAGCAAATAAACTGGAAGTACATTAATTACATTCAATCTTGGAGAGGGTTAAACTCGATATGCATATTGTGAATAAATAAATTATAAAAATAATAAGGTACATATTCTGGTTTGCAAATACCTACGTTGTCTTCACACACAGGATCAGAAATGAGTAGAACTATTAATTTTACGACCGAACCATTCTGTTAGCTAAATTGACAAGTGATAACCGAGTTAGGAAAGGAATTACAAACTAGAAGATGATTTAATGACAAACAAGACACCATATCTAATTTTAAGGTGATGTTGCCGGGCTAAGGTGTTCTTTGTTTACTACACCGTCTTCAATAATTGACATTAATCACCTATAATACCTAAAAAAAACCTCCTCAAGGTTTAATATTTGAAAAACCTGATCATGCATTTTATACAAATGTTTATATTCGTATTAATCCATTAATTAATTGGAAAGATATTTTATAATGTTCTTATGACATTTGGTGTTAATATATAATAATTTAAAAATTATAAATATAGTTTTTAGAATTTATTATTTGTTTAATAGTATGCATTGCGCTTTCTAGATGAAAATTCTGACTACATCCTGCTTGTTCCCAGCCCAACAAACAAGTAAGGTATTATCATGATTGTTTTCCCCTGGATTGAACGGATAACACATGAAATGAGGGAAGAAAGGTGCTTACTGAATGTAACGATCAGTTCTGATTTCCCTTGTGCCCCTAGCCTGCCCGAGAGAGCTTCAGGTGAACGACTGACAGGTGGGGACCTGTGACAGCATAAACAAGAGTGCATGCAAGGATTTCGATTGGGCTGGACGAGTACTGCTGCTGCAGTGGCAATTCGCCAAATTCAGCTACATGCAAGGCTGCTTCTGCCCTCAACAAGAAAGAAACCTAACCCTGAACAAAAACACAAGGCTCAGTCCTCTGCATACTAAAGTCTGAACTATCTTCATTCGAACTGAAAATAGGATCAAAATCTTGACAGCATTCAGTAAAATAGCATGCTCCTAAAAATTTCCTTTAACGTACCTACAAAGGCACCGATGCATGACAGTACATTTATCTTCAATTGTCTTCACTTGTGCAGGATAAGGAGATCAAAAAGCGAACTATTTGGGACCGCAATGGTGGATCTCAGAAGCTCTCTTTGTTGAATTGTATTTCGTTTTCGGTTGAGCCCCTCAAAAGAGGATGGCAATGGGGTTGATAATTTAGTTCCACATCGGATAGGAAGTGGGATCCTGTAAACACCCAGATTTTTTCAGAAATTTAAAAATGAATTTTCGGAAATTTTCTGTGATTTTTAACTCATTAAAATCAATGTTTTCTGATATTAAATAATTTTTGTAATTTTATTAAATATTAAAATATTATGAAAATTATATTTTTTTGGTGTATAATTATTTATTGGATGTTGTGCAATTTTTCTGGAATTTATTGGACTCAAAAACTATTTTTAAAATAGCTAAAACTCTCTTTTTTAACTAAACCAGCATTAAACCAAACCGAACCGGGCAGACTGTACCGAACCAGGCTAAACCGAGCCGAACCGGACCCAACCGCCCAGCGGGTCGGATCCGGACCCGCTAGCCCGCCTACCCGCCCGCACCCACAGCAGCACACCCACGACCCCCCCTCCGTTCGGAAAACCCGCGCGAACCGCGACCACACCCCTCTTCTCCTTCATATAACTCCCCCACTCTCACTTCTTCACACCCCATGACCACTCCCCCTCACTCTCCTATCACCCACGTCCAACTCCGACCGCCGCCGCTAGCCGCCGCACGTCGCCGGAAAACGGTCGCCAACATCGCCGCGTAATTGTCCAGTTTCAAACAGCATCAAGGTACCCTACTTCTAGCTCTCGTATCTCCTTGTGTATTGATCCGAATTTACTTCTGCGAATCCTATGCGAAGATCACTTGACCCTCTCGAAATTTCGTGCAACTAGTTCAGAGTGTCGTGTCCTGTGTCAGTCGCAAAACGCGACGCAAAACAGAAAAAAAACACAGAATTCTGTACTTCAGAAACTGTCCCGGAGTCCCATGTTCACGGCCATTTTTCTCCCAACCTGTTTAATAATTTTAGATTCTGTTTGAACAGTAAATTAGACAACATAACCGAGATTTAGACTCTGTAATTAGTTTATTTTAATTTGCTGTGTGCTGTGTTTTATTCGAGGGTAAAAATGGCCAAAAACTTGGTCTATTAAAACCCTGATTTTTTCCGGAACTAGGTGCGCCCCGCTAAACGAGGCGACTTGGTCGTGTGCGAACTTCACCGAAAGGTGCGCGCCGTTAATACGGACGTGTGAGATTTCGCGGAAGTTGATTTGAGTGTGCGTGCACACCGGAATCAACGCGTATCAGTCGACAACATCCCGTATCGGTCCTGTTCTGAAACTCGTTGTAACTTCGTGTACGCTCGTCGTTTTGAAACGAAACTTGCGCCATCGGACTCGTAGCAATACGCTGGTCCTGTGACCCAAGTTTGGTTCGATTCTGAGAACGTTGACAAAATCCCGTATCGTGGGCCACACGGCTCCACTTGGCGGACGATTTTGTGCTCGGCTCATCGGAATCCAGTTCTAGACATTTCATTGGGTTCGTATCGTCGTTCTGGACTTGTGGACACTAAGTTTGACGAATTTGGAGAATATTGTCTCTGGCACATTTTTCGGTGCGAAGTGGGCCACATGTAGATCCCGCTTTGACAAAAAACTGTCACTTTTGTCCCTGTGTCTAAATTGGACTTATGGACAGGCAATTCTAGCTATTTGATATCTTCTGAACCAGATGGTAACGTTTATTTCAACAACCGGAGGAGTACCTGCAGATCCCGCTGATACCAGAGCAACAGTGGGAATCCAAGCACCAGGCAAGTGTACCTTGCCAATCTTGCAGTAATTGCTATATGTTATTCCATTGATTTAATTATATGATGTATTTGTTCAACCTAGGACCGTGTGATATTACTTAACGTCCGAACAAGATTCGGACGTCAACGCCGTATGCGGAGTTGTGTAACGTCACCTATACATGGATATCGAGACCCTATACATTTTCCGTGCTTGCATCATCAAGTACGTCATACCACAGGACACCTGACACTATTCATGAGACAATCTTCCGGAGATATTCATGGTGATTCTGTATAGGTTACATGATTCGTGACATAGATATTGCATGTGCTTAGCTATCATTATGACTCGCTACATGAGTTAGAGGTCATGATCTTGCGTGTCATGGACATGAGACGTATGATTACATTGGGTGGGGAAAGACACACAGGCTACAGGCTGATTTTATATATATATTTATTACGGTGCCATAGGCCCACTACATAGTATAACTATATAGTATAACTACATAGTAAAACTATATAGTATAACTACATAGCTGCTACCGGCTCCCCGACACAGAGCTTGTAGTAGTCTCAGCCTGAGTCCTAGTGATGATCTTATTTGCATATCACTTAGCTGGTTATGTAGTTCGCCCTATTGATACATTTTATATACTGCATTTATTTTAGCATGTTGTTTCTCGTACCTTGTTACGTCCCTCTGAGGACCTGGTCCCTTGCCAGTTTTGCAGCATAGACCGTTGTGGAGCCTGCCAGGAGTGCTGATGTGTGTTGCTTTGTCATGCAGGAATTGGTGCCAGGTACTTATATCATTTCTTCCGGAGTATTGGTTATTATGGTTTATTCATCTGTTGATATAGCCTAGTTTTATAGACTCATATTCATTTCTCGAGTCTATTCGAGCTTATGAGTTACTGGCGGCTGACTTTAGCACATGTAGCTCCTTCTTGCATATTCTGTTCATTGTGGATTGAGGCATAGATATTTATATTTACTTGATTATATAGATAGTGACCCTTTTATTACAGCTTATACGTATTCGTATCGAACCAGAGTCTGGTCGAATGCGTAGCTGGCATGTTACGTATTCTTAGTCCTACGTATTTTTGGGATTGGGGCGTGACATGTTTTTGTGGTGGCCCATGCAGGTCATCGCAAAATTGTTTCGGTTTCAACTAAGGGACCGAGCAAGCCTGCGACAAGGATAGGATAAGTTATAGGATCTCATCCACTTGATTAAATCGTTCTTGATCTCTATCGGATTCGAATTTCTTGACTTGCATCCTGCCTTGATTGCTCTGTGCGCCTCTTATAGTTTATTTTGGATGCAGAGTAATGGATCCACCAGCAAGCAATGAGACTCCCGCGGGATCATCACGAGGTGCTGTGGTAACCTACGAAGATGAAGTAACACCAGTGGGTGGAGGTCAATCAGCACAACCAAGAAATCAAGCAAATCAGCATACCTCGAGAAACCAGCAAGATGACTTTCCGCCACAGTTTACTCCACCAATGCCCGTATTTCCACAAGGATAAGCTGTGGACGGACAACAGATGTTTCAAATGTTCTATGCAATGATGTAAGCCCAACATCAGATTCAACAAGAGGCTCTGCGTCACGTGGTGGCGAACTTAAGGAATAGTCTAGTAATCACACTAGAGCAGGCGAACCTACCAGCTCGACAGCCATCGACGGGATCTATCACCGATTTTCGCCAGCTGAAGCCCCGCACCTTTTCTGGCAAGGAGCAGCCCACTGAAGTTCATGAGTGGCTCACAAACACTCAACATCAATTAGAAGCAGCTGAGCTTCCAAGGGAACGTTGGATGACTGCCGTCAGGATGCAGTTGACGAACAATGAACATCACTGGTGGCTATCTGAGGAGACACGGCTCGGACCAGACCGAGTCACTTGCGAAGAGTTTTCCATACTCTTTTCAGGAGATAGTACATTCCATCTATTGCTCGATCGAAACTTCGGGACAAATTCAATCGCCTCACTCAAGACAATATGACAGTGGAAGAATACAATGCGGAGTTCATTCGTCTGAGTCGCTTCGCCCCAACCCTGATCCCGACAGAAGAAGAGAAGGCTGAGAAGTTCTTCGACGGACTAAACTTCGAGTTACAGAGATTGATCGGATCCGTTGCACCTACTTCTTACTCGGACGTCCTTGCTGCAGCCCGACGCATGGAGCGCGTCACCAGGAGAGAGACCAGCCTGAAGCGGCCTTTCACATCAGCACCAGCCAGAGCACCACATGAAGAAGCTGCAAAGAGATTTCACATGCACCAGCCACCCATAGCATCTCCGCAAGCACTGCCTATTTGTCAATATTGTGGCAAGCGAGGCCATATTGAGAACGAGTGCAGACGCAAAATGGGATTATGTTTAGCTTGCGGATCCAGTCAGCATTCAGTGAGGGAATGCCCTGAAGGTCGAGAAGGAGCACCAATGATAAACCAACAAGCTCTACCAGCATCAGGAGGATATCATCCGAGGCCACCCTTGGCACCCCAGGCAGTACTCTTCCAGCAGGCCCAGCAGCAGCAGAGGAATCCATCACAAGGACGCGGACAAGCTTTTGCGATGACCTTGGAGGACGCGCAGACTCGTGGAGTAGCAAATGCGCGTAAGTTATTCATAGATGTCTATTTCTAGTATTGTTTAGCACGTGCCTGTTAGTTCATGACCTTAGCCTTAAACCTAGTAATTTTGAACTTGTTAATAATTGATAACCTAGTTTTCCTAAGTTGTAGTTCTCTTTGCTCTAACCAGATTGCCTTCACTCTTGAATTACCTAACTATACTTTATTCCTTCCCTATGTGTTTTGCTTAACACTCAGCATTCGATTTCTTCTTGGCCAAGATTCTTTGTTTGTGTGTCGTGCTTCAAACATATTTTGTAACCGTGTCATCTCTTCTGACCGGTTATGTTATTCTTTGATTGCGAGGACGCAATCCTCTTAAGGGGGGTAGATTGTAAACACCCAGATTTTTTCAGAAATTTAAAAATGAATTTTCGGGAATTTTCTGTAATTTTTAACTAATTAAAATCAATGTTTTCTGATATTAAATAATTTTTATATTTTATTAAATATTAAAATATTATGAAAATTATATTTTTGGGTGTATAATTAATTATTGGATGTTGTGCAATTTTTTTGAAATTTATTGGGCTCAAAAACTATTTTTAAAATAGCTAAAACTCTTTTTTTAACTAAACCAGCATTAAACCAAACCGAACCGGGCAGACTGAACCGAACCAAGCTAAACCGAGCCGACCCGGACCCAACCGCCCAGCGGGTCAGATCCGGACCCGCTAGCTCGCGACCCGCTAGCCCGCCTACCCACCCGCACCCACAGCAGCACACCCACGACCCCCCCTTCGTTCGGAAAACCCGCGCGAACCGCGACCACACCCCTCTTCTCCTTCATATAACTCCCCCACTCTCACTTCTTCACACCCCAGGACCACTCCCCCTCACTCTCCTATCACCTACGTCAAACTCCGACCGCCGCCGCTAGCCGCCGCACGTCGCCGGAAAACGGTCGCCAACATCGCCGCGTAATTGTCCAGTTTCAAACAGCATTAAGGTACCCTACTTCTAGCTCTCGTATCTCCTTGTGTATTGATCCGAATTTACTTCTGTCGAATCCTATGCGAAGATCACTTGACCCTCTCGAAATTTCGTGCAACTAGTTCAAAGTGTCGTATCCTATGTCAGTCGCAAAACGCGACACAAAACAGGAAAAAAACACAGAATTCTGTACTTCAGAAACTGTCCCGGAGTCCCATGTTCACGGCCATTTTTCTCCCAACCTGTTTAATAATTTTAGATTCTGTTTGAACAGTAAATTAGACAACATAACCGAGATTTAGACTCTGTAATTAGTTTATTTTAATTTGCTGTGTGCTGTGTTTTATTCGAGGGTAAAAATGGCCAAAAACTTGGTCTATTAAAACCCTGATTTTTTCCGGAACTAGGTGCACCCCGCTAAACGAGGCGACTTGATCGTGTACGAACTTCACCGAAAGGTGCGCGCTGTTAATACGGACGTATGAAATTTTGCGAAAATTGATTTGGATGTGCGTGCACACCGAAATCAACGTGTATCCGTCGACAACACCCCGTATCGGCCCTGTTCTGAAACTCGTTGTAACTTCGTGTACGCTCGTCGTTTCGAAACGAAACTTGCGCCATCAGACTCGTAGCAATACGCTGGTCCTCTGACCCAAGTTTGGTTTGATTCTGAGAACGTTGACAAAATCCCGTATCGTGGGCCCTACGGCTCCACTTGACGGGCGATTTTGTGCTCGGCTCATCGGAATCCAGTTCTGGACATTCCATTGGGTTCGTATCGTCGTTCTGGACTTGTGGACACTAAGTTTGACAAATTTGGAGAACATTGTCTCTGACACGTTTTTCGATGCGAAGTGGGCCACATGTGGACCCCGCTTTTACCAGAAATTGTCACTTTTGTCCCTGTGTCCAAATTGGACTTATGGAGAGTTGTAACTATTGCCAGTTTTTTTTTTGTTCATTTGGGTATATCGGAGTTGTAGAAATATCTTGCATATTTGGGTAAGAAATTGCAAGAGAGTTGTAACTAGCTCATAGTAGATTTGTGATTGGCTTGTCACGTGATTTTTTACCGAAATAATTTTTTTACGTTAATATTTTGTCTGTGTTTGTGATTTCTTCTATTGTGCATTGGTGGTTGTTGGTTGGTGGATTCAAACTTATCAATACACTTCATGTTTGTTAACCCTAAAACATCCCTCCCTTGTTACAGAAGAGCTAACCAACTTAACTTACATGTCAAACCAGTTGGATCTTTTTGTTGGCTGAGAGCCCGAGTTTCTAGAAACAATTAGCTTGTCTTGTTATGAGATTTGTATAAACTTTGATATATAATTCTTTCCTTCTAATAGATCTTTTGATTTGATCTGTGATTTTACACGTTAGAAGCTTTTATTGTCATATTCTAAACATTTTATCTATAATTTCTAGTCACGGTTAGATCTTTTTAGTTTTGTAAGGTTTTACACTTAAATTTTGTTTTTTGTTTTCAATTTTCTTCGGTTACCAAACAATTTTATATTTGTCCATTCCATTTTCTCTATTTTTCCTTTTTTTTTATTTTCTTTCCCAACTTTATTTAGAGCAAAGACGGCATAAAATAAAACACAAAAGGGAAAGAGAAAAGAAATGCTCACAAAACCTACATCAAATAGGAATAAAACCAATAGGATCATTGACTCCAATATCGTGTCATGAAGTGACGCAACTAGGCTTTCATGGGCGAAGAGAATTAGAGATGAATTCAAAACCCTAAAGAATAAGCTTCATGGATATATAACAAAATACCTCAGGGAATGACATTCTTTTTTCCTCTTTGGCTTAATGTGCCATGGAGATGAATGTGAATCCTAATAGCAATTATACATCTTGTATATTCGTCTAGACTCTTTTCTAGTTATGGGAAGTTGGAGGGCGCTTCTGCTTATTGGTTGCATGATCTTAAAACATGAGCCAAAAAATAGGTCTACCTACCAGCCAACTGGCATATAGGATTTATGCAAGGACCTGACTTGTTCATATGCTGCCTTGTCCAGGAACTTGGCACCAGCACGAAGCGTTGACGGCATGTTGATAACTGGACATAAAACTCTGTCAATCTTTAATGGAGATATCATGCTCCATAGCTGAACCACTATCATAGGAGAAGCTCAGCAGATGATGATACCTAACGACTGAACTTATTGAAGCAGTTTGTTCTTTCACTGAAACCAAATTGCTACGGCATCTGATATGCCTGTTAACCAGTCTGCGCAGCTGTAAACATGTGCTAGTCTAACCTGTAGTTTCCTCTGGTCTAAAATTATTCTTAACTAGACCAAATTAGAAGTCAACTTCCTCTCCAAAGCTAATGTTAATCGCTAAATCATGATAAGTACAAGTAAATTAGGAGTCATACAAAGAGTAGTAACTTTTCATATTCATACTTAAGAAAAGCCATTAGGGAGAAAATAGGGAGAAAAGATGACCACATTCTCGAAAAAAAAATGATGGGTTCCAGGTTTCCCGCTCTGACAACCCACCAGTGACACCCCAACCCGTTCCGTACTCCCTCCACACAAAAGAAAAACAAAAAAACAAAAAAAACAAAGAGAAGTCTTTTAGATTCTGTAAATGCATAAAAACAAGCATGGAAATTATATAAGAAGCAAAAGCATTTTGTAGTTGGGGCCAAAGCATTCATGACTAGTTCAAAATCAGAACTTACAATTCCACAAGATAGTGGGTCAACACAATTTGTATTATGCTCCAGGACACACCTGTGATGTCTCAGCTTTTCTTTTTGCCTTTTTATTTGTTTGGTTACCATTTGCATTATTTTCGTCAGTTTCTTGGGCAGCTTCTCTCCCTCTTCATCTGAATCAAATGAAAAGCCATTGAGAGTACCTAGACAAAAGAAGGCAAATTCAACATTAGAAGTGCAGAAGCCAGAAATATAAAGGTTGTTCCAGTACTAGGCATGATCCAGGAAAGTAAGGCACCACAGACATAGCCATGCAGATCTTACAAGATCATACATTGCCGGACATGTCATTTCAATTGCAAGGGTTCATTAACTAATAACAGAAATTATAGTCCAATATCTTGTAGAACTATTAGGGATGCAAATAGAGTCGAGTCTGGCGGAGCTCCGACCCGCCAGACCCAACTTGGCGGATTTGGAGGCAACTAAGTGGAGGCGAGGCAGATATGGAGGTAAGATCCAACATCCGAGACGGAGGCGGAGGCAGAAGTGGAGGCAGAGATGTACCTGACTCTGACTCTGACTCTGACTCCACCAGACTCACTTTCCTTGGAATATTCTATTAGTTAAAGCAAACATTTCTTAACACTTCACCCTTTGACAGTATTCATGTGGAGGTGGAGGCAGAAGCGGAGGTGGGAATGTGGATCTCCAGTGGAGGTGGAGGTGAAAATATATCTCCTCTGAGTCAGACTTGGAGGCAAATATTTTGGCAGAGGTTTCAATCACTAACCTATATCCGACCCTCTTACAGCCCTAATAACTCTAAAGGACACATATAAGTACTCAACAGAAATTAGGTGCACTAGCTTCTAATAAATGAAGAAAGATGTGCACTTGCAAGATTTTGCCTCAACCTATTTGAAAGCCTACTACTAAAAATATAAAACAAGACCTCTTGCTGATTAATGTACATTGTAGATGATAAAAGATCCCATGATATAACCCAGAGTTATAAGTTAGCAAATACAAGTCCAACCTTCAATCATTGTTTCAGCTTCAAAGACATTTGACTGAGGCTCCAGCTGTATAAAGTCATTCATTATAGCTTCTATCTGTGCAGACACAGTGCAAATTAGCAACAATAAGGATGGCTTCACAATATAAGAATATGTTGAAAAACATAAACTATAGATAATTATAAACTCTTTAGTTGTTTAACTTGTTTCAATAGCTTAGCTGAACCCTAAGGTTTGGGCACATATGATAACATGGGGCTTTATGGGCGTGGATCTGGTATTCTAGACAAGTTTGGTGGCTATTCTTTGGGAAATGGTTCATTCACAACAGTGATAAAAGGACGTCCAAGTGCACAAGTCTCCAAGTAAGGGTAAAACCTGACAAGGTAACATTATGTAGACAGTCTTACCACTCCCCATCCACCGCCACCCCAACCCCCCACACACACACGACACACCCAAACTCAAAAAATATATGGGAATTTTTTTTTTCCATGACTAGAACTGCATTTCCAGATTGCAAGCACCAGCCTTGTTGCCTTACCATCATGCAAATTGAAGCCCTCTTTCTTCACATTATGGATAAAGTAAGATTTCATCAACTGAAGCATGGAAAAGTAAAAAAAAAAATTAAAAGCAATTGTTTCACTGTCCTACACTAAACAAAATGTTCGAGATAAACCACAACAAATAACAATCACACAGGAGACAAAGATTTAACATGTTTCAACTAACGCCTACATCCACAGAGAAAACAGAGGATTTCACTATTACAAGAGAGAAGGCTACAATGTGTCTTCTCCAAAAAACAAAAAATCAGCAAATCCTAACCCCCAAACATCCTTTTATGATGAACTACAAAATCAGGTCATCAGATATCCAACTGGTTTGGGCTATGCCTATTGGCCGAAACCTAGACTTAGTGAAACAAATCCCATTGGTAAATACTAACTAATGGTATTTTATTCAACTAGGTCTCACCATGAAGCTTTGGGTCAAACCAGAATACAAGAATATCATAACAAATAATTATAACTTAAGTCGTATTTACATTCTCCGGTCTATCTTATGTATTTTATTCAAGCAGTTATCTCTAAGGTGTCACAGATAAGGACATAAGAAATTGAGAAAGTGCAACGAGAACAAACATTCCAAATATTTGGGGTTGGGTACATAAAACTTCCTCCCACTCAGGTTTGTTAATATCCTCCTCTTAATAAGAACTATCGTACCATAAGAGACACTAGCAAATTATAGGGTCACGTCATGAAATACAATTTTCTGATGTGGACATGAAACATTTCAATGACCATTAACTGTTGATATGGTATGTTGGGTGTCATATTTAAGTATAGTATAAGCACATGGGAATATCCTGAGGACATATTTGGGATGCCAGAATATGTCACAGGATATTCCGTTATGAGATTATTGTCATAATGATTGAGATCATTGTATTAATGACTGTAAGGCTATATAATGCCAATGAGACAATCAATAAAATAATCAACTAATTTCAACATGGTATCAGAGCCAAGTTTCCACAAACCCTAGCCGTCACCAAGCTTCCACAAACCCATAGGAGGGTTTCCTAGATCTCCTCCACCGAACTCTTCCACGCCTCCCCTTCTTTCCTTCTCCGTCCTTCGCAGGCCGCCCTTTGTTGTTGCTGCCCCGTCCCGCTACTGCTGCGGCTACTACTGCTGTTGCGGCTGCTGCGACTGCTGCTGCTGCTGCGACGGCGGCTGTGACATGCGTGCTGCCGCCTCCTCCGCACCAGCACGAGACAGCGCCTAATAGGGATGCCTAGATCTGAAAAAAGGGGGGACATGTTCGGATCTAGGAGCGGACGACGAGGACGAGCGTGAGTCGTGGAGCGGACGTGACGTGATTGGATAGACGACGCATCGATGGAGGAGATCATCAAGAAGCTAGATTCTGCAGAGGTGGCGACGTTGATGAAGTTGTTGACGATGTCGGCTGGTGAGAACACGACACGAACGTCGCCGGAGTTGAAGCTTCCCTCCATCGATCTGAAATTAGATGGACCAGCCACCTATCTGAGTTGGTCACGGCGGGTGAAAAGAACCCTCGTAGGAAAAAACATGGAGGGGTTCCTGACGGGCGAGACGACAGAGCAGGACGAGGGCTCAACAGGACGCGATGAGTGAAAGTCCACTCATATGGTGATCTACATCTGGCTTCTCAACTCCTTAGTACAGTCTATTGCCGCCACAGTAGACGGTATTGAGATGGTGAAAGATGTGTGGGAGAAGTTGAGAAGGACCTATGATGGTGTGGGGAACAACTTACGGGTCTTCCAGATAAAGGGGGAGATTGATGACACCGTACAGGGAGATAAGACGGTGCAGGAGTATGCCACAGAGTTGGAGCGTCTGTGGTTGGATTATGATCACTCCTCAGATCGGGCGAGCTGCGGGGACCCTAAGTGTAAGGAGAGACAGATGTGTCTGCAGGAGAGGACGATGAAGTTCCTCAAAGGGCTGACTGCAGCTTTCGCACATCGGACGGCCCTACTTCTAGCCCAACCAAAGATCCCTAGCCTTGAGGAGGCTATCTCAGCCATGATCCAGGAGGAGACACGCATCAGGCTGCAAGCCGGGATAGGTGGTCCCCCCGAAGCAAAGTCAGCACTAGCGATCACCAGCTCAGGTAACACAGGATCTAAGGGAGAGCCCTGGCAGCATAACCGGTAATGCTACAACTGTGGGGAGATGGGTCATCATCGGTATGCTTGTACCAAACCACCTAGGGAGGGAGATTCAGGTGGTGGACGAGGACCGTTCGGCGGACGAGGATATAATGGAGGACGTGGTCGTGGTCGAGGGGGTAGACGAGGCGGCCGAGGAGGTTATCGGGCGAACCTCCTGATATCAGAAGGGAACGGAGAAGCTGATAGCACCTTTACTGTGGAGGACCAGGCACTGGGAGACATGAGGAGTAGAACAGAGGAGGCGTCCACCTCATTCTTTGTTAGGGGCAACGCTGCCATGTATGCCCATCCATCAGAAGGTACTGACGAATCACTTGCCCTTGCGTCTATCTCTTCCCTTAAATCATCAGACTGGATTATCGACTCGGGAGCATCTCGGCATGTGACGGGGAATGCTAGTGAGTTTTCTTCCTACACTCACCTAGCATCAGCAGACAGCATTCAGACAGCTGATGGCACTTTCTAGCCAGTGGTCGGTAAGGGTACTGTTAATTGTACAGGTTCAGTAAGATTATCCAATGTTTTACATGCTCCATCCTTTCCAGTCAGTCTTTTGTCCATTAGTTCTATAATCCTCCAACTTAAATGCATTGTTTCTTTTGATATTCCTAAGGTGACCTTCCAGGAGAAAGGGACAGGACGAAGACTTGGGACTGGCACTTGGCATGAGGGACTGTGGTACCTAGATCGAGAAGGACTGGACTCAGCATTGGTATCTATGACAAAGAAGGCTAGCATGGAAGGACTGCAACAGAGGACTGAGGATACCTTGATACTCCATCATCGGAGGATGGGACATTCTTCCTTTGATACTCTAAGTAAGTTGTATCCAGAGATTTATGCAAAAACAAATAAAGAGAAATTAGTATGTGATGCGTGCGAGTTAGGAAAACTTACTAGGAGCTCATATGTTGGCACGAGTCATAGGAGCACTTTTGCTTTTGAGGTAGTACATTCTGATGTCTGGGGTCTATGTGCTACTAACACTATAAATGGTTATAAGTACTTTGTTTCTTTCATTGAGTGTGCCTCTCGTGTTACCTGGTTATATTTGATGAAAAATAAGAATGATGTACCTGCTTGTTTTCGGGATTTCCATAAGCATGTCCAGACTCAGTACAAAGCAGTTGTGAAGGTACTGAGGTCTGACAATGGAACGGAGTATACCAACAGGACGCTTGCAGAATACTTGTCAGCACACGGAATACAGCATCAGACCACCTGTGCATACACACCAGCACAAAATGGAGTTGCAGAAAGGAAAAACAGACACCTTCTGGAGGTCGCAAGAAGTATGATGATCGACATGAATATCCCACAGAGTCTGTGGGGGCATGCAGTGTTGACAGCAGCTCAACTCATCAACAAGATGCCCTCGAAGGTCCTCGGATGGAAGTCCCCATGTGAGGTATTACAAGACAATAATAGTGGGATACTCCCACTGAAGGTGTTTGGGTGTGTGTGTTTTGTGAAGGACAACAGGCCATCAGTTGAAAAACTTGACCCTAGAGCAGTCAAATGCATCTTCGTAGGCTACTCGGCGACCCAGAAGGGGTATGTGTGCTGGAGTCCAGTAGAGAAGAAAAAAATTTGTCAGTATGGATGTCCACTTTCGGGAGCATGAGCCATACTACCACCAGGACGGAACTTCACACAACACGCCTAATACTGCCAGTATTAGGCGAGAGGGGGAGATGGAGAACTTGGTGGTAACCGATTTAGAAGTTTGGCATGGAGGCACGGAGAAGAGACAAAAAGGTGAAAGTGTTAGGCCTACGGCTCAGGGAGAGTTACTTACCTACAGCAGGAGAGAGAAGCAAACTGCAGGACCAGTACCGACAGTGCCAGTGCCAAGTCCTTTGCCTGCGTTCGTCCCAACTCCTGAGGCACCGACACCAACCCCCCTTCAGGTGATACCCCCTCCTTCACAAGATATCATTCCTCCTACTTCTACTCCTCCCACACCACTATCTGTACGGAGGACCACTCGCAGCAATGCAGGAAATCCTCCAAACAGATATGGTTGGGATATTGCTCAGTTTGTTTCTTATGACCATATCCCTTCTTCTCATGGAGCATTTATAGCATCTTTGGATAGTATTACTGTACCTAACAATTGGCAGGTTGCCAAGAACGATCCAAAGTGGAAAGCGGCAATGCACGAGGAGTTGGGAGCTCTGGAGAAGAACCACACTTGGGAGCTTGTGAGACTGCCAGAGGGGAAGAGAGCAGTTGGATGCAAGTGGGTCTTTACCGTGAAGCAGAACCCAGATAGACAGGTTGAGCGCTACAAAGCTCGACTAGTAGCCAAAGGATACAGTCAGACGTACGACATCGACTATGACGAGACCTTTGCACCAGTTGCAAAGATGAGCACTGTCAGGACTCTGATTTCTCTGGCAGCGAATGGTGGATGGAAGCTACACCAACTGGATGTGAAGAATGCGTTTCTTCATGGAGATCTAGTTGAGGAGGTGTACATGGAGATACCACCAGGATTTGGCACCAATCAGACAGTAGGCAAGGTCTGCAGGTTGAAGAAGTCCCTCTATGGACTGAAGCAGTCTCCTCGAGCGTGGTTTGACAGACTCAGAAGGGCGATGATAGGGATGTGATATCAGCAGATCAATGCTGATCATACTGTGTTCTTCCGTCGGAGTGGAGGCCACATCACAATGCTTGCGGTGTATGTGGACGATATGATTATCACAGGAGATGATGAGCAGGAGATCGCCCAACTCAAAGGAAAGCTTGGCAAGGAATTCGAGGTGAAGGATCTCGGCCTTCTTCGGTACTTCCTTGGGATTGAGATTGCTCGAGAAGCAGAGGGGATTGTTCTCTCTCAAAGGAAGTATGCACTGGACCTTCTCACAGAAACTGGGATGTTGGGGTGCAAACCTGCAGTGACACCAATAGATCAGAGGTTCAAGATTGATGCTGAGGCTGGAGAACCAGTTGATCGGGACAGATACCAGAGACTGGTTGGCAAGTTGATCTATTTGAGCCACACACATCCTGATATCTGCTTTGCAGTAAGTGTGGTGACCCGCTACATGCATGACCCACGGAAGGGTCATATGGATGCAGTGTACCAGATTCTGAGGTACTTGAAAGGTGCTCCCGGAAAGGGACTAATATTCAGGAAGAACAATCACGTAAGAATCGAGGGCTACTGTGATTCTGACTGGGCTAGTTGTGCTGATGACAGGAGGTCTACCTCGGGATATTGCATATTTGTAGGAGGTAACTTGGTCTCCTGGAGGAGTAAGAAGCAGTCTGTGGTGGCCAGATCGACAGCTGAAGTAGAGTACAGAGCTATGGCCTTGGGAGTTGCAGAGCTGCTATGGTTGAAGAATATGCTGGTGGAGCTGAAGCTGGATCAAGGAGCCAAGATGAAGCTGTGGTGTGACAATCAGTCAGCTATTAGTATCGCCAACAATCCAGTACAGCATGACAGGACCAAACACATCGAGATTGATAGATTCTTCATCAAAGAGAAGTTGGATAGTGGATTACTGGAGCTTGGCCATGTTCCAACTAGGGATCAAGTAGCAGATGGACTAACCAAGGAACTCGCCTAAGTGAGCATGATTAGAGGATGTGACAAGATGGGCTTAGTGAATATCTTTCACCCATCTTGAGGGAGAGTGTTGATATGGTATGTTGGGTGTCATATTTAAGTATAGTATAAGCACATGGGAATATCCTGAGGACATATTTGGGATGCCAGAATATGTCACAGGATATTCCATTATGAGATTATTGTCATAATGATTGAGATCATTGTATTAATGACTGTAAGGCTATATAATGCCAATGAGACGATCAATAAAATAATCAACTAATTTCAACATTAACATTAAATGTCTATAACCAGATTCTAAATAGAGAAGTAAGCATGAAGAAGAACCATTAAATCATGTTAGAAAATTGCAAGTAATAAGCACAGTGAACAGATAACAAATTACTGCAAGGATGAAGACTTCAGTCTGTCCAACACTGAAGGAATGAAGATTTCACTAGTATACTAATATTTTAATTTAAATGTAAGCAAAAAGACTCAGAAAATCCAATCCAAGTAGTGCAAACAAACCTTTGCTTCTGTCTGTCCAACGCTAACCTGCACAATTAGAAATTTGTCAAGGATCGGCAGTTAGTAACTACAAACATACAAGTACAACCATGCGTGAAATGCAAAAAGAAACATCTCAAATTGATGGCAGCTTACATACAATGCAAAATGTCCGAGACAGAATTATTGTCGATTTATAAAAGTTTCCTGTTACATCAAAATATGTGCATAGAGAAAATTAATGAAGTTGAATACAGTAGGTTAAACAAGCAAATAAGGGGGGGGGGGGGGGGGGGGGGGGTGGAACTTGCCAACAGATAAAATAAATAAAGTCAGCAGCAATTTTTAGAGAAGAATCAAAGTACTGGAAAAATAAAAGAGAGTTTATATTTGTTTTTTATGTTTTATCTTAATATGGCTTTTTAGACTTTTAGTTTAACACGCATCCTTGTTCATATTTAGATAAGACCAAGGTTCCTAATATCGGATACCGGTCCTATATTGGTTGGGATCCCAATATCGGGAGGCAGATACCGATAATATCGGACATATCAAGAGATGTGACATCATGGAGGTATGTGATAATACCTTATATATATATATATATATATATATATATATATATATATAAGTACCCACAAAAATTATAATAACTGAGCAACTCAAAAGTCAAAAGTTTTTTAAAAATAAGCGAGTAAAAGTTCTGTCACTGCTGGCTCACTGGAGAGGGAAGTACGGTTCTTTTTTCTGTATCTTGAGGGAGACAATTTTTTTATTAGTTTATTTTGTAGGGGAGTTTAATGGGTTGCACAGATGTCAATGTTTAAAATAAAGAATTAATCGATGGTTAATAGGCCGAGTAATTAGTAGTCTATCGCTTAAATCAAGTTCATCAGACAGCCAATTAATCATAAATTTCAAGTGGCTGTGTAATTGCGATTAATATGTCATCAGCCATGGATCGAGTGCATAATGAAATTTCATTTAAATGTAACATTGCTCGATATGTCCCGTATGGATCAGCCGTTATATGGATCCATATGGTTCAATTACTGGTCTTTTCAAATCGGTTAGGCCAACTGTAACTATTTGCTTTGAAACCTTTATACCGGCATGTATAACGGCTGTATAGTGAGATATCCTGATCACTCTGATGATGTTCTGTGCATGCTTGGAAGTCCTTCTAAGTTCTAACCAATCCATAACGTATTTGACACTTTTTTTCATAGAAAGACTACTTAGATTTTGTTGAAGCTGTGGCCAGTCATGTGAAACAAAAAACCTAATTATATACCTCTGGAGTATAAAAAGTCAAAATAGGAAGTTTCTCTTTAAACCATCAAGAATCTGGAAGTGCACATTCTAAAAGGTTCTATTGAGACAACTACACTTAAAGGCTGTACTGAATTGTTCTTGTCTATGAGGGATATTTGAGTGAAGGGAAGAAACAAATATTTGAATGTATTAAAGCATGATGCCTAAGAACAATATGGTTGCAGGTTAGGAGAAACTTGATTCTCTCAATACAAGCTAAAACTGTTCTGCAGTAAACCACAGGCACTGAATTTGCCAATTTGATCAATGATTTCAAGATCAGGTATCAGTTCTCTCTTTAGACCATGTCACAAATACCTCAATTGAACTAATTAACGGAAACTCTTGGTTTTTTTGGGGTTATCTATGCTCTACAAATGGACAAGTTCAAAATCATATCGACCTTCACAGTTTGTCCTTTCTTTTCTGAGGTCCTGGTAGGCATTCATCATGCAGTGAGATGATAAATTTATATACTGAATGAGAGACTTCAAATCGTGTGGACAATAGCGAACCTCATACATTTTAGGTTGTAAGTTCAATTTCTACAGTTGGAATCACATCCTTGGGGTTCTAAATAGCGAAACCAGAAAATATATCACAAACCTATTAAAAGTTGGTACAGCAATTTGTGGAGAATATTCATCAACAAATGACATGTGAAGTGATGGAAAGATAAAAACTTCTAACCTTCCATCCAATGGAAGAGCACTACTAAAACTTTCAGAAAAAGGGGTAAATCAACAGTTATGAGTGGAGAGAAACATGTCACACTCCTCAAAGTTGAGTCCATCCATTATCATTAATATGAAAAAAGTAGGACTGTCCACAATGCCTTAGAAACATTACCTTTCAGGTCTAAGATCATTTCTTTGTTCCCAGCAGGGTCATTTGAAATTACTATTCGTCCAACCGCACGCACATCTCCACTTAGGTCTATGGCGTCCACATCACATTCAACAAGTGCACGCAATAAATTTGCAATGCAGTCAGAGGCTCAATGGCCAAGGAACCAAGATAAACCATGTTGACTTCATATAAATCACACTTTTTCATTTTGATTGATAATTTAACCAAATGCCAAAATTTTCAACACTGGCATGTCACAGAAACATTCTAGCATGCAAAGGACGTACAATGATACAATTTAAGCCGCATTTCAGTTTTAGCACAGCTAACTTGCAATGCTTTGAAATTGTACTGTAGATTGTAGAGATATAATGTAACAAACAAGGAGTCAAGGAGATCAGAAGATCTGGCATTACTGGATCGCTGGTCCCGCATGGACGGGTACTGGCAGGAGATCAGAAAATCTGGCATTAAGGACCTCTGATCCAGTATGGACCCATTAATGGAGAAGAGGTCAGGTCATGCTAGATCTTCCAACCTCCTTCCTTATTAAATTATATCATCTTACCTCTTCGTCTAGACTCTTTGTAATCTAGGGGAACTTGGAGGATGACCCTTGGTTGTATGAGCTTAAACTGCATATCCAAAAAGGTAGGTCTACTACCTGCCAACTGGCCATCTAGGTTTTGTGTCATGACTCTCTCGTGCTCATAGAAATCTTGGCTAGGAACTTGGCACCAACTTAGTGGATTGATGTCAAGTCGACAACCGGAGACAAGAACTTTGTCAATTCTTTAATGCTCCATAGCCGACCTCGTTCTGGTGGGAGAAGGCTTGGATGATGATCGTCATGATGCATCTTAGTAAGATAATGGATTCATGTACGCTGAAACCCATATAGAAGGTTGCCAAGGGATCTTAGAAATTTTACTTTTTAGTTCATACTTTTAAGAGATTTGGCAGCAAATCAGACAATAAAGCACAATTTATGTGCGACCTTTTCACAAATAACAATCTTTATTCATCGTTAATATTAACCTTTTGTATAGAAAAACTCGAGCGTTACTTTGTGAAAGTAGCAGAATATCAATGTGCTTCAATTATAATTAATAAGGTCTACATAGCTTAGAACTTGATTGCGTTCACTCGCTTGTCTCTCCATGTGTGGGCGTACATTGGGTCATCCCAGGAAAACAGCAGTTAACCATATATTCTAACCACGGAAATAAAGGGAATAAATCTTCCAGGATGCACCTTGTTGAATCTGGTGTAAAACTTTACAGTTGTACATCCTAACCAGTTTAAAAAAAACATAACAACCATGCCTATCCTCAGTGGCGTAGCCAAAATTTTCATCTAGGGGGTGCGACACTTACCATTAAAAAATATATATTAATAAATGCACTCCCCGTTTTTGGTCAGTTTTAATTTTTTTACCCCTTTCATGTCCCTGTTAAACGATGCACTCTTCGTTTCCGCCTCCATCCCTCAACACTTTTGGGATCGAATTTTTTCGTCTCCCATCCTGTTAACAATTTTCTTTCACAATATAAGCTTAAAAAAACTGTTTTCTTTCCAATTTCTTATATATGAAGTGTCAAGCTTGTAATGAAAGAGATATTAATGTCTAACTAATATAATGAGTTGTACATATGGATATAAATAATCGGAGTCAGAGATTTACCGGGACGGAATTGTCGTAACGGAGCGTCATGCTAGTTCTTTCCATGCCCATAGTCCTAGTGTTTGTGTGTGTGTTATTGACTAATAACATGTGAGTTGTCATTGATACGAAAATGTTGATGATGATCAAAAGATGGGGTTAGGTTAATTTTCTCACCTGACTGCCAACCGGTAAAACTGGAGGTGTATATAAGAAAAACTTAAAAATTGGAGGGGGCACAGCTGCACCCCCTCGGCACCATGTGGCTACGCCACTGCCTATCCTGAAGAAACTTTGGATCTTATTTGGTTAGTTGTGCGAAAAAAGAGTTATACCCCTTTTGTCAATGCAAGACCAAATAAGTCATTTTCAGTGAAATTGATCTACCTTTACCAAATTCTGTGTAGTACGGAGTTGTTATGCAAGCGCAACTCAACACAAAAGTGCATCTTGTGTCTGATGCATCGTGCAAAGTGCACCATCAAAATGCCACTTTGTGCACTTCGTCCGTGTCGTTCGAGACTTAGGTCCTAAGAAAAATTTCAAAGAAATGAGTAACAAAAAACATATAAATGTTTCTTTGAGGATTCAAACCTTGGACCTCTAGTAAAACATCCCACCATCATAACTACATGGGCTACCACAACCCATGTGCATGTCAAAACAAAGCAAAGTCTTATATTGAAACACACACTTGGAGTTCTTTCCAATGTGGGACTAAAACCTAGTGTCCAAGTTCAATACCCCAACAGTCCTGGATATCCAAAAACTCAGGACCGGCCCTGGTTACCAAACAGATTCTGGCACTGCTGTTAAAAAAACAGAAGAGAATCAGCGATCCCAAACCCAGAGTCTATAGCGGGGAAAAAGCGGAAACATCTTTTAGCAAACACATTTCGGAAAATAATAACGAGTTGGCATTTGGGTGTGTCACAGAACATCAATACATGGCTTCGTTGTACATTTGAAGCAGTGATCATCTCCTTCCTTCAATTAGTAAGAGAAATACTTGCAATGAAATGGAATAATTTATAATTAATAGTTTCTACAAATAATATAATGAAGAAGAAGAAGAAGAAGTGAAGTGCGGTTAAGTAAATATTGGAAACCTGGAATTCTCTTAACCAGTCCGGAGATCCTTCGCGAGAGTCGCCCATGGCGGCTGCTGCTGCTGCCGCCATCTTCCCTCCCTCCCTCCCTCTTGCTTTTGTAAACTTCCGCTCGGTTCGATTCGGTTCGGTTCGGTTCGATTAAACCTACAATAACTTTAGATATAACGTTTGGTAGACAGGAATTTATTTTTATTTTCGAGCAATTTAGGATAGAAAACTCATGTTTCATGTTTGATTTGTCTTACAAAAATTTAAGAATAACTATGAATATCTAGATAAATAATTTGTCCACAAAACATAAGTAATCATATCCTTTCAGAATATGTGGGTATATTTTTTGTCTAGATTTTATTTTTTGTTCTATACTCTTTTTACAATTTTTTTATATTTCATTTATATTTATTTTTAAGAATTTTTGTCATTTTTTTTATTTCTTTCAAATTATTTTTAATTAAAATTTTTTTTTTCTCCTTTTTCCCATTTCTTATTATCTTTTTTCCATTTGTTTTTTCCATTTTTTTTATTTTTTGTTTATTCATTTTTAATTAATTTTTAATTAATTTTTTGTTTTGTTTTTCTATACTTTTTTCACTTTTAATTTTTCTCATTTTCCTTTTATTTTTCCTTTTATTTTAAAAAAAAATCAATTTTCTCCATCCTTTTTTTTTAAATTGCTACTTTTTCTATACTTTTTTTAAGTTTTTTTCCTTTTCATGTTTTTTTTTTCTTTCTTGATTTTTTTTGTTTTACCCTTTTTTAAAAAAATATTTTTTATCCTTCTTTTTCGTTTAAAAAATTATTTCTTGGGGTTGGGTTATTTCACGTTAGAGTGAATTTGGGTTAGGTTAGTAAAAAATATTATGTAAATAAGATTTGAACCATGTTCTCTTGAATACTACATATCACCTTAACTAACTATATAAAAGTCACAAACAAAGAATAATAATTATTAAATATATTTTCTCACCAATAAAAAAAAAATTATATGAACTATATATTCCCATGAATATTTATAGATTGACCAAACATGAGAATATAATCCTCTTGGGAATTTAATTTCAAGGAGTATAATTTTCGAAAATATAGAATTTCTGGCTAATTTCACATACTAAATGTCACATCCCGGTTCTGTAGAACCGAACGTCCTCGTTGGGCGTGATGCTGCGTGAGCCTAAGTTGTGCTCGCACAAGGTAAGCACTGAAATGGCCGATTCAAACTGCTAAGTCACAGAGTCGCACATATAGTCTCCAAGTAGAAAAGTTGAAATAACATAAGATGTATAAGAAAATGATGCTCTTTATTGATATTGAAATATGTTACAACGGTGCTAGGCCAAGATTACAATCTCTCTCTCTCAATACATGAATCGTGCCAAACAGCTAACAACTTGAAGAAGAATATAATATATGATGATGTTATGATATATTATGTCCTGTATAAGTACTTCCGCTCCGGCTGCAACGCTCCAAGGTGTCACGGTCCGATTTTTGCTAAATCGATAATCGTCCCCCGGGCGTGTTGTCGTGCACGCGTGCACAAGGCCTAGGCATAATGATATACTTTAGAACAAATGCAACAGAGTACGCAAACAAGATATTACACATTGAGATATAGAAAAGTTCTCTTTTATTGATAATGAACATCTGGTTACAGACTCTTGGCCCAAAAGTAATAAGGATGCCGCACATGCTTATAACTTGGACACAAAATGAGATAGTCGATCCATATATTACATCACTTACTAATATTTCAGAAACACAAAACACCTTGGGTGCGAGTTAGCACCATCGCCTAGGAGCTTCAAAAGGTGAGAGCGAGCTCTTTTCTTGATTATGTACTTGAGCTCCAAAAGTAACAACACGAACGCGCCTTAATTAGTGAAAGGTTGGGGGAAGCTTCGGCTCCTCGCAGCGTCGCCTCGGCTCGGGAAATCTGCTGCAACGAGGGTCAGTACTTCGAAAAGTACCGGTGAGGGCGAGCTAACCCAACATACCAAGATCGACAATGTATTCATGTGAACATGCAACATTATTATTATGTGATCTTTCTATCTTGCCATAGTTCAATTCATTATATATGATAGAATAAAATGATATAACAAAATGTGCCACCGTTCAGTAACTTTATTGTACCGTCTGAACCACCTGTACAAAACTTACCATGACCTTCCCTGCCATGAAGACATAGTTAGTCTGCATAGTTAAAATATACATGGCGCATCACTTGGTCGGACGAGAGATGGGTCAGCTACCATTCCGCTTCGGGTAGCTAGCCCTTGGCGGACGCACAGACCATCCAATGCTAGGACTACACTAGCAAATTGTTCTATCCGGGTCAAAGCGGTCCCAGTATCCCGACGACCGTTCGTAGAACGACATCTCTTGTGCATAAGTTATCCAAGACCATGCCTCATCTACAAATTAAGTTATCAATTGAAGCACGTTCAAAGCAATATATGTAAATGAACTTCATGTATTTTCCATAGTCTAGGCCACCTTGCTCAATGATCACATTTTAAATTTGTACTATCTATTAAACAATTATAGATAAATAAGTTCTAACTACAACTGAACATAAAATAGCATCATGTATAGCGGACAAGCACGCAACAATGTGACCGTATGATATTTTATATGACAAGCATTTCAAGTCTACTTCTTCTTTTATCTTGACTCAAATTATTCTATTGGTATCGTTGATCGGAATGCACAAACGAGTCAATTTATTAGAAATGAAGACTTGGAATAAGGGCGCTAATCGAAGTAAAGCCACTCACAAGTTGGTGAATCGGGAATGAGAAGACTCCGCTTGTGCGTCGCCTACACGATCACCTGCATGCACCAACAGATGATCAATATCTCCTGCTTCGATCTCCAAGGGTTCAATACGAAATACAAAATCCAAAGAACGAAGACAATAAAATCCGTCGAAATCGTTCAAGAAAATGCAAATTACAAAACCAATAAGAAAACAACCAAGCGGCATTCAAAAACAGGCAAAGAAACCAGCACAACGGAAAGGCCCCTCTCGACTCTGCCGCCGAGTCCTTCCTTGAGGCACGATCCGTTGAATGTGGGACCTAATTTCGAAGAAACCAATCCATAACATAAAAAGGATCTTGATTCAATCTATCCCAATCGAACGATACCAAGTATTTCTTAGCTGCGCTTCCTGAATAGGGGGAACGGGACACTACATCTTAACCAACTAACAAAATTTTTTATCCTCGAAACTTAGGAATATAACCTACCCCTAAGGAATAATGAGGGAAACTTTTCCTTCATGTCCGATTCGAGTTCCCAAGTCGATTCTTCGACCGAGTGGTTCCGCCAAAGAACACGCACAAGCGAGACTACACGATTCCATAACTGCTTCTCTTTACGATCTAAGATCTGAACAGGTTCTTCGGCATACGACAAGTCTGCCTGCAAATCCAGCTGACCAAAATCTACCATATGTTTCGGGTCATGCACGTACTTTTTAAGCTATGACACGTGAAACATATCATGCACTTCTGATATGGCTGGTGGCAATGCAATTTGATAGGCAACTGTTGTGACTCGTTTGAGGACTTCGAACGGGCCAACGAATATCGGACTTAACTTTCCTTTTACTCCGAATCGCATGACTCCTCGCATGGGCGAGACCTTTAAAAATACATGGTCACCCTCAAAGAACTCATAGGGTCATCGACGAATGTCAACATAGCTCTTCTGTCGTCTTTGTGCTACTTTTAGTCGCTCTCGGATCAACCGAACCTTTTGGACTGTTTGTTCAACTACTTCCGGCCCAAGGATTTGTCACTCCCCAACTTTATCCCAGCAGATCGGTGACCTACACTTCCGCCCATACAGAGCCTCGTACGGAGCTATGTGGATGCTGGACTGATAACTGTTGTTATATGCAAATTCGGCCAACGGCAGGTGGACGTCCCAACTTGACTTCGAATCGATTGCGCAGAGACGTAACATGTATTCTAGTACCTGATTCACCCGCTCCGTTTGGCCATCGGTTTGAGGATGGTAGACTGAGTTAAACTTCAACTTGGTCCCCATCGCTGACTGAAGGCTTTCCCAGAAACGTGATAGGAATCGTCCGTCTCGATCACACTATAGAAAATGGTACTCCGTGCAGCCGAACTATCTCATCAAGGTAGGTCTGGGCAAGGCGATTGATGTTCCAAGTAACTTTAATGGCAATGAAGTATGCTGACTTGGTTATCCGGTCGACGATGACCCAGATTGCGTCCTTGGCAAGCTAACGATGAAGTCTATGCTTATGTGCTCCCACTTCCATTCTGGGATAGCAAGATTCTGTATTTTTTTGCCCGGTCTCTGATGTTCTGCTTTCACCCTCTGACAAGTTATGCATTGTGACACAAAGAGCGCCACATCCTTCTTCTTACTGTGCCACCAGAAAATTATGTGAAGGTCTCTATACATCTTAGTGCTCCCGGGATGGACCGTATAGGCTGCATAGTGAGCTTTCGCAAGGATCTCCTTTCTGAGTTCTGAGTCGTTGGGGATGCATAGCCTTTCTTTAACTCGCAAACTCCATTCTCATCTACTGCAAAGTCCTTCGCCTTCCCCGCTAGAATCAGCTCACGTATTTTCCTTAGGAATGGGTCATCCCTCTGAGTAGATGTGACCCTCTCTAACAGGTTGGGTACGAATCGTATCCGAGCAACTCAAGTGTCGCGATATCGTATTCGGAGTTCAACACCCATTTCCTTTAAGTCTATTTATAACCTGCGATCAATGAATAGGGATCCCGCAAATACTCGACTCAACGCATCCGCTACAATATTTTTCTTGTCAAGTGTATAGTCAATCGTCAAGTCATAGTCCTTTATTAATTCTAGCCAACGCCACTGTCATAGGTTAAGGTCCGTTTGGGTGAATAGGTACTTCAAACTTTTGTGATCAATATAAATTCGGCAAGCCACTCTATAGAGGTAGTGTTGCCACAATTTTAGTCCGAACACAATTGCCGCTAGCTCCAGGTCATGCGTAGGATAATTCTTCTCATACTTTTTTAGTTGCCTGGATGCGTAGGCTATCACCCTATCCTGCTATATGAGTACACACCCTAAGCCATGCCCTGACGTGTCGCTGAATATTTGGAATCCCGAGGTCTCGTCTGGTAGTGCAAGTAATGGGACAGAGGTGAGGCGATGCTTTAACTCTTCAAACGAGGCTTCATAGTCGACGGACCACTCAAATGCGACTCCCTTCTGTGTGAGACGAGTCAGAGGTGATGCTACTTTGGAGAAGTTGTCACATCCCAGTCCCAAAATATCGAGGGACTAGACACGTGGCAATGGCCAGCAGCACACACCGATGGACAAACCCAATTTAATGGATCCATCGGGGCATGCTCAAGCTGTAATATAACAATAAGTAGGTCCAATGATAAATGTCAAGTATCTAGATCTCATCCAACAGAACAGTATAAGAACTAAATAGCAAACTGGAATAACTGCTGGAAGTCAAGTTACTGTCGAATATCCAGCAAGAAATAATACTGAGTCGGGTGGAGACAAATCCACTACCGATAAATGGAAAATAGAGACAAGGAAATATAACTAAAACATGCTAGAAAATAACTAAGTATAAGAAGGGCCATCAACTGCAATCGTACCCTCGTTTGGTGTCGGTCCGTAAAGTTGCGGGTGCTCATCGTCTGTTAAATCTAGAGAACAAAACCAGGTCCTCAGAGGGACGTAACAAGATACAAAAGAATATAAGCCAAAAGTACAGTAAATGAACATGCAAGATAGACAGGAAAGTAAATACAAGAAAGCAACAAGACACGAGAAATCACTGCATCTAAGATGGTGGCGTACCGATGGTGCTATCAAACATGACTACAAGCAAATCGGGGTGACCATAGCTCAATGGGAGATCACGGTCCTATAGAAAGTAGTCCAATGGGGACTCCCAATCTATAGTATGACTCTTTCGCAGCCCTATGGGAGCTCGCGAATAAGGTAGTCAAATGAACAAGTCTCTATCGCAGCACAATGGGTACTCACAGTCGAGAATGCTCAAGTGTAGTCAGTGCCTAATAACGATCATCTGGGACGTAAAGAAACCAATCGGATCAACTCAAGGAAGCGTAGAGTAACCATATACCATCACCATATATCTAAGGAACAAATAGTGATCCATGCAAAAGAGCAAATAATGTAAATGCACGTAAAACGAGAAAATAAGACTAGAGCAGCAGGAATAAATCAATATGAACAACGCATCAAGAAACTATATATGACAAAAAATAACAGCTGAAAAGGGAAGCATGCAAATAGTGTGCAAGAGTCTTGCACGACAAAATATGTCAAGGAAATAAGTAGCAAAACTGCAGGGTTTGGCAAGGTATACTTGCCTGTGGTTCTGGCTCCAACTATAGCTCTGGCAGCAGTAGGATTTGCAGGAAGTACTCCGGTTGCTGAAATAAACATCACCATCAGATCCAGAAAATATCAATCAGCTAGAAACGCCTGTCCTTGAGTCCAATTTGGAGATAAGGACAAAAATGACAATTTCGGGTCAAAGCGGGGTCCACATGTGGCCCGTTTCGCACCGAAAAATGTGTCAAGGACAAAGGTCTCCAAATTTGTCCAACTTAGTTTCAACAAGTCAGGAACGATGATACGAACCCAACGGAACTTCCAGAATTGGATTCCGATGAGCCGATTACAAAATCGCCCGTCAAGTGGAGCCTGTGGGGCCCACGATACGCGATTTTGTCAACGTTCTCAGAATCGAACCAAACTTGGGTCACAGGACCAGCGTATCGCTACGAGTCCGATGGCGTAAGTTTTGTTTCGATCTGAAGTGTGTACACAAAGTTACGACGCATTCCAGAACTGACGGATAAGGGACGGTGTTCCCGGATACGCGTTGATTCCGGTGTGCACGCACATCCAAATCAACTTCTGCGAAATCCCGCACGTCCGTATCGACGGCGCGCACGTATCGGTGAAGACCGCACGTGGCCAAGTCGTCCCGTTTGGCGGGGCGTACCCAGTTCCAGGGTGAATCAGGGCGTTATTTTTCCTATTTTTGGATCGCGGTTCGCGATCGCCACACGACGCGATGCACCGAGCAGGTTGCACGGGCACCGAGAGGGTCACACAGGGGTCGCGATGCAACTGACGGAATCGAAAACGGGGTAGCGAGGAGAGAGAAACAGGTACCTGAACAGGGCTCCGAAAATCGAAGTTTCTTGTGTCCGTGTCGACACGAAGTGTCCGGGTCGTGTCAGATCGGTTCACCCTAGGGTTAGGTTTAGGGCTGCTGTCGGAGCTCAGGAGGGCCGGAGGGAGGCTGGGGGCGGCGCTGGCGAGGGTGGTGGCGCTGGCCGACGGCGGCGGCGCGCCGGAGCGGGCGGGGGACGGACGGCGCAGGGCGCGGTGGCCGGAGGCGTCGGCTTCTGCTGGAGGGAGTCGACTGCGGGTTCTAGGGACGGCGGAGGAAGGAGGAGGAGAGGGAGGCCGGGGGCGGTACGGCGAGGTGAGGGCGGAGCACGGCGAGGGGAGGCGGGTCGTGGCCAGGCGGGGAGGTTCGACGCGGGGAGATCTGGCCGGAGGGAGGAGAACGGAGGGGATTTATATAGGGAGAGAGGCCGAGGGGCAGAGCCGAGCAAGGCGGCGGAGGAGGCAGATCGAGGGCCGGGCAGCGCGGAGGGGGCGGCGACGTAGCCGGTCGTGCGGGCGGAGCGGCCGGAAGCGCGGGGAGCGGCGAAGGAATCGGGCAGGGGGGAGGAGAGGGTCTCGCGGGTTTGCGGGTTGGAGCGGGTGCGGAGCGGGTCTGGCAGACCCGGCCCGACCCGTTAGCTAAACGGGTTTGGGCTGGGCTTGGTTTGGGTTGGGCTTGGTTTGGGTTTGGTTTTTAAAATAAAAAAAATAGTTTTTAGGTGATTAAAAATAGGTCCGGGGCCCAATAAATTCCCAGAAAATTATCCTAAGTCCAGTTTTTTATTTTACACCAAAAAATATTATTTTTATAATATTTTAATATATTTTAAAAATATTTAATATTATTTAATGCCATAATACCCTGGTTTTTAATTAGTAAAAATTCCCGAAAAAATCCTAGAAAATTCTGAAAAATCCTGTTTTAAAAATCTTGAAAAATCAGGGAGTTTACAATCTACCCCCCCTTAAGAGGATTGCGTCCTCGCAATCAAAGAATAACCGGTCAACAAAGATGACACGATTGCGAGCATTGTTCGAACACATCACAAGACACTTAGGAAAAATATTATTTCCCTAAGAATGAAAGTTATGCACTTTCCAGAGTAAAGAAAATCTAGTTAAAACAAGAGGACTACAACTTTTTAGAAAAACTAGGTTATTATTAACAAGTTCCAAATTACTATGTTGGGGCTGAGGTTACGAACCAAATAGGCACGAGCTAAAACAATACTATAAACGGATAACTACGAATCACTTATGCGCATTAGCTACTCCACGAGTCTGCGCGTTCTCCACGGTCATCGCGAAAGCTTGTCCGCGTCCTTGTGGTGGATTCCTCTGCTGTTGCTGGGCCTGTTGGAAGAGTGCTGCTTGTGGTACCAAGGGTGGCCTCGGTTCGGGTGCTGGTAGAGCTTGTTGGTTTATCACAGCATCTGGTGGTGATCTTGTAGGAATCTCGTCGCTTGCTGGTAGATCCATTACTCTGCATCCAAAATAAACGATAAGAGGCGTACAGGAATCAAGGCAGGATGCAAGTCAAGAAATTAATTCGAATCCGATATAGATATCAAGAACATTTCAAGAAAGTGGATGAGATCCTAAAAACTTATCCTATTCTTTTACAGGCCTGTTCGGTCCCTAAGTTAAAACCGAACAATTTAGTCGTAGACCTGTATGGGCCACCACAAAAACCATGTTACGCCCCAGTCCCAAAATATCGAGGGACTAGACACGTGGAAATGGCCAGCAGCACGCACCGATGGATAAACCCAATTTAATGGATCCATCGGGGCATGCTTAAGCTGTAATATAACAATAAGTAGGTCCAATGATAAATGTCAAGTATCTAGATCTCATCCAACAGAACAGTATAAGAACTAAATAGCAAACTGGAATAACTGCTGGAAGTCAAGTTACTGTCGAATATCCAGCAAGAAATAATACTGAGTCGGGTGGAGACAAATCCACTACCGATAAATGGAAAACAGAGACAAGAAAATATAACTAAAACATGCTAGAAAATAACTAAGTATAAGAAGGGCCATCAACTGCAATCGTACCCTCGTCTGGTGTCGGTCCGTAAAGTTGCGGGTGCTCCTCGTCTGTTAAATCTGGAGAACAAAACCAGGTCCTCAGAGGGACGTAACAAGATACAAAAGAATACGAGCCAAAAGTACAGTAAATGAACATGCAAGATAGACAGGAAAGTAAACACAAGAAAGCAACAAGATACGAGAAATTACTGCATCTAAGATGGTGGCGTACCGATGGTGCTATCAAACATGACTTCAAGCAAATCGGGGTGACCGCAGCTCAATGGGAGATCACGGTCCTATAGAAAGTAGTCCAATGGGGACTCCCAATCTATAGTATGGCTCTTTCGCAGCCCTATGGGAGCTCGCGAATGAGGTAGTCAAATGAACAAGTCTCTATCGTAGCACAATGGGTACTCACAGTCGAGAATGCTCAAGTGTAGTCAGTGCCTAATAACGATCATCTGGGACATAAAGAAACCAATCGGATCAACTCAAGGAAGCGTAGGTAACCATATACCATCACCATATATCTAAGGAACAAATAGTGATCCATGGAAAAGAGCAAATAATATAAATGCACGTAAAACGAGAAAATAAGACTAGAGCAGCAGGAATAAATCAATATGAACAACACATCAAGAAACTATATATGACAAGAAATAACAGCTGAAAAGGGAAGCATGCAAATAGTGTGCAAGAGTCTTGCACGACAAAATATGTCAAGGAAATAAGTAGCAAAACTGCAGGGTTTGGCAAGGTATACTTGCCTGTGGTTCTGGCTCCAACTGTAGCTCTGGCAGCAGTGGGATTTGCAGGCAGTACTCTGGTTGCTGAAATAAACATCACCATCAGATCTAGAAAATATCAATCAGCTAGAAACGCCTGTCCTTGAGTCCAATTTGGGGATAAGGACAAAAATGATAATTTCGGGTCAAAGCGGGGTCCACATGTGGCCCGCTTCGCACCGAAAAATGTGTCAGGGACAAAGGTCTCCAAATTCGTCCAACTTAGTGTCAACAAGTTAGGATCGATGATACGAACCCAACGGAACTTCCAGAATTGGATTTCGATGAGCCGATCACAAAATCGCCCGTCAAGTGGAGCCTATGGGGCCCACGATACGCAATTTTGTCAACGTTCTCAGAATCGAACCAAAGTTAGGTCACAGGACCAGCGTATTACTACGAGTCCGATGGCGCAAATTTCGTTTCGATCCGACGTGTGTACACAAAGTTACGACGCGTTCAAGAACTGACAAATACGGGACGGTGTCCGCGGATACGCGTTGATTCCGGTGTGCATGCACATCCAAATCAACTTATGCAAAATCCCACACGTCCGTATCGACGGCGCGCACGTATCGGTGAAGACCGCACGCGACCAAGTCATCCCGTTTGGCGGGGCGTACCCAGTTCCGGGGTAAATCAGGGCATTGTTTTTCCTGTTTTTGGATCGCGGTTCGCGATCGCCACAGGACGCGATGCACTGAGCAGGTTGCATGGGCACCAAGAGGGTCACGCAGGGGTCGCGATGCAACTGACGAAATCAAAAACGGGGTAGCGAGGAGAGAGAAACAGGTACCTGAACAGGGCTCCGGAAATCGAAGTTTCTCGTGTCCGTGTCGACACGAAGTGTCCGGGTCGTGTCGGGTCGGTTCACCCTAGGGTTAGGTTTAGGGCTGCTGTCGGAGCTCAGGCGGGCCGGAGGGAGGCTGGGGGCGGCGCTGGCGAGGGTGGCGGCGCTGGCCGACGGCGGTGGCGCGCCGGAGCGGGCGGGGGACGGACGGCGCAGGGCGCGGCGGCCGGAGGCGTCGGCTTCTGCTGGAGGGAGTCGACTGCGGGTTCTAGGGACGGCGGAGGAAGGAGGAGGAGAGGGAGGCCGGGGGCGGTGCGGCGAGGTAAGGGCGGAGCACGGCGAGGGGAGGCGGGTCGTGGCCGGGCGGGGAGGTTCGGCGCGGGGAGATCTGGCCGGAGGGAGGAGAACGGAGGGGATTTATATAGGGAGAGAGGCCGAGGGGCGGAGCCGAGCAAGGCGACGGAGGCGGCGGATCGAGGGCCGGGCAGCACAGAGGGGGCGGCGACGTGGCCGGTCGTGCGGGTGGAGCAGCCGGAAGCGCGGGGAGCGGCGGAGGAATCGGGCAGGGGGGAGGAGAGGGTCTTGCGGGTTTGCGGGTTGGAGCGGGTGCGGAGCGGGTCTGGCAGACCCGGCCCGACCTGTTAGCTAAACGGGTTTGGGCTGGGCTTGGTTTGTGTTGGTCTTGGTTTGGGTTTGGTTTTTAATATAAAAAATTGTTTTTAGGTGATTAAAAATAGGTCCGGGGTCCAATAAATTCCCAAAAAATTACCCTAAGTCCAGTTTTTCATTTTACACCCAAAAATATTATTTTTATAATATTTTAATATATTTTAAAAATATTTAATTTTATTTAATGCCATAATACCCTGGTTTGTAATTAGTAAAAATTCCCGAAAAAATCTCAGAAAATTCTGAAAAATCCTGTTTTAAAAATCTTGAAAAATCAGGGGGTTTAAAGAAGTCCTTCTCGAAATGTCGGTAGTAGCCCGCTAACCCGAGGAAGCTTCGAATCTCACTGATGGTTCCAGGCCGCTTCCACTCGACGATGGCTTCAACTTTCTTTGGATCGACTGAAATGTCTCTAGCAGAAATGATGTGCCCGAGGAAATATACACTGCTCAGCCAGAATTCACACTTACTCAGTTTCGCATATAGCTTGTTATCCCGAAGAGTCTGTAGCACGGTCCGCAAGTGCTCTGCATATTCCTCCCTATCCTTCGAGTACACCAAGATATCATCAATGAACACTACTACAAACTTGTCAAGATATGGCCGAAACACATGATTCATTAAGTCCATTAAGGCGGCAGGGGCATTGGTTAATCCGAATGGCATTACCAAAAACTCATAGTCGTACCTTGTAGCTGATCAAAGAGATAATCGATCCTGGGAAGGGGGTACTTGTTTTGAACAGTGGCTTTATTCAATTCACGATAGTCGATGCAGAGCCGCATTGAGCCATCATTCTTCTTTATAAACAATACATGCGCACCCCATGGAGACACGCTCAGACGAATATACCCACGATCTAGCAATTCTTGCAACTGAACCTTTAAATCTTTTAGTTCTGCCGGGGCCATTCGATACGGAGCTTTGGAAATTGGTCGAGTTTCTGAAAATGTATTAATAGTAAACTATATCTCTCGGTCGGGCGGCATGCCGGGCAACTCATCGAAAAACACATCAGGGAAATTTGCCACGACGGAAGTAGACTCAACGTTTGCGCAATCTCGTTGCGTGTCTCGAACGGACGCCAATTAACGGACGCCAATTATCCATCACAGTCGGAATGGATCATCCGTCGAGAAAATATTACAGATATCACCATGCAGGCACTCGGCGCTCTTGACGGTGGACTGCAAGCATAATAGAACTCGATCTCGCCAGGTAGACGAAACACGACTTTCTTTTTTGCACAATCAATGGTAGCCGAGCAAGCGCGAAGCCAATCCATCACCAGAATGATGTCGTAGTCCCTGATGTCTAAGACTATCGCATCAAGTGATAATTTTCTTCCTCCGATGCAAATATTACCTTCACGACAAACTAAGTGAGCCAGCAAATTCACGCCCGATGGAGTACGGTCACTAAGGTTTAGGCCTAGCGGTGTTATAGAAAATGTGTTCTCGGTAGTAAAATCTGCCACAATAAAACTATGTGTGGCACCAAAATCAAACAATACTCGAGCATGTACATTATTGAAAAGTAATATACCTGACACCACCGTGTTTGATGCGAACGCCTTTTCCCAAGTTAGAGCATAGACCCGGCCTTGAGCATTCTGCTATTCCGTCTGATTCGCTCAAGGTGCTTGTCCCTGATCCTGAGGCATACAATTTTGTTGCTGCTGTTGGTTTGGTCCTTCATTCTGACAGTTCACTGTCATATGCCCGTGGCGACCGCATTTAAAGCATGCTCCATTGAATATTCGACAGTTTCGAGCAATGTGTCCGACACGATTACATCGATGGCAGACGAGCTCACTACCTCTCCCTGGGTTTGCACCCTGATTACCGCCGTTGTTGGGATGCTTGGATGCGTTGTTGCCTCCAATGTTGCTAGAACGCTTGTGATTGAAATTTTGCACAGCGTCGGTACGAACTGGGGGGTACTGTGGCTCTAGGGAGAGGACATGGTTCAGAGATTTTCTCATTGTACGGTACTGGGGGACGACGATGTGGGGACGAATAGAAGGTCGCAATCCTATCTTAAACCTTCTGTCTCGACTTTTGGCGTCACAAAGATGAGACTTAGCAAATTTTGCAAGTCTGTTGAATTCTGAGGCGTACTGCCGCACTGTCATGTTTCCTTGTTGCAGATGTGTAAATTCATCTTCCTTTTCGCGACGAATGGCGGGTGGAAGATACTCCTCCTCAAAGGCCTTATAAAATATGGACCAAGAGATGGTCGTCCTGTCGTCTTCACTCATGATAGCTTGTTTATGCATATCCCACCAATCATGTGCGTTTAAATGGAGCTGAAGCTGAATACAAGTGAATCTCTTTGTTTCGTCCATGCGAAGCACTTCGAAGTGGTCTTCCAACTCAACCAGCCAATCCAACGCCACAGAGGGATCCTCGATCCCTTTAAAGGTAGCATGACACATCTTTTTAAACTCTAATATTTACAGGATGGGACCCTTTTTGTCTGAGGGGGCGGAGGTTTCTGAGGGCCCTGAAGCACCGCGGTCTCAGCTACAACTGGCACTGTCGCGACGGCCGCTGATGCATAATGGTTGCTGGCGACGAGCGTCATCACAATCATTTGCAAGGTATCAATATGCTTCTACTTTGCTTTGACTTGAGTCCGCTATGCCAGAAATTGAGCCTCAATCCGGGATTTGAATTGGCTCTGACATAATTTTGCCTGTCTCTGCTGCGTTTCCATTAAACGCATCATCCGCTCGAACGGATCGACAGATGGCGCGACTGCTGGACTTCTCGAGCTGCCTGATGTGCCAGAACTACTCCCCTGCACCTGCGCCACCACCTGCGCTTGTGCATCCGGCTCTGAGGCTGTTTCTTTAAAGAAAAGTAATTTGCATTAGTCTCAAAATATATTATAGACTCACTGTATGGAACGTATCTCATTTTGGCCAAGCGAATTCAAGAGTTCAACTGGGAGGGACATGGTTGTTTCAAGAAAACTCTTCTGACACGAATGTCAAAGGATTGGAAGCCATGCTTTAATACCAATATATCATGCCCTGATTTTCGCTAAATCGATAATCGTCCCCCGGACGTGATGCCGTACACGCGTAAGGCACACGTGCACAAGGCCTAGGCATAATGATATACTTTAGAACAAATGCAACAGAGTACGCAAATAAGATATCACACATTGAGATATAGAAAAGTTTTGTTTTATTGATAATGAACATCTGGTTACAGACTCTTGACCCAAAATTAATAAGGATGCCGCACGGGCTTACAACTTGAACGCAAAATGAGATAGTCGATCCATACATTACATCCCTTACTAATATTTCAGAAACATAAAACACCTTGGGTGCGAGTTAGCACCATCGCCTAGGAGCTTCAAAAGGTGAGAGCGAGCTCCTTTCTTGATTATGTACTTGAGCTCCAAAAGTCATAACATGTACGCGCTTTGATCAATGAAAGGTTGGGGGAAGCTTCAACTCCTCGCCGGGTCATCTCGGCTCGGGGAACCTGCTGCAACGAGGGTCAGTACTTCGAAAAGTACCGGTGAGGGCGAGCTAACCCAGCATACCAAGATCGACAATGTATTCATGTGAACATGCAACATTATTATTATGTGATCTTTCTATCTTTCCTTAGTTTAATTCATTATATACGATAGAATAAAATGATATAACAAAATGTGCCACCGTTCGGTGACTTTACCTGTACCGTCTGAACCACCTGTACGAAAATTACCATGACTTTCCCTGCCATAAAGACATAGTTAGTCTGCACAGTTAAAATATACATAGCGCATCACTTGGTGTCACGACCCGCACCCGATATAGGGGCACGAGAGCGTGGATACGTCCAGCCTACGCCGCAGCATCGGCGGTAGAACGCTGTCTAGGTCATGTAACTATCTAATCAAACTCACGTGAATACCTAATTCCATAAGGAGACGTGGATATCATAAAATAATGCTAGGAATACTCAATCACATAAACTAAAGCACGATGAGATATCAAGGCAAGCAAGAAATACAAGACAAGTCTAACGACAAAATAATCATACCTGCAAATCATTAACTTCCAATCCCCAAGTGTCGGAAACCAGTCTACTAAGGTCACAGTCTGGAAAAATATTTTCCAGTCAGGAAGGAGCAAAGTACATCTCTAAATAGCAGTTCTATATAAATGACATAAACTATGTAGCAGTTCTAGATGGAAACATACCAGATGTATGTATAGGTACGAGAAATGTACAATGAAAGAAATACTGGAAATACTGTAAGTAAATGCAGGAAAAGAACAATATGTCAATGAGCAAGAATCCTATGACTAAGTGTGTGAGTACTAGCTTTAACATGTGATCAGCTTGGGAACTTGATCAGGCTGGTTACATGTGATTAGCTATGGTTCATGTAAGGTCAGGCTAACCGTTGGTTAGCTATGATGCATGTAGAGGTCAGGCTAATCACACGTAACAGCTATGGAGCATGTAAATGGTCAGGCCGCACCCGACGTGAGATATGGGGTGAGCTATGGTGCATATAAAGTTGGGTATGATCACATATCTACACTAAAGTACTCCCCAAACCCCCGACTGGTATAGTAGATCCAATCATGGTACGCTATGGCACGGGATTCCCTAGGGAGGTAGCAAATCTCCCCGGGTCTCAGTGTCTGTACATGCACAAGATATCAAGGAAACAAGTTTTGTACAAGCTACACCATGAATAAGGAATAACATCTCATGACGAGATCCGTGTATACCAATCCGTGTAACCAATGTGTCAAGAACATGGATATTTATACTAGATACAGTGAATATAGGAGATATCATAAATTAGAAACTAATCAGAGAATGTACTCGCCTTGGGTCCTTAGCTGGTAATTATTGATGTCCCGTTCCAGAGTATCCCCTGGGTAAACCAACATTCCTATAAACATCTCACAAAGCAAACCACATTTGCATCAGATGCTACGCTAACACACAGTCTATAAACACTGAAATTGGGACTACTCTAGGTATGATACTGGTCACCTTGTAGCTAGATACATAAATATACATATCTAAATTAACATATGTACTTACAATATATATATATATCAAATTAAATACATATACAAAATATATGTATATATATATTAAATATACACTATACATATTTGATACACATTTTCTATATGAAAAATACAATACAATATTCAACATATATCATTTAAATATGTATATACCAATTTATCAAATACATACAATATATATTAAACATATACTATACTATACACATATACATTTTAAACATTAATTAAATACGTAATGTTCATATAAATATATTAGTATATACATATAAGTATACATTAAATACCTACACACATACCCACATTAATTATAAACCTTTACCACTGTCCCCGTGGAAACACCCGTACACACACAATATTTTATTCACTATTTGCATCACCACATTTATCATGTAAGAACGAAATTCGTATACCTGGTTAAACATACATTCACCCCTCACCACATTATTCTTATTCTCCTTCATTTCTATCTGAGGTTGAAACCGAAACACCCACACAAATTCAATGCTAGATAATTACTTATATTCACACACATGCATCCCATTTATTCATCCCTAGCTAACACACACAATAACTTCCATTCGTTCAAGCCATCCGAACCCAGCTCTTTTCTTTAATTATTTTGCATTCATGCAAGCTCCTTTCTATACCAAGTCCATGTGCACCCACCATTCATATATTTACTATATACCATTCCTTTCACACACCATTAATTCAAGTCCATTGATCACTCGTTGAACCCGTTTCCCTTGCATAACCCATGCATGTATTTAATGACAACTCTATATACATAGATTCCTCTTCTTCTCATATAAATACTAACATTTCCCTCATCATCTGCTCATTTGATTCTCTCCAAATCAAATCACCCACAGACACATATATAACCCAGCAAAGCAACTACTAATAGTTCTAAATGGAGCAACAAAGTATCCTAATAGAAGGCTATTAAGAATGAAGAGAAAGTGTAGATCATTTACCAAAGAAAATGAGGGGAATGCTCAAAGCGAGGGGACGTCGTCGTTTCGAAGCGCGTCGACTGGTCTGCTCGCCAATGGATGGTTGAATAGTAGTTGCTGGCGGTCGTCCGGTCGTCGACGCTCGTACTCTTCAGCGACGATCAATTGTTGCTACTCAAGGGGTGGAAAATGGAATAGTGGAGGCGGTGGTGGTGATAATGGCGGTGGCAGTGGATGACTGCAGTGGCCCGTCGGAGTACATGTGGGGGTTGTCGGGATCTCGAGAAGAGGCCGGGCTGGAGTTGACAGCACCGCCGGATGAAGCTTGGCTGTAGTCGGGCGGCGCCGGAGTGATGAAGGAGGAGATGGAGGGGAGTCGGGGACTGGGCTGCCGGAGGGAGTCGGCTGATCAGTGGGGAGGCAGTAGGGAGTCGGGCTTGATGGAGATGGTGGTGGATGTGATAGGTGGTGGTGGCGTTGGTCACAGCGGGACTGATGGCGGTGATGTTGGGAGCACGCCGGAGAGGATCGTGAGGGGGGCCGGACTGTGCGTGGAGGAGTAGAGAGCGGGGCGGTGTCGGGGTTGGCCGACCGGAGCACAGGGAATGGCCGGGAACAGTTGGAGCGGGGTCGGGTGGTCGAGCAGCGGAGCGCCGGCGCCGGAGCTCACCGCAGAGAGGAGCAGCAGCGGCCGCCGGGGGATCGGCTCAATCGCCGGACCGGACTGAGCAGCGGCCGGGTTCAGGGTGAACAGTAGGGAACAGTGTTCCCTCCCCTATCTATTATTTGAATTCAAATGAAAATTTAAGAAGAAGGAGAAAGAAAGAGGGAGAAAAGAAGAAGAGAAGAAAAAAGTTCATACGTTGGAGGAGAAATATGGGGGCTTGCTTGGGGATTAGGATTTTCTAGGGAAATGGGTTGATGTGACATTATATAGGGAGAGAGGGTGTGAAATAAAGGGTTAGGATGCACCCAATTAAATAGGTGGTCCAGATTAAACATGAAGGAATTTCATATGGGGAAAAAAATGCAATTTGGTCCACAAGTAAATAATCTTTCCATTTGGTCTTGGACAATGGGGTGATGACACCTACAATTGAATAATTGTAACTTAGCCCCTTAAATTTGGGAAATTGCACAAACACATAAAATGACGAAAATTTGGTGGGCGATTCGGTGTCCGGTGTTTTGTAGGGTCAAGGGACGCTGTATGATCGGTATGGGCTCAATTAGCAGGGCACTGGAATTAAATTGGGATTTCAATATCGGTAAAAATAGTATCCTCAATTTAATTAGAAAATAAATGCAAGTTGTGTTCAAAAATTAATTAGGAGTACATGGGGCCAAAATCAGGTCAGGTCATCTATACCAATAATGAAGAAGACTCAGAACAGAATATTACCCTAATTTGGGTCGCACGAAAAATAGGTCAAGATTGTCTCCAATTTTCGATTGGAACGCACAACGATCCAAAAATAGGAATTTTTTTTAAATAACGTCCGCGACGATTTTTGTGCGGCTAGAAATAATGCACAGGGAGCAAAATTATGAGTTGCAAAAATAGCAGAATGGAAGGCGGGCATGTCTAGGGCAAGATTGTAAAATTTGTTGGAAGACAAAAGTCAGGGTAGCGCTCCAAATATCGAAGCAAAGGCAATGCGCAATAATTAATTAAAATATGGTAATTAATCACAATCTTCAATAATAAATTCTAGATAAAGTAATTAAATCTAAAATTTTATACTTCGGACAGGTGTTCGTCTACTGGGCTTCTAGGTCAATTCTGCTAGCAAAAAAAAAAAATGAACACTGCATCTAATACTATATTTAATTACACATCACACATAATTATTTAAATCAAATATACTATCAGACAATTAATTAATTGTAACTATCATAATATTAAATATTGTAAAATGTTGAAAATACCCCTGTTTTCGGAATGTGGTAGTGACACTTGGTCGGACGAGAGATGGGTCGGCTGTCATTCTGCTTCGGGTAGCTAGCCCTTGGTGGACGCACAGACCCATTAAATGCTAGGACTACACTAGCAAATTGTTCTACCAGGGTCGAAGCGGTCCTAGTACCCCGACGATCGTTCGTAGAACGATATCTCTTGTGCACAAGTTGTCCAAGACCATGCCTTATCTACAAACTAAGTTATTAATTGAAGCACGTTCAAAGCAATATAAGTAAATGAACTTCATGCATTTTTTATAGTCTAGGCTACCTTGCTCAATGATCATATTTTAAATTTGCACTATCCATTAAACAGTTATAGATAAATAAGTTCTAACTATAATTGAATACAAAATAGCATCATGTATAGCGGACAAGCACACAACAATGTGACCGTATGATGTTTAATATGACAAGCATTTCAAGTATTTCAAGTCTACTTCTTCTTTTATCTTGACTCAAATTATTCTATTGGTATCGTTGATCGGAATGCACAAATGAGTCAATTTATTAGGAATAAAGACTTGGAAGAAGGGCGCTAATCGAAGTAAAGCCACTCACAAGTTGGTGAATCAGAAACGAGAAAAAAGGGAGATTTTCAAGACTCCGCTTGCGCGTCGCCTATACGATCACCTGCACGCACCAACAGATGATCAATATATCCTTCTTCGATCTCCAAGGGTTCGATATGAAATACGAAATCCAAAGAACGAAGACAATGAAATCTATCAAAACCATTCAAGAAAAATGTAAATCATAAAACCAACAAGAAAGCAACCAAGCGACATTCAAAAACAGGTAAAGAAACCAGCACAACGGAAAGGCCCCTCCCGACTCTGTCGTCGAGTCCTTTCTTGAGTCACGATCCGTTGAATATGAGATTTGATTCCAAAGAAACCAATCTATAACGAGAAAATAATCTTGATTCAATCTATCCTGATCGAACGATACCAAGTATTTCTTAGCCGCGCTCCCCGAATAGGGGAACGAGGTACTACACAAGGCGCCAGAACAACCTCTATGCCTTAGCGCATACGAAGGAACTTTGCACCGATCGAGATTCTCTCGCACCATGCAAGCAATCTGTTGGGTTATCAGTACATTGAATGCACTGGTGGGGAGGCCTCTCGCCCACTCAACAAAACCAAATCATGTTCAGTAAGTTATGTACACCAACTGATTATGTTGTCTTTCTAGTCTTATATTAGGATCTGTTTTATGGTATATGATATAAAGTACTCATGTCACCGATAAATATAAGTGTCATGAAATGAATAACCGAGTTTATCTTACCATTTTTTACCATCCTGCCTTCCCTGTCCAAAGATACAACAATGTTAACCGAGCACATTCAATGAAATGAAGGAAATACTATATAAATTAATGACTAGAACGTGTCTCTGCCACATATATGTTTTACTCAAACTATATAGTGTACCATGCATTCCTTCTATAAATGTATGATGTGTCGTGCATCCATCTCTTGCCTTGAACCAAAGACTCGCACGCAGATTGCTGCTAGAGAGCTGACTTAATATATATGAAGGTTATCGGCACCACAAGCCATTTTGGACACTGGGTGAGACGACTGTCTTTTTGGTTCAGTAGCGAGCCTTACTGGACGTTCTGAACTCACCGATGAGACGACTGTCTTTGTAGTTAAGTTGCTAGCCTTACTGGACGTCCTGAACTCGTCCTGTGCTAGGACTTCCTTCCTTAGCACCGTTCTCCCGGGCCGACATGATTTTGATGTCTCATATATCGTTCGAGAATAAAATCTTGTGCGCACAAGTTGTTCATGTCCATACAAGTCTCTTCTTTCAATATTTCCATATTGCTCAAACATTCTTTAAATCTCAACTTCTCATATCTGTACAGCTCCCTATCTGGATACTGCCTTGGTGACCTGATTGTCCCAAAATCTTTCTATGTATCTACCTCTGAACCCATAATGACTAATTGTAGTCTTCCTGAAAAGTAGCCATGTTATGCTTATCTTCGACTTGGAACGACTACTTGATAGCCTTCTTGTCTAACTGAATGAACCGCATTCCATGAAATAGTAGTATAATCTACGTGACAAGCATTGCAACTATGCGAGAGATATATGATATGGCGACATAAGAAAACTCTACTTGCACGAAGTGAAACACATATGAAAGATATTGTCTCTAGTAGAAAGTTGCTATCTCCATGTTCTATACAATGTGATATAAGCTGGGATTATTCCCTTAACTATGTGGGTTCACTTCTTTTATTAGCATGCAACAATTATCTCCTTATCAAATTAGCATATGAAATTCCATTTATTAAGTGTGAAGGCTCGGCAGAGACGAGTTCACCGAAGTCACCCACCTGAACGAGGGTTTGCCTCGACCAAGCGGGACTCTGAGCTCGCCACTGAAAGAGCCAAAATGCCACGTCTGGACGTCGTTGCGCTAATGCTAGCTTAATCTTGCTGAGCTAAGTGGAGCGGGTCATTACATAATACACCACTCTAAAAAAGTTTTATCCTCGAAACTTCCTAAGCACACTCATCCAACTATGCATCACTTCTATCTCCAACTCGAGTCCATTTTGCATAACATCCAAGATCGCTCGACATAACTTCCTAACCATTTCCTATATCTAAACCACGTGCTCATGCCTTCGCCACTCTCCTTTAAACAACTATATCATCTGATCCTCTTCAACTATGTCCACAACTTAATATGAATTTCATGTCTCTATCCATGCTGCGCCTCGCACGAAACTGTGCTACTCGACACACGGGTATGCTATAACTCATCGCACAAGGGACAACTTAGAACTAGGGAAAATCCGACTAAGTGAGTCTCCTCAGTCCTTCTGAATCCTAAAATATTACCAAATTGATTATTCGACATCGTCTGATCGAAACCAAGTGCTACACCTAAGCCAAATCCCAACAATCCTCGAGACTTCAATATTGAATCTCAACCAATCCTTCAAAGTTGATAAAATCCAAGTCTAAATCCAATCGTACATCGATACACAATTTATCTTTGAGCCATCGCCTATTCTCGCTATATAACTTTACTATCTTTCCAAGTTACTGTTCGATTCGCCTACGTTCTATCTCCCGAAAACTTTTAAACACTATGAACCAATCGACCAACCAAAATCTGAATCTCTTATACACACCTCGATCACACTTCTTCTAAACATGATCACAATTCCAATGATATTATTTTGAATCTGACCAAACATAAATCCGTTTTTGTTACACCCTCAAAAGTAATCTTAATTCATCACTTGTTTACACATATCAACTTGCATCTACTCACTCTTCAATATTTCTTCCAACGACATAAAATTCGTTATCAAAATCTAATTCGTTTCATCAACTATCAATCTATTCTTCCGATCAATCCTTTGATACATGATATATATATATTCCAAGTATTCTCGTCTTATAAAACTACCATGTTACCTCGAGCGGTGTCAATCAAAATCTAAGTCAATTCTAATCCGATTCAAACCAAAGTATTGCACTCCCATTAATTTCATCTCCCGAACACACGATTTTGATCCACGACTCAATTCTTCATCTAACTTCCTCGATCAATTCCATATGTCCGATAATAACATCAATCCGATTAGTCATCGATACTATCTCATTCGTCAATCGCAGGATCTATCCAATTTTAAGTACTTCAATCAATCAAGATTCGAGTACTATAATATGTTCCTATTGTATCAAATATTAAATTTCTCTAGCTCACACTTTTAAATCCAAAAACCTAACTCTATATTTTGCTGCCCCAGTTATATGGTTTACCCAGACCGCTCTCTAAGGTCGATCATACCAACTCTAACTCTCGATATTGGGACGTTTTCCTGTCATGACCCGCACCCGGTGTAAGGGTACGAGTACGCGGGTACGTCTAGCCTACGCCGTAGAATCGGCGGTAGAACGCTGTCTAGATCAACAATATTATCTAAATATCTCACACAATATATATATTGTACCTGTCAATGATATCTCAACTCCAGATAAAGGAAAAATATGATATATGATAAATACTAACCAATACTCAATCACAATATCAAACTAAGGAAGATAAAATCGTGATATGGAATAAAAGAGAGACATAAGGAGTCACAATATATCACAAGTCCAAATCCAAAAGTCTAGGCACAACACAACTACCAAATACTATATACATGTCAAAAGTCTAATAATGAGACTAATACAATGTCCAAAATAAATGTCTAAGCCTCCTCGGTAACTGGCACTAAGTCCTCCTGCTCTAGGGGAGTACCCTCTAGTGGCTCGCTGTCCTGCGGCCCATAATAAGTAGGACACAACTCCTCTAGCCAATCATCTAAAAAATATATCCAATTAGGATTGGAGCAAAGTACAAAACTTTGCAAGCAGTTCCAAATACATAGTAGAGAATATATGACAAGCAATAGAAAAGAATAAAAGATGCACAAGTAACTAAGAATAGAAATATAGCTGGAACATCAGATAAATACAATATGAACTCGAAAGATAAATACATGCAATATGAAATAAACTGCAAGTAAGAGAAACTAGATTACTGACTAAGTGCCTTAGAGCACAAGTTTGTTATGTGATCGGCTTAGGTTGCACATGAGTAAACTAAGATAACTCGATTATACGTGAGGTGTATAATCGATATACACATGAGTAACATAGGGCTTGATCACATAATCAACTTCTTCTCTCCCTCCCCAACCAATACTCATGGATCCGATCACGACACATTACGCACATGAATATAATATAATTACACTAGCACACGAAATAGTGGATGCACATGAAGCACATAAAAATAATATCCGATGCACATGATAAAATACGTGTGTAAGGAGTACCCGCTGAACGCGGTAGGGGATAACATCTCCTGACAGGATCCATATTATACCAGTCCGTGTAATAATGTGTCAGAATCAAGTATATCAATTCTAGAACAAGTGATATATACACTATCATGAATTAAAAACTAATAAAGAGATGTACTCGCCTCTGGTCCGGAGCAAAAGAGGTAACTCGGTGCCCGAGCTGGAGTCACATAACCCTTCATAGAAATATCATGTCACTTGGGTGTAATGAATGGGAAATGAGTTAAGAAAACACTAATATGATTTTCTAGGCCATTTATGGGTTTTACTAGCCTATGCCTAAGCTTTGAGGTTCATACCTACATGATACAAGTCATACTAGCCTATACTAGGTGTTGGGATACCTTAGTGTCAATATCACTATACACCTACACTAGTTATTAACACCATATATATATATATATATATATATATATATATATATATATATATATATATATATATATACACACATTAAATTGCATCTACTATATTAATACTAGATAGAGTCTTAATACCTCACTCACATATACATATAAACTAATCAAGCCGACTACTAACTGATAGCATAACTAACTAGCCTTCTACTACTAGATAGCACCTGATACCAACTAATAACTAATATCTAAGTTATATATATTAACTAATATATATATATAAAACTAACTAATAATACTAACAATTGCTAACTAGGACCAATACTAAATAACACCATTCCACACTTAAGAAGTGACCTGCACTGAATCTGAACACTCCAACCTGTCACTGTGTTTACCCACTCATTAGTCAAATTGCTGCTGTAACTCCAGGTACACCTCTAATAACATCATTTCAGATTTTACACTGATGCAGTGTCAGTGATTGGTCCACAGGTTTGCTACCAACCTTCCTAAGTCCTATTATAACGCCCTACTCCAAACCGTTGCTTATGGAACACTTGCTACTTCGACTCGGTTGAGAATCGAGTCTCGGGGAAACCTTACCGCCAAATCAACACGGACGAAGTGCAATGAAATATTCCAATTGATGGAATAACTTCTATTGAAATGAGTCCAAGAGTTTTCGTTGGTTGCTTTGCTTCTTGGTTTTGTGTTGCTTTGTGTTTTGAATTGCTTTCGATGACTTGGTTTTCATGATTTTGCTTTCTCGCTTGCGCGTTCTTTCGAATCGTAAGAAAAAGAGATTAAAGTATGCTAATCATGTATTGTTGCATTTGCAGGACGTATAACCAAAGAGTAAACGTTGTATAAGGCTTTCCAATCCTCTTGTTCGATTCATTCGGTGAGTGGCTTAGGCCCTTCGATGAATCTTTCAGTTCATACGCCTAAATAAAATGATCTCTAGTTTACTAAATATTGCCTCACTAAAAAGATAAGGTAAATAAATAAACTGCATACAAATGTACATAGAGTTTCTACTTTACTTCAATTGAATGTGTGCCCCTTACTCACTTGTTGCATCACTATATCGTGCATTAAACCTTCATGGTTAGAATTTGTGTCAAGTGTAAAAGAATGAATGAGAAGAGTCTAGTAGTCCGCGTTGATGTTCCGGTCCTATGGGATCTACGGGGGTGTGGCTATTAGATTATTATATGCTTGCTAATGTTGTGCATCCTAAGAGTTTAATTGATAAAAATATTACTTGTCATGCATGGGTCTCGGACAACTTGTGCACAAGGTAATAGTCTCTCGATCGGTTTCTGGGGCACTGGGAATCGGTCGGTCCAGAAGGGATTGTGAGAGCACCCTGATGTTCCGTTCCTGCGGGATCTAGGGGGGTGTTGTTGTTCATTAATGGGGAAACTCATGGACCATCATATAGATAGGGCGCATGCTAGGTTTACCTTCTTGCATACCTATCATTTTTGACACCAAAGATTGATACATAAGTTTATGCATATATGCAAATTATGGCTAATTTGTGTGTCTGCTGTAGGGATAACCGCTCAGCTGTGAGTAAGAATTATCATATGCATATGCTATATATCGTGTATGTTTTCTTGCATAAATTGTTAAAAAGAAACTAGACAACTATAAAGATCACCTAATAATGCTAGCTTCATATGCTTACTTAGTATGGATTTGTAAGGTGAGTTTGGCTACGGTCGCTCACCAGTACATGTGGTAGTACTGACCCACATTTGTAGGAAAATATCCAGGTACTGGAAGTGAGAGTTTGGCAAGCATTCTTAATCTGAATCGACGTTAGCACAACCTTCCGCGGGACTGTGCTCGTGCTACTTTATTTTGCTTTCCTGTCTAGTGGGCTACTCCTCTTCTGCTAGATGTTTTGCTATTTTGGTCCTACTATAAGGATGTAATGTTTGGACGTTGTGGCTAATTTTGAGAATGTAAAAAGAGTTGTAAGCCTTCTAAGGCATATTTTCTAACTCAGCCAAGCAAGCACTTTGTAATCCATATCTTCAGTATTCAATAAAAGAAAGTATTTTGTGTGCCTATCAAATGTGTTCAACTTTGGTTCTCTGCTTTTTACTCTGTGCCTATATATGTATATTTTCGTCTAACTTGTGTCTTGTGCAGGTACGTTGCCTGGTGCAAGCGCAACTTAGGCTTGCATGACATCGTACCCAAGCTGTAGGGACCAAGCGAGGACGATCGACCCCTACGGGATCTGGGCACGACAGGTGGTATCAGAGCATGGTTTTACGTCCTTGGCCTCTTCAAATATCATTTTTGAAAATGATATAAATTTTCAAACGGTTTCAAAAGTCCCGAATTTCAAAAATTGATTTCGAATCTATAAGAAGTAAATAGAGAGTATGAAAGTTCCCTAAGAGTATGAAAACCCAACGTCCCAGTAAGTCCATAATACGTTATGAGACTAATGCAAGCTACTCTCTTTTGCAGCAAAGATGACAAAAATAGGTGCTGGTAACCCTGAGATATCACGCACAGCAAGTGTGAGCGATGATCAAATTGATAGGCTGATTGCTATGTTTGAGAATCAAAGTGAAAGACATGCAGCCCAACAGGAACGGTTTGAAACTCTGCAGCAACGAGCTGATGCTAGAGGCTTGGCACAACAACAACAGCTTGACTTTCTGACTCAGATTGTGACCACACTTGTAGCTTACAGTGGTGCATCGGGAACCGCTGCAACACCTGCGACTGCCCCGACCATGCCTCAAGGAGCAGGATTAGCAGAAACTAACGAGCCTCGTCGTGCGGCCGGGAAGTCTACCTTTAAAGGTGTTGAGTTTCTGAAGTTGAACCCTCCAGAGTTCGAAGGCAGGACCACGCCGGATAAGGTGATGGACTAGATCGCAAAGATGGAGAGCTTGTTTACTTTGCTTCAATACCTGCGAACAAGAGGGTGGCGTGTGCAGATATGCAGCTGCGGTTACGTGCACATGACTGGTGGGAAATAAAAAAAGCAAATCTATCCACCAAGCATCAGGATGGTAAGATCACTTGGGGAATATTCAAGGAAGCATTCCTTGCACAGTATCTCCCGCCAGCTGTTAGACAGAAGAAAGAAGACGAGTTTACCGAACTTAAGCAAGGGAGCATGTCCGTCGAAGATTATGAGTCGGAATTCTCCAAACTTGCTAAGTTCGCTAGCTCAATGATTCCTGATGAGGGAGCCCACACACATCGGTTCATAAAAGGCTTAAACGATAATCTGAGAAAAGATGTTATGAACCGTGAGTGCAAAACGTATATACAAGCCTTTGAGGCAGCGGTGCAGAATGAGCAGTTCACGCCACGAAGTGCTCTGGAGAAGGCACCAACTCCTCGAAACTCTCCTACAAAATGATATCTCAACGATGAGAAAAAGGGAGATACAGTTGAGAACCGTGGAAGAGTGTGCAGCTTCTGTGGCCGTCCTGGTCACCTTAAAGAGACTTGTCGTTTCCTCCATAGGATGTGCTTTAAGTGTAGGCAACCAGACCATGAATTATGAGATTGCCCAAAGAGAAAGGCCTCTGAGAACCAAGGGGATGATGCAGAGTGTGTATAGACTCAGACCCCTCCAGGCCCACCTATTGAACAAGCTGATCAAACGAGAAGGGCTAGAGTATATCAGCTGAATATAGAACGTGACACGAGTGGGCACGATGTTGGTGAGTCTAATTCCTTTGATCTCTTGATGCATCATTTATCGCCTCCTTAATCTCTTAAGTTTCGAGGATGAAACTTCTTCTCAGTGGGGTAGTATGTAACACCCCGCTCCAAACGGTTGCTTATGGAACACTTGCTACTTTGACTCGGTTGAGAATCGAGTCTCGGGAAAACCTTACCGTCAAATCAACACGGACGAAGTACAATGAAACATTCCAATTGAATGAACGACTTCTATTAAAATGAGTCCAAGAGTTTTCATTGGTTTCTTTGCTTCTTGGTTTTGTGTTTTGAATTGCTTTCGATGACTTGGTTTTCATGATTTCGCTTTCTCGCTTGCGCGCTATTTCAAATCGTAAGGGAAAGAGATTAAAGTATACTAATGAAGTGTTGTTGTATTTGCAGGGCGCATAACCAAAGAGTAAGCATTGCATAAGGCTTCCCCATCCTCTCGTTCGATTCATTCGGTAAGTGGCTTAGGCCCTTCGATAAATCTTTCAGTTCACACACCTAAATGAAATAATCTCTAGTTCACTAAATGTTGCCTCACTAAAAAGATAAGCTAAAGAAATGAACTGCATACAAATGTACATAGAGTTTCTGCTTTACTTCAATTGAATGTGTGCCCCTTACTCACTTGTTGCATCACTATATCGTGCATTAAACCTTCATGGTTAGTGTTTGTGTCAAGTGTAAAAGAATGAATGAGAAGAGTCTAGTAGTCCGCCCTGATGTTTCGGTCCTACGGGATCTAGGGGGTGTGGCTATTAGATTGTTATATGCTTGCTAATGTTGTGCATCCTAAGAGTTTAATTGATAAAATATTGCTTGTCATGCATGGGTCTCAGACAACTTGTGCACAAGGTAATAGTCTCTCGATCGGTTTTTAGGGCACTGGAAATTGGTCGGTCCGAAAGGGATTGTGAGAGCACCCTGATGTCCCGTTCCTACGGGATCTAGGGGGGTGTTGTTGTCCATTAATGAAAAAACTCATGGACCGTCATATAGATAGGGCGCATGCTAGGTTTACCTTCTTGCATACCTATCATTTTTGACACCAAAGATTGATACATAAGTTTATGCATATATGCAAATTATGGCTAACTTGTATGTCTGCCGCAGGAATAACCGCTCGGCTGTGGGTAAGAATTATCATATGCATGCTATATATCGTCTATGTTTCCTTGCATGAATTGTTAAAAAAAATTAGACAACTAGAAAGATCACCTAATAATGCTAGCTTCATATGCTTACTTAGTATGGATTTCTAAGGTAAGTTTGGCCACGGTTGCTCACCAGTACATGTGGTAGTACTGACCTACGTTTGTGGGCAAATATCCAGGTACTGGAAGCGAGAGCTTGGCAAGCATTCTGAATCTGAATCGGCGTTAGCGCAACCTTCCGCGGGACTGTGCTCGTGCTACTTCATTTTGCTTTCCTCTCCAGTGGGCTACTCCTCTTTTGCTAGATGTTTTGTTATTTTGGTCCTACTACAAGGATGTAATATTTGGGCGTTGTGGCTAATTTTGAGAATGTAAAAAGAGTTGTAAGCCTTCTAAGGCATATTTTGTAACTCAGCTAAGCAAGCACTTTGTAATCCAAATCTTCAGTATTCAATAAAAGAAAGTATTTTGTGTGCCTATCAAATGTGTTCAACTTTGGTTCTGTGCTTTTTACTCTGTGCCTATATATGTATATTTTTGTCTAACTTGTGTCTTGTGTAGGTACGTTGCCTGGTGCAAGCGCAACTTAGGTTTGTACGGCATCGCGCCCAAGCAAGGACGATCGGTTCCGTAGGGACCAAGCGAGGACGATCGGCCCCTACGGGATCGGGGCACGACACTAATGTTAGTGCATACTGCTACCCGAGCTAACCCTTTCATTCCCGAGCATTACCCGAGCCAACTTATCTACAGAATTGATTTAAGACACCCCTCTTTGCTATGTATTCTTGCAACGACAACATAAATCCTTCTTACTTACACTGATACCATACCACCCTATCACATATACCCCTCCAAAATACTCACCTAAATCTACATACTTGCTGCTGCTCTAAAACCCGACACCTAATATACTGCTGCTACTACTATTACTTCCTGCTGAAGCAGCTGTTGGTCTGAACAAATTAGAACTTACCTAGTTGCTGCTCTATTTCTCTCGACTGAAACCCGATACCTATATATAAGAACAACAATAATTTTCCCCAATACTTAGCTACTCCCAACTGCACCCGACCACCATTTGATACATGCGCACACAATACTCCAATATCCATACATACACAGAGTGAACTCTTGGACAGTCTACTCCCTTCCACACACACTGCCACATGCCCATAATATAATACAACACACACACACACACACACACACATAAACACCTATATTTATATATACATAGCTATCATACCATGACTATATATATACATATGTATATTAAGTGCAAAACTAAGAATTAAGTCTAGAATGATCAAATTGGCATTGTAACAAACACTTAGGTGCACACAAGCGATACGCTAGGATACGCTAAGGATACGCACCCCAAACCTATCCAAAACCAGCCCAAAGTCAACCATGTCACGACCCGCATCCGGAAATTCGGGCACGAGTACGTGGGTACGTCTAGCCTACGCCGCAGAGTCGGCGGTAGTACGCTGTCTAGGTCATATCCACAGTTAACTAATCTAGCTCATTCACAATTAATGAAATAGACAAAGATAATAACAGGAAAAGAATGCTGAGATTTCAAATAAATGTGACAACAGCTCAACTGTTTAATACAGAATCCAGAAATGAAATCGGGGACAAACCCGATTACTAAGATAAAAGAGCATAAAAAAAACTACTGCTAACTACTCTGTAAAAGTAGTCTCCTGGGTGGGAACTGGCTCCTCATAAGTGTCATCTGTTCCCTCATAGGGGCTATAATAGGTAGGGGCAAAGTCCTCATCATCGCCTAAATCAACGGATCCAGTCAGGAAAGGAGCAAAGTACACAATGCAAAACAAGATTAAACTAAATATTTATGACAGGTAGAAAATAACTGACTAAGCATCATATTGAGAACATGCATAAAGAAACAACAATAACTAAGATTTAATATTATAAACAGGAATATGAGTAGACAGGAATAAAATGAAACAGGAAATGAAACTACAACAAGCCGACAGAAATTATAATAAGACAAGAAGCTATGTATGTGAACTTGTGTTTATTTTAGAATACATAGTTGGCATGTAGGGTTTTATAAGGATAATCCGGCCATCATAGACGGCTATTAAACATGAATAATCGAGATCCGGCTGAGGGTACAGTCGCGTACCAACAGCTATTAAATACGGCAGGGGGAAGGGTAAACTACATGCCTTCTAGTATTCGCCCACCCGACACGAAAAACAAGACATGAACTCCAGTATTCGAGACATAAAATCCAGTATTCTAACACTACGTGTAATCATCAAGGGTACTAGTAGAACAGGGAATTAATTATCACAATATAAAGATTTAAACTTGAAGTGCAGGTACTTGCTTGTTGTTTGGATCCAATTATAGTTGTATCTCGGGGAAATTTCTAGAAATGAGTCCAGATGTTGAAATAAATATTACCATCATGCTCATAAGATATCAAATAGCTAAAAACACCTATCCTTGGGTCCAATTTGGAGACAAGGGCAAAAACGGCAGTTTCGGATCAAAACGGGGTCCGCCGGTGGGCCCGCTTTGCACCAAAAAATGTGTCAGGGTTAAAGGTCTCCAAATTCACCAAACTTAGTGTCAACAGGTCAAGAACGATGATACGAACCCAATGGAACTTCCAGAATTGGATTCCGATGAGCCGATCACAAAATCGCCCGTTGAACGGAGCCTGTGGGGCCCACGACACGCGATTTCGTCAACGTTCTCAGAATCGAACCAAACTTGACCCAAAGGACCAGCGTATTGCTACGAGTCCGATGGCGCAAGTTTCGTCTCGATCTGACATGTGTGCACAAAGTTAGGGTAAATTACAGAAAAGTCAGATACGGGGCGATGTCCGCGGATACGCGTTGATTCCGGGGTGCACGCACACCTGAATCAGCTTCTGCGAAATCTCACACGTCCGTATCGACGGCGCGCACGTATCTGTGAAGACCGCACGCGACCAAGTCATCCCGTTTGGCGGGGCATACTCAGTTCCGGGGTGAAACAGGGTCTAGTTTTTCCTGTTTTTGGATCGCGGTGTACGATCACCACAGGACGCGATGCCCCGAGCGGTTTGTCCGGACACCGAGAGGGTCATACAGGCTTCGCAACACAATTTACGGAATTGAAATCGAAGATACAGGGTGCAAGATACGAGTACCTGAACGAGGCTCGAAAAACCAAAAATTTCCGTGTCCGTGTCGTGTCCGACACGACACGAAGAATTGGGATTAGGGTTAGGGTTTCGTTCTGGACGGCGGGGGCCGGCCGGAGGCACGCCGGAGAGGGCCGGGGAGGGTTCGCCGGGGCAAGGCGGAGGCGAGCGGCGGAGGCGGGCGTCGGCGGGGGCGCTGCTGTAGCCGCTGCTGCTGTCTCTGGCCTTGTCGGAGAAGAAGAGGAGGAGGGAGGAGCCGGGCGGTCGTCTTCGACGCTGCGGACGGTGGGCGAGGGTCTGGAGCCGGGTGGTGCACGGTGGGGGCGAGGTGGTCGGGTGGCGGAGGGAGACGACCGGGCGGGGTTAAATATGGGGAGAAAGGTAGAGGGGAGGCCGGCCAAGGCGGAGGGGAGAGGGGATCGTGGCGGCGTGGCCGGCCGCGGAGGACGCGGGGAGTGGGCCGGGACGGGCGGAGCGGAGGCGACGTGGCCGGAGCCCGCCGAAAAATGCGCGGGGGACGCGGTCGTGGGGGAGAGGCGGTCCCCCGGGTCGGGCAGGCGGCGGGTCGGGTCTGGCTGACCCGACCCGACCCGTATGGCAGGTGGGCCGGTTGGGCTTGGGCCCAATGGGCCGGCTGGGCTTGAAAAATGGGCCAAAAAACAAATAAAAATAATAATAATAATAATAATAATAATAATAATAATATTAATAGTAATAATAATAATAATAATAATTAATTAATAATTAAATAAATAGTTTTTAGGCATTTAAAAATAGGTCTGAGGCCCAATAAATTCCAAAAAAATTATCCTAAGTCCAGTTTTTCATTTTACACCTAAAAATATTATTTTCATGATATTTTAATATTATTTATTATCAATTAAAAATTATTTAATAATTTAAAATCTTGATTTTAATTACAGAAAATTCCCAGAAAATTCTAGAAAAATTGTAAAAAATCCAAGTTTAATAATTTTAAAAATTTAGGGGGTTAAAATATACCTCAGGGTTCAAAAAGATAAGGGTAGAGCTCTCTAATCTCGTCTTCTCGCTCCTAGGTGGATTCGCCGGGAGAATGGTGCTTCCAAGCTACGCGAACAAGGAAAATAACCTGGTTGCTTAGAACTTTCTCTGATCGGTCCAGTATCTCCACGGGTTGCTCTTGGTAAGTCAAGCTTGGACCTACTTCGAGCTCTGAGTGATCCAAAATATGGCTGGGATCTGACACGTATTTTCTTAGCTGCGACACGTGGAAAACGTTATGGACTCCATCCAGCGAGGGTGGCAATGCCAGACGGTATGCCACTTCTCCGATTCTCTCCTGTATGCCAAAAGGTCCAATAAATCTTGGGCTGAGTTTTCAACTTCTTCCGAACCTAATGGTGCCACGTGTCGGAGAAATCTTCAGGAATACCAGTTCTCCAACCTTTAATAAAGTAATAATCAAGTCTTAGTTCCATAATCATAATGTTTAAATTAACTTGAATTTTATAAATTTAATTACCTCAAATTTCAAGGTTCTTCGGTGGCTATTTGCCCAATGTCGTTGCCTGTCTTGAGCCACTCGAAGTCTTTTCCTTATTTGTTTTACCTTCTCAGTTGAATCGATCACCATCTCAGGTCCCAATAAGGCTCTTTCTCCTACGTCGTCCCATGATAGCGGGGTACGACATCTTCGTCCATACAATGCTTCAAATGGAGTCATCTCAATACTTGCTTGGTAACTGTTATTATAAGAGAACTCCACAAGATGTAGATAGTCTTCCCACGATCCTCCAAAATCCAGAACACATGTACAGAGCATATCTTCAAGGGCCTGGATTGTACGTTCCGATTGTCCATCGGTTTGGGGATGATAAGCTGTGCTGAATTTGAGTTGAGTCCCCAAGCTGGCTTGTAAGCTCTTCCAGAAGTGAGAGGTGAATCTTGTATCTCGGTCGGAGACAATACTTACTGGAACCCCATGCAATTTAACAATATGTCTGATATATAAATCTGCCAACTTTTCTGTAGATAGTCCTACTTTGAAGGGTAGAAAATGTGCAGACTTGGTCAGTCTATCCACTATCACCCAAATTGCATCCTTTCCACTAGGTGTCCTTGGAAGCCCAGAAACAAAATCTATTGTAATATGTTTCCACTTCCACTCCGGAATGGGTAGTGGTTGAAGCAATCCCCCAGGTCTTTGTCTTTCAGCCTTGACTTGTTGGCACACTAAGCAATGAGATACGAACCTGGCTACTTCTCTTTTCATGCCATGCCACCAAACATGCGTCCTCAGGTCTTTGTACATTTTGTTGGCTCCTGGATGTATAGAGTATTACGATCTGTGCGCCTCTTGCATAATTTCTTCTCTTATGTCTCCTTAAGGTACACATAATCTATCTCCATGCCTCAGTGATCCATCTTCATGAATTTTGAAGTCCTCCACTAATCCAGCTTGCACTTGACCTCGAATGCTTCGCAGACCTTCGTCTCGAAACTGAGTCTCCTTGATCTTATCTATTAAGGTAGATTGAATCTGCAAGTTCATCATTTGGCCTTCTTTTTCTGGGATAATTACCTCAATACCTAAACTTTCCAAGTCCTCGAGCAAGTATCGGTCCATAGTCAAGTACATCGCCATAGGATATCTGCTTAGAGCATCAGCAGCTACATTGGCCTTCCCAGGATGATATTGAAGGGTGATATCAAAATCTTTCATTAGCTCCAGCCACCTTCTTTGCCTCATGTTCAGCTCTTTCTGAGTGAAGATATATTTCAGACTTTTATGGTCTGTAAATATTTCTACCTTTTCTCCATAAAGATAATGCTTCCATAGCTTAAGAGCAAAGATAACAGCTGCCAATTCTAAATCATGAGTTGGATAGTTCTTTTCATGAGGTCGAAGCTGTCTAGAGGCATATGCTATCACCTTCTTGTTCTGCTCCAATACACAACCTAGACCTTTTCTAGAAGCATCACTATATATAGCGAATCCTCCGGTTCCAGATGGTAAGGTCAGAATAGGGGCAGTAGTTAGCCTTTTCTTCAATTCTTCAAAAGCATGCTGACATTCATCAGTCCAGGTGAACTCTTCATCCTTCCTTGTTAATTTTGTCATGGGCTCAGCGATTCTAGCAAAGTCCTTCACAAACTTTCGATAGTAGCCAGATAGTCCCAGGAAACTTCTAATCTCTGCTACAGAGTCTGGAGTGGGCCATGATTCTACTGCCGCTATCTTCTTGGGATCTACTGCTATTCCATCTCCAGTCACAACATGTCCCAAGAATTCTACTTTGTCTAGGAAGAATGCACATTTAGATAATTTTCCATAAAGTTTTTCCTTCCTTAAAGTCTCCAATGCTAGCCTCAAGTGTTCTTCATGTTCTTCGGGAGTCTTGGAATAGATCAAAATATCATCAATAAAGACCACTGCAAATTTGTCTAGGTATTGCTGGAAGACTCTGTTCATTACGTTCATAAAAACTGCGGGAGCATTCGTCAACCCGAACGGCATCACTAAGAATTCGTAGTGTCCGTTCCGGGTATTGAAAGAAGTTTTAGGGATGTCTTCCTTCCTCACCCTTACTTGGTGGTAACCAGACCTCAAGTCAATCTTTGAAAATACCCGAGCTCCACTTAATTGATCAAATAAGTCATCTATCCTGGGTAGGGGATACTTATTCTTGATTGTTAAAGCATTTAAGGCCCTATAGTCAATACACATTCGGGATGTTCCATCCTTCTTGGGTACAAACAATACTGGAGCTCCCCAGGGTGAGACACTAGACCTAATAAAGCATTTGTCTTCTAACTCTTTAATCTGCTCATTTAGCTCTATTATCTCTTTCTTATTGATTCTGTAGGGATTTTGAGATACTGGCGCTGCTCCTGGCACTAAGTCAATAGAGAATTCAACTTCTCGATCTGGGGGTAAACCTGGGAGATCCTCAGGAAAGACATCAAGATATTCAGAGATGATAGGGAGTGGCAATTCTTCTGGTATTAGGGCTCCGCAAATTTTGTTACTACCCATTTCTCTAGAACCTCTAGCAAATTCAAATTCTGGCTTGTCAGGGGGCCTGAAGATTATACTACCTCTGTGACAGTCTATAGTGGCATGATGTTGACTCAACCAATCCGTACCCAGTATAATGTCAAAACTGGGAACTGGCATTACGAGTAGCCTAGCATATAGTTCTCTTCCACATAATGTAATAGGCATTACTAACCGAGATAATTCCTCCACCGGTAATGATCTTATAATAATTCCTAAGGGGCTCAGTGATTAAGCTATACTTCATAAGGAAATCTACTGACATGAATGAATGTGAAGCTCCAGAATCAAATAAAGTAATGGCTGGTATTAAATTTATAAGCACGGAACCTGTGATCACGTCTGCTGTGGCTTCAGCTTCTTCCAGAGTCATTGCAAAAGCACGGCCTTGCTGAGGTGCACCCCTCTGTTGCTGCTGTTGGTGCTGAGCAAAACGTTGTTGTTGAGTTGGAAGCGGGGGTCCCCTCTGTTGTGCTGCTGGGGGCCTGGCCTGGACTGGAGCCTTTGGTGCAGCTGGACGTCCTTGAGCAGCAGGACAGTCCCTTATTTGATGCGCTGCTGAGCCGCAGTAGAGGCAGGCACCTAGCCTCTTCCTGCAGACTTGCCAAGTGTGACCTAGTTTTTGGCAAAAGTTACAAGTTGTTGGTTCTGTCCTTGAGCTTGGTGTTGGGGTGCTGGGGCTCGAGGGATAGGACGCTGAGTTTGCTGCGGAGTTCTCTGCTGTGGTTATTGTTGAAATGGGCGTTTGTGGGGTCCCATACTTCCAGTATCTCTTTCCCGCTTTAGTTTATGCCCCATGTCTCTCTCAATGCCTTGTGCCACGCTCAAGATTTTCTCGTATGTACGAGCTCGGCTAGTGGTGACAGCAAAGCGAATATCCGGAGACAACCCCTTCTTGAATCTACGGGCTTTGTCCTCCGGGGTACGAACCATGTACTCTGCAAAGTGGCTCAACCTGCTAAATTCAGCAGTGTACTCATCAACAGATAGGTTACCTTGTTCCAGTCTCTCGAATTGGCTTTCGAGAGCTTCCCGAGCCACTTCGGGATATAATTTCTCCTTGAATAGCCTCTTGAAGTCCTCCCAGGTGAGGTCAGGGGCAGATAGTTGGGGTTCATCTCTAAACCAGGTCCGAGCTATGTCGAATAGTTGCAGGCTTGCAGACTCCACTTTGAGATCATCAGGGACCCGAGCAGTCTTCAGGAGTCGCTCCACATTCTCTATCCATTCATCGGAATAGAGAATGCCCTCAGTTCCATAAAATTCTAGGGGTTTGAGGTTCTTGAAGTCTTTGGCACTTCCTGGCCTCTTTAGTGGTGACTCCTGAGACCGAAGGGCTTCTGAGAGGCTGGTTCGTAGAAGTGCAGTCTGTTCTTTCTGGGATTCTACAAGTCCCTGGAATACTCCGAGTAGGTGTGCCCTATCTAGAGTAACTGCTGGAGTAGATGGAGGCGGCGGGAGTGCAAGAGGTTCAGGCACAGTCTGCTCAGCTGGTTCTGATGTGCCTCCTACTGTGTTCCTTGTCTGAACCATTCTGAAAGATTAAGGGATAGGAAGATTAGAATAGATTACTTGGAAATCAAGGGCGATAGGAAAATTGATTAGGAATGATATCAAGAATTAAAATGAAAATCCTATTATGTGAATGAGCTTTTCCTAGAATCCTTAATCTTATTCCATACCCTGTCCTAGGGTATTACCCTATTTAAGGATACTAGACCTGCATGGGCCACCATAAAAATGTGTCACGACCCGCACCCGGAAATTTGGGCACGAGTACGTGGGTACGTCCAGCCTACGCCGCAGAGTCGACGGTAGTACGCTGTCTAGGTCATATCCACAGTTAACTAATCTAGATCATTCACAATTAATGAAATAGACAAAGATAATAATAGGAAAAGAATGCTAAGATTTCAAATAAATGTGACAACAGCTCAACTGTTTAATACAGAATCCAGAAATGAAATCGGGGACAAACCCGATTACTAAGATAAAAGAGCATAAAAAAAACTACTGCTAACTACTCTGTAGAAGTAGTCTCCTGGGTGGGAACTGGCTCCTCATAAGTGTCATCTGTTCCCTCATAGGGGCCATAATAGGTAGGGGCAAAGTCCTCATCATCGCCTAAATCAACGGATCCAGTCAGGAAAGGAGCAAAGTACACAATGCACAACAAGATTAAACTAAATATTTGTGACAGGTAAAAAATAACTGACTAAGCATCATGTTGAGAACATGCATAAAGAAACAACAATAACTAAGAGTTAATATTATAAACAGGAATATGAGTAAACAGGAATAAAATGAAATAGGAAATGAAACTACAACAAGCCGACAGGAATTATAATAAGACAAGAAGCTATGTGTGTGAACTTGTATTTATTTTAGAATAAATAGTTGGCATGTAGGGTTTTATAAGGCTAATCCGGCCATTATAGACGGCTATTAAACATGAATAATTGAGATTTGGCTGAGGGTACAGTCGCGTACCAACAGCTATTAAACACGGCAGGGGGAAGGGTAAACTACATGCCTTCTAGTATTCGCCCACCCGACACGAAAAATAAGACATGAACTCCAGTATTCGAGACATAAAATCCAGTATTCTAATACTACGTGTAATCATCAATGGTACTAGTAGAGCAGAGAATTAATTATCACAATATAAAGATTTAAACTTGAAGTGCAGGTACTTGCCTGTTGTTTGGATCCAATTATAGTTGTATCTCGGGGAAATTTCTAAAAATGAGTCCAGATGCTGAAATAAACATTACCATCATGCTCAGAAGATATCAAATAGCTAGAAACGCCTATCCTTGGGTCCAATTTGGAGACAAGGGCAAAAATGACAGCTTCGGGTCAAAATGGGGTCCGCCGGTGGGCCCGCTTTGCACCGAAAAATGTGTCAGGGTCAAAGGTCTCCAAATTCACCAAACTTAGTGTCAACAGGTCAGGAACGATGATACGAACCCAACGGAACTTCCAGAATTGGATTCCGATGAGCCGATCACAAAATCGCCCGTCGAACGGAGCTTGTGGGGCCCACGACACGCGATTTCGTGAACTTTCTCAGAATCGAACCAAACTTGACCCACAGGACCAGCGTATTGCTACGAGTCCAATGGCGCAAGTTTCGTCTCGATCCATGGTGTGTGCACAAAGTTAGGGTGAATTACAGAAAAGTCGGATACGGGGCGATGTCCGCGGATACGCGTTGATTTCGGGGTGCACGCACACCCGAATCAGCTTTCGCGAAATCTCATACGTCCGTATCGATGGCGCGCACGTATCTGTGAAGACCGCACACGACCAAGTCGTCCCGTTTGGTGGGGCGTACTCAGTTCTGGGTTGAAACAGGGTCTGGTTTTTCCTGTTTTTGGATCGCGGTGTGCGATCACCACAGGACGCGATGTCCCGAGCGGTTTATCCGGGCACTGAGAGGGTCATACAGGCTTCGCAACGCAATTTACGAAATTAAAATCGATGATACAGGGTGCAAGATACGAGTACCTGAACGAGGCTCAAAAAACTAGAAATTTTTGTGTCCGTGTCGTGTCCGACACGACACGAAGAATTGGGATTAGGGTTAGGGTTTCGTTCTGGACGGCAGAGGCCGGCCGGAGGCACGCCAGAGAGGGCCGAGAAGGGTTCGTCGGGGCGAGGCAGAGGCGAGCGGAGCCGAGCGGCGGAGGCGGGCGTCGGCGGGGGCGCTGCTGCTGTCTCTGGCCTTGCCGGAGAAGAAGATGAGGAGGGAGGAGTCGGGCGATCGTCGTCGACGCTGCGGGCGGTGGGCGAGGGTCTGGAGCCGGGTGGTGCACGGTGGGGGCGAGGTGGTCGGGTAGCGGAGGGAGACGACCGGGCGGGGTTAAATAGGGGGAGAAAGGGAGAGGGGAGGCCGGCCAAGGCGGAGGGGAGAGGGGATCGTGGCGGCGTGGCCGGCCGCGGAGGACGCGGGGAGTGGGCCGGGACGGGCGGAGCGGAGGCGACGTGGCCGGAGCCCGCCGAAAAATGCGCGGGGGACGCGGTCGTGGGGGAGAGGCGGTCCCCCGGGTCGGGCAGGCGGCGGGTCGGGTCTGGCTGACCCGACCCGACCCGTATGGCAGGTGGGCCGGTTGGGCTTGGGCCCAATGGGCCGGCTGGGCTTGAAAAATGGGCCGGAAAACAAATAAAAATAATAATAATAATAATAATAATAATAATAATAATTAATAATTAATAATTAAATAAATAGTTTTTAGGCATTTAAAAATAGGTCTGAGGCCCAATAAATTCCAGAAAAATTATCCTAAGTCCAGTTTTTTATTTTACACCTAAAAATATTATTTTTATGATATTTTAATATTATTTATTATCAATTAAAAATTATTTAATAATTTAAAACCTTGATTTTAATTACAGAAAATTCCCAGAAAATTCTAGAAAAATTGTGAAAAATCCAAGTTTAATAATTTTGAAAATTCAGGGGGTTTACAAACCAACAAGTTCTAAATAACAAATAGAGTCTAAACTAATTGTTAGCAAGCCATTCCAAGTGTCCTGGTACAATATGGCATGTGTGTAGCACCCGTGTCGAAGAAAAAACCTCCCAAAATTGTCCCGTATCACAAAGTAGTGCGATACAGCCTACTCGTATCCATTTGTGGACACATACATAGTCCCACACTACCAATCTAAATCTAATTAGACCAAATTGGTCTCATGACACACACTTGATGCATCAATCTCGTAATTTTCCCTAATTGTGCACAAAAACCTACATAGAAGTCACATTTGGTGTCAACTAGGCCTAGAACTTATTTCTATGGGTACTCCTAAACCATGAAAAGATTCCTAATGGTCAAATGCATGAATTAGAGTCTATAATGAAGAAAAAATTTAGATCTATACCTATTGGAAGATGGATTTTCAATAAATTGCTCAAATGGACACTATTCGGACACAAGCTACTTGCCAATTCCTTCTTCTCTAAGTGCTCCTTGCAATCCAAGCTCTAATGCTCCTTGATTGGTGAAGATGAGAGGGAATAAGAGTGAATTAAGGGAATTTGGTAGATGTATGAGTCAATTTAGGAAAGAACACAATTAGGGATCTAAATGAATGAAGAATAAAGAGGAGAGAGAATGTCCCCCCTCCTATAGGTGGTCGACCCCTTGCCCCTCTCCCAAGCAACACTCAATGACCAATATGCCCCCCACTAATTGTCATATAGGTAATAAATTAGGAGGGCTATATTAGGAAGCATCTAATCCTAATGAGAGTTTAATTAAATCACCTAATTAACCGAGAGGGTTGAGTCTATAGGCCTAGCCCAAAATATTGGGTTCAATATGTCATGACAAGTCTAATTATGTCAACTAAGGTCAAGTCCAATAAAAAGACTAGTCCACTAACCAAAATTAAATAATATAATATCTAATATATAATACTAACATAATATATAAAAATATTAATAGACAAAAATATTCCCATCTAGAAATGTGGTAGTGACAAGTCTACCCTCCTTAGAAAAATTTTGTCCTCAAAATTTAAAGAAGGAACTAGTCACTACAACAAGCAATCACATCAAGAAAGAATATTATCTCACGGCTCAAACAGATAAAGGTATCGCTCGTGCATCTCGGCTTCCCTCTCCCAGGTAGACTCTTCCGGAGAGTGATGCCTCCATGCGACGTGTACCAAGGTAATCGTCTGGTTCCGCAGTACCTTCTCCCTGCGATCCAGAATCTCCACAGGCTGTTCTAGCTAACTGAGAGTCGGATCCATCTCGACCTCTGAGTGATCCAATATGTTACTAGGATCTGTTACGTACCATCTCAGCTGTGACACATGGAATACATCATGCACTCCCTCTAGTGCAGGAGGCAAGTCTAGTCTGTAAGCCACTATACCGACCCTCGCAAGAACACCAAAGGATCCGATGTACCGTGAACTAAGCTTTTCATCTCCACCAAGACGAATCGTGTCTCGTGTCAGAGAAATCTGCAAGAACACCAGATTACCAATCTAAAACAAAATATAACCTTAACACTCAAACTAAAATAAGCAATCAAAAACAATAGAAACAAAACCTATACCTCAAACTTCAAAGGTCTCCGTTGGTTGTCGGCCTAATGTCGTTGTTTGTCCTGTGCCACCTGAAGTCTATTTCTAATAAGCTTCACCTTCTCAGCTGAATCCACAACCATCTCTGTCCCTAACAAGGCCCTCTCACCAACATCATCCCAAGATAAAGGAGTGCGATATCTCCGTCCATATAATGTCTCAAATGGTGACATGTCAATGCTGGCCTGGTAACTGTTGTAAGCAAACTCTACCAGGTGAAGATGATCCTCCCAAGAGCCTCTAAAATCTAAGACACAAGTGCAAAGCATGTCCTCGAGAGTCTGAGTAGTCCTCTCCGACTGCCCATCTGTCTGTGGATGATATGCTGTACAAAACTTGAGTTGGGTGCCCAAGCTAGCCTGCAAACTCCTCCAGAAGTGGGATATGAAGTGACAATTTTGATCCGAGATGATGCTCACCGGAACTTCATGCAATCTGACAATCTGTCGCACATACATCTCCGCTAGCTTCTCCGTAGACGTACCCACTTTGAATGTCAAGAAGTGAGCCGATTTGGTCAACCTGTCTACGAAGACCCAAATCGAGTCTTTCCCTCCTGGAGAACGCGGAAGCCTCGATATAAAATCCATGTTCACATGCTCCCACTTCCACTTTAGAATGGGTAAAGGCTGAAGTAAACCTCCTGGCCTCTGCCTTTGTGCCTTTACCTGCTGTCACACTAGACACCTGGAAACGAAGCACGCCACCTCCCGCTTCATACCATACTAACATACATGCTCCTTCAGGTCTTTATACATCTTGTTGGAACCTGGATGCATAGAGTACTGCGATTGATGTGCCGCCTGAAGAACCTCCTCTCGTAATGCCCCACTCGGTACACATAATCTAGTACCGTGCCACAATAATCCATCTTCAGCAATAGTAAAATCCTCTGCTAATCCTATCCGAGCCTGCGTTCTGATACTCCTTAGAGACTCATCATCATACTTTGTAGTCTTGATCATGTCCATCAGCTTAGACTGTATCTGCAATTCCCACATATGTGCCTCGACACCAGGAACTAGCACCTCAATGCCCAAACTCTCAAGATCGGCCAATAAGTGCCTATCTGTAGTCAAGTACATAGCCACTGGGTACCTACTCAAGGCATCAATGACTACGTTGGCCTTTCCCGGATGGTACTGCAATGATATATCGAAGTCCTTCATCAGCTCCAACCACCGCCGCTGTCTCATGTTTAGCTCTTTCTATGTAAACACATACTTTAAGCTCTTATGGTCCGTAAAGATCTTCACACGCTCTCCGTATAAATAGTATTTCCACAACTTTAGAGCAAATACGACCACTGCTAACTCCAAATCATGGGTAGGATAATTCTTCTTATGAGGACGTAATTGTCTGGAAGCATAGGCAATCACCTTTCCACTCTGCTGCAAAATGTTGGCCCAATATTTATGTTGAGTTTTTGAATATGGCTAATCGATTAAGTTTTGCATTATGGTAATCGATCAATCACTATAGTATCTTCTACTTAAACTCAGCATTTTTTAGATATATAATATTTGCTTCTGTATATTTTCTTATTCGTCTAACATGTACTTGCAGAAAACAATAAGCAAGATCATCAATGGACATATGCTATATGACGATGAGCCAAAGATGGCGTTATACCAAAAGATTTCGTCTAACAGCCTATGACTTATCTGGAGCCTTGCACCCGAGGGTTCCGCTGCCCGGTCAGTAGACGGAGGTCGAGGGGACAGCGCCCCTCGTGGGGGTTCGGGGGCAAAGCCTCTTAAAGGTATTCAGATTCCCATATCTGGTTATCTTTGGACAACTGCCATCAAGGAAAAAAACGTCTTCAAGTCAGCAGATATTTAAGAAGTTTGGCGTCATCAGTGCTCTTGGTTTTCATATATAATTTTATATTTATTTGAGTCTAGGATTGATGTAAGCTGAGTCGAATTAGAAAAACCAAGTACCTATACCTAGATACCTAGTCCACTCAAATAAACCAAAGAATCTATCCACCAAATCAGGCCACATTCATTAACAAAGTCTGCCATACTTAAAGACCGAATTCGGGCCGAACTCATGCCGAACTCGGACCAAACTTGGTTACCCTTTTGGTATAAAATCAACCAGTTCAATTAGCTCCCGATTTCTTGGCCCAACAGTTAGAAATTTGAATTAAACCCCATCCGAATCCTGTTTTCCAATACCCTATAAATATGATTAGATTTCTATATTCCTACTCACTCAACCATTCTCAATCTTTCTATCCTATAGTGAGTAAACCCTCAGAGCCTAAACTTTCTTATCTCCAAGATCAACCCCTTAGCCTTCTAAGTGCCAAGTGCAGTCTCGGTTTAGAAGTCTATAGAGTTGTAAAGAGCTTGGTTCATCAAGACCCTCTTCTGTGTGAAGTTGTGAGCCTTCAGATCAAAACTCGTGGTGTGTGAAGTTGCGAGACTTTGGATCAAATCTCGTGGTGTAAAAAAGTGACAAGCCTTTAGATCAAAGCTTGTGATTCACTATTGGTGATTATAGTGGATAAAACTCTGAGCTTGAGTTCTCGGGACTGGACTAGCCCTCTCAGAGGGAAACCAGTATACATCGCAATATTTATATTTTCTCTCTCTTACTCTTACTGCTTTACATTAATGTCTTGCATATACACTATTAGTTGGTAACTGCCTTCACTTTACTTAATTTTTAATGGGATAGATTGCTCCGCTGCACTCTATTCACCCCCTCTAGAGTTGCCCTATGGTCCTACAATTGGTATCAGAGCAGGTAGTCTCTTAATTAGTTTCTGATCCCAATTGGTCCTTCAATTGGTATCAGAGCAGGTTGTCTCTTATTTAGGTTTTGATCCCAATTGCTCCTTTAATTGGAGAGGGTGCTTTTTATATAGGAACTAATTGCTCATACCAATTGCTCCTTCAATTGGTATCAGAGCTAGTTCTCTTGATATTTTGTCATAACATCCTAAGAGACTTATGTCAACTGTTAGATCTATCCACACCAACAATGGTGAAGGCCAATCCACAAATAGGCCACCACTATTTGATGGTACTAACTATACGTACTGGAAGACACATATGAGTTTCTATTTAAAATTACTTGATTTTGATCTTTGGTCTGTTGTAATATATGGATACAAGAAGCCACCTAGAATAGTTATAGATAGAAACCTTGTAGAGAAACCTCATGATAAGTACACAGACACTGAAAAAAATAAGCTAGTCTTGATGCTAAAGCTATTAACGCTCTATTTTGTGCTGTAGACAGAATTAAATTTAACATGGTCTCTACTTGCGGCACTTCACACGAAGTATGAAAACTTCTTGAGGTCACTTATGAAGGAACCTCCCAAGTGAAGGAATCAAAAATAAGTCGTCTAACACAAGAGTATGAAGCATTCAAGATAAAGCAAGATGAGACAATCACCCAAATATTTACGAGATTCCTCGACATCGTCAACCCTCTATCATCTCTTGGCAAGGAGTACAGTAATCATGAAAAGATTCATAAAGTACTCAGGGGACTCACCAAGAACTGGAATCCCAAGGCTACTACAATCATAGAAAGGAATGATCTCCCTACGATGACCTTTGAGACGCTCATGGGTAAGCTGATGACTCACGAGATGGATCTCAAGAAATTTGAAGAACCCACTCCAAAGGAGAAGATAATTGCTCTAAAGGCGCATCACAAGAAGGTCACAAATTATGACTCTGACGACGATGAATCTCAAGATGAGGAAGTTGATCTGATAACTCGAAACTTCAGGAAATTGCTAAAGCTTGAGAGATCAAAGAAGATGGAACTTAGTGACAACAGTGATGAAGAGCCTATATGCTACAATTGAAAAAGATCAGGCCACATGATGAAAGATTGCTCTAAAGCAAAAAGAGAAAATAAATATGAACGATCAAACAAAGGAGAATCTTCGTCACACAAATATGCAAATACAAGCATCTGGTGTGAAAGTGAAGCTAACAATTCAGAAGAAGAAAGCCCTCGACATGATGGAAAATTATGCTTAACGACATTAACTAACGAGATAAAAGATAATCCTTTATTTGAAGAGGTTTCTTATAATAAATTATCTGATGCTTTCAATAATTTATTTAAAGATCAAAAGGAGCTTATGGATAAGTATAAGCAAGCCAGAAAAGTTATTAAATCTTATTAGCTTGAGAATAAAAAGCTTACTTGTCTACTAAATGAAGCTAGAGACTATTCATCTTCTGATGATTCTGTTTATATCTTCAAACTTAAGCTTAGCTTATAAGAAGCACTTGTCTGCTTTGATGAAAGTAATCAATAAAATGCTAAACTTAAGGAGGACTTAAAATAGGAGAAGGAGAAGTACTCTAATGCCTCACTTAGAATTGATGCTCTTACTGCTAAATATGATAATTTATATGCCACCTCTAAAATATTAAAGATTAGATTAGAAAAGTAGGTCATACAACCTACTACTCAGTCTAACACAAGGCACATGACTAAACAAAAGAGCACTCACAATAAGACACCAGCAAGCAAACTAAATACTTCACACTATCATGCATGTAGAACACAACATACTTCACATAATCATGCATTTTATTACAAATATCCATGCAGGACACGTCACACTACTTCACATACTCATCCTTCTATACCCAACACAAATGCCTATGCTACATGTCATTATTGTGGTTTAAAAGGACATATTTTACATCAATGCAAGGCTAAAAATTGGTTGATATGAATGTGTATTAGTGGGTTCTCAAAACTAACAAATATGGATCCAAATCTTGGATACCAAAGTATCTGCCTAATGATGTAGGTAGAATGCTTTATGTCAAAATTTAGCACCAAGGAGAATGTTGGTGATTGCAAAGCTACAAAGGTCATCTTCCTAGCAATTGCACCAACATAAGTATGGCCACTTGAGCCACTTTGATAACGTGCTAATTAATTTTTCTTGAATTGCTATAATTAAAGAATCTAGCATATCTCTTATTAATATCTTTTTGTTAGCATTTATTTAAATTAATGAGAGATGTGATGCTGGCATGCTTAGTTAATTTTTTTATAATTACTTCTATTCAGCATGACTAGTTGATTAGCCTCAGTGATTAGTTCACACTATGGAGCTATTTACTTTCTATATGACACAATTGTCTATGCATGCTTTATATCTTTTAGTGAACTTTATTCGTCAAGAATTAGGTTTCTAGATTTCAATTATGATGATGTTATAATTAGCATATATACCTATTTAAATCTAAGCTCTTTAAAGTTAAGATTACTTTTGGTTATAAGCCGAAAGAGCCCTTCTGTCAAAAATGTGTAAATAGTCTAAGCGACACGGTACTTAAATATCTTCGGACCACCGCTAGCTGGGATCCGTCCCCTACAGCTAACCCAAGTTGATCAACACTTTATTGGATAATAATTTGTTAAGGTCTATTTGCAATTGTTTTCATAATACAACAGTGAATCTGAGCCCTACCTTTTGACTTAAAGTTGACAACTTTTAGTGTAGACTGTGACACTATGACTTTTAGTAAGCACTGCTGTGTTTTTCTAATTGTTTCAAAACTATGCCACTTAGTTTTAATTTGAGTTTAGACTTTGACTAGTTACAATGCTATTAGAGAGAAGTTGTTTAATTATCTCTTGCATATGACTAAATATGCATATTCATTTATGCTTCTCTTATATTATTGTTACCCAATGTTTATATATTAATGTACTGCATCTAGTTTCCTACAATTGCTATCTAGTTTCTAATTGGTAAGTATATGGTTATGATCTGCATGTCATTATTCTGTATATGGTGTTATTCTAGCTACTTACTCCTAATTTACCACATGATCATATTATATGCTTTATGTTACTCACCTTGTCTTCATGATATTCTTCGTTTGCGGGGGAGCCATAAACTTTATATTTTGACTAAGGAGGAGAAATATGTCAAATATGTGCATATTCGCCAACGTCGTACTACGGGGGAGCTTATGCACATGTAGAAGCTTCGGTAAAGATTTGTATCAATATCTTCTATTACGGGGGAGCTTATTTTTGACATGTCAACGGGGGAGAAGTATGTAAGTATATGTTTAAGTAGTATACTTATAGTGATTTGTGCTAATTACTTTTGATATACGCATCGATTATATCTGTCTTAAACTTAACTGATTTGCCATAATAAAAAAGGGGAGATTGTTGGCCCAATGTTTATGTTAAGTTTTTGAGTATGGCTAATCGATTAATAGTTAGTCAGGTCCGGGATGAGTACGAGGTCCGACACAAAGACTTGATTTCGTACCACTAAGCCGTACTCAGAATAATCTCCACCTTTGAGGGGTTTTTATAGAGCATGTCCCTCGATTGCAGAACAACGAGCTTGACGCCTTAGCTAGCCTTGCTACCTCCCTGACAGTCCTGGAAAAAAACCATCAGCTGATTACAGTGGTCGGTCAAGAGCTGGTCTTTCCAAAAAATAACCTCTGTATGTGCCTAAGCTATACAACGGAAATAGATACCGACATCCAAGACTGGAGGCTCCCATTCATCGACTACGCAGTTTATGGAATTCTTTCCGAGAACCCAAAGGAAGCCACTTCCATCAGAAGATTTTCCTCCGGTTCTATTACAATACGGCTACCAAAATATTGTATCATCGTTCCTACGACGGTCTTCTGCTACTATGCCTATCAAAAACAGAAGTGAAGCAGGCTCTCCGTGAGGCTCATGACGGGGTTTGCGGTGCCCATCAGCTCGGACCCAAGCTACAGGACTGTCTCCGGAGAATGGGTTTCTATTGGCCGACAATAGTAGCGGAGGCTGTTGACTATGCGAGGAAGTACCAAGTGTGCCAAATCCACGCACTTTATCCACCAGCCCTCAAAATTTCTATACTCAATGGTAGCATCTTGGTCGTTTGAAGCATGAGGAATGGATATTATCGGGCCAATTAGTCCACCTTCTTCTAAGGGACATCGATTCATCTTGGCTATCACCGACTACTTCTCCAAATGGACAAAAGCTGTTCCACTCGCTGAAGTCAAGACCTTAAACATGATCAACTTTGTCAAGCATTACTTCATATACTGCTTTGTCTTGCCATGGAGGATCATCCACGATAATGGTCAACATTTTATAATTTATACTTTTTATCAATTTTATGACAAAAATTGAATCCAGAATGTAGCCTCGATAGCCAACAAACCAGTAGCAAATGGTCTGGCAGAAGCATTCAATAAGACCATCATAAAGCTACTCAAGAAGTTCGTGTCATGCAATAAGAGTGACTGGAATGAGAAGCTGGGTGAATGTCTCTGGGCCTATCGCATAACGGTCTGGACATCTACTGGTAGTACACCATTCTCCTTGGTTTACGAAAGCGAAGCAGTCCTCCCACTCGAGATCCAAATTCCGTCACTCTGAGTGGATCTGTCCAATCAGTTGACCGTTGACGACAATTATCGCAGACGACTACAAGAGTTAGAAGCGCTCGACGAGGAACGTCTCTTAGTGCAACAACGCATTGATTTGTACCAAGCGCGCCTCTCAGGAGCCTTCAACAAATGGATTAAGAAGAGGACTTACTTAGTGGGTGACCTCATCTTGATAGTAAGAAGACCGATGGTTATGACCCACAAGACGGCCGATAAATTCTAACCTAAATGGGAAGGTCTATTCATTGTGGAGTTCGTGTTCTCAAACGGCGCCTACCGGCTCGCAACTAATGGCAACTTGCTCATGATGCCTATCAACGGCAAGCTCCTAAAATTTACTATGTCTAAGCTAGACTTGAACTCCATTTACTATCAGTTGGACAACCAAAATGTACAGTATACATTCTCCGTTGTTTACCCCAGCAAGTGTGTAAGCATAATATTCACTTCTCTTCCACAAAAGTTTAATAAAATCTATTATATGCATTCATGAATCCTGAATACGCAACAGACAATGGATCCTCAAAAAGCTCCCCAGCGGAGCCACCTTAAAGTTTATTCATACTTTTGGGAAGACCACTCATAATCAGTTCCCTTGGGCATTAGTTCACGTCCACATCACCTCTGAACTAATGTCCTAAAAGTTATCCCCAGTAGGGTTTGCCATATGCATATTACCTCTGAGCAAACCTCTCTATATGACTATCGATTATCATATCTATAATACCTTTGATATCGGTCGTCAACTAAACTTATCATCCGTACTTAACTATAAGTACACCAGCGGTGTTAAGGCTACAAAACCTATCACGTCCATATCACCTCTAATAGAATTTTGTTTTAAACTTATTACTTGCACCCCATTGCGCAAGAAGTAATATGTCTACCAAAGAACCCTCAGTGGGATGTCCTCAAATAGTTCACGTATATATTATCTCTTAACTATGAGCTTCCCATGTTCCCCTTCCAAATAAAATAGCCATGTACATATTACCTCTGGCTTATTTCCTTTTTCTTCCATACCATGATCGTACCTAACATGACTGTACGACTATCGATTAGCTCATGTCCGTGTTACCTCTGAGCTATCGTCCTCACATACTCCCCAGTAGAGTTTTCCATGTCCTTCTTACCTCTAAGCAAACCTCCCTACTTGACTACGATTATTACGTCCATATTACCTATGATATCGGTCGTCATCTAAATTTATCACCCGTACTTAACTCTAAGTACGTCAGCGGTGTTAAGTCCATAAAACCTGCCACATCCATATCCCCTCTGGTATGGCTTGTCTAGAATCTATTACTTGCACTCAGGTACGCAAGAAGTACTGGGTCCACAAAACCTATCACGTCCATATCACCTCTGATAGGATTTTTGCTTCAAACTTATTACTTGTACTAAGGTGCGTAGAAGGTAATAAGGTCCACCAAAAATTTCCATAATGGGATATCCTTAACAAACTACGGTATTGTTCTATCTCCATATTACCTCTAGCACAATACCCAAAATCCACAACATGCAATATGACAAACACAAAGAAGAAATTCTGAAAAATGAGAGACTTTATTGATTAATATTCAAAATCATAAGTATATATGATGAAAATCTATTTTAAGGGTTTTTCATTAGTATTCAAGGTCATGAGTACATATGATAAAAACCTATTTTTAAGGGTTTCCATGAAGTCTCACTGACACGCGCGAACCTTTTTCATTAGAGGCGCCCCTCCGTGTTGTTTTTGCTACTAACACAAGTAAACCGAGACAGAGGGAATTATTTGCCATACGGGCGAGTGCATGCCAGCAAGCGGGAACTTCAATATGAACCCAGGGCATCCTACCATATCGATGAATAAAGGCATCAGGTTCTGTCATCGTCACCTCGAGGCCCAAATTCATCAGAGATGGCTAGTTCATTAACAACCAACCCATCAAATAATGATAAGGCATCTCAACCCAGTTGAAATCCCCAGGACCTTCATGGGCCAGCACCTTGCTGGTAAAAGCACGAAGCCCGCGATGGACGCTGCAGACCATAGTTAGAAGTAAGGCAGATGGTGACCAAAAACTAATTTCACAACAGTGAGGATGAGATTGCGGCTAGCCCTCTCAATCGACCCAGAACCTCCAGGGACTACGCAATTTCGTAGCCATTTTATCAAGAATCCAGCCAGCATGACTTTTTCTGACAATGGATGGGTATCTTGATAAAAAGAACTAAAGGTATCACCAAAGCTACCAAACCCCTCACCGGTTGCATTTGTTCTCTTAGTGTTGTGCACCAGATCGCTGACATCCGTTTGAGACTGAGGTTTTCGAACAGTAACCTGACCCGAAGCTTCAATTTTAAAAAGGTGATGGAACCAGGTTTTGGTATGGGGTAACGTCCCATCCGTGCTTTTATCTTTCTTCTTTGAAGTCTGCTGACAAGTACTATGGTGACATAATAATTTCATGTACACTACAAGGAACCCCGGGTATTGTTTCTCCAATTTCTCAAATTTCTCGTTATCAGGCGTGTACTCCTCTTACGGATCCTTACCCCAGGGCAACTGCGAAACATCATGCATCTCGTGAAGAGCAAGACCCATCTCCCCGCCAGGGGTAAAGAAGGTCCCAATACGACAGTTGTACATCTCGGTTAGAGCCACGAATAACTTCAGATTCTTCTCTAAGCCATAATATGAACCCCTTATTTTGTAGTAGAGGTTGGCACCCCTTTAAAAACTGCTCATACTTCTCTAGTACCCACATGGTCAAAACAATCTAAGAAGGTGAATAACGCACCCAGTTGAGCAAGCGTATTTTTCCTGTCGGATAGGACCCCTTGTCCGCAAGATGGTTCAGAAAGGTATCAGCAGTGTAGAAATAGACATTTGGCCCCATCTCAATCACGAAGATGCCGGATTCCAAGCCACGAAGGGAGTAAGAGAATAATTCCTTGAAAATTTCTACTTCCCTTTTCAGCTTGGAGTTAGAACGAATACGATCGACCAGGGCTCCCTTTTGGTCTGGGTCAGGTTGCTTAACATCTTTCTCGGAAGAGACACCATATTAAAAGTCAAAAGAGGCAAATGATGCTCCATTGCAGGTATGTGTATATTCATCCTGCCAGAAGAGAAGTCCCAGTTCTCTTTAATCTTCACCACCTTGGGGTCCGAGATGGTAAGAGCATCCCCGAATAGGAAGATGGGCTTCAAATGAGAAATTTTCTTGCTATCCTTAATTGGCCTGGAGTTCAGTTGGCTAAGCAAGTAAAACGAAGGTTGGTTTGCTATCAACTTCAGCCTTGCCTCAGTTTGACCCTTGTTTATTTGGGCCTGGACATGTGCCACTACAAGGTCAAACCTTATGCTCAATGCGGCCTGAGCACGACCGACGAGCACCTCCCCTGACGGAGCCACATATAAAGTCACTGCAAAGTCAGGAATAAGAAGACAGTTAGAACCACCAAGATAGCATGCGCACCAAAAGACAACTGGCACATGTAATAGCATACATGCACCCAAGTCATGTCATACGCATGCCAGGACATCCATGCACCTGAGTGAGAAAATTGTGATACCATTCATACGGTCGGGTCGAGACTGACTCATGCGGCCCAAGCAAGACTCAAGCATAAAGCATGCGGCTGGGTCATATGGAGAAGTCTGCACATATTTTAATCCATACGGAGGACCGTGTGAAAAGTGTCCACGCGTCCAAAATTTTTCTTCTCCAATCCTTACCTTGGATGGGCACTTGAATGTTTGGGTAAAATTTTGGGGCCTCATCCTTGGCCTTAGACGAGAACGCAGAACACTTTCCCTTGTCAGCAACCTTCTTGACGGCAGCAGAAGACGGAGCTTTGGGAGCCATAGCAAATGATCGACCGAAAGAGAAGAGAAGGACGAGAATGAAAGGGGAAGAGAACTCAACAAAGCAAAATGTTCTCTCTCCTCCCCCAAACCCTATTTATAGACCACGGAAGAGATAATGGCAAACTCTTAAATTTTTGTGCCCTGCTGACATCTAATGGCAGTGGCGGATGGTTGGATTTTCGATGTGGCTTTATCCTTACAGCCGTCAGTTTGGGATCTGAGTGAAGAGACAAGGCAGAATCCTAGAAGATTTACTCTAAGATCGAGCCAAATCTTGGTATTTAATGATCTGACAACCTGGCAAAAGCGCCTATGCGGTATCACAACCATGTGGCAGAAAGTGCTCGACCATGCTTCTTGATCAAAGTATTCTAAACTTGACATTTTGGAAAATTTGAAGGGGTCTTATAGAAGCATAGAAAATCCAGATCCATGCGTCCAACAAACATACGTCCCGGGTTTGACTCAGAAGAAATTAAGCAAAGAGGAAGCCGCATAGCAGAATTCATGCGACCTGAACAACTATAAAGTAAAGGCCGCATGAGATCCCCTGACACGACATTCAATGCCTGTCAGAAGTTCTGAAACACCACTCATTACCCAGAGTGCTTCGAGAATCGTGAGACAGGTGGTGACTTATAAAAAGATAAAAAGTCAAATCAGTGCATTAATGACTTCGTCAAACATGCCATGCCACGTGTTCCCTCATATGCGGCTATGGCCCCATGCGACCTCGTCATCATGTGGCCAAAGTGTCCATTCGACCAAGGCCAGAAAAGAGTTTGCATGCGGCCATAACGCTATACGGCCAAAGTGTCCATAAGAACAAGGCCAAAGGAGAGCACATATGCGGCCAAGACGCTATTCGGCCAAGATGTTATACGACTTTCAGCTTGCAAGATCTGTTCATTGCAACCAAAAAGATCTTTACACAATTAGTGTTGATTATGTGGCATGCTGATCGAGTCACGCATACGAGAGAGTTAAAAACAATCCCGAGATCTTATCAAACAATAGATCTCAACCGAAGTCGTGTGGCAGTCCGCCCATAGTATGCGGCTACAGTTATAACTGTATTCTGTTGAAGGAGTCCCCTGTGGCCACCAAATAGAAGCATATGCGACACGTATAGCCCATCAACATGATGGCTATAAATAGGACATTCCAAAGGGCTAGCTTTTTGGCTGCAGAGACCATACTCCTCCAAGCGAGCTACGTACGTGCACACAAGCTCAAGAGAGAGAAAAGAGAAGAGAGCACCCTTATTCCCTTCGTCGGACCGTCAACGGAGTAAATGAGTCAATGTAGTACTCGATCTCCATCATCATATTTTTTATATCAAAAAATATTGTACATAAATTTTCTGTCTAAGATTTCTTTGTATTTTTTGTTGGTTGTTGAACAAAAGTTTTCCAAACTTAATTTAAGGACGAACACATATCGACTCGATTGAACGGATGATGCGTATGCTAGAGACGCAGCAGCAGAGGGACAAGGCTCATCATGAGCTAGTAAAGAAGCGAGCAGAAGAACGAAAAAGCAAATTAGAACGAAATCTTGAAGCCCGATTTGTGGTCCAGTACAATCAGGTAGATGCCCTACAGCAGATCGTTCAGACCTTAGACTCCAACCATTTCGTAACGATGGTGGCGTCGATGGTGCAGCTATCAACTGAAGTCGAGACAACTTGACCCGCAAAGGTGAAAGAAGTGACTACTTTCGACTTTGCCAACTTTAAGAAGGTCTGCAACATGTCTTTCCGTGGGAATGAAGATCCAGTCATGGCTCTTGATTGGTTAGCAGAATTGGAGGACCACTTCAAACTCCTTAAAGTACCCAAAGACAAGTGAGTTGCGTGTCCAACTACAGCTCCATTTAAACGTGCACGACTGGTGGGATGTGCATCGAAGATCTCTTCCCACAAACGATGAAGACGAGATGATCACATGGGCTACCTTCCGTAGCACGTTCAAAGACGAGTTTATACCCCTATCCGTACATCGTCAAAAGGAGAACGAGTTCGTATGCCTTCAACAAGGAAGCATGACGTTGAAACAGTACACAGTAGAGTTCAACCGGCTTGCCAAGTTTGCAAGTTCCTATCTACCTGACGCATCAAGTCGTGCTAGAAGATTTGAAGGCGGCCTTTGACTTGTAATTCATGCGCACGTAGTCGATCCTCAGTACCAAACAATACGGGAAGTCCTCAGTCACGTCCTTACCCTCGAACCACAATATCCTTCAGTTGCTACTGGCACTATGCATACTTCCAAACACAAGCACCCTAGCAATGAGGGAGGAAATAATGCTCCAAAGCATCTGAATAATGGAGGTCACTAGGGTCCCAATCCTAGAGGGAATCCAGGGCTACGTTGTGCCTACTGTAAGAGGCCAGGGTACACTGCCAGCGACTGTCACCAAAAGAACGGGTTATGCTTCAATTGTGGTGATCCAAGCCATGTCGCTCATGATTGTCCACACCCCTCTAATCTCCGTCCTCGGTATCAGAATCCTGCCTTGGTGTCTCAAGCAAATCGAGTCACCCCATAATAAGATTGTCGTCACGCTCAAGGTCGGGTCTATGCCATGACTCAAGAGAAAGCCCTCGCTTCGGACACCGTCGTGTTAGATATATTGCTTTTCAATAATATACCTGCTCGAGTGCTATTTGATTCATGTGCTAAGAATAGTTTTATATTTGCGGATTTTGTCGCAGAACACAAGTTAGCGATGACATAGTTATATCTAGACCTTAGCGTTAGTACCCCGTTGGGCATGAAACTGCCTGCTCGTTTAGTATGTCAAGGCGGTCATGTCTGTATCGGAGGAAGGAAATTGTTTGTCGATGTGATAGTCCTAGATATCTGGGATTACGATATCATCTTGGGGATGGATTGGCTCGATGCTTGCGCAGCTACCATTGACTGTGTAGATAAAAGGGTCATGTTTTATCTACCTGGAGAGGCCGAATTATGCTACTCGAGTGGTCTAGCGTCAGAAGCGTCGAAGGCCTGCATAGTAATTTCTGCGATATCATCTCGGCGGATGTTAGACTTTGGTTGTGAAGGATACTTAGCATCTTTTCGAGACACCCGACATAATTGTGCAAACGTCGAACATATTTTCGTTGTGGTAGAATTCTTTGATGTATTTCCAGATGAACTACCTGACATGCCACCCGATCGAGAAATTAAGTCCACCATCGATACATTCCCAAATACTCGACCGATCTCCAAGACTCTATACAGAATGGCCTTAGTAGAACTGAAAGAACTGAAGAACCAACTACAGGAGCTGCTTGATCGTAGGTACATCCATCCTAGCGTGTCTTTATGGGGTGCGCTTGTACAATTTGTGAATAAGAAGGATGGGACAATACGGCTCTGCATAGACTACCGGAAGATGAACAAGGTCACCATTCGAAACAAGTACCCCTGCCCAGGATCTATGTCTTCTTCGACCAACTGCAAGAGGCGTCGATATTTTTGAAGATTGACCTTCGTTCTGGCTACTATCAATTGAAAATCAAGTTAGACGACGTGCCGAAGTCAGCGTTCTGCATCCGTTACGGCCACTACGAGTTTTTAGTCATTAAGTTTGGACTGATGAACGCTCCTTCTACTTTCATAGATCTAATGAATTGGGTGTTCCGATTATTTCTTGACAAGTTTGTGGTGGTGTTCATTGACGATATCTTGGTGTACTAGAAGAATAAGGAAGAACACGTCAAGCACCTGTGGATCATGCTTCAAACTCTTCGAGATAATAGGCTGAATGCGAAGCTGAACAAGTACGATTTTTGGTTGGACAATATTTTTTTCCTCGGGCACGTCATTTCTGCGGAAGGCATCTCAGTCGATACAAAGAAATTTGAAGCCATTGTTGAGTGGAAGCGACCTGAGTAAGACATCGACATTCATAGCTTTTTTGGTCTAGCGGACTACTACAGAAGATTCCTCAAAGAATTTTCAAAAATTTCCTCTCCTCTGACTCATATCATTCTGAAGGGAGTAATGTTCGGGTGGTCAGACGAATATGAAGCTTAATTCCAAGAATTAAAGTGGCACTCATCTCAATACCGATTCTCACACTCCCGAACGGGCCAGATGATTTTCAGGGTTTTAGAGATACATCAGGAAAGGGATTGAGATAGCCTACGTGTCGAGACAGTTAAAGCCACACGAGAAGAACTATCCGACGCACGACCTAGAATTGGCGGCGATCGTATTCAAGTTAAAGTTATGGAGGTATTACCTCTACGGTGTACCATGCCAAATCTTCACCGACCATAAAAGCTTAAAGTACCTTTATACCTAAAAGGATCTGAATTTGCGGCAAATGCGTTGGCTTGAACTTCTTAGCAACTTTGACCGGTTGATCGAATATACACCGGACAAGGGTAATGTTGTAGCTGTAGCACTGAGTCAAGTGTTTGCGGGGAGTCTAGCTATCGACAACAGGCTGCAGAAGGATTTAGAGAGTTTAGGTATCATAATTGAGCAGATTGCGGCAAGGAAGGCAACGGACTTCGCGGAAGACGAGAGCGGAATGATGCAGGTGAAGAAAAGACTGTGCGTCCCTAATGATTCAGAACTCATAAAGAAAATCCTAATGGAAGCTCATTACGAAGCCTATGCAGCACATCCTGGAATCACGAAAATATATCAAGATCTTCATACTGTCTTCTGGTGACACGACATAAAGAAGGACGTGGCGTGCTTCATTTCGCAATACATGACCTGTCAGAGGGTGAAAGCAGAGTACCAGAGGCCGGACGGGAAGATGCAAAACTATGCTATTCCGGAGTAGAAATGGGAGCATACTTGCATGGATTTCCCTACCGAAGACTCAACGGGAGAACGATTTTGTCTGGGTGATCGTCGATCGATTGACCAAGTTATCACACTTTATCCCTATCAAAGTTGCTTGGAGTGTCGATTGCCTCGCTCAGATTTATATTGATAAAATTATCCGTCTGTACAGAGTTCCAGTATCTACCATCTCAGATCAAGATGGGCGATTCATGTCACGTTTCTGGGAGAGCCTTTAGTCAGCTATAGGGACCAAGTTGAAGTTTAGCTCAGCCTATCATCCTCAGACTGACGACTCATAGTGTTAATGGGCCCGCTCCGGATCGGTCGGCGGCCCGCACTGATCTGGTTTTACCAGGTTCGGTTCGGTTCAGTTCAGTCCGGGTCAAACCTGAGAGAGAGAACGGTCTGGGCCGACCCGACCTTGTTGAAAATTATCCCGACCCAGCCCGGATCCATGACCTGATCAGAGGATGACCGGGCCGAACCGGTCTGGGTCCGGACGAGTTCACGATCGGGCCGAGCCAACCCGGTTCAATTTTTTTTTAAAAAGTTTATATATAATATATAAAATTTAATATATCGACAATAAGTTATGTGATATAAATAAAAATTTAATAAATTTAAGTTGAAATTTATTAGTTTTTGTTAGTAAGTTATTTTTGTATAATTTAAAATTTATAAGTTATTTGTTAGTAATTTTTTTTATAATTTATGTAAACTTTTATGTTATATAAAAATTTATAACAACATTTATAAGTAAGAAAATTTTATTTGATTTATTCATTTATATAGATATTTATATAACTTTAATTATAAATTTAAATATTAATATTTATAAGTTGAAATAATTTTTGATATTTTTTGAATAACAGTAGTTTATAAAAAAATGTGTAAATAATTTTTTTAAATAGATAGATTTGTTACTTTAATTTCTTTATATAGATATTTATATAACTGTAAGCCAAATCTTATAACTTAAAATTTAAATAGATATTTATATAACTTTAATTTCTTTATATAAATATTTATATAGACATAAAGAAGTTAAATGTAAACAACTAACAACATTAAGTAAGAAAAGTTGAATTTCTTTTATTAATGTCAATAAAATTATAAATGTATTATAACATTAAGTAAAAAAAAAATAGAAACTTGTAAATGATATTTTATTTGCATAAAGCTTGTAAGAAAAAATGTACAAGTCTTTTTTTTTATCTTCCGTCGTTCGCCTTTCATTGAATTTTATTGCTCAGCTTCTCCTTCAGTAGCGTCATCCAAATTAAGAGACTGAAAGTCAAACTCAGTGATATCGGCACTTTCATCTGTTGAGTTTTGAGTTCTTTTTTCAGAACGGATGCAATCTTGAACACAGACACAAGCTTCCAAAATATCTGGCAGCAACCGACTCCTCTTCTTGATTAGCATCCTTGAACCTGCACTAAAATAAGATTCTGATTCTACCGTGGACACTTAGACCATTAAAATATCGCGTGCTATATAAGAAAGTACATGATACATTTTTGTGTTTCTCTTCCACCATTCTAAAATTGAAAAATAAGATGAAGTGTGATCTTCATCTTCTTCATAAGAATTTAGATATAAAGACAATTCTTTAGTGGGTTGGGACGATTGTTTTTGTTTCTTCCTTTGTAGTATACTTTTAGCATGTGATATTTAGACATAAAACCGGAGCTACCTACGTTGATACAACTCTTTCTTCATATAAAGTAATTAAACTATCTAAAACATCCTTAATTTCTACTTTCAAGCTGCATACGTCAACTTTCATATTATCTTCAAAACGGCTAATAAAATATATACACCATCTAATTTAATCCTAGGATCAAAAACCGAAGCCAAACAATATAGAAGAAGTATATTACCCTATTTTTTTTAATTTGGTTCCATTTCTGTAACAACATGATCAAAACCGTGGATATTTCTATATTTAAAAAATAAATGAGACATGTTAATAATTTCTATTAGAGCTAAATGAGAAGTTGGATAATAAACTCCAGATATAATATATATAGCATTGTAAAATAATTCTAAAAATTCAAAAATAGAAGTAGCAATTGACCAATCATTCTCAGTTACTTGAAAATCAAAAATAGGATTAACATTACAATAATATGTAATCACATCTTTAAACTTTATAGAAGATTTCAACATTAAATAAGTAGAATTCCATATGTGGTGCATCCTTAACAAATCGCCTAAAAGTAATACCATATTGTATACATAAAATTTTAAAAGTTTGTTGTCTACTTGCAGAAGTGTTCTAACTCTGTAAACATAATCTAACATTTTCTAAATTAAGTTGAAAGAATTCAAGGCATTCTTGTAGAATCAAATTAATAATATGACAAGCACATCTAACATGAAAAAGTCTAACTTTTAGCATAGTCAAAAATTATGTTTCTAAAACATTAATAAAAGAAGTGTTATTACTAGCATTATCAAAAGAAATCAAAAATATTTTATTGTGAATATCATATTCACACACAAATTGTATTATAGCGCCGCCGATTACAACGCTGATATGTGAAAATTTTAAAGGCCTTAGACAAATGATGCATTTTTGCAACATCCATCTTGGATCTATATAATGTGTCGTGATACAAATCTAAGCATAATTTTTCTTAGTAGTCCATATATCAGAAGTTAGAGCTAATTTACTAACATGCATAATTTTTTTTTCAATGCAGCCTTATATTTTTGAATTTTTTTAAAGCCTCTACCCTAGTACTAGATTTAAAAACTTTAGTAAAACAAGGATTAAGGGTACTACTTGCATAATCATAATAGCAACCACTCTCACCAAATGTAAAAGGTTGTTCATCACAAATAATATATTTGGTTAACTCAGTCTTGTTACGAGCATCAAAATAAGTAAAGTTACCTATAGAAGATCCTTGATCACAGGTACTTAGATGTGTTTGTCTAGCCCGTCGTGTGTCCTTGCCATAACAACTTTCGTAGTGTCTTCTTAAAGTGCATGTGTCATCACCCTTTTTTCATTTGTAAACCTGCTTATATTTTTTACATTTTGCAGCCTTAGGTATTGGTTATTGATCTTTTGGATCTAAAATCGGTGCGCCCTGACTATTAGTGACAGATATATTTGTAAAATAATTCCATAAAATAGATTTTTTTTTCTATTTGCGGTATTTGTAGCCATGCTCCTAACTTCAGGAGGTAACATTTGTGTCGGTGGAGCAGAATCAGAAATATAATTATTTTTAAATATTTGATTATAATAATCAAATTGTTGTTCTGAATCACCTCTATAGGGTGGTTAGAACCAGTAGCATCCATATTAATTTTTTTTTAAAAAATATATGTAAAAAAGTATATTTATCTACCAACTAAACAAAAGAGAGAGAGGGGGGGAGGGGAAGAAAAATCAAAAATCACAAGAAAAAAAATAACTATTAAGGAAAAAAAATCTTGCTACTTTTGAAGCCTCCAAAATTTTTTGCACTTAGAAATTGCTTGCTTGAACACTGGTGTTTGGCCTCCAAAGAGTTTCACTTCAGAAATTGCTTACTTAGAAAATTTTGTAATAGAAGAGAAAAGAAGAGAAGGAAGAAGAAATATTATTGTGATTATTTTTCATATTTTTGGGGCTATTTATAGAATTTTTTTGAGCCAAAATGACCCCCTATGGCCTCAAAATATAGTTGTTACAAGGGTATTTTGGTCATTTTCAACAAAAATGACCCAAATACCCCTCTAACGTTCAAAAAACTGGCATAAAAATGGGGATATTTTAAAAATACCCCCCCAAACGTTAAAAAAAAAAAAAAAAATTCCGGGTCAGATTGGGCCTACCGGGCCTCAACGGTCGAAACCGCGGCCGGAAGCTGTAGCAATCGGACCAGGCTGGCCTTGCGGGTCGGATTGTCTGACCCAACCCGGACCCACTTACGAGGTAGGCCGAGTTGGGCCCGTCCGTTGAACGGCATTGACAGGGCCGGGCCCGAGCTAGTTTTTGGGCCGCCCGGCCCAATATATACCTTGACTGACGACAGGACCGAACGAGTGAATCAAATTCTCAAAAATATGTTACGACTCTGTGTGATTGATTCAAAGTCAAGTTGGGACATTCAGCTACTGCTGGCAGAATTCTCATACAATAACAGTTATCAATCAAGTATCCAAATGGCTCCATACGAGGCATTGTATTGACGGAAGTGCAGGTCACCAATCTGTTGGGACAAAGTTAGAGAACGTTAGGTTCTCGGACCAGAAATGGTTGAGAAAATAGTTCATATGATTCTCTTAATCCATGACAGGTTAAAGGTGTCTCATAGTAGGCATAAAAGCTACGTCGATACCCACCGCCGACCTCTTGAGTTTTTGGAAAGCGATCACGTGTTTCTCAAAGTCTTGCCCATGCAAGGAGTCACGAGATTCGGAGTGAAGGGGAAGCTAAGTCAAAGATTTGTTGGTCCGTTCGAGATACTCAAGCGAGTCGCCCAGTCGCCTATCAGATTTTTCTGCCACTGTCATTATCAGAGGTGCACGATATCTTCCATATTTAACAGCTTATGAAGTTCGTGTACGATCCGAGTGATCTGGTGGATTCTGATCAACTGGAATTGAAGGTAGACTTGTCATATGTCGAACAACCTGTACAGATTTTGGATCAAAAGGAGAAGCTACTTCAGAGTAGTTCGGTTCCTCTCGTTCGCATACTATGGAAGAATCATTCGGTCGAGGAGTCGATATGGGAACTTGAGTATAAGATGAAGTAAAAGTTTCCCTCATTTTTTTTAGTGGTATGTTCTATTCCTAAGTTTCGAGGACAACTTTCTATTAGTTGGTTTCTATTAGTTGGTTAGGATGCAGTGCCATGTCCCCCGTTGCGGGGAGCGTAACTAAGAAATACTTTCGGTATCGTTCGATCGAAATAGATTGAATCAAGATCCTTTCTTCGTTATGGATTAGCTTTTTCGGATTTCACTCTCATATTCAGTAGACTGCATCCCGAGGACAGACTTAGCGACAGAGTCAAGATGGACCTCTTTATTGCAAGTTTTCTTGTCTTTTTTTGTTGTCGTATTGTTGCCTTCGAGTTAGTTTTCGAACTTGCATTTTTTTGAACAGTTCCGATAGATTTCATTATTTTCGTTCGTTGAACTTCAATTTTATTTCTATTTTGGGAGAAAGAGAAGAAGAGGTATTGATCGTCTGTTCGTGGCAATGCAGGTGATCGTATAGGCATTGCACGAGCGGAGTCTTGAAGAACTTCTTTCCTTTCCTTCTCTTCATCAACTTGTGAGTGTCTTTACTTTTGATTTGTTGATCCTTCTTCCAAGTCCTCACACCTAATATTCTTGCTCTCTTAATTTTGTTCCGGTCAACATACCATAATAATTAAAAAAATATCAAGATAAAAATATGATAGACTTGGAATACTTGATGCTTGTCAACCAATTGTGAACGATTATACTGTTGCATGCTAGCCTCGCTTAGAATGTGTTGTTATCGTGTTTCAATTATAGCTAGAACATAATCTTCTGTTATTGTGCTATGTGTAGAACACTTTAATATGCGATCAACTGAACAGGAAGACTATGCTATCAGATCGTGCCATGTTTCTTATTTCATGCTTCATATTGTCTTGAACTGCTTTGTTTGATAATTTAGTTTTTATACGTCGCTTGGTCACAGACAACTTGTGCACCAGGTTTCTGGTTCATACGGACAATCACCGGGAAACTGGGATCGATCTGATCCAGACGGAACATCATGATAGTTGCATGCTTCGGGCGGGATGGCGTGTAAAGCCCCATGTTCCTTGGGTTGCACACCATTTTTGCCTCGAGACTATAACTCGTCCATTATGACGTTGTGCCAGTGACCCCTCTGTTTGTATGTGACTGTTCAAGCTAATGATATCTCCTTGGTAGGGAAGGATATGGTAAGTCTTGTGCAGGAGGATACGTCGTCGGCAGGTAAAATTTACCGTACGGTGACGTGTATATTTCAGCCATTTCATATCTATCATATGCTTGTAACTTGAACTAAGACAAGATGAAAGACCACATAATAACTTGCATGGTTCACATGAATAACGTATCGATTTGCATGTTGGGTTAGCTCATCCTCACTAGTTCATTTTGATGTACTGAACCTCGTTGCAACAGGTTCTCTGAGTCAAGGCAAACCTGCAAGGAGCTGAGGCAACTTTCCAACCAGTCCATCAAACGGCACGCCCTGTTTGTGCCCTTTTGAAGCGTGTTCCAATCTTCGGAGCTTGTGCACATACCATATGCAGCTTCACGGCAAGTCGATAGTCCCTCCTGAAGGTCTTTATCTTCGAGTTTTAGTAAAATAATGTAATGTATGGGACGACTATCTCATTTTATGTCCATGAACCCTATACCTTGAGTCAAGAGTTTGTAACAAAGATATTCATTATCAATAAAAAAAACTTTCCTTCGTTTCTGTTGAAATTAGTTGATTATTTTATTGATTGTCTCATTGGCATTATATAGCCTTACAGTCATTAATACAATGATCTCAATCATTATGACAATAATCTCATAATGGAATATCCTGTGACATATTCTGGCATCCCAAATATGTCCTCAGGATATTCCCATGTGCTTATACTATACTTAAATATGACACCCAATATACCATATCAACACTCTCCCTCAAGATGAGTGAAAGATATTCACTAAGTCCATCTTGTCACATCCTCTAATCATGCTCACTGAGGCGAGTCCCTTGGTTAGTCCATCTGCTACTTGATCCCTGGTTGGAACATGGCCAAGCTCCAGTAATCTACTATCCAACTTCTCTTTGATAAAGAATCTATCAATCTCGATGTGTTTGGTCCTGTCATGCTGTACTGGATTGTTGGCGATACTAATAGCTGACTGATTGTCACACCACAGCTTTATCTTGGCTCCTTGATCCAGCTTCAGCTCCAGCAGCATATTCTTCAACCATAGCAGCTCTGCAACTCCCAAGGCCATAGCTCTGTACTCTGCTTCAACTGTCGGTCTGGCCACCACATACTGCTTCTTACTCCTCCAAGAGACCAAGTTACCTCCTACAAATATGCAATATCCTGAGGTAGACCTCCTGTCATCAGCACAACTAGCCCAGTCAGAATCACAGTAGCCCTCGATGCTCACGTGATTGTTCTTTCTGAATATTAGTCCCTTCCTGGGAGCACCTTTCAAGTACCTCAGAATCTGGTACACTGCATCCATATGACCCTTTCGTGGGTCATGCATGTAGCGGCTCACCACACTTACTGCAAAGCAGATATCAGGACGTGTGTGGCTCAAATAGATCAACTTGTCAACCAGTCTCTGGTATCTGTCCCGATCAACTGGTTCTCCAGCCTCAGCATCAATCTTGAACCTCTGATCTATTGGTGTCGCTGCAGGTTTGTACCCCAACATCCCAGTTTCTGTGAGAAGGTCCAGTGCATACTTCCTTTGAGAGAGAATAATCCCCTCTGCTTCTCGAGCAATCTCAATCCCAAGGAAGTACCGAAGAAGGCCGAGATCCTTTACCTCGAATTCCTTGCCAAGCTTTTCTTTGAGTTGGCGATCTCCTGCTCATCATCTCCTGTGATAATCATATCGTCCACATACACCGCAAGCATGGTGATGTGGCCTCCACTCCGATGGAAGAACACAGTATGATCAGCATTGATCTACTGATATCCCATCCCTATTATCGCCCTTCTGAATCTGTCAAACCACGCTCGAGGAGACTGCTTCAGTCCATAGAGGAACTTTTTTAACCTGCAGACCTTGCCTACTGTCTGATTGGTGCCAAATCTTGGTGGTATCTCCATGTACACCTCCTCCACTAGATCTTCGTGAAGAAATGCATTCTTCACATCCAGTTGGTGTAGCTTCCATCCACCATTCGCTGTCAGAGAAATCAGAGTCCTGACAGTGCTCATCTTTGCAACTGGTGCAAAGGTCTCGTCATAGTCGATGCCGTACGTCTGACTGTATCCTTTGGCTACTAGTCGAGCTTTGTAGCGCTCAACCTGTCCATCTAGATTCTGCTTCACGGTAAAGACCCACTTGCATCCAACTGCTCTCTTCTCCTTTGGCAGTCTCACAAGCTCCCAAGTGTGGTTCTTCCCAGATCTCCCAACTCCTCGTGTATTGTCGCTTTCTACTTTGGATCGTTCTTGGCAACCTGCCAATTGTTAGGTACAGTAATACTATCCAAAGATGCTATAAATGCTCCATGATAAGAAGGGATATGGTCATAAGAAACAAACTGAGCAATATCCCAACCATATCTGTTTGGAGGATTTCCTGCATTGCTGTGAGTGGTCCTCCGTACAGATAGTGGTGTGGGAGGAGTAGAAGTAGGAGGAATGATATCTTGTGAAGGAGGGGGTATCACAACTTGCATGGGGGTTGGTGTCGGTGTCTCAGGAGTTGGGACGAACACAGGCAAGGGACTTGGCACTGGCACTGTCGGTACTGGTCCTGCAGTTTGCTTCTCTCTCCTGCTGTAGGTAAGTAACTCTCCCTGAGACGTAGGCCTAACACCTTCACCTTCTTGTCCCTTCTTCGTGCCTCCATGCCAAACTTCTAAATTGGTTACCACCAAGTTCTCCATCTCCCCCTCTCGCCTAATACTGCCAGTATTAGGCGTGTTGTGTGAAGTTCTGTCCTGGCGGTAGTATAGCTCATGCTCCCGAAAGTGGACATCCATACTGACAAACTTTTTCTTCTCTACTGGACTCCAGCACACATACCCCTTCTGGGTCGCCGAGTAGCCTAAGAAGATGCATTTAACCGCTCTAGGGTCAAGTTTCCCAACTGATGGCCTGTTGTCCTTCACAAAACACACACACCCAAACACCTTCAGTGGGAGTATCCCACTATTATTGCCTTGCAATACCTCACATGGGGACTTCCATCTGAGGACCTTCGAGGGCATCCTGTTGATGAGTTGAGCTGTTGTCAACACTGCATGCCCCTACAGACTCTGTGGGACATTCATGTCGATCATCATACTTCTTGCGACCTCCAAAAGGTGTCTATTTTTTCTTTCTGCAACTCCATTTTGTGCTGGTGTGTTTGCAGAGGTGGTCTGATGCTGTATTTCGTATGCTGACAGGTATTCTGCAAGCGTCCTATTGGTATACTCTGTTCCATTGTCAGACCTCAGTACCTTTACAACTGCTTTGTACTGAGTCTGGACATGCCTATAAAAATCCTGAAAATAAGCAGGTACATCATTCTTATTTTTTATCAAATATAACCAGGTAACACGAGAGGCACACTCAATGAAAGAAATAAAGTACTTATAACCATTCATAGTGTTAGTAGCACATGGACCCCAGACATCAGAATGTACTACCTCAAAAGCAAAAGTACTCCTATGATCCGTGCCAACATATGAGCTCCTAGTAAGTTTTCCTAACTCGCACGCATCACATACTAATTTTTTATTATTTATTTTTGCATAAATCTCTGGATACAACTTACTTAGAGTATCAAAGGAAGAATGTACCATCCTACGATGATGGAGTATCAAGGTATCCTCATTCCTCTGCTGCAGTCCTTCCATGCCAGCCTTCTCTGCCATAGATACCAATGCTGAGTCCAGTCCTTCTCGATCAAGGTACCACAGTCCCTCATGCCAAGTGCCAGTCCCAAGTCTTCGTCCTGTCCCTTTCTCCTGGAAGGTCACCTTAGGAATATCAAAAAAAATAATGCATTTAAGTTGGTGGATTATAGAACTAATGGACAAGAGACTGACTGGAAAGGATGGAGCATATAAAACATTGGATAATCTTACTGAACGTGTATAATTAACAGTACCCTTACCGACCACTGGCTGAAAAGTGCCATCAGCTGTCTGAATGCTGTCTGCTGATGCTAGGTGAGTGTAGGAAAAAACTCACTAGCATTTCCCGTCATATGCCGAGATGCTCCCGAGTCGATAATCCAGTCTGATGATTTAAGGGAAGAGATAGACGCAAGGGCAAGTGATTCGTCAGCACCTTCTGATGGATGGGCATACATGGCATCGTTGCCCCTAACAAAGAATGAGGTGGATGCCTCCTCTGTTCTACTCCTCATATTTTCCAGTGCCTGGTCCTCCACAGTAAAGGTGCCATCAGCTTCTCCGTTCCCTTCTGATATTAGGAGGTTCACCCGATAACCTCCTCGGCCGCCTCGTCTACCCCCTCGACTACGACCACGTCCTCCATTATATCCTCGTCCGCCGAACGGTCCTCGTCCACCACCTGAATCTTCCTCCCTAGGCGGTTTGGTACAAGCATACCGATGATGACCCATCTCCCCACAGTTGTAGCACTGCCGATTATGCTGCCAGGGCTCTCCCTTAGATCCTGTGTTTCCTAAGCTGGTGATCGCTAGTGCTGACTTTGCTTCGGGGGGACCACCTGTCCCGGCTTACAGCCTGATGCGTGTCTCCTCCTGGATCATGGCTGAGATAGCCTCCTCAAGGCTAGGGATCTTTGGTTGGGCTAGAAGTAGGGCCGTCCTCTGTGCGAAAGCTGCAGTCAGCCCTTTGAGGAACTTTATTGTCCTCTCCTGCAGACACACCTGTCTCTCCTTACACTTAAGGTCCCCGCAGCTCGTCCGATCTGAGAAGTGATCATAATCCAACCACAGATGCTCCAACTCCGTGGCATACTCCTGCACCGTCTTCTCTCCCTGTACGGTGTCATCAATCTCCTCCTTTATCTGGAAGACCCATAAGTTGTTCCCCACACCATCATAGGTCCTTCTCAACTTCTCCCACACATCTTTCACCATCTCAATACCGTCTACTGTGGCGACAATAGACTGAACTAAGGAGTTGAGAAGCCAAATGTAGATCACCATATGAGTGGACTTTCACTCATCGCGTCCTGTCGAGCCCTCGTTCGGCTCTGTCGCCTCACCCGTCAGGAACCCCTCCATGTTTTTTCCTACGAGGGTTCTTCTCACCCGTCGTGACCAACTCAGATAGGTGGCTGGTCCATCTAATTTTAGATCGATGGAGGAAAGCTTCAACTCCGGCGACGTTCGTGTCGTGTTCTCACCAGCCGACATCGTCAACAACTTCATCAATGTCGCAACCTCTGCAAAATCTAGCTTCTTGATGATCTCCTCCATCGATGCGTCGTCTATCCAATCACGTCACGTCCGCTCCACGACTCACGCTCGTCCTCGTCGTCCGCTCCTAGATCCGAACATGTCCCCCCTTTTTCCAGATCTAGGTATCCCTATTAGGCGCTGTATCGTGCTGGTACGGAGGAGGCGGCATCACACATGTCACAGCCACCGTCGCAGCAGTCGCAGCAGCCGCAGCAGTAGCGGGACGGGGCAGCAACAGCGAAGGGCGGCCTACGAAGGGCGAAGGGCGAAGGGCGGAGAAGGAAAAGAAGGGGGGGCGTGGAAGAGTTCGGTGGAGGAGATCTAGGAAATCCTCCTGTGGGTTTGTGGAAGCTTGGTGACGGCTAGGGTTTATGGAAACTTGGCTCTGATACCATGTTGAAATTAGTTGATTATTTTATTGATTGTCTCATTGGCATTATATAGCCTTACAGTCATTAATACAATGATCTCAATCATTATGACAATAATCTCATAATGGAATATCCTGTGACATATTCTGGCATCCCAAATATGTCCTCAGGATATTCCCATGTGCTTATACTATACTTAAATATGACACCCAACATACCATATCAACAGTTTTAATGTGTGTTATTCAACTTGTGCACTATGTTGTTATGTTTCTTGAATATATCTTTATGCCTAGGCCTTGTGCGAGCGTGCCTTACGCTTGCACAATATCATGTCCGGGGGACGATTATTGATTCTAGTAAATCGGGACGTGACACATTCCACTGAAATAGACACAACTGTCATAACTACTAGCAATTTTTCTACTGATAACATTATTAAAGTACTTTGAGGAGAGAGAGAGAGAGAGAGAGAGAGAGAGAGTCAGTACACTATTCCATAAGGATGCACATTTATGGGTTTTGCCCAAAGAAGCTTGCTCATGTGAGATGGCAGATTTGGCAAGGGAAGTTTTAGACAACTTCAGAGTTTATCATCAGAGGACCGAAGGAAGATCTTGTTGGACATTGCAAATGCTTTAGACAAGAATGAGAAATGGCTTCAAGATGAAAATGAGGCTGATGTCATTACTACTCAACAATATGTATATGAAAACTCACTAATATCTCGGTTGAATTTGAAGCATGGAGAGATATCAACCCTTTCAAATTCAATCCGCATAATTGCATACATGGAAAATCCTATAGGACTTGTTTTAAAGAAGACTGAGGTTGCAGATGGGCTGATCCTAGAGAAGAAATCATGCCCATGTTTTACTCATTGTATTTGAGTCACGCCCTGATGCTTGGGTTCAGATTGCATCTTTATTAGTTTGTATTAGAAATGGTGTTCTTTTGAAAGAGGAGGAAGGTGTTAAAAGATGAATACCAGCTAGAAGGTTTTGAAGTTATGGGAGCATATTATATGCTGAAGGTATGGGATCCAGGGAAAATAAGAACATATCATGCTATTTGCCTTCCAAAATTTGGGGAAATCTCAGTTTATGCAATGAAGGTGAGGCATAAGGGATCTTTTTATCAATTATCATATTTCATACCAGTCAAAAGATTTGCAGAAGCAAAATACTAGGATTCACACAAAGGTGTTGAAGATCCTAAACTTCAAGATGCTATCTTCATAGAGCTCGTTTTACCTATTTTATCAATTGCTAAGCGACATGAAGGTTATGAGACATTAGGGGATATTTGCTACTATCTAAGTGATACAATGCTCCTCCGAAGCCTTATACATGATAGTATTGGACCTAAAGGATGATTCAATAATTTTGTTTTAAAATAGCTAAACAAAAGACGAAAATATGATAAGTTGCTGAGGCTAGGAGAAGAATTCCAGGAAGAACTGATGAGAGTATGGGGTCCATTGATCAATTTTTTCAGTATCAGATACTCTTCGATTCAAAACAATGGACCCCCTAACATAAGATCAAGACCATTAATTTCTCCAAATCTATATTCTGGCATAGGATCATATGAGCAGCTTATTCAGCAATATCAACTCCCACAGAACCAGTCACAATTTGGTTTGCGACAGATTTATGTTGTCAGCCAATCGTACATGGATCAAAATCTGAAGTCTATGCAGGAGTCACAAACAACTCCTGATCAATTTTGTTTTGCTGGGTTTGTTAAGTATTATAAGGATGAATGGTCCAATTTTGATATCTCTATCTTTGGAGATTGATCCAACAACATTAGGACTAAACTTGAATGCTCCAAAAAATCTCCATAAGATATTCGCTTCACCATGGTCTGATGAACCTGCCAAAGGGGAACCTGAGTATAATATTCCATCTTGTTATTATTCCATGCCAGCACCTTGACTACCGGAAGGGCATTTTGAGAAATTTCATCTATCAACTTTGTTTTACATTTTACAGCATGCTAAAGGACGAGGCTCAATTGTTTTGCTTCTCATGCATTATATTCACGAGGATGGTTTTACCACAAAGAACAACAATTATGGTTTTCCAGAGTCGTAAAGCCTCTCATTAAGACAACTTATATGAGAGGTGGATATATCTTTGCTTTGATCCAAACACATGGGAAACAAATCAAAAAAAAATTGTGGTACAAAATGAAGCAGTTGAGACACCAATACTCCCTAAGATAGCCAGGGATATACGTTGTACATTGGGGTATCAGTTCACCAGTAGCAGCTTTCCAGTTCTCTAGCAGAGTTCACTAGAAGACATCAGTTTAATCACTGTCGCTGATATTAGTGGTACAATATTAATACAAGGAGTATCCTTATATTAACCTTGAGACAAGGTCAAAATAAGGGAGGGGTATTGATACAACCCCTGTATAACGACCCGCTCCGCATCAATGCGGATAGCCGATTCAAACGGCACAAGTGTAATGACCCGACCCGCTTTGCTCAGTGAGAAGACTTGCTTGAGACAAAGAATTTTTAGACTTGGCCCTTCAGGAGTTCAGACTTAGACTTTTAGAGGTTCGCTTGGAGTATCGCTCGACCGAGGCGAATCATCGCTAAGGTGGGTGGCTACGATGAATTTATCTTTGCTTAGCCATTACACTTAAAATATAGTTGATATATGCTAGTCTCAAGACGAATCACTCCTTGCATGCTAATAAAGAATACAATACATCTAGATAAGAGAATAATCTCATCTGATATATCTTTGCATAGAACATGGAAGTAGATCAGTTGAACGGAATGGTAGGCTCGCTTTACAATTCTTATAATTTTACCTCGTAGTGTTACTTTTGTTCCTTATATGTTCTTTGAAGTACATTGCTCCAAATGTCTTGAAATGCTCATCACATAGATATGGCCTCTGTACATAAGCACAACATAGATTCTGGTTAACTTACCTGTGGCAGAAGACTATCAAAATAGTCGTTCTAAGCCAAATAATAGAAATATAGAAAGTCTTCTAGACCGTTGTATCGCGAAGGCAACGCCCAAAATGGGAGCTGCAATAAGTAGTAAACCGTCAGCATAAACGGTGCATGTAAATAGAAATACACCAGATCATGAGATCTCTAAACGAGTAAAATGAATAATCATTGTGTCAAGTAGCTATGTTAATTCAAGGTCTTAAGATGTTGCATATAATAATAGTTTAGTGTTGATGGTCAATGGTCAATGGTCATGGACAATCTGTGCACATGCTTATGGTTCCTGCGGACGGTACGTTGGTCGCAACGGGGTCGATCCGAACTGGTCAGAAATATTTCAGATAGTCGTTTGCATCGGACGGAAAACCGTGTAGCGAGGCTCGCTACCTGGGTTGCATTCCACTTCCGTACCGAGACTATAACTAGTCCATGGCAACTTGTTAGGTCATAAGACCAAGTTTTTATCATTAGTATATTGCATACGTGACGGCAACCCGCATATGGGCTCGTAGGAACTTGTGGCAAGTAACGGATATACGGCACACTATGTGTACAGATCGTTTGTTGGACCAAGTAACCTGAAGCTTGAAACACATTTGAGTAGTCTGAGTAAAATATGCCTATACAAGTATAACATGCCGGTGTAAAATAAGTATAAGACATCTAAGTAATATGCACAACCTGATTCACAAAATGATATGAGTATTATAAATTGTGTATATCGTGCACCTGATTTAAAAATATGCTCATAGAATACATGTGTTCGTTATGCGACCGTTGGAATATATATATATATATATATATATATATATATATATATATATATATATATATATATGTTCATGCTTGGCTTAACTTGGTTTTATACTTGGATAATGGAAGGACAAATGGTAAGTTGGTAAGTATCGCCGTATTTCTTATATATCGCACGGCGCAATGCCACACAAGATAGGCTTTATATCTTATACATGAAATTGATTCTAAGGCAAGAATAACAAGATAACTTAAAAGTAGGTGCACAAAACTAATATAACGTGTTGGATTTATCGAGCGGACGAGAAGTCTCCCCACCAGTGCATTTATGTAATAATAACCCACCAGATTGCTTGCAGGGTGCGAAAGAACCTCGTTCGGTGCGGAATATCCCCTCGTGCGCGTTAAGGCATAGAGTTTGCTCTGGAGCCTTAGAGTGTTACGTCCGGAGCCGAAGCACATATACAGAAAATAATATTGGAACATCGCCTATGTATCATTTCAAGTTCTAAGCTATTTGGCACGCCTTTATTGTTTGAGAAAGAGAGAGAGTGAGCTTGAGCAACTTGTAATCTCGGCCTAGCGTCGCTTGTAACCTTATTCATTATCAATAAAGAGCTATTTTGTATTCATACTTGTGTTTATTCTATATTTTTGCTATATCAACTTGGTGAACTAGTTATCAACGGACGTTTCGGTATTTGCCTTGCGCGAGCGCAACTCTAGGCTCCTGCGACATCATGTCCCGATAGAAACGACCATCCCGCGGGAGCGCTGGTACGGTAATTCGTGCCTAGCAGGGACGGATGATTTCTGCGGGAGATCGGGGCATGACATATTGGTATCAGAGTATGGCCTTGCATCCTTGGACTTCTTATTGATTCTCTCAATTTTGAAATCTCGTTCGTAGGTTATGTTACATACGCTCTCTCTCAAAAGTTCCAACGGGATATTCCATACAATGAGTCTAAATATTTTTGAAAGGTGCATATGAATGATATGATTGCTTGATCGGGATTTTGATGCGAAGGCCTTTGTGCCAATCTGTATCAAACTTTATGGGAATAAACTTATGTTAGAATCTGCAAGCTATATATGAACCCGAATGCCTATACAAGAACACCAAGTGGGTTAGTGTGTGAGACAGAATATCATTCAGACGGTTGCCTATACACACAGCCTTTTTGTAAAACTCCTAATTCTAAAAACCGTATTAATTATTTAATTAATTTGTGGTAATTATTAGCTAATTAGAAGAAATAGAATTTATGGAATTTTTATTTTTAGGTGTTTGTGCAATAGGGGATTTATTGAGCAATTATAAATTTTTCTTAATTATTTTTATGTAGAAGACCCTATGGACAGTTGATAGATTAATTGTATGCTCTAAGATCAATTTCTAGAATTATATATATATATATATATATATATATATATATATATATATATATATATATATATATATATATATATATATATATATATATATATATAGTTTAATAGAAAGAATAATAGACGAAAAATAATTAGAAATAAAATTAGAAAAGAAATGAAAAGAAATAGAAAAAAAAGAATAAAGAAAAAAAAATGGATTTAAACCCTACCTATTATCAAACCCTACCCTACCCACTACAAACCCGCACCCACGTAGGCTTAGAAACCGCAGCAGTAGCGTAGCATTCGACCCCCCCTGCGCGTATGAGCCGACCTACCTCTTTCTCTCGATATATATAAGATAAATCCTAAAACCCTAACCCTAAATTCTTATCTCCCCCATCCACCCTGAGCCGCGCCGCCCAGCCTCGACACTAGAGCCGCCGCGCCGCCCAGCCAGCACCGCCGGAGCACCCGCGACCGCACGTTGCCGTTCGAGCGCCACGACAGAATTTAATCAATAGCGTACCCCTGTTCACGCTCCATTTTTTGTGCCACCGCTCGACCAAACTTGACCCCGTCTTCACCGGTACGTTCACGAATTAACTCCCTTCCATATCTGTGTGTTAGTTGACCTCGAACAGTGCGTAACCCTAGGCGAAAATAGGGACCAAGTTGACAAAAAAGATAACTTTTGGGATCGCAGAAAACTGAGATAACTACCTTTGTTTATGGACTCGTATCTCCCACCACAGAGATCCGAATTTGATTTTTTTGTTGGTATGCGAAAACCACATAACCTAGTTTATTTCCTGTCAAATATAATAATTTATTAGCTGCTGTATGTTAAATTAAATTAGGTAGAAAATCCTAAAAATATACTTTTTTCCAAATTCTAGAAATTGTAATATGGAGCATGCCCTGCCAAACGGGACCGCCCCGTCGTGTACCAAGTATACCGAAAGGTGCACACGGTATACCCAGACATGTGGGCTTTCGTAGAAATTGATTTGCACACATGTGCGCTTCAGAATCAGCCTGTATCCGTAAAAAATCTCCGTATCATAATTTTTGTAAAAACCCTGTGCATTTAGTGCACGCTCGTCAGAATGCGACAAAACTTATGCCACTAGATTCGTGGTATCGCGCTGGTCCTATGACCCAAATTTTATGCAATTCTAAGATAGTTGACCAAGCCGCCTATTTGCGGGCCCCACGGTTGATTTTTTGGGCGAAATTGTGTTCGGCTCACTGGAATCCACATTTGGACATACTGTTGAGTTCGTACTAACTTTTAGAGTTCGTTTGACCTATAATTTGTTCCATTTAGAGATCTTTACCCTTGGCACGCTTTTTGATTCAAAGTGGGCCACATGTGGACCCCGCTTTGACCCGAAATTACCGTTTTGCACCTGTGTCCAAATTGGACGAAAGGGTAGTATTTTCTAGCTATCTCACTTATTCTAGGAACTTTGGTGATATTTATTTCAGCATCCGGAGACGTTCATTCTGAGGCCGTAGCTTCTGATCTTGTGTGCTTAACTCCTGGACATTACACTTTGCAGCTTTCTTACCAGACAAGATACCTTGCCAAATTGCTTACAGTACTTTGCATGCTTATTATATTTTTGTATATTTATTGCATTATTGTATATTTATTGCATGTGTAGTTTCTTCAGTTATTACTATATATTAGATATGTTGACACAAACTTGACACTTAGTATCATAGATGACAATCAGTAGGTGTATGGGCTATAACCACACTGGTGAACCGTAGTAACTAGCACGCACTAGGGTAGTCATGTCAGATGGTCTCTACCCCCGTGGTATGTCGATTGATGGAGTCACGAGGGTCGCTACCCCCGCGGTATGTCGGCTGATGATGTTCTAGACGGGTGTGTAAATTGTGAGGCTTAGATCGAGTAGTCTACCCTTACCCATACGTTGAAAAGTTGTCCTTATTTGCATTTCATATAGTTGTCTTGTATAGCATACTTATATATTTTCAAACATTATGCATGTTTATTGTATTCAAATTGGCTTGCTTCTATGTATCTTGTTACGTCCCTCTGAGGACCTGGTCCCTTTCCAGGTGTAGATGTTCATGACTATTCGCAGGAGCACGGATCAGGACTTACTACTTATCTCTTATGAGGAGGTCTTACCTTCGGAGCATCTTTGATTATCTCTAGCGATGGATCACTTCGCTGATACCTTTATATCATCATCTTATTTATATTGGAGATTTACCCTTCTCCCTCATTTTAGTATTGATATAGTCATTGGTAGTAGATTTGTCTCCACTCGACTATTAGTTTATGGATTATTCAGATTCTTTATTTTAGTCTAGTTATTTATTTTTTGTGACTTATTGTGTGGATGAGATTAGTATTTCCTGTGACTTGTGATAGTATATATACCACATGTGAGTTTTATTCATATTACAGCGTACGTGTGTATTATGGTATCCATATATTGGAGTTGCCATATACACACGGCTGGCATGCTTACGTGTTCCTAGTCCTTCGTATTTTGGGACTGGGGTGTGACATATTTTTGTGGTGGCCCATGCAGGTCGAGAGCATATTATCTCGGTTACGTTACTGTACCGGGCAAGCCTGCGCATAGGATTAGAATATAGGATCTCATCCACTTATTTAATCACCTTCCTTGATTTGTTTTGCATTCTCATTTGATTGCTTGCATTACATCTTGCTTGATCCTTTCTCAACGTCAATCTTCTCTCGTGCTTGGTAGAGGTTAGAAAGATAACTTGTACTAGGTATATACACTCTAGTATTCAATAATACTATTAGTTAAAAAAAATTTAAGTTTGATAGTATGCCTTATAACCTAGTATTACATAGTCCTTCTGACCAAGTAATGAAGTATAAATGAATGACACCAACTATAGGCTTGCATAAAAAGATATTGTTTAACCAGACTTTAGAACTTAGAGGCCCATACACCTATTTGGTCGACTAGAGACCTTGACAAGGAGTTATTATAAAAACTGTAGAGGCACAACACCGATCTTCTTGGTGAACTTAGATTAATCTGTACCCTCCTCCATCATAATCAAGCGTACTTATATTTCTACTACCTCGACTTATGCTGCTATTATAGCCTAGTTTTGCAAGCTTATTCTTTTATTGAGCTTGTTCATGACATATATATTATTGGGGGCCCACACTAATACATTATCTAAATCAGAATCGATATATTATGGTCTGATCAACCGTAGTGCACTTGGTTCACTCTTTGTATCACTATTTTATGTGGATTGATATATAGTTGACTCAACTTGTTAGACAAATATACTTGCCCTCTAGACTGGTCAGAGCATATCATGTCAGGTACATAACTGTTCTGATATGAATATGCGAATATAAATTTACCAAAATAAGGTTTCAATCCACAACTGCCTTGGCAACTCCCCTTTCGAATTCTCTAACCCCTTTGAATCCCGTACTTGTATTCTATCATCTCATCCTTGAAATCCTTTATTGTTGTTTTCTTTCTTCCCCTATTTCGAAAAGATGAACGTTCGTGCTTAGTATAAGTTTGATATACGAATAGTACTAGATATACCCCATAGGCCAGGCACTCATGATGACAAATAAGGAGCGCAGGCACAGGAAGTCGTAAATACAGGTACGACCTTAGTTATATGTGTCATTTTATACTCATGACCCATATTATGACACGGGATCTTAGGTACATAGCAGACGTAGAATTATATAGGTGATAGTTTAGCAGTTATGAGGATGTATTGATATTCTACCCAGATGGCATACACGCAATACTAATAGATGTCACGCGTAGCAGTAGTAGTATTCTCTTCCTATCACCATCTCGCCCCCTTGGGTGGCTCATCTTCTCTTCCACCTCCATACCTTATATCGTGCTTAACTCTTCCTATCATAGCCGTATCTTTCGTGCCATTAGGAATTATTTGGATTACTTCGACCCCACCCTTAGTTTTGTTAGTTAAAACGTAAAATGTGTTAGTAATGATTAATAACTAAAGGATGATTTCTTAATAATAACCCTTATGTATATGTCTTATAGCAATATCTGTATCCTCTTATTATTTATAAAAAAAATATGTATAGCATCCCTTAGGCTAATAGAAATTTGTTAGACTGTTTGAATTAGTTCATAATTCCAATAGTTTTATAAAGATTAGTCAAGACCTAAAGTGTTGTCCTAAAACTTAGACTATGCCTAGGAAAGAGTTGAAGGCACTTGTTACGAAATGACAACTATGACAAATCGCTGGCAAAGTAGCGACAGCTACAGCTAGACCGTTGTAGTAGAGTAGTCGAAGTATTTGCAGACATATTGGTCAGGTGGCATGGTAGTATTAGACTACAATACTTGACGGTTACAAAGAAAAATCATGGTAGTGAGATTCAAGACAAGTACCCCATGATTCTCGACCCAATAAATAAATTTGTCTTACAACCTAGACAATAGCTTAAGAGACTGTGACTACTAGTAGAACTCTTGTAAGTTGGGTAGTATAGATGAGTTAGAAATAGAATAATGTATGGACAATAAATGAGAAAGTGTTAGAATGGCAGACCGTGACTTTAGGAAGCACTGCTAGATAGCAAAGTAGTAGCTATAGTGATTATTATGAATATGGTTTAGTGTCAATTTCGAGGACAAAATTTTTGTAAGTTGGGTAGAATGTAAAACCCCTAATTCTAAAAATCGTATTAATTATTTAATTGATTTGTAGTAATTATTAGCTAATTAGAAGAAATAGAATTTATGATATTTTTATTTTTAGGTGTTTGTGCAGTAGGAAATTTATTGAGCAATTATAGATTTTTCTTAATTATTTTCATGTAGGAGACCCTATGGACAGTTAATAGATTAATTATATGCTCTAATATCAATTTCTAGAATTATATATATATATATATATATATATATATATATATATATATATATATATATATATATATAGTTTAATAGAAAGAATAATAGAATAAAAAGAATTAGAAATAAAATTAGAAAATAAATAAAAAGAAATAGAAAAAAAAGAATAAAGAAAAAAATGGATTTAAACCCGACCCATTATCAAACCCTACCTTACCCACTAAACACCCACACCCGCGTAGGCTTAGAAACCACACAGCAGCATAGCATTCGAACCTTCCCCCCCCCCCCCCCCGCGCGTGTGAGTCGACCTACCTCTTTCTCTCTATATATATAAGATAAATCCCAAAACCCTAACCCTAAATTCTTATCTCCCCTATCCACCCTGAGCCGTGCCGCCCAGCCTCGACACTAAAGCCGCCACGCCGCCCAGCCAGCACCGCCGGAGTACCCGCGACTGCACGTCACCGTTCGAGCGCCGCGACAGAATTTGATCAACAGCGTACCCCTGTTCACGCTCCATTTTTCGTGCCACCGCTCGACCAAACTCGACCCCGTCTTCACCGGTATATTCACAACTTAACCCCCTTCCATATCTATGTGTTGGTTGACCTCGAACAACGCGTAACCCTAGGCAAAAATAGCGACCAAGATGGCAAAAAATGACAGCTTTTGGGATCGCAGAAAACTGTGATAACTACCTATGTTCACGGACTCGTATCTCCCACCACAGAGATCCGAATTCAATTTTTCTTGTTGGTATGCGAAGACCACCTAACTTAGTTTATTTTCTGTTAAATACAATAATTTATTAGCTGCTGTATGTTAAATTAAATTAGGTAGAAAATTCCGAAAACGTATTTTTTTTCTAAATTCTAGAAATTGTGATGCGGAGCACGCTAGCCAAACGGGACTGCCCCATCGTGTACCAACTGTACCAAAAGGTGCGCACGGTATACCCAGACGTGTGGGCTTTCGCAAAAACTAATTTGCACGCGTGTGCGCGTCTGAATCAGCCCGTATCCGCAAAAAAATTCCGTATCACAACTTTTGCAAAAACCCTGCGCATTTAGTACACGCTCGTCAGAACGCGACGAAACTTATGCCACTAGACTCGTGGTATCGCGCTGGTCCTATGAACCAATTTCACGCAATTATGAGACAGTTGACCAAGCCGCCTATTTGCGAGCCCTATGATTGACTTTTTGGTCGAAATTGTGTTCGGCTCATCGAAATCCACATTTGGACATACCGTTGAGTTCGTACTGACTTTTAGAGTTCGTTTGACTTATAATTTATTCCATTAAGAGACTTTTACCCTTGACACACTTTTCGATGCAAAGTGGGCCACATGTGGACCCCGCTTTGATCCAAAATTATCGTTTTGCCCCTGTGTCTAAATTGGACGAAAGGGTAGTATTTTCTAGCTATCTTGGTTATTCTGGGAACGTTGGTGATATTTTTTTCAGCATCCGGAGACGTTCATTCTGAGGCCGTAGCTTCTGATCATGTGTGCTTGACTCCTGGACGTTATACTTTGCAGCTTTCTTACCAGGCAAGATACCTTGCCAAATTGCTTATAATACTTTGCATGCTTATTATATTTATGTATATTTATTACATTATTGTATATTTATTACATGTGTAGTTTCTTCAGTCATTACTATATATTAGATATGTTGACACACACTTGACACTTAGTATCATAGAGGACAATCAGTAGGCGTATGGGCCATAACCACTCTGGTGAACCGTAGTAACTAGCACGCACTAGGGTAGTCATGTCCGATGGTCGCTACCCCCACGGTATGTCGATTGATGGAGTCAAGAGGGTCGCTACCCCCGCGATATATCGGCTGATGATGTTCTAGACGGGTGTGTGAGTTGTGAGGCTTAGATCGAGTAGTCTACCCTTGCCCATATGTCGAAAAGTTGTCCTCATTTGTATTTCATATAGTTGTCTTATACAGCATACTTATATATTTTCAAACATTATACATGTTTACTGTATTTAAATTGGCTTGCTTCTATGTATCTTGTTACGTCCATCTTAGGACCTGGTCCCTTTCGAGGTGTAGATGTTCATGACTATTCGCAGCAGCACGGATCAGGACTTACTACTTATCTCTTCAGAGGAGGTCATACTTTTGGAGCATCTTTGATTATCTCTAGCGATGGATCGCTTCGCTGATACCTTTATATCATCATCTTATTTATATTGGAGATTTATCCTTCTCCCTCATTTTAGTATTGATATAGTCATTGGTAGTGGTTTTGTCTCCACCCGACTATTAGTTTGTGGATTATTTAGACTCTTATTTTAGTTTAGTTATTTATTTTATGTGACTTATTATGTGGATGAGATTAGTATTTTCTGTGACTTGTGATAGTATATATACCACATGTGAGTTTTACTCATATTATAGCGTACGTGTGTATTATGGTATCCATATATTGGAGTTGTCATATACACACGGCTGTCATGCTTACGTGTTCCTAGTCCTTCATATTTTGGGACTGGGGCGTGACACTTTCGGCTAAGTTGTGTTGAATACCATGCGCCCAGACCCTTGGTGCTAGTGAGTTACAAGCAAGATTTGGGTATCGTTCGAATAAGAATAAAGTTGGACTTAGAAGAGAAATCGATAGAGACGTTATTGGAGTACCGCTAAGGAGAATAAAGGAAACCATGTATGGATTTTGAGATATAGTTAGAATGGTTATTCATAGCGATAAGTTATGATTCAAAACATAGTTTATATGGAGGACTATCGATAGAGATACATACGATACTAAGATCGTTAAGGCAGCGAATATGGACTGTGCTGGAGTTCTAAGAAATGAATTGATATGAGTGAATTACACAAACATGATGCAGGAGTTAATAAGATGACTCAATTTTTGAGTGCTGTATTCGATAGTCTCAGGATCGAGTAAGCGAATTAAGAATAAAAATAAGCTATAAAGATTCATAGAGTATAGCTCGAATCTTGAGGGGTGTATTGGTCGACTTAGAAATGTTCGAACGAATCGTGGGTTTCGGGGTATTAAACGGGTCTAGCAGCAACAAAGTAATTGTGCGAAGCCTTAGTATAAATAAGGCCTAGAAAGTAAGCAAATTCAAAATAATCATACATAATTTGATTCGAACAAGTTAGAATGAGTTGAACATGCGATTAGGCTTACATCGAATAGGAATAAAGAGTACTTGGAATTGATATCATGGTCGAAAAACTTAGTGGATCATACGAGCAATTTTAAATTGAATCAAACGAATTAAAACTTGAGTTAAGATAGAATAATCGGGGATGCGAACGGAGTTAGTGAAATTAGAATATGGCGCGAACGAATGGTAGGGCGCATGGAAAATTTGGATTTGAGTAGGATATCGCTCGATAGAGTTCGGTCTGAGTACGAATGCTACAATTTCAAATTTGGGAGACTTTATATCATATCAATGGTTGGAAGATAGCATGGATTGATGCAAGTTAGAAAATCTTGGTTCAATGATTAAGGTAGGCGATAATGGATTTAATCTTGACTTGGACGAACAATCTTGAGTCAAGTTTATAGGTAACACTCGACATCAGGCCCAGACAAGATCAATTATTCCGTGGGAGCGCTGGCTTGGTAATTTTACGTTCGATGGGGATGATCGAACTCGTAGGGACATGTTCGAAGATTTTACAAAAAAAATCGATAAAATGGAACGTATCGAAAGTAAATAGACTTGGGTTTAGGATTTGAAACTTAGTTGTTTGAGGAATGCTAGAAGTAGACTATGGATTTATCAAACTGAAACGTTGAAGTTAGATGAATTTGCTAGACTAATTATAATTACGGCATGAATGGACATGACTTGATGGATAAGTATATATAACTTGGATGGAACAAAGTAAAATGATAAGGTGTCTCGATCATTTCAATGATAACCATATTGTTCGACGTTCTTGTCTTGTGCGAGCATAACTCTATGCTCGTACATACATCACGTCCGGATTATGACGTTATCCCGCAGGAGCGTTGGCGTAGTGATTTAACGTCCTACGGGGATGATTGAACTTGTGGAAGACCAGAGCGTGATAATTAAAGGATTGTCTTGACTTGTGGTTCGACACGATAAGACGAGATTTTGGATACAAATGAATAAAAGTATTTTGAGGAGTTAGTCTAGAACGTGAAGTAAGATATGCTCGATGTTTTAGTGAATGGATACGTGAATTATGTTGTACGACTTTGAAATTGCGATTGAGATCGAAGAGGTAGAAATCGAATCATGACTTGGTGGTCTAGACTTAGAAAAGATTGGACATATGGATCCTATCATGTGTTTAAGGAGATTAACTATACAAATAGTTAGGTTGGACATGCGACATGGACATATCGTAAATTTGGTTGAACGGACATGTTGATATAATATGATGATCTGTGCTCGATGATAAAAAAATTGAGTAAAATGAGCTTGGGTAGAATACCCTGTGCGAAAGAACAATAGTTTGACCTTAGGGTATTTGGGGCGAGCTTCGTGCAACGCGATTGCACGATGAGTCACAAACTCGAACTGTAACTATGGCCTTGTGAGCTGACCCAATGACTTGAGTTGAAATGGAGTGGCTGACTTCAGAGTATCGTTCGAAAAAATGATAGAACTAGGGCAACGAGACTTAGAGTTAGGACTTGAAACAGGAAGTGTATGCTAGCAACGTTGGCGTTGAAACGAACGTAATGGAAGATAGGACTTGAGTGATAATCAATTTGGTTGGATAAGTTATACGATGGCGAGGAATAAGATGGTACTAGAGAATTGTCGGACGAAACTCTTAGGATTGGAATTGGTGATATTCAAGATAAGTTGGCATAACAAGTTAAATCGTTGCTTGGAAGAGGTGCGTTGATAGTAATGCAATACTTGAATTTGGGTGAGATTGGAGTAGACGATAACTAAAATGAACCAGAGTTCAGTTATTCGAGTAGCGAAGCGATCGATGATTTGAAAGATTTTTACGAGTAGCTTGTCCGACTTAGCTGTCATTAATCTTGGTTAAAATACACATATTTGGGGGATGCCTTGAATATGGGTACGATCCAGACTTAGCGATATATATAACTCGAATGTAGTTGCAAATAAAAATATTTGGATTCGCATGGACGAGTATGGGAACCGAAGTAAGATTGCCTCAGTACTAGATCATCATTCGTAATGGATTATACCATACTCCGGGTTAAGCGATATATGTTTCACGCTAAGTCGCAGTAAAGACCGAGTCAAAAGTTGGATTGAAAGATAGAGTCATTCAATGAGGCAGACCCCGCACGCACGTGACACAGAATGAGAAGTGAGTAGGAAATTATGTTCGAACGGATCTAATGATACAAATTGATATAGTTTAGTTTGATTTGATAGTGTGCGATAGAAAGATTTGAGCTCAGGAATTCTCAAGGAAGAGACTTGTTTCGAGTGGTGTATAATGTAACAACCCGCTCTGCATCAATGCAGATAGCCAATTCAAACGGCACAAGTGCGATGACCCGACATGCTTTGCTCAGCGAGAAGACTTGCTTGAGGTAAAGGATTTTCAGACTTGTCCCTTCAGAGTTCAGACTTAGACTTTCAGAGGCTCGCTTGCAGTATCGCTCGACCGAGCTGAATCATCGCTAAGGTGGGTGGCTACGATGAACTTGTCTTTGCTTAGCCAGTACACTTAAAATATTTATGATATATGCTAGTCACTAAACGAATCACCCCTTGCATGCTAGTAAAGAATATAACATATCTAGCTAAAGGAATAATCCTATCTGATATATCTTTGCATATAACATGGAAGTAGATCGGTTGAACGGAATGGTAGGCTCGCTTTGCAGTTCTTATAATTTTACCTCGTAGTGTTACTTTTGTTCCTTATATGTTCTTTAAAGTATATTGCTCCATATGTCTTAAAATGCTCATCACATAGACACGACCTCGGTACTGTAAACCCCCTCGATTTATTCTATAGATAGTCAGGTTTAGATTTGAAATTTTTTGGATTTAGTAGTAGATGTTGAGGTTTAGAGTGGAGTTAATTTGACTGTTATTTTAATTCATTTAATTAAAACCCTTGGCGCGCCCTATCATTGTTTAATTTTTTGGAGCCCAATATCAGCCCAAATTCCATCCTGGATTATTGTACTTCAGACCTGACCCGCCAAATTAGGCACTGGACTTTTCTGTCACTCAAAATCAGATTTTTGTTCTGCTCTAAATTAATTGCACAAATTTTCGAAACAGTAATCCATATTTAATTCCGTGTCGGACACCTGTGTCGTTACCCTCAATTTTGAGATACCAACTTAACCCGTTGAGCCGGACCAACTAAAGGGTCCAAGACTGACTCCAAGCCCCCACCATTTTTGACCTTGTGTCATTTTCAAATTTTGACCCCAAGTGCCCCCATTTAATTTAAAAGCACGGGACACTTTAATTCTATTTTAATCGAAGATACCGATTTTGCCTAATCCTATTTTAATCCCCAATTAATTCCGATGGCCATTAAATTAAACCCGTACCAAACACCCAATATCCCCTCACCATGCAAATCATCAAACACAATTTTTTCTACAATTTTTGCGTTATTTCATATGTTTGTGCAATTACGCAAATTTAAGGGGCTTAATTATAATTATGGAATTAGGTATCCTCACCTTATTAGCCATGGTTAAATGGAGAAGCCCCCTCTCCTTTGATTGGTCAAGCCCATCCCCTATTTCTCTCTCCTTTGTATGAGTAATCCTTCATGTTAGATCCTAGCCCCTCATTCAAATGAGGATTTGATCATGACCACCCACTACCCATCACCTTTCCTTATTTAATATCACCATCACCACTCTTCCCCCAAGGCCGGCCCTAATCCCAATACATGGAGAACCCCACCCTCTCTCTCCTCCCTCCTTCTCCATTCATATGTAACCTTCTTTCCATATTTTTTTTCTTCTTCTTACATTCTTCTTCTTCATCCTTCCTTCTTCCTAAGAAGTCCCCATCCGGCCGGCCGACCAACTCGCTCCGGCCGAGCTGCTGCGCCCCCGTGAGCCGGCCACCGACCGGAGCTGCTGTCGAACCGACCTCTCTCCCGACCGTTTCCTCGACCCGACCGGAGCTGCTGTCGAACCGACCTCTCTCTCGACCGTTTCCTCGACCCGACCGGAGCTGCTGTCGAACCGACCGGAGCTGCTGTCGAACCGACCTCTCTCCCGACCGTTTCCTCGACCCGACCGAGCTGCCGCTCTGACCGAGCCAGCCTCCGCGAGCCGCTGTATCGACGACACTGCTGATCCCCTCCGGCCAACCGAACTGATGCTCCACTGCAGGTCTCCGGCCAACCTCCACCCTGATCCACCCGGCCGACTGTAAGATCTTTCCACCGGATCTTAACTATTCACATCGACTGCCATTATTCTCCAGCGGCCTCGGCAGCATAGCTCCGGCCAGGCCTCTCCGTCCACGACCCATCACCAACCTCCATTCACTCCAGCGAGCATCGCTACAAGCCAACTGATGTGCAACCGCACCACCCTCGACGGCCACGAGCCCGGCCTGCCGTACACTCCACCACCAGCATCTCCATTTTCGGCTGCCCCACCGTGACGCCAAGGTGAAACACTTCTTTTCCCCCCTCTCCATACATTTGTATATTGTTGGTGTAAAATTTTAGTGTAGTATATTTGATCTTGTGATTTAATGAGGGAAGTTTAAAGCTTAATGATTGAGTTTGGAGTTTGAATAATAGGTGAGATCTTGGGGTTTATTACGGGATGTAATATGCAGTTCATGGATGTAAAGGTTATGGATTAAGTTAGGGTTATGAATGCTAGGTAAAGGATTTTAGGTTTCTTTTATTTAATTCATACATATTGTTTATTGACGACGAGCAGTTTTAAATGGTTGTGAAAATGATATTTTGATACTAATAACAGGGAATATTACGGAGGTGCAGAGTTAAGTATCGCAGAATACCGTCGTGATATCAAGCATTGGGTGATGTTGGGAGGAAATATTTAATGATGAATATTGGAGGAGTAGCTACTGACGGTGATTATAACCGAGGGTTTAAGAAATTATTAATAACCTTTTACTCCAAGATAATTATTTTGTTTGAGGATGATGTGTAATGTACATGGTAATGACTGTGAAGACCAGGGTGAATGTGATTTAGGTTAATGATGACTAAGGCCAATAATGATTAAGGTGAATATGGATTAAAATGACTTGAGATTAGGGTTTAATGGTGAACTTGGGGTTTATTCGTCATCAGTATATTAAAATGGATTTAAATGATAGACATTGAGATTTAGGGTTTAACCTATTTATTTATGTGCATGGTAATCTGTATGGATGAGCAGTGATTGTGGGTGAAATGATACTGAGGGTGGAGGAAGACCTAATATTTAATAAGTAAATACTGTCAGGGATTGAGCATACCTGGACTACGGAACCATGTGATGAATATAGTAAGAATGAGGATTGGTTGAGGAGAGTGTACAGATGACTAGTTGATTGCTGTATCGTACCGATAGTCAATCGGGGTCAACCCCCTAGCGACTTGTCCCTGTGAGTCGTAGCTGAGACTGAGTCTAGGTGTAGATGTGTGTCACATCCCTGCTTGACGTAGAATAGATTATTGATTTTGGTTTGTATCTATCTCTAGGTACTGCGGGACCTGAGGACTTGGACGTGGTACCGGATCCCCGTCTTAGCAGCCGCACGCAGGCAAGTGTACCTTGCCATCCTGTATTTCAGTTTACAGATATTTATTATTTCGTTATTTATATTGTGCACGTTTTTATGTTGACGTTCGATACCTCGCGTCCGAATCACAACCGGGTGCTGACGTTCGTCGTAACGTCTTAGAATAATTGTTAGATGCTTGTAGTACCTTGATGCACGTACCTGAGTACATCGACACCCCAGGACACACTCATACACTGTGATCATACCAGATTCATGTATCCTGATACTGACATCATGACCAGAGACTGGGATGACCTTAGGGTCGCGTCTGTTGAGTTACTTCCGTGAGTCGAGACGGTTAGATAGAGGTTCAGGTTCAGTGCACCATCGTTGACCGCTTAGGAAGGGGAAGACAGTTACTAGACTCTTGGGCTCCTCTGCACGCGCTTATATATGTATATGTAGTGATCCAGTATTCTGGAGTAGTTGTAACACCCGTGTGTCTCTGTGCTCGGAGCTACGGTACGTCCCGTGTGTCTCTGTGTTCGGAGCTACGGTTTTTTTTGTACAGCCCACGCGTCGAACATTGTCTTTAAACTGTGTCACACTAGTTGGTTATGATAGAGTACCCTGTCGTACACTTATATTTTCTGTTTACTTGGCATGTTCTATTTTTTTACCTTGTTACGTCCCTCTGAGGACCTGGTTCCCTGCCAGTTTTGCAGCATAGATGATTACGGAGCATTTGTAGCTGCTGTTGGAGTTGCATGTCTTGCGGGCACTGTACCAGGTACTCATATTATTTCTACCAGCATTATGGTTATTTTACATTGATTATTCATCTGCTGTTGTAGCCTAGTTTTTATAGACTCATACTTCTTCTCGAGTCTATTCGATTTAGTGTGTTATTGGGCGGCCGATTCTAGCACATATAGCTCTTTCTTGTATACTTTTGTACATTGTGGATTGAGACATAGAGGTTTACATTTATGGAATATCTAGATAGTGCCCTTTATATTACAGCTTATACGTATTCGAGTCAGACCAGAGTCTGGTCGAATGCGTAGCTGGCGTATTACGTATTCCTTGTCCTACGTATTTTGGGACTGGGGCGTGACATATTTTTGTGGTGGCCCATTGTAAACCCCTGATTTTTCCTAATTATTAAATCTGGGATTTTTCCCAAATTTCTGGAATTTTTTCGGGAATTTTCTGTAATTAAATTCAAGGTTTTCAATTAATAAAGGATTTTTATTAATTAATAAATAATATTAAAATATCATGAAAATAACATTTTTGGGTGTAAAATAGAAAACTGGACTTGGGGTAATTTTCTGGGATTTTATTGGGCCTCAGACCTATTTTAAAAGCCTAAAAACTATTTTTATAATTACTTAATTATTTCTGTTATTATATATTTATTATTATTATTATTATTATTATTATTATTATTATTGTTTTATTATTATCGATTTTTGGTTTTGGGCCCGGCCCAGTGGGCCGAGCCCAGTTGCTGCGAGCCCAGCCCGCTCCCCCGGGTCGGGTCGGGTCGGCCCGCCGCCCGACCCGCACCCGCTAGCCCGCCCCTGTCACCCGGTCTCCCCCACGACTCTGCGATCCCGCCGCCGGCGCCGGAAAACGCGCGCGTCCACGCCCCCCACGTCCGCCTCCTCCTTCGACGGCCACGTCTACCCCGGCTGAGCTCCCTCGACCCTATTTATGGACCGCCCCCTCCGCCTCTTCCTTTCCCCCGAGAAAAACCCTAACCCTAGATCCACTTCTCCGGCGAGGCCGACCTCCGGCGAGCCCCGTCCACCGATCCCGACCGCCTCCTGCACCGCGCGAGGCCCCCAGACCCGCCGTCGACCTCCTCCTCTCCCCTTTCCTTCTCCTCCCCAGGCGGCCAGCTTCCCCGAGCCCCGGACACGGCGGCAGGACGCGGGACGCAGCCCGAACGCCCTGGACACGCGTCCAGGACACGGTACGGACACAGAATCGCATATCGGACTCAAATACCCCGATCCCGAGTCCGAGGCCTCCCCTCGGTGCTCCTCCATCAGTTTCCCGGTAGGTGCCCCTTTCTGAACGCACTGTCCCTTCCAAAACCGCTACCCTGTCCGACCGGGACTGACAGAATAAAGCTCTGTCAATCCCGGGATAGCTTAGAATTTGGTAGTTTATAGTTAATTAGTAGATTAAGGATTTTAGTCTTGATTGTTAACTAATTTACGATTTAATACAACGATCCTCACTACGTATATTAATCTTATATATATAATAAAATAAAAACCTTATTAAAATATTACGTAAATTAGTAATTATTTAATAGATAATTTCTGAAATGATTTTAGTATTTAAATGCTAATTAGTAATTATTTAATAGATAATTTCCGAAAGGATTTTTAGTATTTAAATACTAATTAGTAACCATTTAATATATAATTCTGAAATGATTTTCAGTATTCAAAATATAATATGTTAGTATTTAAATAGGTTTTCCAAATATTATTTCTCTTATAAATTAATTGCTAAAAACAAACGATATTATTTTTATTAAAATCGTTCTTTCCTATTATCCTATCAGAAACAAAACGACATTTTACCATAAAATATTTTTCTACGATAAAATAAATAAAGTTTTATTATTATTAAAAAGGGTTTTGTTTTACTAAATCACTAATAATAATTATTATTATTATTTTAATCGATCGTTGGATTTAAATCATTAACTTAGTTAACTAATCAAGACAGATTAAAACCCTTTGTTTAATTCTAAAATCAGATTATTAATAATTGTAGGTCCCTGTAACTAAGGTTGAGACCGTCGCGACATCTCACCCGCGTCACCAACCAACTCCAGGCAAGTTTCATATAATTCAAAACCGGTATTTTAGTTGTAATTAAATACGTTGCATGTCATATAGATATATTGGGACGACACTTGACTTCACGGAACCGACTGATTGACTGATTGATTGACTCATTGACTCATTGACTATTGCCTTGGGAACTGGGGAGAAAAGTTAGCACCCGTGGTCAAAGCCCCCTTATTGCCTCATTGTGGATAGCTGAAGTCCAACCTCACTGGACTGACGCCGCACCGTGTTCACGCGAACACAGATTGCCTCCAACCCCAGCCGGCCACGGGATGCTACCTTTCTCAAAACACTTTAGTGATTGTAGTTTGTCGTCATTGCTTCATCGACATTTACTGTTCTTGTCTCATATTTGTTGCATACAAAAATATAAATATTGTTCAAAACTATTTCATTGCATCATTTTAATTATTATTAAGATGCTGGAATTGGATATATGTTCTTGCTCCCTCCTGACTGGAGATTAACAATTTTAGGTGATTGCGGTGACGATGATGAGTATGATACCTTTTATGGTCCGGACCAGAGTACTGAAGCCCTAGCGGAACCTAGCCAGGAGGCCGATGTTTAGTTGTTCCCCTTTTATTTCCAAATTGTAATAATCAGGTTTGAAGTAATAACCCTGGACCATGTTTTGTTTGATCTTTGATTGTAAATGAATATTTCTCTTCCTGACTTAGCAATAAAATATTGAATTTCCTTCATGTATTCTGGATGTCTGTGTGTTACTACGGATTGATACAGCTTACTGCCGCCGTCTCACAACGGTGCAGGCTGGGCATGATCCGACTGGACCCAGATTATTGGGATCGGGTCGTGACATGTTTTCAGTGGTGGCCCATGCAGGTCTAGTTTACAACCTTTGGTCTAGTCAACTTAGGCTAGCCAAACCAACCGACTTGCCTTTGACTTTAGGTCTAGTATGACTTTAGGAAAACAGACTCTAGAAACAATTAGAACACTTAGAATTCTTGAGAAAATTTCAATCTGTCACATCATAGGACCAAATTCTTCTATCTATACATATGTACAATTATTTTTGCTTGCTTATAGAACATAGGTTACATTGCTTATGCTTGCTTCCTAAACCTTCCAGAAGATGGCACGAGGGAAGACAACCCGTTCCGGCCCAGCCGAAGAAGAGGCTTCGTCTTCTGAGCACACCCCGAATCAAGCTCAGTCCGACCCCTCTCCGTTGCAGCTCACAGATCGCCCCCATGCTGCAAGAGCTCCCCGAGCTGCCTACACTTCAGTAGTGCATGCAGCTCCACCCATTCCTCCCAGGACCACATCGATTCCAGCCGATGTGACTCCTCCTGTTGCACCACCTGTGCCAGTGGACCCCGCTGAACTCGTAGGCCTGCTACGAGGAGTTCTTGAAGCCCAGAGGGCCCAAGCTGAAGCAAATCGCGAGCAGACCGCGATTATGAGAGAGGGCATGGAGAACGCCCATAATGTAGCCATGGCAGCGCTAGGAACATCCCGGTCAGAACAGGAGCCTGCCAAGGTAATTAAGGATTTAAAAGCTTGGATTCCACTAATGAATTTCTAGTCTAACCACAAACCTGTTATCCAGGTAAAGGTTGGAACTGTAGAAAACTTTAAAAAGTTGGACCCGCGTCCCTTCAAGGGGACCGAAGGCATCATCTATGCAGACGAGTGGCTAGATGATATGGAGCGACTCCTCAGCGTCGCTCGACTCCCAGACGACCTCATGGTTGAGGCCGTAGCACTCCAGCTGAGAGACTTGGCCAACATTTGGTACCGCAACGAGCCAAGATTTCGAGCTGGAGGGATTTCCTGGCGGCTATTCAAGAAGCAGTTCAAGCGGAAGTTCTTTCCAGAGGCTGCCCTCGAAGCTATGGGAAGGCAGTTTCAAGATCTGAAGCAAGGAGACCGCACAATTGAAGAATATGCGGCTGAGTTCAACAGGCTTGGCAGGTTTGCAAGCCACCTGGTGGACAACCCTGTAGAACGTGCTAAGAAGTTCCGGCACGGACTACGTGAAGAGATCCGCACCTTAGTAGCTGCTAACGGTGCGAAGACTTATGACAAGATGTTGAAGGTGGCCCAAGATGTAGAGGCCAGTGCACCTGCTCGACCCAAGAGGGAGCATCCAGGGTCAAGCAACAGCTATCAGGGCAACAACAAGAGGCACAGCAACAACAACAATAGGCCCTCCTATCCCCAGCAGTCCCAGCAACAACAGCCAGCAGCGGCCAACAAAGCGCATCAGTACAACCAACCAAAGGCGGTCAACTGCGTCTACTGCAAAAGGCCAGGTCATACCGCCGAGATCTGCCGGAAGAAATTGGGACACTGCCTTGCTTGTGGATCTGCCACCCATCAAGTAAAGGACTGCCCCACAGCATACAACAAAACTGGAGCTGGACAGCAGAGAGGTCCACTGCCTACCCAGCAGCAGCGCTACAACCAGCACAGAGCCGGGCAAGCTTTTGCCTTGACCGTGGAAGAGCCAGAAGCTGAACCCGAGACGGAAGGAGATGTCATCGCAGGTTCCATTCTACTTCATTCGCACCCTGCCTTAGCATTATTTGATTCTGGAGCATCACACAGTTTTATATCTGCAAACTTCATTTCTGCACACCATCTAGTTACTGGCATAAGTAAGATAATCTGTAGGGTTATGACTGGTGGAGGACCAATACCCATTAGTGAGACTTGTAGCTGCCCAGTCACTATCTCAGGACATGAGTTTCAGACTCAGTTCCTAATAATGCCTCTGCCAAACTATGACGTAGTCTTGGGCATGGATTGGCTTAGTCAACATCATGCTCTGATAGACTGTCGAGAAGGCTGCGTAACTCTAGATCCACCTGGAGGACCTAAACTCAAAGTGATTCGAGCACCTGAAGGCGTGGAATGTGTGTCCTACACATCCATCACTGAAGAAACCGGACCCCCTCATCCTCTCATAGCGGAGTTTATAGACGTCTTCCCAGACAATCTTCCAGGGCTACCCCCTGATCGAGATGTGGAATTCTCGATCGATCTTGTACCCGGCGCAGCACCAATCTCCCAACGCTGCTACCGAGTGAATCCCAAGGAGTCCAAGGAAATGAAAGACCAGATTGACGAGCTTCAGGCGCAAGGATTCATCAGGACCGGTGCCTCACCCTGGGGTGCACCAGTCTTGTTTGTACCCAAGAAGGATGGGACAGTCAGAATGTGCATAGACTACCGGGCATTGAACAACATCACTATCAAGAACAAGTACCCGCTGCCCCGGATCGACGATCTCTTCGACCAGCTGAGTGGAGCTAAGGTTTTCTCGAAGATAGACCTCAGATCGGGTTACCATCAAATCAAGGTGAGGAAGGAAGATATTCCAAAGACGGCATTCAACACCAAGTATGGACAATTTGAATTCTTGGTCATGCCCTTTGGTCTTACCAATGCCCCAGCAGTGTTCATGAATCTCATGAACAAGGTCTTCCACAAATACCTGGACCAGTTTGTCGTTGTCTTCATTGACGACATTCTGATCTATTCGAAGACCAAGGAAGAACACGAGCAGCATTTGAGGATAGTTTTGGAAACCCTCAGAAAGGAGAAGCTATATGGAAAATTGTCCAAGTGTGAATTCTTCTTAGACAAGGTGGACTTTCTCGGCCACGTTGTCACAGGAGAAGGCATATCAGTGGACCCCAAGAAGATAGCTGCCGTGGAAACATGGAATACCCCCAGGTCAGTTGCAGAGATCAGAAGCTTCTTGGGCTTAGCTGGATATTACAGAAAATTCGTGAAGGATTTTGCAAAAATTGCTGAGCCCATGACCAAGCTAACCAGGAAGAATGAAGAGTTCGTCTGGACCAAAGCGTGCCAGGCGTCATTTGAAGAGCTGAAGAGAAGGCTAACAACAGCACCAATTTTGTCGCTACCCTCAGGATCAGGAGGATTCTCAATTTATAGCGACGCGTCCGGCAAAGGATTAGGATGTGTGCTCCAGCAACATGGAAAGGTAATTGCTTATGCTTCCCGACAATTACGGACTCATGAGAAGAACTACCCGACGCATGACCTGGAGCTAGCAGCAGTCATCTTCGCCTTGAAGCTGTGGAAGCACTACCTGTACGGCGAAAGAGTAGAGATATACACGGACCACAAAAGTCTCAAGTATGTCTTTACACAGAAGGAGCTCAACATGCGTCAGAGACGATGGTTGGAGCTCATGAAGGACTTTGATATCAGCCTACAGTACCATCCCGGAAAGGCTAATGTGGTCGCCGACGCACTTAGTCGATATCCGATGGCGATGTTCTTGACAACCGATCGGTACCTACTGGAGGACATGGAGAAGCTGGGTTTAGAACTCGTATTGCCTGCAGAGGAAATGAAGAAGCTTGGACGGGAAGCAATAGTACCCGGCATTGACTTCCCCATGATGCATTTGCAAGTGCAGTCTAGCTTGATAGACAAAATCAAGGCGACTCAATTCGAGGACGGAGCATTGTGCAAGCTCAGGGACCAAGTGTTAGCTGGCACACTGGAGGGATTCTCTATTTCAGACGACGGAACACTGAGGAATGGTACCAGACTTTGTGTACCTGCTGGTGAATTGAGGGAGCAGCTGATGCAGGAAGCGCATCGCTCACAGTATTCCATCCACCCTGGAGCAAATAAGATGTACCGAGATATACGGGAGCACGTATGGTGGTATGGAATGAAGAAGGATGTCTCAAAATTCGTTGGCAGATGCTTGATCTGCCAGCAGGTGAAAGCAGATAGACAAAGACCAGCAGGACTTCTTCAGCCACTGCCCATTCCAGAATGGAAATGGGAGCACATCACTATGGATTTTGTGTCCGGATTGCCTCGATCCCAAGGAGGGAAGGACGCTATTTGGGTGATCGTAGACAGATTGACTAAGTCTGCCCACTTCATTCCCTTCAAGGTTGGTTTATCCACCGAGAAGCTAGCTGCCCTATACATGAGGCAAATCGTCCGGATACATGGAGTTCCTGTGAGCATTGTATCAGACCGAGACAGCCGCTTTACTTCTCACTTCTGGAAGAGCTTGCAAGAGAGTCTGGGGACCCAACTGAAGTTCAGCACTGCCTATCACCCACAGACCGACGGACAGTCAGAGAGAACCATCCAGACGTTAGAGGATATGCTAAGATCTTGCGTCCTGGATTTTGGAGGATCATGGGAGGACCACCTACACTTGGTAGAGTTTGCTTACAACAACAGCTACCAGGCCAGCATCGGCATGACTCCTTTTGAGGCTCTGTATGGACGTCGTTGCCGCACTCCCTTGGCTTGGGACGACGTAGGAGAACGAGTCATGCTGGGACCTGAGATGATTACAGATGCGGCTGAAAAAGTCAAGGTGATCAGAGACAGACTTCGGGTGGCTCAAGATCGTCAGAAACATTGGGCGGACAGCCGTCGCCGACTTGTGGAGTTCGAAGCAGGTGATAGTGTCTTCGTCAAGATCTCCCCCACCAGAGGAACTATCCGTTTTGGCAGAGCTGGAAAACTGAGTCCCAGGTATATCGGCCCATTCGAGATATTGAGCAGAGTTGGAGAGGTGGCATACCGAGTGGCGTTACCACCTAATCTTGAAGGCGTGCACAACGTTTTCCATGTATCGCAGCTGAGGCGTTACATTCCGGACCCGAGCCACATCCTGGATCATTCGGAGTTGGAGATTGGGCCAAGTCTTACAGTACCGGAGCAGCCAGTGAGGATCATAGACCGTATGGAAAAGCAGTTGCGGAACACCGTGATTCCACTGGTCAAAGTTCAGTGGCTCCACCACTCCCCAGGCGAATCCACCTGGGAACGAGAGGCTGAGATGAGGCAGAAGTACCCTCATCTGTTTTAAGGCATGTTTACCCTTGTTTCTCCCTTCAATTGTAGTAAATTTCGAGGACGAAATTTCCATAAGTTGGGTAGGTTGTAAACCCCTGATTTTTCCTAATTATTAAATCTGGGATTTTTCCCAATTTTCTGGAATTTTTTCGGGAATTTTCTGTAATTAAATTCAAGGTTTTCAATTAATAAAGGATTTTTATTAATTAATAAATAATATTAAAATATCATGAAAATAACATTTTTGGGTGTAAAATAGAAAACTGGACTTGGGGTAATTTTTTGGGATTTTATTGGGCCTCAGACCTATTTTAAAAGCCTAAAAACTATTTTTATAATTACTTAATTATTTCTGTTATTATATATTTATTATTATTATTATTATTATTATTATTATTGTTTTATTATTATCGATTTTTGGTTTTGGGCCCGGCCCAGTGGGCCGAGCCCAGTTGCTGCGAGCCCAGCCCGCTCCCCCGGGTCGGGTCGGGTCGGCCCGCCGCCCGACCCGCACCCGCTAGCCCGCCCCTGTCACCCGGTCTCCCCCACGACTCTGCGATCCCGCCGCCGGCGCCGGAAAACGCGCGCGTCCACGCCCCCCACGTCCGCCTCCTCCTTCGACGGCCACGTCTACCCCGGCTGAGCTCCCTCGACCCTATTTATGGACCGCCCCCTCCGCCTCTTCCTTTCCCCCGAGAAAAACCCTAACCCTAGATCCACTTCTCCGGCGAGGCCGACCTCCGGCGAGCCCCGTCCACCGATCCCGACCGCCTCCTGCACCGCGCGAGGCCCCCAGACCCGCCGTCGACCTCCTCCTCTCCCCTTTCCTTCTCCTCCCCAGGCGGCCAGCTTCCCCGAGCCCCGGACACGGCGGCAGGACGCGGGACGCAGCCCGAACGCCCTGGACATGCGTCCAGGACACGGTACGGACACAGAATCGCATATCGGACTCAAATACCCCGATCCCGAGTCCGAGGCCTCCCCTCGGTGCTCCTCCATCAGTTTCCCGGTAGGTGCCCCTTTCTGAACGCACTGTCCCTTCCAAAACCGCTACCCTGTCCGACCGGGACTGACAGAATAAAGCTCTGTCAATCCCGGGATAGCTTAGAATTTGGTAGTTTATAGTTAATTAGTAGATTAAGGATTTTAGTCTTGATTGTTAACTAATTTACGATTTAATACAACGATCCTCACTACGTATATTAATCTTATATATATAATAAAATAAAAACCTTATTAAAATATTACGTAAATTAGTAATTATTTAATAGATAATTTCTGAAATAATTTTAGTATTTAAATGCTAATTAGTAATTATTTAATAGATAATTTCCGAAAGGATTTTTAGTATTTAAATACTAATTAGTAACCATTTAATATATAATTCTGAAATGATTTTCAGTATTCAAAATATAATATGTTAGTATTTAAATAGGTTTTCCAAATATTATTTCTCTTATAAATTAATTGCTAAAAACAAACGATATTATTTTTATTAAAATCGTTCTTTCCTATTATCCTATCAGAAACAAAACGACATTTTACCATAAAATATTTTTCTACGATAAAATAAATAAAGTTTTATTATTATTAAAAAGGGTTTTGTTTTACTAAATCACTAATAATAATAATTATTATTATTTTAATCGATCGTTGGATTTAAATCATTAACTTAGTTAACTAATCAAGACAGATTAAAACCCTTTGTTTAATTCTAAAATCAGATTATTAATAATTGTAGGTCCCTGTAACTAAGGTTGAGACCGTCGCGACATCTCACCCGCGTCACCAACCAACTCCAGGCAAGTTTCATATAATTCAAAACCGGTATTTTAGTTGTAATTAAATACGTTGCATGTCATATAGATATATTGGGACGACACTTGACTTCACGGAACCGACTGATTGACTGATTGATTGACTCATTGACTCATTGACTATTGCCTTGGGAACTGGGGAGAAAAGTTAGCACCCGTGGTCAAAGCCCCCTTATTGCCTCATTGTGGATAGCTGAAGTCCAACCTCACTGGACTGACGCCGCACCGTGTTCACGCGAACACAGATTGCCTCCAACCCCAGCCGGCCACGGGATGCTACCTTTCTCAAAACACTTTAGTGATTGTAGTTTGTCGTCATTGCTTCATCGACATTTACTGTTCTTGTCTCATATTTGTTGCATACAAAAATATAAATATTGTTCAAAACTATTTCATTGCATCATTTTAATTATTATTAAGATGCTGGAATTGGATATATGTTCTTGCTCCCTCCTGACTGGAGATTAACAATTTTAGGTGATTGCGGTGACGATGATGAGTATGATACCTTTTATGGTCCGGACCAGAGTACTGAAGCCCTAGCGGAACCTAGCCAGGAGGCCGATGTTTAGTTGTTCCCCTTTTATTTCCAAATTGTAATAATCAGGGTTGAAGTAATAACCCTGGACCATGTTTTGTTTGATCTTTGATTGTAAATGAATATTTCTCTTCCTGACTTAGCAATAAAATATTGAATTTCCTTCATGTATTCTGGATGTCTGTGTGTTACTACGGATTGATACAGCTTACTGCCGCCGTCTCACAACGGTGCAGGCTGGGCATGATCCGACTGGACCCAGATTATTGGGATCGGGTCGTGACACCCATGCAGGTCCGATTTAAATCGTCTTGGTCACCTGACTGTGCCAAGCGAGCCTGCAAATTAGGAATATATGTTATGATTGTTGAATAGGATCTCAATCCATAATCTATTTTAAAAACTCTTTGTATGTGATTATCGCCCTTGGACTTCCAATTTGCATTCATTCAATCTTCTTCGATATCACTATCCTTGTTTCTCGTCCCCTATTGTTTGGGAAGACGAATGCTTGTGACTGATGATTTCCCTCCAGAAGAAGATCGAAGACCAGACGACAGAAGACAGAATTCGTATACTTTTCTCTGAGAAGATTGTTACCTTATCAGGATAGATTGATGGGTTCCTTGGATTCTAGAACTAGTGTGGAAGGTTGGCAAGAGAGTTGGACCCAGTAGTACCCTACCCGTGCTTGAGGTAGCAGTGATCTTGGAAGTACTGAGAGCTGGAAGGATTGTTGATCATGACTTAGAATAATTTATGGAAATGCATAGCCTGATGATGGAAACTAATGGTTGTATATGATGGCAATGCTAGGAACGATGATTATGAGCTAGAGAAGATGAAATTTTAGGATCTCACTTGGAAGGTAATGTTCGGATTCCAGGAATTTTAGTATGTGCTTGAGTGATACCATCATTGTACTTATGACTTGGAGAGATGAATACCGAAAAGAAGGAATTTGAGGAATATAATTTTTAGGGAAAACTTTGAGGAGAAGAGAATTATACATTAGGCGAGAAAAAATTTTCTTTTGAGGAGTGATGTTGAAAACAGAACAGAAGAAATTATTTTGAGGTTTAGTCTAGACTATGACCTTATCCTAGACATGGATTGATTGAGTCAATACCACGCGACGCGAGATTATCGACGTGATTACATTATTTATGACCACCAGATTACCCTGAGTTTGAGTTACTTCAGGGAGCCGGGAGCATGGTGCCCATCTACCTTAGAGGCACACATTATAGAAGGTGAACCAGTGTACCCCCGTATTATATCAGAGTTTGAGGATGTGATTCTAGATAATCTTCCAGGCCTGCCACTTGACAAAGAGATAGAGTTGTTATAGAGTTGACTCCAAGAGCCGAGCCAGTTAATTTTCCATCTTCAGACTAGCACCGATAGAGTTGGTTGAGTTGTAGGTCCGTCGTAGAGGATCTCTTAGACAAGGGTTTCAGTCGGGCTAGTATTTTTTCATGGGGAGCAACCATCTTATTGTACCAAAGAAGGACGGGACGATACGTTGCATAACGATTACAGGGCATTAAATGTCGTAGAAATAAAGAGCAAGTACCCTAGTCGCACATGAAAGATTTATTTGAATCAGCTAAGTGGCGCGTATGTATTTTGAAGATCGATCTCAGATCCAGCTATCATCAGATCTAGGTACGAAGAGAGGACATTTTTTAAGACAACTTTCCGGACGAAGTATGGCCACTATGAGTTTTTAGTCATGCCGTTAGGTTTAAACAACACGCCAGCAGTATTTATGTGTTTGATGAATAATGTCTTCCACCAGTACTTGGATAAGTTCGTGGTGGTATTTTTAGACGACATCTTGATATATTCCAAGAGCCAAAAGGAGAACGAGAGACATCTCAGGATCGTGTTGGAGACGCTGAGACAGAAAGGCTGTATGCCAAGCTCAGCAAATATGAGTTATGTTTAGATAGAATAGATAGTCTACGTATCAGGACAACTAAGGGTTCATGAGAAGGACTATCAGACGCACGATCTAGAGCTAGCTGCAGTAATAATTGTACTAAAGCTATGACGACACTACCTTTATGGAGAGTGTGATGAGTTATACAGATCACAAAAGTCTGAAGTATGCCTACAAGCAGAAGGAGCTCAATATGAGGCAGAGACGCTGGCTAGAGTTGATGACAGATTATGATATTGAGTTGCAGTACCACCCTGGCAAGGCGAATGTCGTAGCAGATGCCTTAAGTAGGAAGCCCATGGCACATTTTTGATGACGCAGCGACAATTGCTAGAGTATCTCCAGGAACTCAGGATTGAGATTGTATTGCCAGGCATGGATGGATGGATGGCCAGGCTTGAGGTTCAGTCCATATTTATTGAGAGGATCAAGGCAGCCTTGCCTACAGATACGATATTTAGACGATTTTGAGAAAGGACAGAGGCTGATATGCAAAGGCCGACATGCAAACAGGACTCAGGATTCATGGAGACAGAACATTGAGGTATGGAGATCGCCTGTACGTTTCGAGTGGCAAGCTACGCCAAGATTTGATGACCGAGGCTCATAGCTCGATCTATTCCATTCATCCCGGGGGTACGAAGATGTACCGAGACTTGAGGTAGCATTTCTGGTGGCATGGGATGAAGAGAGAAATTGCAAGATTCATGGCAAAGTATTTAGTTTGCCAGCAAGTCAAGGCTGAACATCAGAGGACTGCAGGAATATTGCAGCCACTTTCCATTCCCGAGTGGAAGTGGGAACACATTACCATGGACTTCGTCACAGGATTCCCGCAAAGCCCTAGCGGGAAGGATACAGTTTGGGTTGTCGTAGACAGACTCACCAAGTCTGCACATTTTTTGCCCTTCAGAGTCGGGCAATCTACAGGGATATTAGCTGACATGTATATGAGGCAGATAGTACGACTACATGGAGTGCCTGTCAGCATCGTATCGGATCGTGATTCCAGATTCATGTCACATTTTTGGCGGAGTATACAGGAGAGCCTAGGAACTTGTCTCAAGTTCAGCACTGCATATCGTCCACAGACTGATGGTCAGTCAGAACGCATAATACAGATATTAGAGTATATGTTGAGAGCATGCATGATTGATTTTGGAGGATCTTGGGAGGACCACCTACACTTGGTGGAATTCTTCTACAATAACAGTTACCAGGCTAGCATACAGATGGCACCTTATGAGGCACCATACGACAGAAAATGTAGGTCGCCAGTTTGTTGGAGTGACATGGGAGAGCGTCAGATACTTGGTCCAGAGTTGGTGACACAAACAGTGGAGAAGGTCAAGCAGATTCAGAGCCACCTGCGTGCAGCACAGGACAAACAAAAATATTGGGCAGATGCGCACCGCAGACCATTGGAGTTCAAGGAGGGTGACCATGTATTTTGAGGATATCGCCCACTCGTGGTACCATCAGATTCGGAGGCAGAGGCAAGCTGAGTCTGTGGTACATCAGGCCTTTTGACATTTTGGAACGAGTTGGCGAAGTGGCTTACCGTCTTGCATTGCCTCCATCATTAGAAGGAGTGCATGACGTGCTTCATGTATCACATTTGAGGAGATATATCGCAGACCCTAGCTACGTGCTTGATCATTCGGAGATTACTGTCGGGCCCAGTCTATCTTACGAAGAGCAGCCAGTTGAGATCCTCGATCGCAGCGAGAAGACTTTGAGAGGGCAGACGATTCGACTGGTCAGAGTGGCATGGAAGCGCCATTCACCAGGCGAGTCTACTTGGGAGCGCGAGGATTCTATTCGAAGCGATTCCTGTACTTATTTGAGGACCAAGGTACGAATTTACGTACGAAATTTGACTACTAGTTGTTTTTAAAATTCTTTTAGCTAATATCGTACTTTACTTTTAATTTCGGGGACAAAATTTTTCTAAGTTGGGAAGAATGTAAACCCCCTCGATTTATTCTATAGATAGTCAGGTTTGGATTTGGAAAATTTTGAATTTAGTAGCAGATGTTGAGGTTTAGAGTGGAGTTAAGTTTGACTGTTATTTTAATTTATTTAATTAAAACTCTTGGCGCGCCTTGTCATTGTTTAATTTTTGGAGCCCAATATCAGCCCAAATTCCATCAGATTATTGTACTTCAGACCTGACCCACCAAATTAGGCACTGGACTTTTCCGTCACTCAAAATCATATTTTTGTTATGCTCTAAATTAATTGCACAATTTTCCGAAACCGTAATCCATATTTAATTTCGTGTCGGACACCTGTGTCGTTACCCTCAATTTTGAGATACCAACTTAACCCGTTGAGCCGGACCAACTAAAGGGTCCAAGACTGACTCCAAGCCTCCACCATTTTTGACCTTTGTGTCATTTCTAAATTTTGACCCCAAGTGCCCCCATTTAATTTAAAAACGCGGGACACTTTAATTCTATTTTAATCGGAGATACCAATTTTTCCTAATCCTATTTTAATCCCCAATTAATCCCGATGGCCATTAAATTAAACCCGTGCCAAACACCCAATACCCCCTCACCATGCAAATCACCAAACACAATTTTCTCCATAATTTTTGCGTCATTTCATGTGTTTGTGCAATTACGCAAATTTAAGGGGCTTAATTGTAATTATGGAATTATGTGTCCTCACCTTATTAGCCATGGTTAAATGGAGAAGCCCCCTCTCCTTTGATTGGTCAAGCCCATCCCCTATTTCTCTCTCCTTTGTATGAGTAATCCTTCATGTTAGATCCTAGCCCCTTATTCAAATGAGGATTTGATCATGACCACCCACTACCCATCACCTTTCCTTATTTAATGTCACCATCACCACTCTTCCCCCAAGGCCGGCCCTAATCCCAATACATGGAGAACCCCACCCTCTCTCTCCTCTCTCCTTCTCCATTTATATGTAACCTTCTTTCCATATTTTTTTCTTCTTCTTACATTCTTCTTCTTCATCCTTCCTTCTTCTTGAGAAGTCCCCATCCGGCCGGCCGACCAACTCGCTCCGGCCGAGCTGCTGCACCCCCGCGAGCCGGCCACCGACCGGAGCTACTATCGAACCGACCGGAACTGCTGTCGAATCGACCTCTCTCCCGACCGTTTCCTCGACCTGACCGGAGCTGCTGTCGAACCGATCGGAGCTGCTGTCGAACCGACCTCTCTCCCGACCGTTTCCTCGACCCGACCGAGCTGCCGCTCCGGCCGAGCCAGCCTCCGCGAGCCGCTGTATCGACGACTCTGATGATCCCCTCCGGCCAACCGAACTGATGCTCCGCTGCAGGTCTCCGGCCAACCTCCACCCTGATCCAGCCGGCCGACTATAGGATCTTTCCACCGTATCTTAACTATTCACGTAGACTGCCATTATTCTCCGGCGGCCTCGGCAGCATCGCTCCGGCCAGGCCTCTCCGTCCATGACCCATCACCAACCTCCATTCACTCCGACGAGCATCGCCACAAGCCAACTGATGTGCAACCGCACCACCCTCGACGGCCACGAGCCCGGCCTACCATACACTCCACCACCAGCATCTCCATTTTCGGCTGCCCCACCGTGACGCCAAGGTGAAACACTTCTTTTTCCCCCTCTCCATACATTTGTATATTGTTGGTGTAAAATTTTAGTGTAGTATATTTGATCTTGTGATTTAATGAGGGAAGTTTAGAGATTAATGATTGAGTTTGGAGTTTGAATACTAGGTGAGATCTTGGGGTTTATTACGGGATGTAATATGCTGTTCATGGATGTAAAGGTTATGGATTAAGTTAGGGTTATGAATGCTAGGTAAGGGATTTTAGGTTTCTTTTATTTAATTTATACATATTGTTTATTGACGATGAGCAGTTTTAAATGGTTGTGAAAATAATATTTCAATACTAAAAATAGGGAATATTATGGAGGTGCAGAGTTAAGTATCGCAGAATACCGTCGTGATATCAAGCATTGGGTAATGTTGGGAGCAAATATTTAATGATGAATATTGGAGGAGTAGCTACTGACGGTGATTATAACCGAGGGTTTAAGAAATTATTAATAACCTTTTACTCGAGGATAATTATTTTGTTTGAGGATGATGTGTAACGTACATGGTAATGACTGCGAAGACCAGGGTGAATATGATTTAGGTTAATGATGACTAAGGCCAATGATGATTAAGTTGAATGTGAATTAAAATGACTTGAGATTAGGGTTTAATGGTGAACTTGGGGTTTATTCGTCATCAGTATATTAAAATGGATTTAAATGATAGACATTGAGATTTAGGGTTTAACCTATTTATTTATGTGCATGGTAATCTGTATGGATGAGTAGTGATTGTGGGTGAAATAATACTGAGGGTGGAGGAAGACCTAATATTTAATAAGTAAATACTGTCAGGGATTGAGCATACCTGGACTACGGAACCATGTGATGAATATAGTAAGAATGAGGATTAGTTGAGGAGAGTGTACAGATGACTAGTTGATTGTTGTATCGTACCGATAGTCAACCGGGGTCAACCCCCTAGCGACTTGTCCCTGTGAGTCATAGCTGAGACTGAGTCTAGGTGTAGATGTGTGTCGCATCCCTGCTTGACGTAGAATAGATTATTGATTTTGGTTTGTATCTATCTCTAGGTACTGCGGGACCTGAGGACTTGGACGTGGTACCGGATCCCCGTCTTCAGCAGCCGCACGCAGGCAAGTGTACCTTGCCATCCTGTATTTCAGTTTATAGATATTTATTGTTTCGTTATGTACATTTTGCACGTATTTATGTTGACGTTCGATACCTCGCGTCCGAATCACAACGCGGAGCTGACGTTCGTCGTAACGTCTTAGAATAATTGTTAGATGCTTGTAGTACCTTGATGCACGTACCTGAGTACATCGACACCCCAGGACACACTCATACACTATGATCGTACCAGATTCATGTATCCTGATACTGACATCAGGACCAGAGACTGGGACGACCTTAGGATCGCGTCTGTTGAGTTACTTTCGTGAGTCGAGACTGTTAGATAGAGGTTCAGGTTCAGTGCACCATCGTTGACCGCTTGGGAAGGGGAAGACAGTTACTAGACTCTTGGGCTTCTCTGCACGCGCTTATATATGTATATATAGTGATCCTGTATTCTGGAGTAGTTGTAACACCCGTGTGTCTCTGTGATCGGAGCTACGGTATGCCCCGTGTGTCTCTGTGTTCGGAGCTACGGTTTTTTTTTGGACAGCCCACGCGTCGAATATTTTCTTTAAACTGTGTCACACTAGTTGGTTATGATAGAGTACCCTGTCGTGCACTTGTATTTTTTGTTTACTTGGCATGTTCCATTTTTGTACCTTGTTACGTCCCTCTGAGGACCTGGTTCCCTGCCAGTTTTGCAGCATAGATGATTACGGAGCATTTGGAGCTGCTGTTGGAGTTGCATGTCTTGCGGGCACTGTACCAGGTACTCATATCATTTTTACCAGCATTATGGTTATTTTACATTAATTATTCATCTTCTATTGTAGCCTAGTTTTTATAGACTCATACTTCTTCTCGGGTCTATTCGAGTTAATGTGTTATTGGGTGGCCGACTCTAGCACATATAGCTCTTTCTTGTATACTGTTGTACATTGTGGATTGAGACATAGAGGTTTACATTTATGGAATATCTAGATAGTGCCCTTTATATTATAGCTTATACGTATTCGAGTCAGACCAGAGTCTGGTCGAATGTGTAGCTGGCGTGTCATGTATTCCTGGTCCTACGTATTTTGGAACTGGGGCGTGACAGGTACAGAAGCACAACATAGATTCTGGTTAACTTACCTGTGACAGAAGACTATCAAAATAGTCTTCTAAGTCTAATAATGGAAACATAGAAAGTCTTCGGCAACCTGCATATGGACCAAGAATAACTTATCCATGGCGGCTCGTCAGGTCATAAGATCAAGTTTGTATCATTAGTATATTACATACGTGACGGCAACCTGCGTATGGGCTAGTAGAAACTTGTGACAAGTAACGGATATATGACGCACTATGCGTGCAGATCGTTAGTTGGACCAAGTAACCTGAAGCTTGAAACACATTTGAGTAGTCTGAGTAAAATATGCCTATACAAGTATAACATGCCGGTGTAAAATGAGTATAAGACATCTGAGTAATCTGCAAAACCTGAGTCACAAAATGATAATGAGTATTGTAAACTGTGTATATCGTACACCTGATTTAGAAATATTCTCGTAGAATACATGTGTTCATTATGCGACCATTGGGATTTATATATATATATATATATATATATATATATATATATATATATATATATATATATATATATATATATATATATTTGTTTGTGCTTGGCTTAACTTGGTTTTATACTTGGACAGGAAGAACAAATGATAAGTTGGTAAGTATCGTCGTATTTCTTGTATATCGTACAGCGTACTGCCACACGAGATAGGCTTTGTATCTTATGTATGAAATTGACCCTAAGGCAAACTAATATAACGTGTTAGATTTATCGAGCAGGCGAGAAGCCTTCCCACCAGTGCATTCATGTACTGATAATCCACCAGATTGCTTGCAGGGTACGGAAGAACCTCGTTTGGTGCAGAATGTCCCTTCGTGCGCGCTAAGGCGTAGAGTTCACTCTGGAGCCTTGGAGTGTTGCGTCCGGAGTTGAAGCACATATACATGACATAATATTGGAACATCGCCTATGTATTATTCCAAGTTGTAAGCCGCTTGGCACACCATTATTGTTTGAGAAAGAGAGAGAGCTTGAGCGACTTGTAATCTCATCATAGCACCGCTTGTAACCTTATTCATTATAAATAAAGAGCTATTTTGTATTCATACTTGTGTTTATTCTATGTTTCTGCTATATCGACTTGGTGAACTAGTTATCAACGGTTGTTTCGGTATTTGCCTTGCGTGAGCGCAACTCCAGGATCACGCGATATCACGTCCCGATGGAAATGATCATCCCGTAGGAGCGCTAGCGCGGTAATTCGTGCCTAGCGGGGATAGCCGATTCCTGCGGGAGATCGGGGCGTGACATATTAGTATCAGAGCATGGCTTTGCGTCCTTGGACTTCTTATTGATTCTTTCAGTTTTGGAAGCTTGTTTGTGGGTTATGTTACAGACACTCTCTCTCAAAAGTTCCAACTGGATGTTCCATACAATGAGTCTAAATATTTTCGAAAGGTGCATGTGAATGATATGATTACTTGATCGGGATTTCGATGCGAAGGCCTTTGTGCCAATCTGTATCAAACTTTGTGAGAATAGACTTATGTTAGAATCTGCAAGTTATATGTGAACCTGAATGCCTAAATGAGAACACCAAGAGGGTTAGTGTGCGAGACAAAATATTATTCGGATGGTTGTCTATGCACACATCCTTTCGGCTAAGTTGTGTTGAGTACCATGATCCAAGACCCTTGGTGCTAGTGAGTTGCAAGCAAAATTTGGATATCGTTTGAATAAGAATAAAGTTGGACTTAGAAGGAAAATCGATAGAGACGTTATTGGAGTACCGCTAAGGAGAACAAAGGAAATCGTGTATTGATTTTGAGATATAGTTGGGATGGTTATTCGTAGTGATAAGTTATGATTTAAAATATAGTTTATATGGAGGACTATCGATAGAGGTACATACGAGACTAAGATCGTTAAGGCAACGAATAATGACTGTGCTGGAGTTCTAAGGAACGAATTGGATATATGAGTGAACGACGCAAATGTGATTCAGGAGTTAATTAGATGACTCAATTTCTGAGTGGTGTATTCGATAGTCTCAGGATCGAGTGAGAGAATTGAGAATAAAAATAAGTTATAAAAATTCATAGAGTATAGCTCGAATCCTGAGTGGTGTAATGGCCGACTTAGAAATATTCGAACGAATCATGGGTTTCAGGGTATTAAATGGGTCTAGCAGCAATGACATAATTGTGCGAAACCTTAGTATAAATAATGCCTAGCAAGTAAGAGAATTCGAAGGAATCATGCATGATTTGATTCGAACAAGTTAGAATGAGTTGAACATGGGATAAGGCTTACATCGAATAGGAATAAAGAGTGCTTGGAATTGATATCATGGTCGAAAAAACTTAGTGGATCATACGAGCAATTTTGAATTGAATCAAACGAGTTAAAACTTGAGTTGAGATAGAATAATCGGGGATGCGATCAAAGTTAGTACAATTGGAATATGGCAGGAATGAATGACAGCACGCGTGAAAAATTTGAATTCGAGTAGGATATCGGATCTGACTACAAATGCTACGGTTTCAAATTTGGGAGACTTTATATCATATCAATGGTTGGAAGATAGCATGGATTGATGCAAGTTAGAAAATCTTGGTTCAATGATTAAGGTAGGCAATAATGGATTTAATCTTGACTTGGACAAACGATCTTGAGTCGAGTTCATAGGTAACACTCGACATCAGGCCCAGACGAGATCAATTATTTCGCGGGAGCGCTGGCGTGTTGATTTCACGTCCGGCGGGGATGATCGAACTCGCAGGGACATGTTCGAAGATTTTACAAACGAACTCGATAAAATGGAACATATCAAAAGTGAATAGGCTTGGGTTTGGGATTTGAAACTTAGTTGTTTGAGAAGTGCTAGAAGTAGACTATGGATTTATCAAACAAAAATGTTGAAGTTGGATGATTTTGCTAGATGAATTATAATCACGGCATGAACGGACATGACTTGATGGATAAGTATATATAACTTGGATGGAGCAAAGTGAACTGATAAGGTGTCTCGGTCATTTCGGTGATAACCATATTGTTCGACATTCTTGTCTTGTGCGAGCGTAACTCTATGCTCGTATATGCATCAAGCATGGATTAGGACGGTTATCCCATGGAAGCATTAGCATATTAATTTTACGTCCAACGGGGATGATTGAACTTGTGGGAGACCGGAGCGTGATAATTAAATGATCGTCTTGACTTGTGGTTCGACACGTTAGACGAGTTTCAGGATACAAATGAATAAAAGTGTTTTGAGGAGTAGTTAGTCTAGAACGTGAAGTAAGATATGCTCAATGGTTTAGTGAACAGATACGTGAATTATCTTTTACGAATTTAAAATTGTGATTGAGATCGAAGAGATAGAAATCGAATCATGACTTGGTGGTCTAGACTTAGAAAAATTGGACATATGGATCCTATCATGTGTTTAAGGAGATAGACTATGCAAATCGTTAGGTTGGACATGCAACATGGACATATCATGAATTTGGTTAAACGAACGTGTTGATGTAATAGGATGATCTGTGCTCGATGTTTATAAATCTGAGTGAAACAAGCTTGGGTAGAATATCTCGTACGAAAGAACAATAGTTTGACCTTAGGGTATTTGGGGCGAGCTTCTTGCAACGCGATTGCACGATGAGTCACAAACTCGAACTGTAACTATGATCTTGTGAGCTGACCTAGTGGCTAGGCAGACGATCATATAACTTGAGTTGAACTGGAGTGGTAACTTCAGAGTATCGTTCAGGAAAATGATAGAGCTGGGGCAACGAGACTTAGAGTTAGAACTTGGAACTGAAAGTGTATGCTAGTGATGTTGGCGTTGAAATAAATGCAATGGAAGATAGGACTTGAGTGATAATCGATTTGGTTGGATAAGTTATACAACAGTAAGGAATAAGACGGTATTAGAGAATTGTTGGACGGAACTCTTAGGATTGGAATTGGTGATATTCGAGATAAGTTGGCATAACAAGTTAAATTATTGCTTGGAAGAGGTGCATTGCTAGTAATGCAATACTCGAATTTGGGTGAGATTGGAGTAGACGATAACTAAAATGAATCAGAGTTCGGTTATTCGAGTAGCGAAGCGATCGACGATTCAAAAGATAGCTTGTCCGACTTAGCTGTCACTAAGCTTGGTTGAAATACACATATTTGGGGGACGCCTTGAATATGGGTACGATCCAGACTTAGCGATATGCATAACTCGAATGCAGCAGCAAATGAAAATATTCGGATTTGCATGGACGAGTATAGCAACTAAAGTAAGATTGCCTCAGTACTATATCATCATTATTGATGGATTATAACATACTCTGGGTTAAGCGATATATATTTCACGCTAAGTCGCAGTAAAGACCGAGTCAGAAGTTGGATTTAATGATAGAGTCACGCCCCAGTCCCAAAATACGTAGGACTAGGAATACGTAACATGCCAGCTATACATTCGACCAGACTCTGGTCCGAATCAAATACGTATAAGTTGTATTATAATGGTCACTATCTAAATAATCAAGTAAATATAAATATATATGCCTCAATCCACAATGAACATAATATACAAGAATGAGCTACATGTGCTAAAGTCGGCCGTCCAGTAACACACAAACTCGAATAGACTCAAGAAAGAAATATGTGTCTATAAAACTAGGCTACATCAGCAGATGAATAAACAATATAAATAAATAACCATAACTCAGGTAGTGTCACGGCCCACACCCGATGTAGGAATGCAAGTCAGAAACAACGCCCAGCCTACGCCGCAGAATCGGCGGTAGAACGCTGTCTTGGTCTACTATACTATCTAAAATTTCACAATAATATAAAGTCTGCCAACAATAGCTCACACAAAACTCAATCACAATCTAAATCACGAAAAGATATGAAGAAAGTCTAACTATACATCAAAAATATAATAATCAACAATAAAACAATATCCAATCACAAACTATAAGCCGAAAACAAATTCGGTACCAAAATGCTAAAGAAACTAACTATGAAAACTAGTGATCTGGATAAACCTTCCGTCAATCACTCCAGAACTAACGGGTCTGCACCATCTATAAGTCAAAGTCCATAGTATGTCGGACACCAATCTCTCGGATCCTCTAAAAATTATTTTTCAGTTAGGAATGGAGTGAAGTACATACCTCTGAAAGCAGTTCCAATAACATAATCGAGCATATATAACAAGCAATAGAAAAAGGATACAAGATACACAAGTAATAAGAATGTACAATACAGGAAGAAAAGGCAATAAGCACAATAAGAACTGAAAAGTAAATATGGGAAATAAACTGCAAGTAAAAAATAAGAATACTAGCTATGTGATTTAGAGTGCAAGTTCATTATGTGATCGGCTTAGGTTGCACATGAGGTATAAAGGTAACTCCATTATACGTGAGGTGTATAATCAACATGCATATGAGATTAAGAGGGCTTTGATCACATAACCAACTCCTACTCCCCCTCCCCAACCAATACTCATGGATCC